>CM029475.1:27472708-28072708 GCA_017140325.1 Eucalyptus leucophloia subsp. euroa
GTTTTAGTGTCAATGACCTACCTCCAATCGGATCAAAGAGGCAAATGCATTATGTACACGACTCGAGATATTGCCTAATACAAACAACCAAAAAATCTAAATATCTTAGATAAAAATAATAGGCACCTTCTATCGGTCCAACTGCTCGACTCCTAAATAGCTCAACGTTCCCATAGCTTCATATAAATGAATCAACAACCAACATGGGAAACCTTACTAATAAAGTGATGATTAAGATCAATCACATTATTTGTGCATGTCTCCCCATAGATATTATACAATTCAACATATTGCTTAAGTCTCTCGGCTTTTTTTTTCCTTCTTTTTACCTAAAGTAATGTTAAAAGTTATAAGCAAATAGGCATCAGTTTTCAAAAGGAAAAAAATGGTCACGCGTCAAGAGACAAATTAGGTGGCATTATGATACATGTCGTGATTAATGGTTCATGCACAGTCATAATTGCGTAGTTGGCCCTCTCATAAAAAGTCCAATTTGAGAGGCCACCGAAAAAGTCTTTTGCCCGTCTTTCACGCGGACGAACGGGAGTCATTCTCTATTCCGAGGAGTATTCCTAGCCCTTGAATAAAAAAAAACAAAAGATGGTAATCATCCTCTGAAAATATTTCAGATTTTATATATCATTATCTATATATCATTATCTCGCTTTATATAAAAATAATGATACAATATACGTGATTACCATAAATTACGTATAAGCATAAATCCCATGGGAGTTATAGAAGTTGCAACAGAATGGTGAGCACAACAAAGTAGATTAAAAAGACTAGTGGTACTAGAGAGATAAATGCTACCGAGGTCTAGGCCAGTGATGCATCCGCTGAATCCGTCACTTGAGCACTAATCTCCATTTCCACCCAACGACGAGCATGACATGAGTAGTTTAGGATAAACGCAAGAAGAATATGCTTTGATTGCTTCCGAGAGACTCCTCTTAAATCATTTCAAGGCCGAGCTCTCATTAGCACGTGGATTAGCGAAGCATGTATGAAATGCTGAGATGAGGAGACGCCAAGAGAGAGCTCAAGTATGAGCCTGTTAATATATTCAATTAAATCCATCTTCACTTAAAAACTTAAGTCAATGAGTTATGGGTCAATTAGAATATACAAATTACTCTACACCACATCAATTTTTCGATGTGGGATTTCTCTAACACAACTCATTCACACGTGTGTTCTAACAATTTCTCCCTCATCTATGAGCTCTGTTGACACCTAAATTTTGGCGACTCGATTAATTATTTATTGCATTAAAAAATTAGGGATTAATTTTATTCCGAAAAAATAGTTAATTGCATAGCATATAGTTTTAGGTACATTTATTTTAATTCGCATTTACATTGGGCTGGTGACAGATGTGTTTGAATTAGTAGTTCTGAACTTTAATTTAATGAGTTGGATTAAGCCCACGGAGAGAGCAAATTAGCCCGAGCCATTATAGAGAATTGATGGTTGATTTTTCAGTATTTTCGAGGAGATAATGTGAGCTCACTTTTGTGAGATTCGAAATCTGGAAAAATTCGATTACAATCAAGGAAGTTTGGCAATGTTCGTGGTGAGTTATTAAAAATAAAAATCAATGGACGATCTAATGGGAAAAATTTCTCGCTGATCGTGTGAATGTAAACTTGCAGACAAAGTCATTAGAAAAAGGCAAGAAAGGATTAGCTGATGGGAAGGAATGCTTAAAATAATATTCTTCTATGAGGACACATGGATCCGTGATGCATACAAAGGAAAGAAAAACAAATAAAACCTCTCAAAAGAAGGAAGTCGGTAGGTGGCTTTCTTTTGTATATTCATATTTCCGATTTTGAAGTGCAGAGTCGGACGCTATAAAAGCAAGCTCACGATAGACCAAAAGGGGGCCGCACAATTGAAGACATGGCCATACACTGAATTGAGGGAAAAATCGTGAGGGGAAGCTTCTGTACAGAGTGCTCGTGAAGTATCAGGAATCGCAACACCTCCTGTTGCCGATTGAGGAGTCCCATATGAAAAGCCAGGTTCGCCAAGCCCATTGATACCACCAGTGGCCTCGTGACGAGCTGCAGCTTCCGAAGGACAAGTTGATCTGATTTGCCCCTGCTAGATTGATGCCGACCTTGACGATGTTGCAGTCCACCGCCCATGGACGTCGCTGCTCCTGTTGTCCATTGCATTGATGAGGGTTGACCTGACTGGGATCCACAACAACGACGGATCCCCTCCATCGGCAAATAAGTTGGTGCAGTCAATCTGCAACACTTGGCTTTCTTCTCTGCAGTACCCTCCACACGCGAAGATTGAGACGGTCACAGCACAGCAAACACAAAAATCGGAGGTCGGCAATTCAGAGTTCTCAGAGCACGTTGATCAAAACACGAGAGAGAGAGAAGAGGGGTCCTTCGGCCAAGGATTGGTCAAAACACCGTTTGCGCAATCCCTTTGCTCCGTTGTGTTTCACCATCAAGGAGCCGGTTGCGATCCCGGTCCAATTGCGCTTGGTCCAAATTTGGAAAGAATATCCTTGAATTAGGTAAGACTCTTGATCAATTTGATTTTCATATATCTCGCTGCCTGATTCGTAATATTGCAATCTTTCTTTGAATGTTTGATCAATATTGCTATATCCAAAAGATCTCTTGATCTCTCATGAATTATGAAATTTTCCTAATTTCGCAATGTGCATATGATTGACAGTTTGATTTCACGCTTGAAGTATGACTCAACCGCGGGAAAATCGCCAATCCAATCTTACGCTCAAGATACGATTCGCGATTTTATTTGAAATTGGCCAATCCGATCTCATACGCGAGATACGATTTGTCAATTTATTTCCAAAATGGACATGGATGATATCTTGCCTGATTTGTTACTGTGTTGTTCTTGATGTCTTATTTTGATTGCTCTCGTAAAGAACGGAAAAATCCGAAAAAAAAAATCAGAGTTAGATTAGGTTCGTTTTAGAATATACATCATTTTAGGGTTATTTTGCATGTTTAGAATAGGAAATTTATTTATTTCAAATTTTTGAAAAATTGAAAAAAAATGCATTTGTTTAGGATGTTAGTTTTTTCTTTTATTTAAGTTGCATGTGGCAATTTTTTTTTTTAATTTCGAAATTAATAAAAAAAGAACAGCAAAAAAACGTCATGCATATGTCATGTAGAATTAGGGCATCTTTTGTACGTCATTACATATTAGGATAAGATTGCATGTTTTATTTTAAGTTTAGATTATTTTTTTAGATAGATTGCATCTTATGTTAGAGACTGCTAAGTTAAGATAATATCTTGGTTTAAATTAAGATTTAGCCTGACCTAATCCTTAATATAAGTTAGATAGAATCTTAATCTAGCTAGTTAATTTTCGCATTTTTTTTTAATTTCGAATTTCATGGAAAATACCAAAAATTGCCTTAGAATAAATCAATTTCATTCATTATGAGAGATTGCATTTTATTTACGTCATATAGCTAGGTTATGTTACCATGTTATGTCATGTCATTTTGTGACATCCCTGAAATTCGACCCCGTTTCGATAAAGTGAAATGGGCATTTCGTCGGCGTGCCTATGGCCTTTTTCTCGAGCTGATCACTCATGAGTTAACTAACCTATTGGGTAAAGCCGTTAAGGGATGTATCATGGTAAAATCCCTAAAAGCTGCCTAATTGGTTGGATTGAACTAAAATCACGTCGATCGATTTTTAACCACGAAATTGAACTCGATTTTGGGAATCGAATTTTAGGCGCGTCATAATTCTTATTTTTAGGATCCTGTCTCATTACGTCAATTTATTGACGGGTCCGAAATTTCAATAAAGAAATTATTGGAAGAAATTTGAAGACCAAAATTTAAATAGAAAGAGAAAAGGAAAATTTGCATAATGGAAGTATGCAATTTATTTTTCTTTCTCTCTCTCTCCCTTCTCTTTTCTATTCTCTTTTTCCTCTCTCCCTCTCTTTTCTTTTCTTTCTTTTCTTTCTCTCTCCTCTCCCCTTCCCCTCGTGCGATTCCACCCCCACCGCCCATTCCCTTCCTCTCTCTTTCTTTGACCGGTCAATGCTTATCCCATCTCTCTCTCTCTTCTCTCTCCTCTCTCTTCTTTCTTCCCCGCACGACAGAACCAGTTTCTTCTTCTCCTTCTTTTCTTCACGCGAGCGAATCCGTAAGCAGCGGCTCGTCCCCCTCGGCCGCTCGCCCGCTCGTCCCGCTGCCGTACTCCTGCCAGCGCTCGTGTGCCTCGCCGTCCGCGCACGCCCAGACCACGCGAACCAGCCCTATTTCTTCTCTCGTTCCGCACCGACCAGCCACCGTCCCGGCCACCTCCACCGCTTAGCCCCGCGGACCACCCCGCGACCCCTTCACCCTCCGCCGCTTCCCCTTGCCGCCCAAACCGTCGGAGCAGCCCCGATCGGGCTCCGTCCAGCGAGACCCACGGAGGGGTTTCAGCATCTTCGGGCCCTTTTTGGGCCGTTTCCGGCCCCGAACCCGAGCCGTGCTTTGGGAACAATCGTTCCTCGCGTCGCCGCCGTCGGATTGATCCGATTCGTGCGATTTGGTGAGTAATCTCACTAATCCAGGATTAGTGGCTAATTATGCTTTAAGCTGATTTAGATTTAATTAATTATATTTAGGTTGTTAGATTAGAATAAATTAGCAATTATTAGCCAATTGTGATGTGAATTAGATAAATTGAATGTGTAATTAGCAAGTAGACATTGTCTACTAATTATTGGAAGTGCCTCGGGATTTTTCCCGACCCTTAGTGGGCTCCAATTAGGCTTTTCGGGCCTAAGTGGATTCTTTAGCATTTAAATATTAATTTTCGGAATTAAATTAAATAATTATTTATTTTTCGAAAAATCAACTGAGATGGCTTGGAACCGGAAAATTATGCTGATGAGCGTGGTGAAGTCCGTTTATTTAATCAGGCTTTATTTTGAGCTAAATTGAATTTTTAATATTAATTAATTAATTTTCGAAATTAATAATTAATTATTTATTTTTCGGAAATTAAGATTTTGATGGCCGACGACCGAAATCTCGTGCTTATCGTCATGGCGTAGTTCGTTTATTTATTTGAGCTCTACGTTGTATGGAATTAATTAAATTGTGATATTTTAGGGATTTACCTAAATTGATTGGAATTGATTGTGATTGAATGGTTGATCGGTAAATGGCCAAGTATGTTATTCAGCATTTTAATGCTTTGTTGAGTTGATTTAATTATTTGATTGAGAAATTGAATTGTTGATCGGTAAATGGCCAAGTATGTTGTTCAGCATTTATAATGCTTTATTGAGTTGATTTAATTATTTGATTGAGAAATCGTTGGGCATTGGTTATCGGTGTTGAAAGTAGATTGGTGACCACTTGAAAAAGGACACGTGTGCCGGTGAATTGGAATGTCACCTGGAGAATGCACGTGAGTTCAGTGGTTGAATATGTCACCTTGGCGAAAAGGTCGCTTTGAGAGAATGCATGTGGCTCGGAGACTCGGTATGTCGTCCTAGAGAATGCACGTGGCTCGGTGATGCAGGGCTGGCATCTAAAAAGGGCACGTGGTCTCGGGGCGAATTGATGCATCGCTTTGGTGAGATGCACCTAAGAGAATGCACGTGGGCCCGGGCATCTAAAAGGGCACGTGGTCTCGGTGACTTGATGCATCACTTTGGCGAAAGGTCGCACGAGAGAATGCACGTGGGCCCAAGGTTCGAGGCATGTGAACTCGGAGACTTGGAAGGTCATCTGGAGAATGCATGTGGCCTAGCTTTTAAATATCCCACGGTGGGGATTGATTCGTATGACATGTAATCGTTGGTTCGATTTGTTTGAATGAATGAGTGTTTATTGTGAATTGTCTTGACTTGCAGGTGGGATCGCGAGGCCAAGGTAAGTCCTGCCTGTGCGTGTTTAGGCAGCCTTTAGTATAATAATTTGCTAATCGGGCTTAGTGTGGTAGAACTCTTTGAGACGTAGTCTCATCCCGATTTGGGGAAAAACCATTTGGGACCCGCGAAGAATGAGGAGGAGGAATCCGAGAAGGAGAACTCGGAGGTGAGATCGAAAGAGAAAGATTTTTGGAAGAAGACGACAATTCCGAGAGAGGCCTTGAGTACGGCCTAGTTCATCTAAGTTTCCGTCTTCTTTTGAGATTCGTTTTTGATGTGAATAGTTATTAAGTGATTTGTGGTTTGTATAAAATTTTGGTTATAAATTTCAATATGAAAAATATGGCCTTGCTTTTCTATCCCATCGTTTTATTTATGCGGGGATTTTAAGCGCTTCCGCATGTGCTTAAAAATTGAAAGGGTCGGCGATACATTGTCCGGGGATATCGCATTATAAAATCGACCAAGTGTGAACGATGTGCGCGTGCCGAGGATCGGGCGTGACATCCGGTTTAAGTGGTATCAGAGCGAAGTTGAAGATTGGAGTGATAAGGAGCGATGACCATGGGATAGTTAGTAGGATGGCCTTTAAATTCATGCTGGTGCATGTCTGTGTTAGCTGAGTGCTAGAATTGTTTGTTGTGTGGGGATCGCTCATCTTCTAATCCGAGTGTGTGGGTTTGGAAGTCGGGTTTTGATATAAAGGGTGAACCATGAGTGAGCGGAGTTGAGAACTCCTAGTAAGAGGACAATGTTCTCTGTGACTCGGGATAAAGCACTGACAAGTGTCAGTACCCGAGGTGGTTGAGGCAGAGTGTTGGCTCTGGCCAGCTCGAGTGTAAGAGTACCACTTTGCAGGTTGGTACTAGTGTAGCAGACGTCGAATGATCCCGAGTTCGGCGGGGATCGTTCGATGCTAGTGTTTCTTGGGAATTGGATGAGCCGGAGGCTCGGGATCGAGTCGCCGTCGGTGTTGTAATCGTCGTTGTAGCCTCACCTCGCGAGATCGCGAGTGGAGATGTGATTCGGGAGCGAGTCATTGCATTCGAGCCGAGGATAGATTCAGTTTAGGCAGAAATGGAAATTGGTCAGGGAAAAGACCGAGGTCGAGAGAAAAGTATTCTATTCCACTCGTGAGGAAGGGTGGGGTAGTCAAGTCAGCACCGAGTCAAATAGATCAGGTTGTTTCTGGATGTGATAATGGAGATCGATCTTATGTCCTTTATAGGACGCGAAATTGTTTGGAGTATAGCCAACAGGGATATTTGGTTGGGAGTGATCCTAGTAAAATGATGGGGCAACCAGAAAGAGTGTGTGCTGTCACTTGGCAGGAGATAGAAGACTCACCAGTTAAGTGTCAGAATTATAGAAGGAAGCATGGATGAATCCAGTGTCCGAATATGACTAGAACCTGTTGTGATGATGACCAGCGTGGCCATTAGGTGAAGGACTGTCAGTGGAAGTCTAAGGTGACATAGACATCGTTACTGCGGCCAGGAAAGAATGGGAGTAGAATGGACCTTGCACCGATCAGAGAAAGAATGTGTTGGAAGTAATCTCATCAGAGTAACGTAGCTGAGTTTTGTGCTGAGTTGGTAGAACTTAAATTGTTGAAGTAAAAGTGAAAGAGGGGGAAATCACTAGCAATAGTTATGCTTGATTAGTTGCTGAGGTGTGAATTTGATGCCACATGAATAGTGTGGGCTTATGGAGCATCTTGTGATAATGAATCATGGTCATGGAGTAATCCAGTTTAGTCCATTAGCATGTGAAAGTGTTGAGGTTATTGGGAGTCGAAAAGAATCTTCGATTTCATTAATCTCGCTGGCTGAAGGCAACTTGTTTGTTAGATGGAGGTTGCCAAGATTGATTTGGCAGCTGTGTGGATGTGTTAGTTGAGGAATAGAATGAGAAGAAGGTGGCCGTGGTACAGAAAATCTCTAAGATGGTTCCAAAGGAATTGCTTGGGTTACCGCCAGAAAGAAAGATTGAAATTGCAATTGAGATAGCACCAGGATAGAGCCACTCTCGAAGGCTTCTTACCAGCTGTTGTTATTTGAAGTGGTAGAATTGAAGATGCAGATGTGAAGATTGATGAATGAGGAATTCGTATTTATCGATGCATCACTTTTGGGAAACATCAGTTTTGTTTGTGAGAAAAGGAAAGAGGGTTCGTTGCGAGTGTGCATCGACCATTGTCAACTCAATTAGGTGAAGATCAAGGACAAGTGTTCTTTGCCAAAGATTGATGAATGGTGTGATTAGTTATAAAGAGTGTCGATGTTTTGAATGATTAACTTGAGAACAAGATGTCGTCAGTTATGAACCAGGAAGGAGGTTGTACGAAAGACAGTTGTTCGTACTTGATATGGTCTTTACAAGAGTAGTGTAAGATCGTTTGGCCTGGTCGACACTCTAGTTGTTGTCATGGATTTGACAAATAGAGTGTTCAAGGAATATCTAGATCAATTGGTGATCGTGTTCATAGATGATATCTTGGTCTATTCGAGAAGTAATGAAGAGCATGAGAATCATTTGAGATTGGTGCTTCAGACCTTAAGAACACATCAGTTATATGTTAAGTTTAGCAAATGCGAGTTTTGGCTGACTTGTGTTGCGTTCTTAGGTCATGTGATTTCCGGAGAAGGAATCTCCGTCGACCCGAGCAAGATAGAAGCCATGATCAAGTGGCGAGACCGACATCGTGTGAGAGATCGAAGTTTTCGGGGTTAGCAGGTTATTACAGACGGTTTGTGGAAGGATTTTCATCGATAGCGTCACCTCTAACAAAGCTCACAAAGAAAAATGAGAAGTTCATATGGACAAACAAGTGCGAGCATAGTTTCCAAGAGCTGAAGGAAAAGCCGACTACCACTTTTGTGCCGACGATTCCATACGGTCGGGAGGATTCGAGATCTATAGTGATCGTCATTCATGGGATTGGGTTTGTGCTGATGCAACATGGCAGAGTTGTTGCATACGCTTCGACAGTTGAGACCTCATGAATTGAATTATCCGATGCATGACTTAGAACTCGCAGCCATCATATTTGCATTGAAGATTTGGAGACACTACTTGTGTGGAGAAAAGTTTCAAATCTTCACGGACCATCAGAGTCTCAAGTATTTGTTCTCTCAGAAGGAGTTGAACATGAGACAACGGCGATGGATGAAATTGCTGAAAGACTACGGTTGTAATATTCTATATCACCTGGGAAAGGCGAACAAGGTTGCCGATGCATTGAGTCGGAAGTCTTCAGTGGCACGGATCTTAGTTAAGGAGTGGAATTTAATCGAGAGAGCTCGGGATTCATAATTCAAATTTGAGGTAGACCACCTCTCAAGTCTTATGGCCACCCTCAGAATTGAGCTGGATGTTCGGGTTAGAATCAAGCAACTCCAACCGACAAATCCAGATGTACAGAAAATTCTTCAAGAGGATAGACAAAAAAAAGCTGATTTTCAGATTGCTCGATGATGGGGACTCGAGGTTTCGTGGACGTTTGGTTGTGCTGACGATGTAGAGCTTAGAGAAGAGATTTTATTTGAAACACATCGTAGCAATTACAGCGTTCATCTTGGAAGCACTAAGATGTGTCAGAATTTGCGTCAACACTATTGGTGGTCAGGTATAAAGGCGGACACCGCCAAGCATGTGGCCAAGTGTTTGACTTGTCAGCAAGTAAAAGCTCAGCATTGCAAGCCGGGAGGATTTCTGCAACCTCTCGCAATACCAGAGTGGAAATGGGAGCATATCACGATGGATTTCGTGACTAGACTACCAAGGAGTCAAAGGGGAAATGATTCGATTTGGGTAGTAGTCGACAGCCGACAAAGTCAGCTCACTTCATTGCGATTCGAAAGGACTGAGTCTAGATAGACACGCAGACATGTATGTGCGTCAGGTGGTTCGTATGCATGGAGTGCCGGTTACGATAACATCCGATAGAGACCCGAGATTTACTGCTGCTTTTTGGAAGAGCTTGCAGAGTACTTTAGGTACAAAGCTTCAGTACAGTACGACATATTATCCTCAAACGGATGGCTAGTCAGAAAGGACGATTCAGACTCTTGAGGATATACTGAGAGCATGTGTAATAGACTTCAAAGGAAGTTGGGAGGATCAGCTTCATCTGGTGGAATTCGACTATAACAACGGTTATCACGAGCATCAAGATGGCTCCATTTGAAGCGTTGTATGGCGAGCATGCGTAACTCCGGTGTGTTGGGATGAAGTCGGAGAAAGGAAAATAACCGGCCCAGAGTTGGTTCAGCAATGGTAGATGCCGTGGCAGTGATCGAGACAGATTGAAGACAGCGCGGAAGCGAGGCAGAAGAGTTACGTAGATAAGCACCGAAGGTCTTTAGAATTCCAAGTTGGTGATCACGTTTTTGAAAGTGTCACCAATAAGGGAACTTCGCGCTTTAGTAAGAAAGGCAAGCGAGTCCGAGGTACGTAGGTCCGTTTGAGATTCTTGAAAGAATCGGAAACCTAGCGTATCGTCTTGCGTTGCCGCCACAATTGGCGCAAGTGCATGACGCGTCTTTCACGTGTCGATGTTAAGGACGTACGAGCCTTGACCCGACCCACGTGCTCAATTTCGAGGAATTGGACGTGGATGACCGTGTGTCATACGTGGAAAGCCCGGTTCGATTGTCGATCGTAAAGAGCAAGTTCTGCGTACAAAGACCATCCCGTTGGTCAAAGTGACCGACAACACCACACCTGAAGAGCGACTTGGGAGATGGAAGAATCGATGAGACAGTTGTGCCCCACCTTTTTGAACAAAGTGTAATGGTTTAAATTTTGAGGACGAAATTTTTTATAAGAGGGGAAGAGTTGTGACATCCTGAAATTCGACCCTATTTCGATAAAGTGAAATGGGCATTTCGTCGCGTGCCTATGGCCTTTTTCTTTGAGCTGATCACTCATGAGTTAACTAACCTATTGGGTAAAGCCGTTAGGGATATATCCATGGTAAAATCCCTAAAAGCTACCTAATTGGTTGGATTGAGCTAAAATCACGTTCGATCGATTTTAATCACGAAATTGAATTCGATTTTGGGAATCGAATATTAGGCGTGTCATAATTCTTATTTTTAGGATCCGTCTCATCGCTTTCATCAATTTATTGCCAAGTCCGAAATTTCAATAAAGAAATTATCGGAAGAAATTTGAAGATCAAAATTTAAATAGAAAGAGAAAAGGAAAATTTGCATAATGGAAGTATGCAATTTATTTTATTTCTTTCTCTCTCCCTTCTCTTTCTTTCTCTTTTTCTCTCTCTCTCTTTTCTTTTCTTTCTTTTCTCTCTTTTCTTTCTCTCTCTCCTCTCCCCTTCCCCTCGTGCGATTCCACCCCCGAATGTCACCTTGCCAATTTTAAATTTGGCTTCTCTCTCTCTTTCTTTGACTGGTCAATGCTTATCCCATCTCTCTCTCTCTTCTCTCTCCTCTCTCTTCTTTCTTCCCTTGCACGACAGAACCGGTTTCTTCTTCTCCTTCTTTTCTTCACGCCGAGCGAAGAAGAAAGCAGCGAGCATCACCGCCAGGCGAAGACAGCAGCCGCTCGTCCCGCTCGTTGCACCGCCTCACCGCGCCCGCTCGTGCGCCGCCGCCGTCCGTGCATGCCTCGTTTCCACGCGCCAGCCTGTTTCTTCTCTGTTCGCACCGACCAGCCACCGTCCGGCCACCTCCAGTGGCCACCGCAAGCCTCGCCGGACCACCCCCGCGACCCCTTCACCCTCCGCCTTGCTTTCCCCCCTTGCCGCCCAAACCATCTCTGCCCTCTGTTTCGGCTCTAATCCAGCAACCCACGGAAATGGGTTTCAGCCATCTTGGGCCGCTTTTGGGCCGTTTCCGGCCCCGAACCCGAGCCGTGCTTTGGGAACAATCGTTCCTCGCGTCGCCGCGTCGGATTGATCCGATTTGCGTGCAATTTGGTGAGTAATTTCACTAATCCAAGATTAGTGGCTAATTATGCTTTAAGCTGGTTTAGATTTAATTAATTATATTTAGGTTGTTAGATTAGAATAAATTAGCAATTATTAGCCAATTGTGATGTGAATTAGATAAATTGAATGTGTAATTAGCAAGTAGACATTATCTACTAATTATTGGAAGTGCCTCCCGGATTTTTCCCAACCCTTAGTGGGCTCCAATTAGGCTTTTCGGGCCTAAGTGGATTTTTTAGCATTTAAATATTAATTTTCGGAATTAAATTAAATAATTATTTATTTTTCGAAAAATCAACTGAGATGGCCTGGAACCGGAAAATTATGCTGATAAGCGTGGTGAAGTCCGTTTATTTAATCAGGCTTTATTTTGAGCTAAATTGAATTTTTAATATTAATTAATTAATTTTCGAAATTAATAATTATTTATTTATTTTTCGGAAATTAAGATTTTGATGGCCGACGACCGAAATCTCGTGTTGATCGTCGTGGCATAGTTCATTTATTTATTTGAGCTTTACGTTGTATGGAATTAATTAAATTGTGATATTTTAGGGATTTACCTAAATTGATTGGAATTGATTGTGATTGAATGGTTGATCGGTAAATGGCCAAGTATGTTATTCAGCATTTTAATGCTTTGTTGAGTTGATTTAATTATTTGATTGAGAAATTGAATTGTTGATCGGTAAATGGCCAAGTATGTTGTTCAGCATTTATAATGCTTTATTGAGTTGATTTAATTATTTGATTTGTTGGGCATTGTTAGAAAGTAGATTGGTGACCACTTGAAAGAGGACATTATCGGTGAATTGAACGTCACCTGGAGAATGCACGTGAGTTTGGTGAAATCACCTCGAAAAGGTTGAGAGAATGGCGCGACTCGATATGTCGTCCTAGAGAATGCACGGGCTCGGTGACAAGGCTGGCATCTAAAAGGGCACGTTCTCGGCGGGTGATGCATCGCTTTGGTGAGATGCACCTAAGAGAATGCACGTGGGCTCGGTGACAGAGGCTGGCATCTAAAAGGGCACGTGGCTCGGCGACTTGATGCATCGCTTTGGTGAGATGCACCTAAGAGAATGCACGTGGGCCGGGCATCTAAAAGGGCACGTGGTCTCGGTGACTTGATGCATCACTTTGGCGAAAAGGTCGCCCGAGAGAATGCACATGGGCCCAAGGTTCGAGGCACGTGAACTCGGAGACTTGGAAGGTTATCCTGGAGAATGCACGTGGCCTAGCTTTTAAATATCCCACAGTGGGGATTGATTCGTATGACATGTAATCGACTGGTTCGATTTGTTCGAAATGAATGAGTGTTTATTGTGAATTGTACTGACTTGCAGGTGGGATCTGAGGCCAAGGTAAGTCCTCTGCCCTGTGCGTGTTTAGGCAGCCTTTAGTATAATAATTTGCTAATCGGGCTTAGTGGGGTAGAACTCGCTGAGACGTAGTCTCATCCCAGTTTAGGGAAAAACCATTTCAGGACCCCGCGAAGAGCTGAGGAGAGAATCCGAGGAGGAGAACTCGGAGGTGAGATCTGAAGAGAAAAGATTTTGGAAAAAGACAATTCGAGAGGGGCCTTGAGTACGGGCTAGTTCATCTAAGTTTCCGTCTTCTTTTGAGATCTCCATTTTGATGTGAATAGAGTTTTAAAAAGTTGTGAAGTGATTTGTGGTTTGTATAAAAGTTTGGTTATAAATTTCAATATGAAAAATATGGCCCTGCTTTTCTATCCCATCGTTTTATTGTCTGGGGATTTTAACTGCTTCCACATGTGCTTAAAATTGAAAGGGTCGGCGATATATTGTCCTGGGATATCGCATTATAAAATCGACCAAGTGAAGGATGTGTGCGTGCCGAGGATCGGGCGTGACAAAATTACTTGCAAAACATTTTTCAAAAATAAAAAGAAATGTACTTTTAGAAAGGGCATTAGAGAAATCTAGCGTAATTAAGTCTCCGAACTCATAAATCTCTAGTTCGTAGGGAGTAAAGTAAATCTCACGTTACTTTACTTGGGTTTCTAATCGACCCACCAAAAATATATTAGTGGCGACTCCTAATTGAAAATCAATCGCATGTTAAGAACTTGAACCTAAGTCGCAAATTGGTATGGGCTTAAGAGAGCTCGAGTTAAGTCTAGGCTTAATAATCCATTAGCCAAACTCTAGGTGGTTCACACTCGAAAATTTGGTCGCGAGAAGCTCAATGTTAGGTCAATTCTCCATTAATTCAGGGCATCAACTTTAGGCCCACATGGCTACACCTTAACGTCCACCTATCCAGAACTCACAACCTGGCTTCAATAACATTTGGTGGGAGTGTGTACCAAAAAGCCGATACCTTGACTCAAGGAGATTGCCAAGGGAGAACCCAAATCCGAGCCCGTTAATATCCACTTTCACTCAAAGGTTTAAGCCAATGAGTTATGGGCCAATCATTATATATTAACTATTTTACATCACATTAATTTTCTGATGTAGGATTTATCTACTACAACTCACTCACACGTGCATCTTAATAAAGGACAAATTCAATTTTGATGTGAAATCTAACTTGAGATATTGCCTGATGCAAACAAGCAAAAAATTTAGATATTTTGGGGGTAAATAACAAGCATACTTGCTCTAACCGCTTGACTTTTGAATAAATCACTATTTTCATAGGTTGTTATAACTGAACATACAATGAACATGAAAAATTGGGTACTGACAAAGTGATAGAACAGACTATGTATGCATGTTTTGCCGTAGATGCTGCGCAATTTCAGCATATTGCTTAAGCCTCCATGCTTTTATTTATTTAAGTAATGTTCAGAGTTACAAGGAAACAGGCCTTTTTTCCTTTCAAATGGGAAAAGATAGTCATATATCGACAAGGTACAAATTTACTTGCTGTGATTTACCGTTCATGTGCAATCATAATTTCATAGTTGGTCCTCATAAGTAACATCTCATGCTTTTTTCCACAGAGGAACCAAACTTGAGAGACCTGTGAGAAAACTTTTTGCCCATCTTGAAAATTAACAAGTAAGAAGTTCTAGTTGTATGCATCGTAATTATCAATTAAAAGTATTTTTAAATTTTATATATATCATCTCCAGATTTATAATGACAAAATATCCATGCTTAGGATAGATTATAAGCGAACATAAATCTCTCAGGAGCTATAGAAGCTCCGACAAATGGTGAATGTATTGTGATGAATACATCACGCTAAGAGATGGCTTTAGATTAGAATTAGCCAATAATGTTAGTCTTTTACACGGATTGTTTTGCCCAACATGCAAAGGAATGACATGTGCGGTTGTCATTTATTTTTCTGTTCTAGATGTTATTAAAGACCTTTGTATTAGACTCTGCTGGGAGTACATATACTTCACGCCATGAGACTTGAATTATTTTGTTTAATGTAATTATGTTATTTACCCAAGAAAGGAGGAGAAAGTTCTTTTATCTTCAATGAATAGGTAGTCATCTTTTTTTTATTCCTTTCTAAACCTTCATCGTCCATTATCACATCGAAAGTTATCATCAACATGAGAAAATTTCATTCATGTTCTTCACTCCCATAGTATAATGACAATAACATTTTAGCACGCGATGTCAAGTTACTTGGAATAACATTTGTTGCGACCTTCCCGAGAAAAGCCAATGAAGTATCAAGTAAGCAAAAGCGTTACCATTGAAAAAGATGGTGCATAGCTTATACGGGTTCTTCCAAGCCTGTACTAATTGCAACTTGGAATTCTCTTTAATGCCACCATTCGTGATATTCTTTTGGAGTAAACACTATTAGTTGGATGAAAGCGATTGTTTAGATTGAAGTAAGCTTTTAGATCAAATTAATGAAATTGATCATTGATATGATTACAATCAAATCTGAATTACTATATGATTTCTAATGGACCAAATCAAGAATGAAATCAACACTTGAAAGCAAAATAGTACTAAAGTAAAGTACGAGAAAATCAACCCTATAAGATGTTGGCTAAAAAATATAGATAGCCTTGTTAGTAAGCCCGAAACATGAGCCGTAAGCTAAGATGTCACAATCGTAATGAGACTTAAATGAGACATATTCACTAAAAGGATTCATGTTTTATCACCATCCTAAAACTCAGTAAACTAAAGACGCCCACCATGATCTGCGGACCTAACTATTTATGCAAAGGAAATTACACTAAATAACATTGAAATGACATGAAATGGATCCTTTGCCTATGCCTAAACCGAAGCCACCAACAACGTTCAACACATGTAACCCACAATTCACCCATTCAAATGGAATTCAATCCAACCAAAAGCCTTGGAAATGTATCGCATGTTAATGCATTGATGTGAATCATGAGATTCAACCTTGAATTATCTCCATCAATGCCCATCAGTTTCATGCCTAAACCGAGACCCTCAATAATTTCCAGCATTCGTTGCTTGAAATTGCCATGACAAATGACCTTTAAACACACTCGGAAGGCTATGAAATTAATAATATGTTGAGTCCTGATCACAGGAAAATGAAAGGACAAACAAATTAAGCCAAATGCTTCGAAGCCACACTCAAATTGCAGCCTCCAGCAACATCCAGCCAATGAACTGCTGAACGTGTGGTAACTTGATAATATTCTATCTCATATTGGCACTACGTTATGGACAATCGAGAGAAACACCGGAGTAAGCCGAAACCATTTCAATTCACGCCTAATTAATAACATCCAGCAACATTCATAATTGATTCAGTGGCATTCGAGACCAAAATTGGTGAATTTTTGGTGATAAATTGACATGAAAGTTGATGCCGCATCTTCCTGTAAGTGTAAATGAGTTCAAATGATCAAATCAACAACAAATTGATCGGCACCCGATTTTCGCCAATGATTTCAAATTACATTTTTCGAAGAAGATTAATATACATATATTATGATATCGATATATCGGGCCCAAGAATTAAAATTTTGAAAAACGGAGGATCGAGAGTTTTGACTCTCGCAGTTAGGCAATTGACTTTTCGGCCGGAGCCGAGCCCAGTAGCATAATTTCACAGTACGCCAACCACCTGGGCCTGGTATAGAATGTAAGAAATATTCAAGCAAGTTCAGGCCCGAAGGCCCGGTTCAGCCCGGCCCAAGACCAAGTCAACACCCTCCTCATCTCACTTGGACACCTCGCCTAGGAATTTCTATCTCTTCTCTCTCATCTCCAGCTCCTCCCCTCGCCAGCCACCACATCCCTCGCCTTCAACCTCCGGCCACTACATCACCGTCCAACCTACCTCCACTCTCCGGCTCGCTTGTTTTTATCTTTGTCTTTTCCTCCTCTATTTTCTTTGCCAATTGTTGTCATAACTTGTAACCGGTCACGGTACATCAACAACCATACTCCATCTTTGTTCTCAGTCATTACAGTCACTGCCTTACATTCTCATTCACTCTTTCTTCAATGGTTTCAATTCTCGGTGTTGCCACTTCAGAGCCTCCATAATCATACTCCGTTCATCTCTGTTCTCTGTCACTATTGTCACTGCCTTCGATTCTTGTTCCCTCTCTCTTCACTGGTTTCAATTCTCAGCGTCTCCGCTTCAGAGGCCTACCCTTCCGATCCAGTCGTCAATCATGTCCAGTCACTGCCCTTACTCAAGGTAAACTCTCACTCTGTTTTCGTGGGGCAAGGACTGAGACCCTTCGCCTCCACTGGAGTGAAAACCGGTTGCTGGTGTATACTTCAACTATTGACTTCATTGCTAAATTTGAGTTTGGTCTCGAGTGATTCATGTTATACACTCTTTGCTCACGTATTCCTGAACCTTTGCTCAAATTTTAATATAGTCACTATAGTCTATTGGCGCTAGGAATCACTGACATGGTGTCTAGTCATTATTGAGTATCCGCTATGGCACGCTGATATGGAAAAGTTTACTTGCGCCAAACTCAGTAATTTTTTGTGGCAATTGACTAGAAGGATTATATTGAAATTTTGCATAAATGCCTAGGACTACATTTGTAAAATTGAAAAGTTTAGGACTATATTGATATCTGTACAATAAGTTCAAGGTTGAATTGGTAATTTTCAATATGCACATGATAAATTCCCAACTTCACTAAGGTTCTGGACCATAGTGAGCCCCATCACTGCCCACACCGTGGTGCCATCTCCTTTCCCAACGTGAATGCTCATAAATCTCAATTCAGACCTTTATTTGATATAAGGTCTACGCTGACTTATCTTTTGAGAAAAAGGCCTTCAGGTCTCCTATCTGAAATTTCCTTCAATTTAATGAATCTGTCGCACCGTTGTCACCAGTCGCATTTTTTCAAATGTAGTGGGAATTGCTTTTCTTCATAAATGGTACATCGGTGTCATCTTAGGAAACCGAATACCGGAAGCATTTACTGCCACGCATACAAGAGGCTATGAAGCGCCATAATTGGAGCTTTATTCTGTCATCTTTATATTCACATTCCTTCGACATAACAACCTGATCTGCACGTCTTTGCCCGTCTGAACCCAAGCGCAAGGCGTCAACGGCCCTTTGCCCGTCACGTGTGCTCGCTGGCCTCTTCTTTTTGTGCTCATCTTGAGTTCCCAAGTGATAATGCTGGCAGAAACCCTAAGCAATCCAACTCTTGTTCAAATTGGATGCTGGTGCAAACCTGCTTGTTTCAGATCCTGTAGCTAAGACAGCATAAAGTAGGTAATAACCATGCGAGTTCGCCGATTTTACCTATTATAACGTTGGTTTTCAATGCAGAACGAAAAATAAATACGTACACAGAACAAAACCTTAGAAACCTGTGGCTAGTTCTATGTGTTGATGAAATGAAAGATAAAGTTAACAGCCAAGAAGGCAGGTAACTTGTAAGATTTTAGCTAACCATAGGATAGATATTCTATGAATAGTTTATGCCATAATTAGGTTGAGTGGGGCAGTGGAAACATTGAAAGATCAAAAATTTGATTAGGATTTTGATCGATAAATCCAATCTTTTCTATTTTTTTTTTTGGAGAAATTTTGTGAGAAATGTCTTCGGCGGGTCTTCGATTTGTTTGTTCTACGTTTGAAGCCAAATGGTTTTATGGATCTATACCATGGGGGCTAAAATGCCATTATATACTGGGAGTGAAGAACAGGAATGAAATAATCCCCCATCAAAATTACCCTTTGGCGTGATAATGACCAATAGATTTTAAAAAGGAAAAAAAGATTGATGAGTACCGATAACCGGAGATAAAGCTTTTCTTTTTATCTCTCTTCTTTTTTTCAGCAAATAACATAATTACATTAAACGGAACAAGTAAAGTTACATTCTCTGAAATGTATGTGCTCCCAGCAGAGTCATTATCCAAAAGGTCTTTCATAACATATGGAAGAGAGGAACAAAAAGCAAACTGCGAATGTTGTTCCCAAGCAAGGTCAAAGCATTCGTCCAACCATCTGCTTCTCTAAATACGTGATCAATTTTGTATTCCTACTGCTCTGTAAGCAGTTCCAGCATTCAGCAAAAAGAGGTTCCATCGGTAAATATGTTCATGAGTGTTTATAACTGCTTGGATAGCAGACATAACATCCATTTCAATGTGAGAATGGGTAACCTTATTGGCTACTTCAAGTCTAAGGACATCACGTAGCATCAGATATTTGCCGCGATGAGTTCACTGTCCGTCGGAACTTCTATAGTTCCAGTTATGCCCATTCATAGTTCGCTGTAACGATGCATGTTTCATTATTATTATATGGAAAAAGGTAGTGATAATATATAAAATTTGAAAATATTTTGAATTGATAATTAGTGTTTTTTCTTTTCTTTTGTGATTTGAGGATTAAGAATATTCCTAGAAATTGTAAAATGACTTCCGGTGAGTCAATTTACAAGATGGGCAAAAGCCTTTTCACGGGTCTCTCAATTTTTGGTCTTTTCGTAGGAAACATGAGAGATTCCATTATAAACTCACATGCCTTTGACATGACTAGTTGGTGTTTTCTGTTTTCTTTTTGGCCAGGAGGAATATAATGTTCACATTTGGTCTGGAGGTTGGAAAGCCAAACTTGTGCTCTTCACTTTTATCCCTGTCCAAACGAAGCATCCCAATCCTACTAGTACTAGGTAAGGAAAAGCTCGAAAGAGGATCTGAACCCAAGCGCGAGACGTCAACGGCCAACACTGTGAAACCGCTTCCGGTCCCACCTTCGGAAGCAGGCGGCGCCGCTACGTGATCTGCGTGGCCCTGTGCTGCGATCGACAGTAAGATTTATCGAAAAATGCCAACAAGAAGCCAAACAGGTGCTGGCACAATCCCTCAGCAGTCCTACTCTTGTTCAAATTGAATGCCGGTTACAAACCTGCTTGTTTAAGATCTTGTTTAAGATCAATAGGTAACATCGCATAAAGTAGGTAAAAACAAGGCACTTCGCCGATTTCGCCTATAACGTTGGTTTTCCGCCCAGAACCAAAGATAATACACAGCACAGAAACTTAGAAACCTATAGCTAATTGAGGTTTACCATGATCCTTTGTCAACTCAATTTCAGTTTAGATGAGTTGTTTATGCTGTAATTAGGTTGAATGGGACTGTGGAAACATTAAAAGATTTAAATTAATCAGGGTTTTGATCGATAAATCCAGTCTTTCTCTAATTTTTAGGTTGTAGTTTTATGAGAAATGTCTTTGGGAAGTCTTCGATTTCTTTGCTCTGTGTTTGAAGCCAAACAGTGTTATGGAACTATATATGATGGCGCAGCCCGGCCTAAAATGTTAGTGTCGTTATCCACTGGGAGTGAAGAACGGAAATGTAATAATATCAAATCAAAATTACCATTTGGTGTGATAATGACCAACGGATGTTTAAGAAGTAAAAAAAGAACGATGAGTACCTATAAATGGAGATAAAGCTTTTTTTCTGTCTCTTATCTTTCGGTGAATAACATAATTGCATTAAACGAAACAAGTCAAGTTACATTGTTTGAAATATATGGGGAAAATTGTCCAAAAAGTCCTAAACCTATTGCACTTTTGCCAATTCAATCCTAAACCTTTTAACTTTGCCAATTTAGTCCTAAACATTTTCATTTCTTGCCCGATTCAATCCATCCGGCCAATTTTGATCGAAAATGCTAATGTTGACAATTTTTTAATAATATTTTAATATTTTTTGAATTTTTTGAATTTTATTTTTTCTGTTTTTTTCCCTTTTTTTTCTTTTTCTTTTTTTTTTTGGCTTTTTTTCTTGGCCTTTTTTGGTGGCCATTAAGAATTGTCCATGTCAGCAAAGCGGTCTTACGTGGCACCACCGACATCCACGTTAGTATTTTCTGGCTAAAATTGGCTGAAGAACTAAATCAACAAGAAGTGAAAATGTTTAGGACTGAATTGACAAAGTTAAAAAATTTATGACTGAATTGGCAAAAGTGCAATAGGTTTAGAACTTTTTGGACAATTTTCCCGAAATATATGTGCTCCGACAGAGACATTATCCAAAAGGTCTTTCATAACATATGGAAGAGAGGAACAAATAACTAATGCGAATGTTGTTCCTTTCAAGCATGGCCAAAGCATTCGTGCAACCATCCGCTTCTTTGAATATGTGCTTGATTTTGTATTCCTACACCTCTGTGAGCAGTTCCAGCATTCAGCTAGAAGAGGTTGTATTAGCAAATATGCCTGTGAGTGTTTATAATTGCTTGAATAATAGAGATAACATCCATTTCAATGTGCGAATGGGTAACCCTATCAGCTATTTCTAGTCTGAGGACATCATAGCCACATTTTCTGCCACGTTGTGTTCACCATCCGTTAGAACTTACTATGATGTCCAAGAGATTTATGTCCATTCATGATTCATTGAATAGTGAATATTTTATTACTTAAATATAAAACGAGGTGACAATATATAAACTATGAAATTATTTTGAATTGATGATTGCTTCTTTTTTTCTTTTTTCTTTTTTTTCTTTTGTGATTCTAGAATTAGGAATGCACCTAGAAATTGTAGAATGACTCTGGTTCTTCAACCTAAAAAGATGGGCAAAAGTCTTCTAATGGGTCTCTTGATTTTGGTATTTTCGTGGAAAACACGATGGATTACATTATAAACTCACATTCCTTCGACATAACTACTTAGTGGTTTTTTTCAATTTGACTAGGAGGACTAAAATATTTACATTTGAGGTTGGAAAACCAAACTTGTGCTCTTTCCACTTTTATCTCTGTCTAAGCAAAGTATCCCAATCCTACTAGTAGTAGGTAGGAAAAACTCAAAGAAAGAGAGGAACACTAAAAGTGTCAAAAATTATGCACGGGCGTTTATTTTAATACCAAAGTTTTTGCTAACTCACTTAAGTATCAAATTGAGAAAAAAAACAATTATTTTAGTGCCTCCAGCTGGAAAGTCCCATTAAATTGATTACTTGGCCTTTATAATTAAAATTTTAATATGGCTTGGCATATATTTTAAAATATCAATCCATGTGGACATCCAAATGACATTGCACAATGATCACTTTTTAATTGAGATTGGTACTAAAGTAATCTTTTTTAACAACAATTAGCATTGAAGTGATCATTTTTTAATAACGATCGACAATTAAGTGATCAGTTATCACTTTTAATAACAATTAACACTCAAACAATCCATATTTACAATTTTTTACACTTTCGAATAATCACTTCATTAATTTTTTTCGATGACTCATATTGGAGTTGATAATTAGAATAATCATTTTTTTAAAATGATATTTAAGTGATCCTTTTTTTTTTTTAACACTTCTAGTGTCATCCCTTCTCGAAAGAGGAGTCTTTGCCCCGTTTGACCCAAACACAACACGTCAACACCCGACGCCACGAAAGCGCGTCCGGCCCCATCTTTGAAAGCAGGTGTCGCAACACGTGATCGGCATGACCCAGAAAAATTAACATTTGGCGTGACAATGGCCAACAAATGTTTAAGAGGGGCAAAAACAAACTCACTAGTAAATAAAGCTCTCTCTCTCTCTCTCTCTCTCTCTCTCTCTCTCTCTCTCTCTCTCTCTCTCTCTCTCTCTGCGAATAACATAATCACATTAAACGGAACAAGTCAAGTTACATTGTCTGAAATATATGTGCTCCCAACAATCAGTATGCATAAGGTCTTTCATAACATCTGGAAGAGAGTATCAAATAGCAAACTGACGATGTTGTTCCTTTCCAAGCAGGCCAAAACATTCGTGCGACAATCTGCTTCTCTGAATATGTGCTCAATTTTGTATTGCTCCAACTCCGCAAGCACTTCCTTGCATTCAGTCAAAAGAGATTCCATCAATAAATGTGCCTGTGAGTGTTTATAAGTGCTTGAATAACAGACATAACATTCATTTCAATGTGCGAGTGGGTAACTTTATTGGCTACTTCTAGTCTAAGGACATCACATGGCGCCACAATTCTGCAATTCGTTCATGTTTAGTGGAACTTCTACAATTTCAAGAAATTTATGCACATTCACAATTCATTGTAATGAGGCATATCTTATGATTATTTATACATAAAATGAGGTGACGATATATACAATTTCAAAATATTTTAAATCGGTGATTGATTTTTTTCTCTTTGTGATTCAAGGATTAGGAATACTCTTAGAAATTGTAGAACGACTCCAGTTCGTCAATCTGAAAGTATGGGCAAAAAGTCTTTTCACGCACCTCTCAATTTTTATCCTTGCGTGGAAAACATGAGAGATTCCATTATAAACTCGGATGCCTCTGACATAACTATTTCGTGTTCTCTCTTTTTGACCGGGAGGACTATAATGTTGACATTTGGAGGTTGGAAAAGGGAAACGTGGTGCCCCTTTCACTTTATCCCTGTCCAAACGAAGCATCCAAATCCTACTTGCACTAGATAGGAAAAGCTCGAATAGGAGTCTTTGCCCCGTCTAAACCCAAGCACGAGAAGTCAAGGTCGACGCCGGGGAAGCGCATTCGCTCCCACCTTCGGAAGCAGGCGCCTGGCTACGTGGTCTGCATGACCCTCTTGCCACGGCATTATTGCATGGACCCTCTGCCCATTCGCGCGCGCATCACGTGTTCTCGCTGGTCTCTTCTTTTTGACCCATCGCGAGTTGCCAAGTTAGAATGCGGTGCAAACCACAAGCAATTCAATTCCTACAGGTAACATGGCATGAAGTAAGTTATCTAATTTACGTTTACAATTTCACGGTACAATATAAGCTTCCATGGCTAAATAAATAAATATTCATGATTTTCAAAGATGTTATTTCAAGCAAACCGGCATCGCGTGGATCACAATGCTAGTATTGTTACACAGTAAGAGTGAAGAATGGAAATTGAATATTCTCACGTCAAAAATTATTTTTTCACTTCAAAAAGTCTATTTTCACGTGACAATGGCCAACAGACATTCAAAAAGGACAAAAAAGAATGACAAATACCTATATACTAGAGATAAAGTTTTTCATCTCTCTTCTTTCGACGAGATGTCATAATTACATTGACAAAACAAGTCTGGTTACATTGTCTAAAATGTATGGTCCCAGATCATTATATGAATGGTCTTTAATCACATCTGGAACAGAGGAATAAATAACAAATTGCAGATGTTGTTCCTTTCCTAGCGAGCTAAAGCACCGTGCAACCACATGCTTTTCTAAATATGTGCTCAATTTGTATCTCTGTAACTCTGCAAGCAATTTCTTGCATTCAGGCAAAAGGGTTTCGCTAGTAAGTGTTGCCTGAGTGCCTGTGAGTGTTTGACCATTTAAACATGACATCCATTTCAATGTATAAATGGGTTACATTATAGGCTAATTCTGCCTTTGATGTGCTTACTATCCATTGGAGCTTTTATTGTTCCTACAAGATTTATACTTGCTCGTAATTCATCTAATTATGTATAAGTTACCATTAGTTTAATATAAAACGAGGTGGTGAGGTGGTGAGGTGATATATGAAATCTGAAATTATTTTCAATCGATGATTACGATCTTCTCTTCTTATGATTCGCAGTATAGAAATCCAATCCTTGGAATTAGGATCGAAAATGTGTTAACACACTAGTCCAAAAGGTACAAACTGTTGACATCTTGAAAAGCATACAAGCGATGAAATGATTATTTCCTTTTAATCCACATCCTAAGACTTTATTTGTGAATAGCTAAGGCCTACAGGCTTTTTCCATTTCTTAGAGCGCCTCTTTTTCCTTAATCAAACCCAAATGTCTTTTCAGATTTGTATAGTGCATGAATGGCCAAAGCAGCATGAAATTTCCACCATCAAATTGCTTATCTCTGCTTATAAAAGCTTCTCCAATGAAAACTAACTCCACCAAAAAGAAGAAAAACAACACAAAAATATGGCACCCTCATTATTCTACATGTTTTGTACTTTGATTTTCTTCCTTGCTAAGTTTCCTATTCCATTTGCTAATGCCTTATGTCATGCAGACGAGAGCTTTGCCTTGATGGAATTCAAGAGAAGTTTTCAAAACAGCAAAGCAAGTTCATCTTCAACACAGCTTGGGCTTTATTCTGGTTGTGTTTATCCAAAGATTGAATCATGATCACTAGATGGACATGGAGATTGCTGCTTATGGGATGGTGTCAAGTGCGACAAGGCCAATGGTCATGTGACAGGCCTTGACCTTAGTAATAGTTGTCTCTTTGGTACCATAACTTCCAACACTAGCCTCTTTTGCCTCCACCACTTGGAACGCTCAATCTTGCCTGGAGTGACTTCAACTCTACCTTAATCCCACACCGCTTCATCAATCTTTCTAGGTTACACTACCTTAACCTCTCTGGTTCATACTTTTTAGGGAAAATCCCATCGGATATCTCACAGCTCTCGAGATTAGTTTCCCTTTATTTGTCTTTTGCATGGGTGTCTCTACCCAACATAAACAACTTTGTTCAGAACTTAACTATGCTTAGGGAACTTGATCTCTCTTATACAAACATAACATCACCATTCCCAAAAGTAGTTGCAAACTTCTCCTCTTTAAAGTCACTTAAACTTTTATCTTGTCAATTGCATGGAGAATTTCCAATAAGCATCTTTCATTTACCAAAAATTTGGAAGTCCTTGACATCGGTGATAATGCCCACCTTTCTGGTTTTATTCCAGAACAACATTGGGGTAGTCGCTTGAAATCTTTGTCTCTTCATGGCACGAATTTTTCAGGTGAAATACCCATTTCGATTGGAAACCTCATTTTCTTGAATGAATTATAAATTTGGGATTGTCATTTCTCGGGTTCACTTCCCACTTCACTAAGTAATCTTTCTGAGCTTACTTTTAAGGATATATTAGTTAATAAATTCCAAGGTCATATCCCTGCTTCACTTGCTAATCTTACCTAGCTGTCAACTCTATATCTCCATTCCAATAATTCAGCAGTGGTATTTTGCATTGGTTCATCAACTTGGCAAAACTTACCTACTTGGATTTTTTAGGTAGTGTTTCATCCAATAAGGTTCCTCAAATAAATAAATAAAACAAAATGTTGAGATTCAATTGGTAGCCAAACTAATTGTCCATGTTTCTTTACATTTGGCAGATGTTCAGTTAAGTGGTCCAATTTCGCCTTTATTTGAAAACTTAACACGGTTGGTTTAGCTTGACCTTTCATCCAACCATATGCAAGGTGAAATTCCAAACTCATTATGGGAACTCAAGGATCTTGAATATTTGGATCTTAGTGGGAATAATTTGAGTGGCACCATGGATTTACAAAAACTTAGAGCTTGAGGATGTTAAATTTGAAGACCAACATCATATCTTTTGTTAGCAAGACCAAGATGAATGTCAATCTTCCAAAACTTTCCACTTTAGTTTTATATTCATGCAACTTATATGAGTTCCCAAAGTTTTTAGGCTACATAAGTGGATTAGAGTCGGTAGATCTTTCACACAATAAAATTGGAGGGAGTACTCCTATGTGAATGGGGAATGGTAGTAAGGAATCCTTATGGTATATGGATCTTTCTCACAATTTTCTAATTGGCTTTGAGAACAACCACATCAATCTGTCACAACCTAAATTGACCTACCTTGACATTAGTTTTAACTTGCTCACAATGGAACTCCCTACTCCACCTCCATCAGTGACTAATTTTAACATCTCCCATAACATCCTCTTCGGATAAATTCCTTCTGTTTGTAGAGCAAGATCCCTCTTCATTCTTGATTTGTCCAACAATAATTTGAATGGCACAATTCCTTCTTGTTTGGGAAATATTGATTCTTTATCAATCTTGGATCTTGGGACAAAATAAACTTGAAGGCACAATTCCTGAAGCTTACCCAAAAGGTTGTGCATTGAAGTCGATTGTTCTCATAGAGAATCAATTGCAAGGACCTATTCCAAGGTCTTTGGCGCATTGTACAATGCTAGAGTATTTGAACCTTGGTTATAATCAAATTATCAATGGGTTCCCTTCATGGCTATCTGAATTGACCAAGCTGAAAGCTATTATCTTGAAATCCAATAAGTTCCATGGTCCAATAAAAACATATCGAAGTCAATTTAACTTTAGCAATTTACATATCATGGACCTTTCCGATAATAGTTTCAATGGTGAACTTCCTTCCAAGTTGTTGAAGACTTTTCATGCCATGAAAGTGGTTGTTAGTCAAGATCAATTGGAATTCCTTGTTTACAGTCGCTAGATTTTTATATTATGGGATGAAATTGACTAATAAAGGCATAGAAAGGGAATACTCAAAGGTTCCATTTGCACTTATGCAAATTGACCTCCCCAGTAACAAATTCAAAGGACATATACCTGATCTTATTGGAGATTTGAAGTCACTTATTTTGCTTAACCTTTCAAACAATATTTTCATTGGTTCCATCCCACCTTCCCTAGCAAATTTGACAGAGCTTGAATCTCTAGATCTTTCTCAAAACAAGCTCTCAGGAGAGATCCCTCAATAGCTAGCTCAACTTACATTTCTTTCATTTTTCAATGTCTCTCATAATCAACTGTTGGGACCAATACCACGAGGGAGTCAATTTAACAGATTTGTGAAAGATTCATTTTCCATGAATGAGGGGTTATGTGGAAGTCCTTTGCCAAAAAAAAAAAATGCACAATGGCTAAGGATAACTTATCATTACCACCATCTCTCAAGGAAGAAATTGGTGAAAAGTCTCGGTTCAACTTGGGTTGGACATTTGTGCTAATTGGCATTGGAGTTGGCTTTTTTATTGGCGTTGTGTTAGGGAACTTGATCATTGATGAGAAGAATAGGTGGTTCTTACACTACTCCAAGAGAATGGCAAAAAGATGGAACGGATTGAGAAGGCAATGAACAATAAGGAGTTATACATGCAGTCATATACTCTTGTAATATTGATCAATAATGTAGTTTTTTCTGTATTTAGTTTGTACTGTAAATACGAAAATATAGAGCATACATTCCTCTTATCGTACTATTTTGAATTTAAAAATTATCTTCATGGAGTGAATTGAAGTCCATGACCATGGAGGGGTCCAGCAGAGGAGGCCATGGATATATACAAGCCCGGCCTCTTTCCTTCTTTCCTTCTTCTTCTTCTTCTTCTCTCTTTCGCCTGTAAAGCTGAGACTCACGTCATGGAGGAGGGGAACGAAGGAGTTAGAGCAAGAAATGAGCACACGCGCGAAGCAAACCAATGTTTTTTCCTCTGGATTTCCTTTCGTTCTACACCGATCCACCGTCCACCACCTCCAACCACCCTCGGCCATCCCAGCCGCTTGAGCTGATTCGCACCAGAAACAGAGCACACACCAGAGAACAAAGACGGCCAAAAACCACCAAGACTGAATTGTTACGAACTCCTCTCATCGATTTATCTCACTTATAGGTTTCCTTCATTGATTTTAGGCCGCTGGTCGATGCCATTTGCCATTCCCGAATCGTCTCGCTCTGTTCTAGTCCGTTTTGAGGCCGAGAAATCCAGAGAGTTCGAGTCTTCCTTCGAAGCTTCTTTGCCGGTGCCAACCATCCGAGTCAACGCCTCTCAGAGCTCTGTCATCCGTCCGATCGCCATTTGCCTCCCCTCGACATTGCCTCTACTTCCCCAATGCATAACGCCCGCTTCTGGAGGATCGCGACACTTAAAAGAGTTGATTTGTGCCAATGCAATATCAACTACTCAATAAATTTCAATATTAAATATTCCAAATTTTTTTCTTATTTATCTTTACCATCTATACATATATCGTATTAGGAGGCACACCATTTCAACATAATTTTCGCTTAATGCGTTGTTAGATTATTTATCATCAAAAACTATTGTGTTTCAAAATTGCTTACAAGACTGGCGTCTTTTGGTCAACGATCGCATCTATTACTAAGCTAGTATGTCCATTCTGATAAGAGTTTTCATTATACGTGACCATTCATGCAAATAATGTCTTTCAATCTACTTTTGAACAAGTAACTATGCGAAAATCTATTGATTCAATGAAATATAATCTATGGTTAGTAAAACAAAATGCTCGATTTTTGTATCTTTTTATTTCCATTGTGTAGACTTGTTTTCTTGAATTTATTTGTTATTACTAACTCTTTTTACAGCAAGTGTTTCTCATCTCACGCATTTTTTCCCCTTCGTAATCATTCTATCTAAATTAAGGGTTAGTCTTTTGGGTCATGAGTGAGTTTTAGGGTTCGCAAAGCATGTGGTGCTTCCAAACTGAAGCTACGGACTAGTTCGGAGAAATATATGAGAGTTATATATAGCTCCAGGTTAAATTTGTCTTCTTCCAATTGTGAAGGCTCTCGGCAGGGAGCCCGTCGGCCGCCTCCACCTCTGCCTCGGGGATGGCGTTGAAGAGAAGAGGTGGACACGCGCTCGGGAAGAGGCTGCTGAGCCTGGTGTACGTGAAGCGCTGTACGGTGGTGCAGCGGTGCGCAACTACGAGCTCAACCGCATGGTCGGAGAGCTTCGCAAGCTCAAGCGCAACGAGCACGCCCTCGAGGTTCTCCTCTCTCCGTGTTGAAGTTATTTACATACGAGCACTTCTTGTACTTTTGCGTGGTTAGCCGGATAGAAGCTCAAATGCTTTTATATAAATGAAGAGTCGATTCTTCGGAGAAATGGACACCATTGAAAGGGCTAAGCTCTGAAAGGAGAGCTCTATAGTTCGGAATTATAGGTAGATCGGAGTTAAGCAAGTGACTGATACTGAGTACATTTCTCAAGTGGTTAAATTGATCTAGCATATCCCGCGTTCTCATCTTTGGTTTGCAAGAGTAAGATGGACTCCCCTGTCTTATTCAGATTTCTAACCGCGCGTATAATATGGATTTCTAACCAGCCTATAATATGTTAGCGACAACTTCTAATTAAATCTTAAATGCCATAATAGATTGAGAAGACCAAACAAGGTAATTGCCAAATTAGAATGCAGCACGACCTACCAAAGAATATGTTTTCCTTGCCAGGTTTTACTAATAATGTAAACAACAGTATACAATAGCAGTATGATCGAACGAAAGAAAACTAACAGCATGGACACAAACAAAGAAGACGACCAATAAATTTGAGGATGGAAAACACAACGATTGTCGCTTAGGCTTCATTTGATAACGTTTTTATTTCTGCCAATTTATATTCCTTTGCTCCCGGAAAAAAAACAAAATAAAAAACACAAAAATCTGTTTGATAACGTCAATTAGTTTTTCTATTTCGAATAGAAAAGTAGCCGGCGATTATATTTGAAATAAAAACGAAGTAGAAAAAAATAGTTTCTTGTTCCCAAGAACAATTTCTAAAAATAAGTCATTTTCTTTCTTTTCTCTTTTTCTTTTCTTCTTCTTTTATAAAGCATGTGTCCGCCGCCTTAACGCTGGTTACTACTGCTGGCCACCATCGGTGGTTGCTGTTTCCTAGCCCTTTGCCGGTCACCAGTACTTTGCAAGAGCAAGAAGAAGAAGAGAGGAAAAAAAGAAAATCTAAATAAATATAAAAAAAATTAATAGAAATTATATGTTACAAAAAAATTTCTGGGTTGTATCAAATGCATTCCTATATTTTTCTATTCGAGAATAGAAATTTGGTGTAATTATCAAACGTGTTCTTTTATTTAGAATATAAATGTTCCTGGGCAATGTTATCACAAGTCATTATTCTAAATAATTAAACTACCCTATTGTCTTCTTCTTCTTTTTTCCACTTTTAGTGGCACTAACGAGTAAAATAATATGATAACTAACCCGCCCCGTGGTGGACGAGATGGTGCACGCGCGTGGTTCTTTTGCCGAAAGCACTCACGTTGAATATTCCATATGCTGCATGAAGACAATTCCACTTGCTGCATGAAGAAGATCCATTGACTTTGACTGAAAAAGAGACCACCTGTTCCGCCACCACAAATCATCCGCGAGCGCCTTTGTCCAACCCCGATCTCCACCGCGACGGGAGATTCGTTGTCAAAGGAACACCACCATTACAGTACAACGTTCGATTCAAGCAGCCACGAGCCAAGTCGACCTTCGATTTCCATTTTTGCGGCTCATGAACGTGCGGCTTCAATTGTGAATTCGTGCCGCCGTTGCTTGCCACCATCCGTCGTGTTTCACCATCAAAGAGCGGTTGTGATCCGGTGCGCTTGGTCCAAATTTGGAAAGATTATCCTTGAATTAGGTAAGACTCTTGATCAATTTGATTTTCATATATTTCGCTGCCTAATTCGTAATATCGCAATCTTTCTTTGAATGTTTGATCGATATTGCTATATCAAAAGATCTCTTGATCTCTCATGAATTAGGAAATTTTTCTAATTTCGCAATGTGCATATGATTGAGTCCAATTTCATGCTCGAAATGACTCGTGTCGCACGGAAAAATTGTCAATCAATCTCACGCTCGAGATACGATTTGCGATTTTATTTGAAATTGACCAATCGATCTCATGCATGCGAGATATGATTTGTCAATTTATTTCCAAAATGGATATGGATGATATTTTGCCTGATTTGTTGCAGTGCTATTCTTAATGTCTTATTTTGATTGCTCCCATAAAAGAAAGGAAAAATCCAAAAAAAATCAGAGTTAGATTAGGTTCGTTTTAGAATATACATCGTTTTAGGGTTATTTTGCATGCTTAGAATAGGAAATTTATTTATTTCGAATTTTTGAAAAAATGGAAAATCCAAAAAAATGCATTCGTTTAGGATGTTAGTTTTTTTCTTTAATTTAAGTTGCATGTGGCAATTTTTTAATTTCAAAATTAATAAAAAAACAGCAAAAAAAACATCATGCATATATATAAATTAGGGCATCTTTTGTATGTCATTACATATTAGGATAAGATTACATGTTTTATTTTAAGTTTAGATTTTTTTTTTTTAGATAGATTGCATCTTGGGTTAGGGTTGCTAAGTTAAGATAATATCTTAGTTTAAATTAGGGTTTAGCCTGACTAATCCTTAATATAAGTTAGATAAAATCTTAATCTAGCTAGTTAATTTTAGCATTTTTCTAATTTTCAAATTTCATGGAAAATACCAAAAATTGCCTTAGAATAAATCAATTTCATTCATTAGAGATTGTATTTTATTCACGTCATATAGCTAGGTCATATTACCATGTCATGTCTTGTCATTTCGTGTTAAATTAGTAGTATGCATCTGTATAAGGCATGATTCTCAATTAAATAAGTGAAAAAAAAAAGTTGCGTTGTTAATTCGTTATACCTTAGTGTGGATCAGGTATTTCGAATCTTCTTATCCGATATTAAGTGTAACAACGTTGAGTGTACGTAGTTTAAGTCTAAAATTACTTGACATCTCGGTCACGGATGCGGATGTCTCAAAACTCTTCGTTAAACATTCCCTCTTGGATGTGAATGTTTTTCGATCTTTTCGTTATACCTTAGTGTGGATCTAGGTATTTGAATCTTCTTAATCAATATTCATCTCACCTAACATTGAGTGTCTATTGGTTAAGTTCAAAATTCTTGACATCTCGATGCGGATCTAAATGTCCTCCAAAACTCTTCGTTAAACATTTCACTCTGGATGTAAATCATTTTTCGATCTTTAGATTATACCTTGAAATGGATCTAGGTATTTGAATCTTCTTAATCAATATTCATCTCACCTAACATTGGGTGTCTATTGGGTTAAGTTCCCAAATTTTGACATCTCGAGGCTGGATCTAGATGTCTCAAAATTTTCCGTTTAGGTGACCGTAAGAATAGTGCGGGTCTAGACACAACCAAGCAATGCTATCTTTGGCGACCGTAGAATGGTATGGGTCCTCACAGGCGAGTCTCTTCGTAAAAGTCATGTTACTATTCTAGGCGACCGTAGAGATAGTGCGGGTCTTGGACATGTAACACCAATTATCTCGAGTTACTCTACCCTCTAGAAGGTAAGTTATTCCGGTAAGTTCCTTTTATCTTTGGCATTAGCATTTCCATGCATCATATAAATTGCATTTTCCAAAAAAAAAAAAAAAAAAAAGGAGGATCCATAGTCCGCAAAATATCATTCATTGCATGTGCATTGTCAAAATTTAGGTATCATATTGTCTTTGAATGCAACCTCTGTGACTCACCTTCAAAAGAGGGCGTTGTTGACACCTAGAATTTTGACTAATCATTAGTAATTAATTGCATAAAAATTTAGGGATTACTCTTTAACCCCTAAGAAAAATAATAAAATTGCATCTCATGTAGTCGCATTTGCATCGGTACTAAGAGGACAACAAGAAACGGGGGCTCGCGGTCGATTGCATACACAAAGTCGGTGGAGTGCGGATTCGGGAGAAATCTTCAAAGAAGCAAAAGCAGCTCACAACATATTATATAGTATGCCCATATTGTATTATTATAATATATCCATAATATTATACAATATATGTCAATTTTGGTAACACAGAAGGAACCTCCTCATTAATGCATGCCGTCCACACCTGAAAAATTTCCACCTGCTAGAGAACGGGGGAGCGAAGAAAGAAAAAAAAGTCCATTGTGAGGGGGCGGCACGGTCGGAGACAAGGGAGAAAGAAGAGTGCCGAAGAGAGATAAAAAATACATTGGGAAGGGGCTCTTCCTTCGGACAAGAAGAAACAAGTCAGGGGAGGATATTAAAAGAGATGAATGGAGAGTTTGTCGGAAGAAAGAAGGTGAAGTCGAGGGGGAAATAAGAAAGAAAAAAAGAACGTGAAGTAAAAATAATAAAAAAAGAAGAAGGGTTGTCTTCTTAAAGGGAAGGCTTCGAGCAACACAAGAGGGAGGGGAGAGAGAACCTGCAGAGAGAGAAAAAGAAAAGTGAAGTCGAAAAGGGTGTGTGCGGCAGAACAAAAAAGGGAAAGAAAGAAAACACGTGGATCTTCTTCCGCGAGTTCTTCTTACGGTGTTGACTCATGCTGCCCTAGCCTCCCGCTGCGCTCCATCGCCCGCGAACTCACGCCGTCCCTTTCTTTGCGGCCCTCGGCCGAGGCTCTCCACCTGCTGCGCCACGCTGCCCAGCCCGCATATCCGGCTTGTCCCTGCAACGCCCATCGACAAAGCTCCGAGCCTCCCCGCCGTTGCTCCGGCGGCCCTTGCTGCCCTAGCTTCCGCGCCGCGCACTACCACACCCGCACACCGCCGCCCGCCTTCCATCGCCGCGAACTCACGCTTCCGCCAGCATCAGCCCCGTCTGAAAAAAAAAAAAAAAAAAAAAAAAACCGCGGAGCCGCCGACCACGCAGCGCCCGGCCTCGCCGCGGCCCGCGTCGGTCGCCCCTCGACCTCTGCCGGTACTGCAGCCGACCACCGCTCGTAGACCCGACGACACCTCCGCCCGCCGCACGCGGTCACCCCGTGCGAACACCGCCCGCCTCGCCTGCTCCTCCCACGCTCCCACCCCGGCGACCCGGGCGTCGAGCCCACGGCCACTGCCGGGGCGAAGATCACCACCCGCGCGACCTGCTGCTGCCGCCGGTCCGCCGCTCTCCTCGCCGGTCGCTGTGGCGGTCCCCGGACGCCGCCTTCGGTGACCCACGAGCAAGCCGTGCGTGGGAAAGGAAAAAAGAAGAAAACAAAGAAAAAAAAGGAAAAAGCAAAAGGGGAGGACTAGGTAGTTTTTTATCATTATTATTTTATCCTTTTTTTTATAGTTTATAGTTTGTTTTTATATAGTTTCTTAGTGTGATTATTCATTAATGCATGATTGAAATTCCAATGTGAAATAACCCCTCAAATTAGGGATTAAGTCCGATTTTCGCGAAATCCATTGCGCGATCTCTTACAAAGATCGACAATCCAATCTCATGCCCGAGATTTGATTCGTGATTTAATTTAAAATTGACCAATCCGATCTCATGCGAGATATGATTCGTCAATTTTGGGTATTAATCTTATCTTGATTGGATTGGATATTGGGTTATTTGAATTAACTTTTATTTTTAAAAAAAAAATTCAAAAAAAATGCAAGTTAGATTAGGGTTAGGGCTAGCGTATTTAGTTATTGATTTTTAATTCAATTGGCGACATTGGATTTCTCGATATCTCGCGTGTCACCAGCATCTTGCCTCGGTCAGCTCTGATTCCACCGACGCAATCAGTTTAGGAGCTCATCTCCAGCGACGCTATCGATTCAGGATCTATATTTCCTCTTTGCTGAGCTTTACCTTTGATTCTTTCAGATGTTTGTCGCTAAAGTCTGCTCTCTTTAGGTCGTAGAAGATCGCGTTGGATTGGATTTCCTCTGTTATGCTCTGTTTTCCGGTCAGATTGATCGAAGTATTCAAAGCTGATTCGTTTTTCCTTCATTGGCCCAATTTTCAACACCAACGCTTCCACGACGTCCGCTCTCTGGTCCGATCACCATTCGTAGCCAACCACTGCGCTTTCAAAGAATGAGCAAGCTGGAATGCGTATTGAGATTCTGAGATTCGTTTGAGTCGTGAAGGAGAAGAATCTGAGCTTTATGGCTTGATGATGCTGAAAGGCATGAACAGAAATGGTGATGAAAATGCAGAAGTAGGATTTGTGTTCTAGGAAAGAAATTCTTGAATCGCCTTTATATAGGTGAGGGGATTTTTTCGTTAATGAGTGGATTTTAGCTGCATTAATATTGTCTACGCAAAAATAACTACGAATAAGAATTGTTCTTCACGATCTCCACTCACTTGCTAATTCTTAAATCGTTTTAGACGCAAAAGAAAAAAAAAATTGTGTTGATTCCATGATTTGGTTTCGTGTTCTCTGTGCCCGCAATCGATACTATGTCTCAAAGATAAGGACAGGAGCTAATCCATATTAGTGGCTAAATCTGAATGCGCCTCAACACAATACGCATAACATAATGCGGTTTACACTAAGTTATTGAGCATGATTTCTTGATATTCGTCTCGGTTGCTTGAAATCTGAATGCGTGAGTATGCCTGTTCTCTGTACATGTTATATGCTCAGCTGAGATGGGGGGTTTTTACTATGGTTGCCGGTATGGTTCGGAGATGATTGTCCGTAAGCGTGATGGTTTCTAGTACTCCATTCATTAATTGACAAACATGAAAGCAATAGCTCACGGATGTAGTTCATGCACTATTGAGTCTTTTTTAGTAATTTGCACCATGTTAACTCTTGACCTTGATCACTAGTATGGTAGTGACATTTAATCTAGAAAGTTTCTTAAACCTTATAACTGATATATTCATCTTTTAATTCTGGTAGTTAATTGGCCATTATCCAAAAACGAAACATTTTCCAATAGTTCTTCCATATTTTGTTATGGCATCAAAATTTATATTCTTAAAGCATTATTTCCTATTTAAAAGCTTTTTAATCCTTAATATGAAATTTTTTCATGCATGGCCGACGTATGTCCCTTATATGTTTGGTTGTCCAGATTTCTAAATGATAGGATATAAAATTGAGAGGATTTTATTATATCATATCCACTATTTGATGATTGTAATAATAAAGCTGAAGATATTCACATCATATTATAAATTGTTTCATATGAACGCCTATATGAATCACAAATTTTACAAACGGAGTGATAAAAATCTATTGCGAAAATTTTATTTATTTTATTTTCTACCTTTTTTAATTAATTTCTTTTTTATTTCTTTCTTCCCATTCCATCATTCTCTAATAAAATTGTATTAAATAGAAAATTGTACTAATATACCTAAAATACTAAAACATCTAAAATATGTAATAGATATATTTATATATTGAATTTATATTATAAGATAGAATTAAATTCGAATATATAAATAAAAATAAGATTAAATCAAAAAATAAATTTTATTTTTGTTATTTTGAATTTCTCATATTAGAATTCAAATATTATTTATATTCAAATATAAATTTAATTTGTTAATTTAAGAAATTTTTATTTGAAAAAAAAAAACTTTCCTATCATCGATATCAGAAATCATATCTCCTTTATTTCACCTCTTCCATGAAATAATTTTATTCGATCTATATTCCTTTTATATATGATTTTATCATATACCGAGCAAGCACCAAATGAAGGATGGGATACATTTTATTATATCCCGAATTTTATCCCGACTACCAAACGCAACTTACATGTCTCTTGAGTATCCAACTATCATGTTCACATATAATTATCTCACATAAAATCTTGTTCAGATTGTCATCTATTCAATTAGCAACAATAGAAAATGGATTGTTGGTGCAAGAAGCCTTTGTCCATTCATGTTCTTAAGATCCACTTATAGAAAGAAAAGAAACGAATATGACCTTCCCATTTAAAAGCGTGCTCAATATGATTAAAAAAATAGCAGTTTAAAGTGGTTTATGAATACATTTTTTAGGAAATTTTTTAAAAAGTCTAGTAGAATATTGATAAAATGACTGAATAAAATATGGTTAAGCATATTGGTACTTGTTGTGAAGAATAATATATGATGATGCACAAGGTCAGAAATTTTTATGATCTCTATTTCGTAAAAAGAAGAAATTCAAGAACCTTCCATTAGGTCTTCATCTTCATCTACCAATGAATTGGCGATGTACTTGAGAATGGATTACTCCAAATACATTCGTAAAGCTAATAAAGTCAGATTGACATTCTAAAAATCGTGGAAAAGGAAAGCCAATAATTTTTTTATTCTTTCCACCGCGGCTCATGACTTGCTAACCTCACCGGCATTTATGATACCATTGAGCTCACGCTTAATACTAGTCAACATACTTTGGGAGACAAAAGGTGCAGCTTATTTGCAGAATGCTTAGAAATGGTTGTAGCAAGACATGATTGGTTTCGCAAGAATTGGCTTTAGAGAAACGTGCCCAATATGAAAAGGAGGACAATGACAACACCATATCATCCGAATCATAATGGGGAACACGACATTGAAAATATAGAATTTGTCAGAAATATTTTTTGTGTAATTTGCATGTATTCATTATTAGGACACCATTATGTGTATTTTTCTTTTGCAAGATATTTGAAGATATATTTGTATTTCAATTTGGTTTAATTGAATGAGCGTTCTTCGTTAATTCTCCTCAATTGATTTCAATTATTTTTAAATTTTGCTAAAAAAATTAGTTAATTTCTTCTTGAATTTTTCATTAAAAATTAAAATTAATTTTTTTAAAAATGGGCCCGAGCCAATGGTGGCCCGACCCAACATGTGACATGTGGACCGGCGCAGCCCAATGGCCACTCCTGGCTGGCAGAGCCCCATGACTGGCACTTTCTTCTACCAGGCCTTTCTCCATGAGGTCTTTCGCTTGGCGCTGGAGTTCTTCATGCTCCTCAAGATCCATGGGGTTGGCTGCTTTGTTGAGGATTACTGAGGCGTTGAAATATTACGCATGTGCTGCAAGCAAGTCGGCATTTCATCAGGAGCAAAATTTCTAAATTCTTCAAGAAGGCAATTCAAGTGATTCTTTATTCTCTTGGATACCACAGGTGCACATGCAACATGTGTCTCCTCATAGGCTTTTATTATTACAAACGGGGATGTTACAATGTTTTCTTCCTTTGCATATTTGGGGCGACTATCAAATTTTAATGGTGCAAGAGTAATCTATACACCATTCTTCTCGAAGGAACAAGGGTATCCAAATCCATCATAAATAGTTCAACGGTAATATTGCCATGATCGTCTTAGTAGCTTATGACAGACATCCAGTAGAATCACATCATACCACACTTTGTTGTTACTTTTATTTGCAAGAGAAAATTGAATTAAACAGGGTTGGAGACCCTTCCTTCCTTTCCTCCCTTAATCATTGTGATTTGTCAGGGTAGGGATGACCTTTCATCGACGACTCCAACTTCTCGACCACAACTGTTACAACATTCTTGCAACCTTCCCCATCCATAATGACGTCGCAAATCTCTCTTTGCCTTGTCTTTCTCTTTCAAGCTAGCATAGATCACCTCCTTCACCAATATGTAGTCATATACATCTCTCTCTCACAAATCTCTCTTTGCCTTGTCTTTCTCTTTCAAGCTAGCATAGATCGCCTCCTTCACCAATATGCAGTCATATACGTCTCTCTCTCGCAAATCTCTCTCTGCCTTGTCTTTCTCTTTCAAGCTAGCATAGATCGCCTCCTTCACCAATATGCAGTCATATACATCTCTCTCTCTCTTTCACAAACATATCAATAGAAAAATAATCCATGATTTGAAAAAAAAAAAAAAAGCCATTAATTTTTGGATTTTACATCAAAATCTATACAATTTCACCGAAAGAGCAACTTGTTGAACATGCAATTTTGTGGGTCAACATTTTGGATCCACATCATCTCAACGAATACCTGGAATTGATGGAAGAGAGGGTGATGATCAAGCAACTTGTGATTTTGGGCAATATTGATGAGTGCCCCACAGAATGGTGTGATCAGTAAAAGACAGTGAGCTCAACAAATTTGAACGTGAATGCTTCAAAATGTTTATCGAAATTGGTTTCATTGTCTTTCAGCACCACTTATTGTTTGTTGGAGGGAATGAAAGGACTTCAATTTGAAAAGAACCTCCACTCATTAAATAATTGCAAGAACCCAGCAAGCCTTCCATCTAGCATTTCCAGGTTGTAGAAACTCAGCAGGCTGAGACTTTAGTGGAGTTTCCAAAGTACGAGGAGGATTCAATTGATTCACATGTGAAGATTGGACTTTTAAATTTATCCTTGCTAGACTTAAGCAAACACAATCTGTCTGAAGTTAAGTTTCTTAAGAACCTTTCCAGTAATCCCAAATCAAATTGGCCTTACGAACATTTTAAAGGCCCATAAATAACTTGGGCTTATTCAGGAAATTTAATTGAGATGGCGGTCCAACTTCAGTTTTAAGAAAATTTCATCCAAGCCGTCTTGCTTTTCATTCACATTTCTGGCCCACTGGGGTCTCTATGAAAATTGTGTGATGACTCTTTGCTTCTCCTTTTGTTTTGTCCTAACAGCCCACAATTCTGTTTACGTAAAACTGGTATGCAGGGACGAAAGACCATGGGCTTCATGCTCGATTTAAATTTACTTCTTTGGGTATCAAAGGAGGATGAACCCTTTTATTACATCATAATCCAACTTGGTGCACAAACGCCATATAATACTTGAATTAAATCTCATGGCGGCAAGTAGACAAGACAAAATTATAAGCATCTGAGCATTTGTAGTCTAATTACATCCACAAGGAGAAGTATTCTATAGATTGATTCTATGAATTTATGTATGGTGTCATTTGATTTTCAAAGAAGCCAGGAATGAAAAAGATTGATAGTGTATATTTATGTTCTTTGGTACACCGAAAAGGCAAAGAGTATTTTACAAGTGCATGGATATATAAAAAAGAAAAGCATCTCTAGGCAATAGTTTTTCTACCAAAAGCTAATCCACGGAATCGGGTAAAGTAAGATGCAAAAGGAAAGCTTTCATTTCCTTATAATTATTACGGACCTCAAAGCAGAGTAAAAGTCAAAAAGAAAACCTTAAAAGTCAAAAGGAAACGGACGGACAGCGATAAGGAATCATGAAAGTGAAAGGCCCACTATACGGATTGAAAAGGGAATATGATATGATGATGACAAATTGGAATCAATCACAATTTGCAGTCGACAGATTCAAAAAATAAAGATAAAAAAATCCCTTTAACCTTCATAAGTCAAGAATGCAGTGGGAACGCAATCTCTATTTTTTATTTGTAATCAGGGACCGGTTCATGCATGTGGTGCGTAGAAAGTAAAGCGTCGGTGCGTTGTCACCTTAATCAAATCAAACAGGATAAACCCTGGGGAGAATATAATGTGGGGGCACTGGCAAAATTACAAAAGCTTATAAAATTGTTTGATGACTATTGCTTTATGAAAAACCAGCGGGAGTAAATCTCAATATAAACGTGGCAAGGATGACGATATTTTTGAAGTTCAAATTACTGATTTATCAAATTCATCAATAATCCAATTAACGTATGTTAATCTTGCAAAGTCCCTTTAGTCAAAATCATAGGAAAAAAGAGTTATGTGACTTTTACTTCTTCGAAAAATTGAAAACATTCATGTCGAACGACACTACTCGAAATTATCAAGTTTATGGCTGGAATTTTCCATACAATATTATCCGTAAGTAATAGACAAATACGGTGTGTGAATGCACTTGAATCAATGCAGCCAAAGTTATAGCACAAGAGGAAAAAATAAAGAAATTCCAAACCCAGTGTGTGAATGTATCGGGATTAAAGCAACCAAAGTAAGATCACGTGTGAAATAAGATAGGGAAGAAAATTTCCAAATTTAGCGTGTGGATACACCTGGATCTGCAACCATAGTTGGAGCATGCATGGAAAACATAATTATTGACATTCCTGAAGAGGATCACCAAATAAAGACACGGTGATTACATTTTTAATTAGCAAAACACAATAACTTAGCGGGTAGTAACTATTGAAGGGATCATATGAACCACATATATCACATGAAGTACGAGAAAAAAAAAACAGTACAAACCATGTGCTATGTTGTACTCCATCAAATAATTTTTGTTTCAGAAAAAAAAAAATTGACTCAAGAAAAATAGCAAGTTGAACCTCCCAATGATTTATCAGCTCACCATCTCACATTAAAAGACCACATCACTATTTGCTTCCCCTTGCGTGTTGTCCTTACAACCCACAATTCCATTTACGTAAAACTAGTACACAGGACCAAAGATCTCGATTTACCTTTACCTTTTTGGGTATCAAAGTAGAACGAATGCTTTATTCCATAATAAACTGGCTTGGTGCACAAACACCATACAACACGTGAACTTGATCTCATGGCGGCATGTAGCCAAGACAAAAGTATTATCATCTAAGCATTTGTAATCTAATTACATCCATAAGGAAAAGAATTCCATAGATTGATTCTATGAATTTACATATGGTGTCATTTGATTTTCAGATAAGCCCAAAATGAAAATGATTGATAGTGTATATTTATATTCTTTGGTACACCAAAAAAGCAAAGAGTATGTTACAAGTTGATGAGTACATAAAAAAAGGGAAACGACCTCTGGGCAATAGTTTTTCTACCAAAAGCTAATCCGCCGAATCGAGTAAAGTAAGATGCAAAGGGAATCTTTCATTTCATTATAATTATAACAAATCTCAAAGCAAAGTAAAAGTCAAAAAGAAGGATGGGTAACAATGAGGAACTATCAAAGTAAATGTCCCACTAAGCAAGAAATCCGCATTTCACGAATTGAAAAAGGGGATGGGATGATGACAAATGCAATCAATCACGCGAAAGAGCAAATTAGAAAGTAGATTTTCTATTTTTGCGAATCTTTCCCATTTTTCCAAATTGAAAAGCAGCCTTCCTTAGCAGAGGCATGATGACCATCACTTCCGCAATTCAATTTGCTCCAATTTTTTTAAGGTAGTCCGCCGTGTCAAAAAAATCAGGATTTTTTTTTAAAGGGAATAGTTAGAACTTAGAAGGGAAGTGAACTGCTTTGGGATTTTTCTTCATTTTTCCCCTCTTTACTGTTCGTTGTGTGCTCGACTTTTTAAGCTAGAAACTTATCGTTTGCGTAAAAACTTGCTTAATGCCTACTTCATCCAATTGATATCTAGAATCATGTTGGGATTTTTTTTTTTTGGGGGTTGGGGGGGGGGGGTTGCTGTTCCACGCATGTCACGAGTCCATCAAGAAAAATCATGATGAAAAATATTTATGCTTGTCATACTGGTGAATTTTACACACAAAAAGTTACAGTGCATTCTTTCTGCTTCTGTCACATGATTTTGCAAAGATTTGTATCAAATCTAGGTAGGGTGTATGCTTTCTTAATGACTACATGAGATTGACACTCTAATTTTTCCTTGGGATATCTTGCTCATAAAAGACTTCTTCTGAACTAAATTATGTTCGCATAGTCCCCATTGGGATAATGTATGGCACATTTTGCTTTTCATTTTTTCCCTCATTGAATTACGATCTCATTGACCGATGCCATCCTTAATGATGTCTATCACTTGGATCAATTAGATATGGTAGCTGGAAAAGGCAATTGATTGGGCAAAGAAAACAGAGTCATTTTATAGGATCAACATTTGTTGTTAGCTTCTCATGTCACTATCGCATGTATGATGTTGGAGTTTCAAAATGTAAAATTTTTGGTTGTTATGGCCTTCTTCTTGTTTTTATTTGTTTTGAACGGTTATGTTGAGTTTATTTGATCAATTATAATTGGAGAGGCTAGACATTTCTATTAATTGCAATATTTCAGTGTAGGATTTGGGTGTTCGGTATTCAATTCGTTCTTTTATTGATTCGCAATATGACTTGACATGTAACCGATTTATCACAAACTCTAATTCTCAATGGGCAAAAGTATGGAAGATGAGTTATTTTGTGTTTGAACACGTGCAACCCTTTATATTAGTTGAATTTGCGTGACGATTTAGTGAAAACTCTAGTAACACCGATATAATTATGCGAAAGATAGTTAAAATATTCCAGAGAGACCTGTAATAATTGTAACTTCATATTGTTATAATTTCTTAGATTTCCAATATCGTTAACATTATGTAGAAAGAATGAACAAATATACTTGTGTTAGTACCAAATTTTACTCATTTTTCCCCAAAAAGTGTGTTAAGTTAGTCCATTTACTCGTGTGGTTGCCCACAAAATAGGAGAATTTCAAGCAAAGTGGACAGACATGGTGCCACTTCTTTTGAAGAACATTAAAGAGGCTGAAGTAGCAGATCAACCAACGCAACCCTCATATCTGAGAGTTATCTTTACTTTCTCCCTTGTACTTTCATTTCCTTGTTCAATTCCTTATAATTTCATATCGAAGTAATTTCAGTTTTGGCTATTGTAATTGATCATAATTGCAATTCCAATATGCTTTACATTTTCTTGTGCTTAGATTGGTGGAGTTTCATTACTCCATCTAGAGCCACATTCATGCACTTTTTTGCTCGAGTGTGAAATGGAGGAGCATTTTCGATTGTTTTCCAATTGTTTGAACCAGCTTTAAAGTGATCAAGTTCCAGGAACTTAGTCACTTTATAGTCTAGCCCTGATTTTAGCCTCAAACATCTCGCTCCTTTGAGGTTGAGTTTCCAACCGGAGATAATTGTAGAATTTCTCAAAACCCTGTTTACATTAAGAAATGACCACTTATCTCCGTTCAAGGAGATTAGATTATTATTTGCGAAGTATAAGTGAGTGAGTGAATTGCCAAACAGAAGTATCGTTATAAAATTATGAAGAATTTATGAAGTAATAAATCGTAAGCTTGAATTTCTTGTGCATAGGTTGAAATCTTAGTTGCCTATTCTCGACTGCAGAATTTTAGTGAAACTTGCTCTGTCATCACAAACAAATAGGATGCGATAGGATAACCTTGTCCTTAATCCATTATGCCCTCTAAAAAAGCCAACAAGCTCCCCACCAACAATTATAGAGTATCACGGATTAGTAAAGCATCTTTCCACCCAAGTCTTGGATTGGATGTAAAGCATAATTCTTCTATTTTCCTAAAATTTGTTTAAACCCAAGTCAAGAAACACATTGAAAAAATGTGGGAATAGGCAATTGGCAATTGCAGTCAACAGATTCAAAAAAAAAAAAAAAAAAAAAAAAACCCTTTCACTTTCATAAGTCGAGTGCAGTGGGAACGTCATTTGTTTGTTTGTTTTTGGTTTGAAATTGAGGAGGGTTCATGCATTTGGTGCGTGGAAAGTAGAGTGTTAGTGCGTTGTCACTTTATATCAAATCAAATAGCCTTTATCTTGTCGTGACCCTAGGGGGAGTATAATGTGGGGGCACTAGCGAAATTGCAAAGCTTATAAAATTGTTTTGCTTTATGAAAAACCAACGAAGTAAATCTCAATATAAACGGGGGGATGGTGACGATATTTTTAGAGTCCAAAATTATTGGTTTGTCAAATTAATTTATAATTCAGTTAACAATAAATCATTGTTAAACAAATATTTGTATAGATCATACATCAAACAGACATAGTAAATGTGATCTTCAACGAAGAAAAGTTGCACATGCAAATCAACAACTTTTTTCAGGCACCTGATACAATCGCAATAATATTGCTAAAAGATCTTATGATATCGTATGTTTTAGGGCAAAGTGATCTTTTTCTATCCTTTCAAAGTCCTACAAAAAAATACTCAAGTACAACAGATATAATTTTAAATAATAAGTAACATATTTGAGTGAGCTTTATAATCATTGAATGTGAATTGGGGTCAACATCGACCTAGTTATGTATTTTTTTAGGATAATTGTGAAAACTTCATTGATGTGAATATAATGTGTATTAGTCTTTTGATGTCCCTTCAGTCAAAATCATGGAAAAAAAGAGTTACGTGACTTTTACTTCTCCAAAAAAGTGAAAACATTGATGTGACACTAGTTGAAATTATCAAATTCATGGCTGGAATCTTCCATACAATGTGGCATATGAATGCACTTGGATCAATACGGCTAAAGTTATAGCATGAGAGAGAAAAATTTCCAAATCCAGCGTGTGAATGCACTGGGATTAATGCAGCCAAAGTAAGATCACGAGTGAAATAAGAGAGAAGAAAATTTCCAAATCTAATGTGCGATCGATGCAGCAAAAGTTGGAGCACCCATGAAAAACATAAATATTGACAATCTGAACAGGATCCACCATTTAAAGGCATGGTGAATGCACCTTTAATTAGCAATTTCACAATTTCACATGCTTATTGTGAAGACGATCTGTAGGCACAGCAACTCAACAAGCAATAACTATGGAAGTACATCACATAAGGCACCAAAAAAAAGACGGTACGTACCATGTGCTATTTTGTACTTTAAAAAATGCGTTTTGTTTGAGAAAACAATGTTGACTCGGGACAAATAGCAATTTGAACCTGCCAATATTTATCACGCGTGCTCATGATCTTACATTAAAGAAAATAAATCAATGCTTGAAGAAAAGCAATTTTGCACTGTGGAGATGTCAAGACCAAATTGAAGAAAAGTGGGCAGAAAGGTAGTCAAGGACCATGTGGGGCCAATGAGGTGCGAGTTTCTTGATCAGTTTCCTTTACACCGGGATCAAGATGAGGCTTGTCATGATGCTCGCCGGCGACATCTGCTTGTTTCTCTCGGCGCCGCAGTATCTTGGCTCTCTAGCGGCGAAATTAATATAGATTTGAGGGAGACAAGAATTCAATTCTTGAACGTGAGCCAAAGTATTTCATTTTTTTGGTCACTTTAACAAAATAAGAAAATATGATATGACCGACGTCTGAAACAAAATCGCATGCATGAGGGGCTAGTGTAATTTAATGCGCACATAAGAAAAAAAAAATCTCAAAACGATAGAACTTTCGAGCACTCATAGTCATAATATGCAAAATAAAGAAAGAAAAGAAGGACATTTTTTCGACCAAAACAAAAATCATAATGTGCAAAAGAAAGAAAGGAAAGAAGGACAACAACTCATTGATTGCGAATGCCACTTCCTAGAAGCCACAATTTATGTATTTTGTCGAGGAGACAATGGAGTATATGTTAATTGAGTTGACATCTCAGCTAATAATAGGAAAAATTCTAAATAAAAATTTAAAGTGCTTTTGTTTTCTTAGATAAGGGTTCAAAGTGGACTTTGTTTCAAATAAAGGCTTAAAATAACTGAATCGTCTCTAATAAAGATCTGAAATAGAAGTTGTTTCAAATGAGAGTTTGAAGTGGCTATATCAATTTTAAAAAAGGATCTATCTCTTAGATTGAACAACATTTTCGTCTTTTAATTTTTTTTTTTTATTTATTTTTCTTTTCCTTCTTTTTTTTTTCCTTTTTCTTTTTCTTTCTTTCTTCTTTTTTCCCCCTTGCCTTCACCAACCATGGCAAAGGTCACCGGACTCAAGTGAGGGCCACTCTCACCAGTGTTGGGCAAGGGTCGCCCTCGCTGGCATCATGTGAGGGTTGCTTAAGCTAGATTAGGTGAGGCGACCCTCACATAGCACTGGTGAGGGTGGCCCTCGCACGATGCCAACAAGGGCGACCCTTGTTAGCCTAGGCGAGGGCGATCGTCCCCTGGATTGGGGAGGGCCGCCCTTGCTTGAGGTGGGCGACCTCCCCCGGCCATCGATGGCGATGGCCGGTGGAGGGAAGAGGAGAAATGAAAAAAAAAAAAAAAAAAAAAAAAAAAAATGATCATTTTTTTTTAAAAAAATATGATCATATTTTTTTTTTTTTTACCGAAATTCCCTTTCTTCGATAACTGAAATAGTCATTGGCCAAGAAAAGGGCTTTATTTGAGATTAATTGACAACTTCAGGCTGTTATTTGAGAAAAGGAGGACACTTTAAGCTTTTATTTGGAATTTTCCCTTAATAATATACTAGTAGGGAAAGAAATCCAAATAAATAAATAAATAAAAGTGGTTGGTCCTACGACCATTGACCGATCAAATTGACCGATCAAATAGACCAGCTTTGACCAAATAAATATTTTTCTAGGCCAAGCTTTGACCAAACAAATCACTAACCGGTTAATTTTGATGGCGCTTGTATCAAAGAAAGTTTTTTTTTTTTTTTTTTTTTTTTTAACCGAGGAATCCGCTTGAGCCCCCTTGCGGGGTCACAAGGCCCTATAGCGCATGAAACGCCTAGTAACGATGACTATACCTCGGGAGTGACTAGCACAGGACCCCAACACCATGGTCCTCCACTTACAACGCATTAGCAATCGCGGGTTTCGAACTCTCGACCTCGACGGTGAAGAAGAGACTCAACCAACGCAGCTGCCCGTGGTTGGGTGTATCAAAGAAAGTCTCATACTTAAAATAACTACCAAGGATGGACTCGTATTTCTTTTTTGGTGGGAAAGGAAGGAGGAATGCAATTTTCAGGAAATCAGAGAATTGGAAGGCAATGTAAGTAGGATAACAATATCACGAGGACAATCGTGTACAATAACATACTTATCTCTCATGCTATAGAGGAGACTAGCATCTAAAAGGGGTTGACAACTCGATTCTTAAGTGCGGTCGCTAATTGTTTCTGTGAAATCCCTATAAATTCCCAGCGACAAACATCTTTGAGAAAACAATCAAAAACAAATCATCATTGATGGGGACATTTATCGACAGCCATGCTGTTAATAAGGAACTACCCCATATTTGGTTCATTGCTATGTTTGCTTACTTTATTCAATCAGGATAGTTGGTTTTGATATCTTTCATAATTTTGTTGATTGAGAATTTTTTGTGTCTAAAAATAATCTGGATATATAATAATGTCTATTTCACAGGAGAAATTGGTGTAATTTGACAATTATGTGGTGAAGAGTTAGTACTTTCACACTCATGTTGTCTCTACTAATACTTCCTTGTGTAATGATAGAACAACTTCGATGCTCTAGCAATTGAAGATTTCATTTGCACCTGAACTTTAAATTTTGTGTTCTCACTAATTTTGGAAATAACCTTTTTCTTAGAAACTAACATTTAACATGTGTCCGAATATGCATTTTTTGTTCAATTTGCTATATTTATTGAGAATTTAGTAGGTGCATGATGCCGCACACAGATCTCATGGCACCTTTCATTCTATCATGAGAAGAAATTCAATTAATGTCATTAATTGATTGGTGTCCGGCCCACTAATCTATGGTCACATCAATCATTGCTCACCAATTTGCCATATGGCCACAGCCAAGTTTTTCATTTTTTTCTAATGAGAAGAGATACTTTATTTTCCATGTCGGAAAAGGAAAGACAAGGGACTAAAGGGGCGAATCTTAAAGAGTGTGATAAAATCCCACGCTAAAATGTTGGCTCATCCTTAAGCACCTTTATTAAAATATACTTTGTTGACCCACAGAAAAGGAAGTCACGCTTCTGGGTATAACCAATATAGAGAAGATCACAAGGTGAACAGACTACCTCAAACAAACTACCAAATCTGAAGCAACTCGTTGCTCATTGTTAACCTCCTCCCTTTCCTGATTCCAATGGCTTCTTCTTCTTCTTCTTCTTCTTCTTCTTTCAAGCCTAGAAGGAGTTACCACGTCTTCCTGAGTTTCAGAGGTCCGGACGTCCGCAACAACTTCCTCGGTCATCTCTACACAGCTCTAGATCAGGTAGGAATATATACTTACATTGATAGTGAAGAACTGAGGAAGGGAGAGCAAATATCACGTTCACTTATGAAGGCAATCGAGAATTCACAAATTGCGATTGTCATTTTCTCCGAGGGCTACGCTTCCTCGTCATGGTGTTTGGAAGAGGTGGCGAAAATCATGGAATGCTATGAGCAAGGAGATATAATGGTCTTTCCAGTATTTTACAAAGTAGAACCCAAGGAAGTGAGAACACCAAGAAAAAGTTATAGAGAAGCTATTGCTAAGCATGAGTCCAAGTTTGGGAAGTATTCAGAGGAAGTTCAGAGATGGAAGAAGGCTCTCTTTGATGTTGGTAGTTTGTCTGGGTGGCACTTGAATGATGGGTAAGTAATAATTGATGTGACATAGTGCTTTGTCATTGCTTTTATATGTTGAATCACAACTCCTCTCTTGTTTCGTTTTTGAATTTTATGAAGATTAATCATATATTTAATCCACTGAATCAACGTGTCAAATACTTTTTTGGATTTTGTCAGAGATGAAGCGGAGCTTGTAAAGAGAATAGTCAAGGATATATCAATGCGGCTAGACCGAACACCCTTACATGTTGCTAAGCATCCGGTTGGGATACATCCCCAAGTGATAAAGTTGCAATCAATGATAACTACGAAGTCCGACAATGATGTTCTCTTTATAGGATTATGGGGCAAGGGAGGTATAGGGAAAACAACGTTAGCCAAAGCCCTTTATAATGCTATCTTTAGACAATTTGACAGTTCATGTTTTTTGGCAAATATTCGAGAAACTTCAAAAGATTCCAAGGATTTAGTTCCTTTGCAAGGAAAATTGTTGTTTGAGATATTAGGACAAGAGTTAGCAGTGTCTAGTGTTGATAGAGGTATTAATTTAATTCAAGAGAGACTATGCCACAAAAGAGTTCTCCTTGTTCTTGACGATGTCAATGAAGTAAGACAATTAGATGCTTTAGCTGGAGAATGTGAGTGGTTTGGTGAAGGAAGCATAATCATTATTACTTCGAGAGATAGACATATGTTAGCTTCCCTTGGGATAGATAAATATCACATCTATGAAGTTAAAACTCTAGATCATTTGGAAGCTCTTGAACTTTTCAATAAGCATGCTCTTCCAAGAAACAACAAAATAGTAATAAGGAGGGATCTCGTGGATGCTGCTTTGCATTATGCAAATGGACTTCCTTTAGCACTTGAGATATTGGGCCGTTTCCTACGTGGTAGAGGAGAACATGAGTGGAAAAGTGCATTGAGTAAACTTGCAAAAAGTCCTAATGAAAAAATCAATGGTGTTCTTAAGTTAAGTTATGATGGACTAGAGCACCATGAAAAGGAGATCTTCCTTGATATTGCATGCTTCTTCAAGGGGCGAACTATAAATTACATTATGAAAGTTCTTGACGGTTGTGATTTTGACACAACTATTGGAGTACAAGTTCTTGTTGAGAAGTCCTTGATATTTAAAGATAGAGGGATGCTATGTATGCATGACTTGATTCAGATGATGGGCATGGATATTGTTAAACAAGAATGTCTTGGTGATCCTGGAAAACGGAGCAGGCTATGGCTTTATGACGATGTTCATTATGTTCTCTCTGAGAATATGGTAAGATGTGCTGCTTCAGGCCATGATTTTACTCTCTTATTATGTGAACTTGTATATTTATTGTAATACAAAATTGTCAAATACAGGGAACAAGTGCAGTAAAGGCCATAGTTTTGGATTTACCTAAGCCAAAAGAGATACACATCGGTCTCGATGCTTTCACAAACATGAGAAGGTTGAGGGTACTCATCATGATTAATGTGCATACCTCTTTCCAGTGTCCAATCTATCTTCCTAATGAGCTACGATGGTTAGAATGGCATGAATGTCCTTATCCAGAATGGTGCTTTGGTCCAAAGAACTTAGTTGGACTTGATCTGTGCAGAAGCAATATCTATGTAGTGAGGGAGCAATTTAAGGTGCGCATTAAATGAATAGTATTTATTTCCTTATCTTTTATATTTCCATATCTATATGCTATGACTATATATGTGTACATTTATAATTCAAACTTCGAATGCAGCAATAACTAACTCTGATGATGCTCGTTAATGTGCTTAAGAAACTCTACATCTAAAAAATTGTTTAAATTTGATTAAAGCATCAAATACAGGATGCCGCTCTACTACATGAACCCACGTAAGTTGATTTTCCCGTTTTAGGGGGGTAACTAACATTTTCTGATGTGAATCTTGATGTTGATTTGAACAAAAAAATTCAAGAAAAAAAGTCCAATCTCATTTCCAAATACTACAAGTACGGAAATTTATCAGAACAATGAGATGAAAGCATCGGCAACTTTTGGTACCGAAATCTGGAGCAAAGCTTGGTGATTTTATTTAAAGATTGAATGATGACTGCTTGAATCTTTAATAAACATGAATTGAGGATTTAATTTTTATGTCTTTGGAAAGGATAGACACTAAAAATGTTATTACAGATTCCATGTTGTACAGCAGAGATGAGCTGACTAAACTATTTTTGAACTTCCATATGGAAATTCTTGCTTATTTGCTTAATAGTTGAAGTGAGTGCACCACAAATGCTTTTGACTGAACTTCCCAATGTTCTCTCTCCGATTGCATTCAGCCGATAATGAAAGATACACTGAAAGTGTATAGTGAAGGAAAAATCTTCATCAGACGCTAGTCTTTACTTAAGTTGGTCCAGCCTTTGGAACACTCAAATAATGGCCGAAAAGTCCTATGTCCTTTCTGGTTGGAACAACCTCACCAGCGAATTTTGACAAGTACTTCTTTATTATTAGAGGCAGGAAGAAGCAATTTACGTAGTTACTAATTCATTTTCGAGTGAAGTTGGGGGACTTTATCCAACGAATCTCTCCTGGTTCCACGTAACTCGTTCCACTCCTCTATTTTCAATTGAGCCATCCATTATTGCCCTCACTTTATATCTTCCAGAGGTAAGAAGCCACGGGTTGGAAAGCGACTCCGCACATTTCTTGTTGGGTGTCCTCTCACCTATTGGTAGAACAATAGGGGACATAGATTGATCATCCAATGTCTTCTCCTTTTCTTTTTCTTTTGCAAAAAAGGGCTTGTGAAGTACGGCTTCTTGAAAGGGCCTTATCCTATAGAGGCACTAGCACGCTACATCTAGCACTTCGAAGCCAGAAGGATCCATGCTAGTAGTCCGCAACGGTTTTCAAGCTTGACTACCAGAGCTTTCTAAAGAAATGAGTAAGGGGTTAGCTTCACTAATTCAAATTTATTTGACCTAAATATCAAGTTATATATATATATAGGTATGCATGTGTAATTATATTCCTATTAATATCATCTATACTAGTATTTAAAGCAAAGAGGACATTCTATGGGATCTCAATTTTTTTCCTTCCCCAAAATGTCGTTAATTACTTATTATGCAAATATTGGATCCATAGAATTTTATATAATCTCTCGCATGTTTAAATATCAAAATTTGAATCATTTTCATCCGAATGCAATTTTTTTTTTTTATTGAAATCTTGAAATATGTTTTTCTTTCCTCATACATTTATATGCTTCTGTTTATTGTGTAGTTTATCAACAATTTCTTTCCTTATTTTGGTAGTTTAGAACAAATTTTCAAACATCAATTTTGTGCGCACACGTAACCTGTATGCATATAGCACTATATGTATAAAAAGCCTCTTATATTTTTCTCGACCTATGCCTTATAAGAGACATACTTTGTGGTCTTCCAATTTTCCTGTCATGCTTGTTAGTTCCACGGACTTCGGTGCGGGGGAAAACCCCACTACGGGGGATAGAAAGGACGAGACTAGATAATCTAGGTATCCCTTAGCCACTCGAAGGATACAGTCCTCTCTGGATCCCTCGTGAACTCTAGAAATCCACCAAAGGCATAGAGAGACAAAGAAAAATGAGACATGGGAGAGCACCCAGGGGGCGTCTATAGCTAGGAGCCTAGCAGACCTTTGTGTAACCTCCCAGTAAAGAAAAGATAACCTACCTGAAATACAAAATTCGCATAAGCACCAATATTATCAAATATCTAATTGAGATTGAAGTAATCTTAAAAATTATTATAAACAATCTTAAAAAATTATTATAAACAAACTTACAGATTAAGGAAATACATATTATATCCCAACTATTCAAATCCCAAGAGAGGATCTTGAAATTTTCCAATACGTATTTTATATACTATCCCTCTGTTTAAAAAGAGTCTTCCTCGAGGCCAACTTCATGAAGTTCTTGATCTTCATGATATGGTGATAGATCAGCCACATTGAAAGTACATAGTCTCCATGAAGTTCACTTTTATAACTACTTGATTTTCTTGCCTCTTTCTTTAAAACTCTTCCTCACTTCCTCATGTAACTGCTTGATTTCCTTAGCTCTTTCTTCAGCATCTCCCTTGAATTGACGCTTAGTGGGTGATGGTGGGAGATCAAAAGATGCTTTTGGTACCCAACAAATCGGCATTATCCTGTAGTTTGACTCATCAAATTATAATACGCAAATTCAGCTTTAACCAATAACAAATCCCATTGTCTAACATTTATCCCAATAAAACTCCTTAATAAATTGCCCAAAATTCTATTAGCAGCATTAGCTTGTCTAGCGGTTTGAGTATGGCTAGCAAAACTTGACATCACTATCAGAAAGGGCTGTCTTTGGAATGCCAGGTACGTAGATAATTTCGCAAAAATAAAGCTCAACAATATATAACGCATCAAGAGGCTTGTTACATGGTACAAAATCTGACATTTTTGAAAATCGATCAATCAATCACCATGAATTCAAAAGTGATGATTATGAAAGATTTTCGGTTCTACAGGCGGTTGTTTGTAAGTCTCTGCGTAACATTCTAGATCTGTCGAGTGCTACCTATGGTAGCTTAAATTCATGCAATGAATTGGCAAAGGATTGACCGTAACGCGGGTCCTCCCACTTGGGGTTATGCGCACTCTCTCCTCCTTTAAATTACGAGTATTTTTTTTATGCACTTTTATTTACTGGAAGTGGCTACACCACTTAGCTTTAGCATGATTTCTCTTCCATGTCTCAAGATAGAACCCAAGTGTGTGGTGGAATTACGAGCGTGCTTTTTTTTTTTTTAGACCCTGACTTTTGTCCAATTTACGAGGATTACTTGCTAATCTCATATTCAAAAGGGGAGATTTTTATCAAGTGATTTTAATTAAAAATTACAGTGCCGGATTTTAAAGAATACTTATCTCATATTTTGTTTGGAATGTCCATCCAAGTTGATTTTATTGTTCTTGCAGGATTTTAAAAACTTGAAGTTCCTTAATTTCAGTGAATGCCAGTCACTAATTTGTATGCCAGACCTCAATTATACTCCAAATCTCGAGGAATTGAATCTCCATGGGTGCAAAAACTTGGAGCATGCCCACGAATCAGTTGCATATCATGGCAAGTTACAGTTGTTGAATTTAAGTGGGTGCTCTAAACTTCATCATCTTTGTGATGTGCTTCAAGCCAACAATCTTCAATCTATCAATCTTCGTGATTGCTCAAAATTGCAAAAATTCCCTGATATTCCAGATGAAAACAAAAGCATGCTAAATCTTCATTTAGATAGGACACCAATTAAGGAACTTTTTGCATCCATAGAAAATCTCGTCTCTTTAAAAGATATGACTTTAAGTAGTTGCAAGAATTTGGCAATCCTTCCATCTAGTATCTACAAGTTGCAAAATCTTGAAAGGCTGATACTTGATGGCTGCTCAAAGCTAATCAACTTTCCAAAGAAGGATGAATCAAGTGATCCCCATATGAAGATAGGATTTCCCAGGTTATATGAGTTAAATCTTCGTAAATGCAGTCTATTAGAAGTAGATTTCCTAGAGAAACATTCATGTTTTTCCTATTTAACGAATTTGAATTTGTCGGGAAACAATTTTACTAATCTTTCTTTATCCGAGCAACTACATAATTTGGACAACTTGGATGTTTCGTACTGCCAACAACTTGAAGAGGTCCTCGAGATTCCCGGGCATGTAGATATTCTGAAAGCAGTAAGTTGCGAATCTCTGCGTAAAATTTCCACCAACAAGTGTCCCGCAAGGTCGATGGATTTATCTTCATGTTATGAACTGGTCCGTCATGGTTTCACCGTAAATGATCTCATCAAGCCCGAGGTTAGGCCCCCCTCCTCTCCCTCCCTCCCTCCCTCTCCCTCTCTGACTATTATGGAGCTGTATACGTGTTGGCTGCACTGAGTGTTTGTGGAAGTGGCTATAAGTAAACGGGAAGGATGTTCACTTCTCTTTATAGAACTCTAGTTCACTTTAGAATTGCAAGGATCACCAAATGAAACATTTCAACACTACATGTTTGATCGGGAGAATTACCAAAAAAGTCATAAGCCTATTGCAATTGTACCAATATAGTACTAAACTTTTTTTTTTTTTTTGGCCAATTTAGTCCTAAACCTTTTACAATTGTGCTAATTCAGTCCATCCGACCAAAATTGGCTGGTTGGTGCTGATGTGGACGTCGATCAAGGATAGCTAGCTAGTGAAAGCTGCTGTGGCAATTTTAAAATAATTTTTTTTTATCTTTTTTCGAATTTTCAATTTTTTTAAAATTTTTTAAATTTTTTTTTTTTTTTTTTTCCTCACCTTCTCCTTTCTCTGGCTAGCCGGTGCTGGCTAAAGGCGAGGGCTGGCAAGGTCAGCCTCGCTGGCCATTAGCAAGGCTCGCCCCTGACGGCCACTAGCGAAGGTGAGCCTCGCCTAGCGATAGTGAGGCCATTGTCACCAGATCTGGCGCTCGTTGGTGGCCGGCAAGGCTTGACCTCGCCATGGCTAGGCGAGGCTCGCCTTCACCAATGGCCGATAGGGGCAAGCCTTGCCAATGGCTAGCGAGGTTGCCGTCACCAGATCTGGTGAGGCTTGGCCTCGCCCAACCATGGCGACGTCGAGCCTTGCCAGCCACTAGCAAGCACCAAATCTGGCAATGGCGGCCTCTCGGTCGTTGGGCGAGGCTCGCCTTCGCCAGTGGCTGGCAAGGCTGACCTCGCTGGCTCTCGCCTCCGACCGACCAGCCAGAGGGAGGAGAAGGTGAGGAAAAAAAAGAAAAAAAATTAAAAAATTGCCATAGCGTTCGCCGGCCGGCGTCACATCAACGCCGGCGGCCACATCCATGTTAGTGTCAATTGGTCAATTTTGGTCGGATGGACTGAATTAGCACAATTGTAAAAGGTTTAGGACTAAATTGGCAAAAAAAAAAAAGTTTATGACTGAATTGGCACAATTGCAATAGGTTTAGAACTTTTTTGCTAATTCTCCCCCATGTTGATCCAATAACAAAATCTTGTTTCCACCAATTATATATATATATGTAATGCTATTGCTGACTATAGCTAAACATTGATATTTGATTTATGTAATAAGAATGCAAGTGGAAGTCAAGTCAATGGGACAAGGAAATATATAAGTTTTATTGGACGCGAAATGGTTACAAGGCTATAAGATTGGGTTTAGTTATTACAATTGGATGGGTGTTTTTTTTTTTGGTTGGTCTCTTGTGTACACCAAGACTGAACAGTCTTGCCTATTTATAGGCTCATTCCACCGCCATTCTTCAGCAAATATTTCTCAACATTATCTCTTCCTGCTCTTCAATTTGCTTGCTAGACATTCTATTAGCCACTTCTAACTAACACAAATGAAGCTACAGATTTGCAAACACCAGAGACTTTGACCACCCACCAGAGACTTACAGAATGAGTATAGGGAAGTCTAGCCTTTTCTAGAAAAATGATCCAACACTTTAATACTCCTCCTTGATCAATTTTTGTGATGCTCCGAGCAGGTTTCACAATGTCTCAAAGTTGACTTGCTGTAGTGCCTTAGTAAATATGTTCACGACTTCATCCTCCATTTTGCAATACTTGAGCTCGATCACTCTATACTTTGCAATTCTCATATGAAGTGACATTTGATAGCAATATGTTTGGATTTTACATGAAAAACAGGATTTTAAGAAATAGCAGTAGCAAAATTTTTGTCTCAAGATATTGAAAGTAGGTTCCGTTTGTGCTTTTCCGATGTCATATAGCATTTTTTGAAGACATAATGCTTGACTAGTGGTAGTAGAGATTGCAACACAGTCAGCTTTTGCGGTAGACTGCTCGCAAGTCTTGCTTATTGGATGCCCATGAGAACATTTTGGAACCTAGTGTGAATGCGTAGCTAGTAGTATCCCCCTATCGTCAGCTGAGCCTATCCAGTCATTATCAGAGTAATCAAGCAACTTTGTGGTTGCACTTGACCAATAACAAATGCCATAATCTGTTACTACTTAGTAAGTATCTTATATTTCTTTTAGCAGATCCAGAGTAAATTTGGCTTGGATTCTGCAAGAAGCATGATAGTGAACTTGTCACGTACCTGATTTATGGTCATTCAGTCATGAGATAAAGTAGACTTCTAATAAGGCTTATGTAGAAAGAAGCATCGGGCGTTTTTGCTCCATCTTCCTTTAGTAGTTTCTTGGTTGTCACGAGCTGTGTTGCCACCATTTTGCAATAGTTCATCTTGAATTTCTTCAGGAGGTTCTTCGCATATTTCTTCTGCGGAAAGGAAAACCCTTCATTTTGAGTGATCTCAACGAGGATGAAGTAGAGCTTACGTCCATCATCTCAAATGTCTTCTTCACTTCTTCTTTAAATTCTAAAATCATTTTTCATCGTTCCCTATATATATACATACACCGTAGGGAGCCTGAGGAGCTGAAGATCTATATAGAGAAAAGATTTAAACCTAGAAGTGATTAACAGAACTAAGATTTGGGAGTGTGATTAATCTTAGCGTCTGCTTCCATGATGATTCCTTGGAAAATAAAGAAGATTAAAGTCTACTATAGGAAGTAAAATAAATGCTACGTACTCAAAGATGTAAATGTAGATATAAATGGTACAAAGAAAGCTAAGTAAAGTCACGCACATTTAAAATGATATGAATTGCAGATGAAATATATAAAACGATAAGTAAGAAAATGCAGAATATAAAACCAACCATGAAGGTGGTATAGACTGATATTGAAATGAAAAGAAAGTCACATATATTGAAAAGTTAGAGAAAGTAAAACCTTTCACAAAGGTAGTAATCGGTACCCGAGGGAGATAGCTGATAAGTAATTTACAAAGTGACTAATCAACCATGAATGGCTTGGTAATCTTACAAGTGATAAATAAGAAAGTGATCCAAACCACGATTTGAAAATACTTACACAGTAATTGGGATACAAAAGTAGAAGGGGAAGGTTGCAGAGTGAGGAAAGGGATTACGAGAGAGGTAGAGAGTTTTTCAAAATGGGGAAAAAAAGGCCTCCTCTTGAATTGGAGCAAGTGCTTTCTTTATAGTGCTCATGATTACAGTGTTTTGCCACAGTGAATGGTAAAAGTTATATGTACATGAGATCATTTATATACATAGAGATAATAAGAGTGTTACACCTATCTTGAGTCTTGACATAGAGTGTTGGCTCGCTCGTGCTCTTCTCATAGTATTTTTTTTTTTTTTTCTGAAGTATTCGTTGATTTCACTAGACAAAGCTTAGCTTGTTTTAACCTATGTATAGCTTTCTTGAGCCTTAGGACCTTTTTTTCTCCGGCGAGGAAGCTCGATGATTGTTCCACATAGATTTTTTCTTGAAAATAACCATTTAGAAATGCTTATTTTACATCAAGCTAATAAATTTTACACATCTTCGTGTTGCTAAGTGCTATGAGAGCATAAATAGTGTCCGGGGGGGTGGGTGTTGATAGGAGCAAAAGTCTTAGCATAGTCAATATCCGGTTGTTGCGATATTCTTTCACCATGAGCCCTACCTTTACTTCCGAATTCATCTGTTTACATTGAGTTTAGTCCTGTAAATACACTGGACTCTAATCATGGATTTGTCTTAGGTGTGGTTGACAAGATCCCAATTTTTATTTTTATTTTAATTATCTTGATTTCTTCTTCTATGAATTTTATCCGAATTTCTTCTTTTAGAAGCATCTTCATAGCATTCGATTTCTAAGACATTGAAGATGCATGTTTTGTGAACTCTTTTAAGAGATTATACCTTTAGTATAGGAGATTTGAGAATAGATTTTCTTGCATCAAACTTGGAGAGGATGGTGGTGTTATGTCTTAAGTGGTGGAGTCTGATGCTTCACCTTCTCCTTTTGCTGTAGAGTCCTCACATGCTAGTGTTTTCTTGTCGATCTTGACGTATCAACTACTCATAAGCTTTTTAGTTCTTAGATTGTAGACTCCATAGACTTTTGATTGGTCGCTGAAGTGATGTATAATCCCTTTACCCATGTAAACTCATTGAAACTTCTCTTTTTAGGTGCTAATTTCCAATTGGGTTTTACTACCTGGAGAAGATATGCCAAAGTGGTTGCTCCCCAATAAAGAGGGTTGTATATCTTTCTTGGCTTCAAAGGACTTGTATGAGAAGATTGGAGGATTAGCTTGGGCTATTGTACACCAAGTAAAAAAAGGAAACAAGAATGCCAAACTTAAGATTCAAGCATATGTTAATGGGGAAAGGATGAACAAAGAATCCGACAAAGCCATGCCATTGGATTCAAATCATGTGGCTTTTGGGGTTATCGAATTGAAAGACTTGTGGAAAGATGTCTCTTTTGGTCCAAATGGTTACTGGAATCATTTCCAGTGTAGCATTACGGCTTCGGCTGGCGTAATTGTGAAAAAGTGTGGATTTCGACTAATATGTAAATCACTAGAGAACGAGCTAGAGGTTTTGCTTCAAGATGATCAATTACATGATCCAACTTTATTTTATGAGGTTTTGGATGAGAATCAAACAAGCACAGAGTTAGATAGTCCAAGAGAGTTCGTCCACAAAGGTTTGGATGAAAATCAAACGAGCACAGAGGAAGATAGTCTAGGCAAGTTCGTCCACAAAGGAGTGAACATGATTGACTTCTCAATTGAGGTCTCTCTCTCTCTCTCTCTCTCTCTCTCTCTCTCTCTCTCTCTCTCTCTCTCTCAAATGAGTATAGTATTTAATGTCAGCAAGAATGCCTAATTATTATAGAAATTTAGCTTTGGTTGAGTTACAAGGAAAATGCTCAAATCAAACTCTTCTCATTGACTAATTATAAACTTGGGTGCTTCTAACAATTTACCCATATAACAGAAATATCGTTATTCCCAAATTTCTCCTGCTTACCGAAATGTTCTTCTTGGAGGAGAGATGCCAGAGCAGTTTGTCCTTGTTGAAGACGGTACCATATCTTTCATGGCTTCACAAGACTTGTATGACAAGTTTCTAGGATTGGCTCTTTGTGTTGTTTTCAATGTAGAAGACAGAGGAAAGGAAATATCTTTCGAGCTTGTGCCAAACGTTAATGGCGAAAGGCGGAATGTGCTATCAGGAATTCTCGGTTCATTTGATTCGGATCACATGTGGATTCAGTATCTCAAATCAAATGTGCTATGGGGACTATTGGAGGGAGGAGTTGATTTTGATCAATTTGAGGAAAGTTATTTACAATTTAGCCTTAGAATCAGAGTATCAGGTGGAACCGTGAAAAAGTTGGGCTATGTGCTACGGTGCGGGCAACTAGAGGATGATTTGAAGGTTGTGCTTGAAGACAATCAATTTGTGGATTCAACCGCACTCTGTGAGGATATTGATGGATCAACAGGTTTAAGAGAATTCTTAAGGAAATGTCACCTCCCTATAGAGAAACTGGGAAATAGTGGAAGTGAAAGTGAAAGTGAAGATGATTAAGTGGGAAGAGGCAAGTGTAGTAGTGTTGGCTTGCAGATCTCAAGGAAGCAATCATTAAGCTAGGAGGTGGCATATTTATCCTTATATCCCGGCAAATGTATGCGAAATTCCTACCATTAGAATTATGTTGTTGTTGGGGTGACATATGGCTTTCAATTCAAACTCGCTTGATTCAAAGATGCATGAATAGAGAGAGGGTGACTTGGCACACAAGACGCTTGAATTCATCATAACAGCGCATCATTTTTGGGTCAAGTATCTCCACCTTGGTGCGCTACAGGAGGAGCGAAAAGATTCAAGTCATTTCCACATTAGCCTCGGACGATCCCATGAAATTGTGAAGAATTGGGGAATCCATCAGATATGCAAGTAACAAGACAGTGATTTGAGGGTTTTGATCCTGCAAATTTAGCTAGTAGAACTAGCTCTAGTCCATGAAGCAGTCTTGGATCAAGAGGTTTGGAGGATATTGCGCTTCGCTGGGAACATGATCTAAGCAAATGAATCTAGAGGGAAGTGGTGATACTAGTACAAAGGAGAGCACGATGCATGAAGAAAGCAAAATAGGGGAGATAATGGAGGAAGGGCGATGGCCAAAGCTTCTCAATTAAATGAAGATTCAAGAAAGGAGCTAAGACAGAGGGATGCGATACAGACAGCTGAAAGTAGATTAAATAGCGAAAAAGAAGAAAGAGAGAAGAAACTCGGACCAGTGGTTTCTTCTTGTCTTCACGGCCTGATTCGCATGAAAGCTAAAGGGTCAAAGTCGTCGCACATCCATGGAGGATACACAGGAATGCATGGTTAACCTAAAGCAGATGCAAGGGAAGATCATATTGTTCCTCAGCAAAGGCATGATCACAATAATTGAGCAACTTGGAACGAATTCGCACCGATTTTTTTGGATAGTTTGATCACGACTTCTGAGGGATGATTACTACTTCCTTCTAATTGTCATGGAGCGTTCAACGTAAGCACTTTATTTTGCTGGAACTATAAGTATTTGCTTTATGCCTTCTTCATTTGACTTAGAAGTGAAATTTTACGAGTTACTGACGTACTTGTCTTGAGTTTGTCAAGAGAAATCGTTGAAAGTGACGTTCCAAACTGTTTTTTTTTTTCCCACTTTTTTTTTTTTTTTTTTTTTTTTTGTGATTTTAAGCATATATTTACTAAACTCAAGTTGGGTCTCGAAAGTTAGCTTTCCATTGGCGTAATCGAGTTATTAATGATCACATGCGTTCGTGGTTGTTACAGATTCAGTTGCAAGATGTGCTGCTTTGGAGCCGGTAGGTAGTGGCGCTTGTGTGGGGATTGCTGTGGAGTGCCATGCCTTTGGTTGGAGGCATATGGATTGTCCCGTGACTTGATTGCTTTTCGCGTTCATGCACCCTTTCGACCTTCCATCGTTTAAGTGCTAGGAAATCTTGAAACCCTTGTAGAGGACTAGGCATCCCCGAGGATAAAAGAATGAAGGAAATCATCCCTGAATTTGGATGATGGCTTGGTCGTGGAGTGAGAGTTTAGAGCTGCCAAAGCCGTTGACATCTGCGTGAACGAGATTATTCCCTACCACCAGTGCTTGTCCCTTCTCTCTTTCGTCCAAAGGAACCCCAACTCTGTGACGCCCTCCAGGTGTTTGTGAATTTTCCCAACTGTATCCATTGTGTAGTTCGCGGATTTAAATGTTTTGACTACTAGTCTTGTAAAATTATTTTCTCTTTTCTTTTAGTTATTTTTCTATTATGTTGATGCCCTCGTCAATCTAGATGGATGACTTTATTCCATTTTCACTACTTGCAGACTTGTCCTGGATGAGAATTGTTCCCATTGGGTTTGGGAGGCGAGTCTAGTAAAGACTTAGGTTCTTCACAGGTTTGCAAGTACCAAGTATGGATGGAGAGTTGAAGTTCACACTTAAAAATACTTCAGTGGAAGAATCTAATCGAGTCTAACAAATCGCAAAAGAGGCACAGAGCATGGGGGAAGTTACTGCCTGTATTTGGAAATTTGTCAAATTCCTGTTATGTACCATTTGAGAAGGTACTCTTGTTCATTTTGATTTTTTTTCCTCACTATGCACTGCTAAAAACTTCCACCACATGCATGAGCGGGTGTGATTCTGATTTTATAGATTTGCTATAGCAGGATGTTCGTGAGTGGGTCACTACATGGATACTATACTTCCTGGAAGAGAGATTCTATGCTAGTTTATCCGAAGTCAAGAGTGTCCTGTCTCTTTCTGGGTACCCCAACATTTGCATGCGGATGTCCTTGGATTGACTTTTTGTGTTGCTTTTGAATTGAAGGAGGGAATTCAGGCTAGCATTTCATGTGAGGTTCGAGTATTGGTAGATCCCATTTGAAGCAACTACAATAAAAGCACTTTCTCTTCATTACAGTCCGATCACTTGTGGTTTAACTATTTTCCACACCGTTCATTCAATGAACTGTATGAGATGCTAGAGACTGAGTGGAGTCTCTTCCAGCTTTCATTTGAAGTATCAAAAGCAATTCTAAGAAGGTGTTTGGGTTTCGCCTTATATGCAAGCAAGTGGAGGATGGCCTAAGGGTTCTATCCCAACATGAATTGCCCTTAGGAAATGCCTCAAGCCTTTAAAGATAATCTCAGTAATCAGAGACGTTCTTGAATCATGGCACAAAGGTCCACTTCTGGATTGCAGCCAATTTTGAATATTAGACATAATGCTTACTGTAATTTGTTGCATTTGTTAAATGTTTTCCTACACTTCAATTTCAGCAATTTCCATACCTGTGCCGTTTCCTGGTGAGAGTGACCCTTTGTCCATCTTCTCATGGGTTTCTAATGGAATTCTTCTACGTGCTGACCACAGCAGCTGTCACATCAAGCAACTTCATCTTGGTTTGTCAAAAAAAGATGGATGGATGGGACATTTGTTGATTTAGCTAGTGCTAATGCTAAAATTTTGGAAATTTAATTGCAAGGGATTACTTTGCATATGTCCAATAGTATACATATACCATGTATATTATTTAGCAGTTACAAATTTGAAACTTTTTGCAGCTGAATTTAGCTTGAGGCAGTGGGGAATTATTCAAATGCTTAGATATAAAGGGATCTTAAAAGAAGTTATGTAGGTCTTGTTCTTTGGCCTCATTGGAAGTATTGTTTGAGTCACTATGATCTTGTGCTTTAGAAACTGCTTCATTTTTATTGCTTTTTTGCGCTTCACTCTTGGGGATCCTTTAATTTCTTCCAAATTGCTTGCGTCACAAAGCTCTTTTCTCTCTTTCATATTTATGTGTCTATCGTCTCTTACAGTTTCCCCCTATTGTATTAGTCGGGGTGCTTATAATGCAAGATTATAGAAGTAACACAATTTGATATGTAAATGAGCCTTCCCAAGTTTCTCACATGTATCTTTGAGTCTGTTTTTTTACCAAATTAATGCGGCGGGTGTTAGTTTTACTCTTCTGCTGAGCTTTTGGATGTTCTGTCTTTATGGAAGTTTAAGGAAATATGAGCTTGACAAGTTCCATATATTTGAATCTCTCTTCTTTTCTATAAATTCATGATGTGTATAGCTTCAAACACTATATCATATTGAAATACTTTTCTATTGTTTCAAAATGACATTTCGCTGTGCATCCAAATCACTGTCCTTCGATTTGTCGTTCACCTTTCTTGTTTCTGTTTTCATCAGAGTGTGGGATTACATGTATAAGAGGATATTATTTGAAGGATAGGAAGAAAGAGCTCGAAAGTAAAGAGGCGTCTAGAACAAAGTCAATTCCTTCAATTTCATTTGCAAGTTACATTCGTGGGTAGAAGAAACCCATCATGAAGTTCGAGCATCTTGCACACTTTCTCTAATTTGTCTGATTATCTTAGTTGGCATACCATCCGAGGGTTGGCACATGCAATTTAAATCGAGAAAGGTTAAGGGCTGTGACTGGCAAAAAGGGCGCATATTGATGTTCTTGAAGTAGATGTGTTTTGTAGGAAGCGGTTGATTGAGCCTGTGCTGGGTCCATTATGTTTCTCTATCTCTGGATGTGCTGTTAATGGGGGATGTGCTCGAATCTATATTTTTTTTTTTTTTTTTTTGGTAAAGATCGAATCTATATTTGTTGGTTCTACATTTGTAACAAATATTGCTACTTCATTCCCCTCTTAATTTAATTATGTCTTCTCATTTCCCAAATAAAGGTAAATGTTTGATTACCTGATTTTTGCCAGAAAAGATAATTTGTGCAGAATATATCCCTAATTCAATTAAGCATCAGCCTCCTTCGGCAAAACTCAAATATCACATGCATCCTCCCCTTTTTGTCATAGCATAAAAAAAAGGCTTCAGTTGGATATATGTAGATCAAATGCTTTCAACAATTCTACGTGCTCGAGCTCATGTGTTTACATAAGCTCCCAAGGCAACAAGATGAAAAGAATCTTGACCACGTTATCAAGTAAGAAACAAGCCACAGCGTCCTTGAAAAATAAAGACAACGCACAAAAACTCTAATAGGTTGGTGGAGGAAGAGGATATTGTGGAAAGAAATAACTATTTTGGAGAATCCTTGTCGCATCTCATTGCAGACCATGTGGGATCTCCCTCAAAGTGGAGTCAAAGCCAAGTAAGCTCGGTAGAGAGGGCCTCTACCAATGGATCACCTTCATTTCTGTCCTAGTATCAACTCTGGCAGCTCGTGTTATTCAGTGATGGGCTATACCCCTTGAGTTTGGTTTGGCCATCCCAAGCATTCTTCCATATCCAAACTTCTTCTTTCTGTTTGATGTCCATACCTTTTAGTGTGGACTCTCCTATAAATTGGCAACGGTTTAGGACTCCAGGCGTCTCACCTCCGAGGACAACATCAAAAGTTCCAAAAATGCTAGTTAAGGCCATCCCCCGCATGGAAAATTTAGTACTTTTGGAGGTCACTTCGGGATACCTGAAAACCATTCTTGACCTTGAACTTTAGCTTGATTTGTTCCTCAAACAAATCAGCTCTATGACTAGAAACGGAAAGCAGGCAGTATATCACAATCGTATGGAGACTAATGCATATTGACATCCGAATGCACCACCTTAAGATCATGAACTAATCACCTCACTTGTTCAGAAAAATCGTCATTTTTCTCAGTCATGCAAGTACTGCTGATAGCTAAACCCTGCAAATCACCCTTAGGATTAATGTTCAAGAATAATCAACGTTCCATTCACAAAATGACTCATAAATTATTTCCTTCTTATCATTCTCGCCTTTGATCGAATGAGTATAAAACCAGTTCACATAAATCCAAACAGCTAAAACCCCGAAATCCATAAAAACTCAAAAAATTCCGTCTCTTCCAACACACTTCTAGCAGCAAATGTTTGATATCTATCGAAGCAAGCTTAGTTCCGTTCGTGGAAACCAACTTGCAGAGCAATCGATGCGACCTCCTCTTCACTTTGTAATGCCCTCCAGTGTGATGAAGAATTGCTTCCCCTCTTTTCCAGCTATGTGTTTGATCGGGCTGCATCCACAGGTTGTGAGCTCTTAGGTATATTTATGCAAATGGTTGCTCAAAGCTTCGTAAGTTTCTTTACAAGATGGAGAATAATTCAGTTGTTTCGGATTGCGCCATTGGATTGCTAAATCTAATTAATCTGAATCTAAGAAAATGCAGTCCATCAGAAGTGGATTTTCTCATGGATGTTACTTGTTTTTCCACCTTCTTCTCCTCGTCACTAGTAGGCAACGCAATTACTACTCTGCCTGCAAGCATCAGTAAGTTTGAAAAGTTGGATGTTCTTGATTTTTCAATTTTTAGCAGCTTCAACCGAACTTAGAATTACTTATATGGTTACTGTAGAGATCGACTAAATTGTTTTGAAATTAAGTTGAGGCTTTGGTCAATTCTGTTATTGGGAGAACTATTTGGGAGATTTGATTGGTATGCGCTTGTTTGGGTACATATAAATAGAGCAATGATACGTATGGAAGAAGTAAGCGAACTCCCTGTCCAATTGGCATGGCCTGTCTTCAATTGCACCATTGCCCTTATATAACTCACTTGATTAAAAATCATTTGATTAAAGATCCATCCCAAATAGAAATTGTTATTTGTATTATTAATTAAGCAAACCCAATGAGCATTTCCGTCTCAAACTTTTGCCGAAAGAAATTATATAGACACACCATGCATATTTGTAGAATACACTATGTCATACATAATTATAGATGAACAAAATCATAACTTGAAGTAATGAAAATGATTCATAGGTTACCAATTAACGTCTTATCTTCTAAATATGAATTCAAAAGAGCTCTCTAGTATTTATTGTCTTACCTTTTAGAAGGGTTCAATTTTTTTTACATACTATCAAATATCATGACACTGCATGTACATAAGAAATTGATATTCGAAACTTTAACAAAGTAAAGCTATTATTTCCATGTAGTAAACATGATGATACCATTTTGCAATATTTCTTGTCCTTGTAAATCCTAATTTTTTTTAGCATTTAATACTAAATACTACAGATTTTAAGAAATTTATACGATGTTCTAGTAATTAAAATTTGAAATGCTTACTTTGTTTGGGATAATATGTGATCTCAAACAAACGAAAGAATTATACAATCAAATCTACCGTAAAAGTTATACGTGATTGTCATGTGACTGATTTGAACTATACTGTTACATAATGGTCAAGATTATGTTATTCCGTAATATTTAAATCATTAAATCATGGAAATGAATAGCTAGAGAAATACACAACATGAAGAGTATGATTGAGGATTACCCCTTCCTTTCAGCTCCATCACCGTCAATCGAACGTCTATCCCATCTCCGATCGGTGACAGCCGCCGTCAAATCTCCCTCGCCGATCAGTGCAACCGCGGCCGTGACGGAGCAGAGAACGGATGCTCATCACCACCGGTCGGAACTCCTCTCGTGCTCTTTCTCCCTCGCTTGGTGCGTGCGGCAGAGCTGAGGAACCGAGCGAAGCAAGAACAGACGCTCAGACCGAGAAAATTATCTTCCTCTTTCATCTTTGAGCGCTCTGGACCGAGTCCAGTGTCCACGCGCTCGGTCAAAGCCATTTGCAGCTAAATATCTTCGTCAAACAATTTTGTCGCTAATCGATTCGTCGCCTTAGCTTCGTCTTCGTGAGGTTCTTGAAGTCTTTCAGTGTCTTCATTTATTAGCAGGTAACCATTTGGATCGGATCTCACCCAAGGTAGGACGCGGTCGATTCATCGAAACTCGATCATACGATTGGTCTGTATTTGCCTTTTGCCGAGAGCTTCAAATTGTTATCTCAAATTGTTCTATGTTATATTTCTCACCGATTGATAGGAATTCCTATTTGTAGAACACCTCACCCTTCATAATCACCACCTGTTCGACGTTTTGCCTCAAAGATGATAATGACGAATTTGTCTTCATCATTGATCAATCTGAGATTGCATAGAGTGATCTGAATGTTCTTGTTCCACATGCTGATCACATTTTGTGAATTTTGATGCTTCATCCTTTGATGGCAGAGTTTTCTCTCTCCCTTGGTGCTTCGGTTTACTTTGTCTCCTTTGGTTGTGTGACTGAATTGTGGTCTGGTATAACAGTAAGTCATTATACATTGGCGGTGAATAAATCACAGCCAAACTATATCAAGTTCAATCTCGTTTTGATGCTCATAAAAGACCATTCCACCAAAGTTTGAGGAAGAGAGTCTTCAACCTAATTTAATTCAAAATAAGCGGAAACGGTATGAGAAATGCCCAGGTATTGGAAGTTTAGTTAAGTTGAGAAATTATGGATATATGAAAGCAGTTAAGTTAAGAAATTATGGATATATAAAAGAAGTTAAGTTAAGAGATGGACATTGACCTAGTAATAATCAAAGGGAATTTAAGACTTATGATAGAAGATTTGCAGATAAAAAAGATACGTTGAAATTATGCTGGACCTCTACCAAATTACTGCTGATTTCCCTTTGAGTATTGTCGTAACGTTGATGTCAATGTCTCCATTCGAGCATCATTTGTTCAAACTGTGATTAATTTCAATTCCAGCAATGTCAATGTCCTAGTAAGCTCACTTTCAGTTAATTTCATTCGGCTCCTTCCTTTGAGTTTAGTGTTCTTCGCTTTGATTATTCCCTGCATTGCACCTTTAAATAATTCACAGTACTTCCACTTTAATGTCCTAGCAATTTGCTATTCCTGTCATTTAGATCAATTTCCATCAAACAATTTCATCCATTGCTTCCATTAGCTAGCACGCATACATGCACACCATCAAAGCCATCTCTGGAAAAATTGTTTGTGGACGGTTAAATCACTTTAGAGCCAAGCTAGAATCAGAAAGTAAGCCTGTTATTTTGTTTTCCCAACCGCTTGACAGCCAGATCAACTAATGTCTAGCGAGTTTGCTACAACAATATTGTTGAGAAATCAAGTGGATGTGCAAGTAAAATAATCATTTGATTTTATATAAACAATATTACAAACTCTCTGCACACACCACTCTTATACACCTCTCACACCTCACACAAACACAATTCTTACACACACCCACTCACTCTTTCTCACTCTACACTTCACGCCACCTACTCCACCCACTCACACACTCACGTACACTCTTCACTTACGCACACAACACCACTCTCACTTTTTACACCACACAACACTCTTGCACAAGACCCCTACACTCTACACAACACCCCCTTAACACTTTTTACTTCAAGAGACAACAGCCCCTATTTATAGGAGCCAAAGTCGGCACATCCACCGACTTCCCTCACCATCTTCTTCCTATTATTTTATTGCAACTTGGGTCAACAATTGCGGCTGAGAATTGTCTGGAGAGAGGGAGAGAAATCTGGAGGAGTAACGAGAGAGAGAAAAATCCGGAGAATTCTAGAGAGAGAGAGAGGAGGTGATTTTCTCAACACTCCCCCTCACCGACTACTCTCTCTTGATGTAGATATAGTAGCCGTGCCGATATTGCTTTTGGACTCTTCAACTGTCTCCCTCCATTCAGCATATTGTGAAGCTTCCTCATATGTGGATGGCTCTATGGCTCCATCTTCTATTGCTTCTCCTCCTGTGTCTTTCCACAGCGTTTTGTGATCCTTGAACTTTTGCAATACCAATTCATTCTGCCCTTTAGTCTCCTTTTCCTTCTTCTCACTCAACTCAATCTTCGTATTCGACATATCTCCTATAAGAATTTTGAGATTGGAACTCATTCGATCAAGCCTCTCATTTGTGATTTTCATTTCGTGCTTCAATCGATTCAGTCCCATCCGAAGCACTTCAATGTAGACCTCTTGATCCTTTTCCTCATAAAATTTCTTCCCCTTGATCTTATTCCACCGATCCTTATACCACGGGATGTAGGGTGTAGATGGACTCCTTTTCTCAAAGAAAACTTTCTTTTTCTCCTTCATTTGCTCATTGTCTCTTCTGATATGATTAATTCGGAACATCATAGTGGGCTTGAGGTCCTGAAGCTTCTGCGGCTTCTTGAACTCACATCGGAACTTCTCTAGCTCCCTTTCTTTTGCCTTAAGCTCTCGATCCTTCTGCCTTATCATCTCATCCCTTTTCTTCAACATATTCTCCATCTTTGCCTTCTCAACTTTCAGCTTCTTTATCATATCTTGCATCTCATGCAATTTCTTTTCATGTTGCTTGTTGGCATTTGCTTCTTCGAGTTCTCCTTGGCTTGCTCTTATTTGGGGTCGTGATGGAACTGTCGAATTATGCAACCCAACTATACAAGCTGTTGCAAGCTCTTCTCGTTCCTTTATTGCAACAGGTGCTTGAAAATCCCATTCTTCTTCGCTTTCAATCTCCTTCTTGCAGGAAGTGACGACATTTCCTTTTTCCCCGCCCTGTACCAACAAACGGCAATATGTCCTACCTTGCCACAAACGTAGCACCGTTTGCTACGCCTTTGTTGCTCTTATCTTCATCGTCATTGTTGTCGCGATCTTGATGAGCTCCCCCTGGCTGATAACCTTTCTCTTCTAGTTGCCTTCGCCAATCTCCATGATTTTTCCATGGTTTGCCATCTCTTGCACCTGCTCTATTTCTATTCTGGCCCTTGAACCCTCTTTTATTACTGAAGAGGGCACTTTCATCCTCCTTAATTGAGACCTTAGGGATTTGTTTATCTAAGGCCTCTTGATTGGCCAATATATTTTCCAACTCGTTAGAGTTGGCTCATTTGCCCATCCACGAGTGGCCGTAACAATACCGTTATACTCTGGCCTTAACCCATGAATTATTATTCTTCTCATTCTTGTCTCGGAGATGGCATTCTCAGGATCTAATTTTGAAATTTCTTCGCAAATAGATTTAACTTTAGAAAAGTATTGACTCACCGTCATATTTTGTTGCGAGATTGAGAGGAGCTCGTTTTCCAGGCATTGTAACTTGGCATCATTTGTCCTTGCAAACAGCGTCGCCAAGTTATCCCAGGCCTCCTTCGGGGTCGTCGCACTCTTTATGTGTTGCAGTAATTCATCTTCAACAGTCACAGCAAGCACATAAAGAGCCTTACCTGATTTTATATTCCATTTTCTTAATTCACTATCATTCGTGGGTGGGGTGGTGTTGCTCCCGCCAACAATATCCCACAAATCTTGTCCTAGCAAGTAATATTGTATGCGGGTACTCCAATTATTATAATTTGAGTTGTTGAGCTTCTCGATACCACTTACCGAACTCGAGAAATCTGCCATCGTGACTTGAGTATAATGCCCCGCACTATACCAAGTAAGCCTAGTCCCGGACCAACCGACTTCACAATCCCAGATTGTGCACTGGCAGAACTCCGACGTCCTTCGCTTCTTCGCTCCTTAGCTCGACGATCCTTGACCGCCTTGCTCACTTATAATGGTCCCCGACCACTGTCTTCGCACGGCCTCCAACGACCTGCTCTGATACCACTTGTTGAGAAATCAAGTGGATGTGCAAGTAAAATAATCACTTGATTTTATATAAACAATATTACAAACTCTCTGCACACACCACTCTTATACACCTCTCACACCTCACACAAACACAATTCTTACACACACCCACTCACTCTTTCTCACTCTACACTTCACGCCACCTACTCCACCCACTCACACACTCACGTACACTCTTCACTTACGCACACAACACCACTCTCACTTTTTACACCACACAACACTCTTGCACAAGACCCCCTACACTCTACACAACACCCCCTTAACACTTTTTTACTTCAAGAGACAACAGCCCCTATTTATAGGAGCCAAAGTCGGCACATCCACCGACTTCCCTCACCATCTTCTTCCTATTATTTTATTGCAACTTGGGTCAACAATTGCGGCTGAGAATTGTCTGGAGAGAGGGAGAGAAATCTGGAGGAGTAACGAGAGAGAGAAAAATCCGGAGAATTCTAGAGAGAGAGAGGAGGTGATTTTCTCAACAAATATCATATAGCTAAACAGGCTGATGTACACAAGTGGTTGCACTGTAATAGGATTCTAAAGTTAGCCACCACTGGTTCAGGAGGTGACTCCTACCGTGTGATAGTTTTTCCTAACAAGGCTCAAGAGGCGGCTTCCACAATGTAACACTTTATCCCGTGTGGCATTTGGTTCACATTGGACTCAAATGTCATTCCATATTCGATGTACAGGTCACGTATCTCATGCTCAATATTTCTCACAATGAATAATGATTCCTCAAGCAGATTTGTGGTATGCGGTTATGTACTTGCTTTCCAACCCCATATGGTTTTCAATAAGAGTATTGATTCCTGAGCCGAAGGAATGTGCTGAATCTACATACCAAATTGAGCTGGTTCTAGAAGAACTTGTTACATGTCTGCTTGCTATATTCCACTTTGGAATCCGTATTGATGCAAGCTTTGCCATCGAACTATCAACATACCAATAGAATTGTTGGGTGCAAACATTATAGAGTAAATTATGGCTCAAATTATCAATCAAAAAACATGATATATACTTTCTAACTTTGCTTTTGATATTATGAAGAGCAGTGTACGAGACCTATATTTGGCGATAGCTCTTCGAATTTTCTTTGCTGGAGTTCGGTGCGTAAACTTAATTCTTTTTTTTTTTTTTTGGTAAAGGGCGTAAACTTAATTCTTAATCAGCTCATAAATCCAAAAATTCTCAGTATGAATAGAAGTATCTTTTGGCCTGATCAACATGAAAATATGAGAGAGCAAGCTTGCTTCATGTCATAGGGTGTGTTTGACTGATACATTCCATGACTCTGATAATGCCATATTCTTGGAAAACTGATTCAATAGTTATTTTATGAGTGCCATGAATAGATGATATATGAAGATTATTCATCCACTAGTTTCACAAAATGAGGCTGTATGTTACATTTTCTTGGATAAAAAAAGGAAGGAGAGGTTAGACAAAAATGTATCTTGATTTTATAATGTACCATTAGTTCTTGAACTTTTTATAGCCAATTGAGATTCTTAAACAACCTAATTTTATTTTTACTCTTTTTTTGTCCGATGACTTCAAAGTAGCTCGATTGATCTCTCGTGCGTCGCGATTCTCATTTGCAGCTATGGTACTCCATCCCCTTGTCTTCTTCAAAGTGTTTGTTTGGCACATCGAGAGTTTTGTTTCACGCTCGAGCGAAGGCTGGGGCACAATTACAAGGGGATAATGGAGTGCCGCGATGGAAATGATGATTGATGAGGCAGAGAGTGAGGGTGATAGAGTCTCTTTGGATTGCTCTTTCTGTCCAAAATTCCATGAGGTAAGAATGGAAAAAACTCATCCATGAATTTGAATGATGGCTTGGGCGTAGAGGGAGAGTTTAGAGCTTCCAAAGCCATTGAAAGCTACGTGAACAAGATTATCTTCCACCACCAGTGCTTGTTCCTTCTCTATTTCATTTGACGAATGTCACGCCCCAATCCTCGGAACGTGCACATCCTTCTACTTGGTCGATTTTAGAATGCGATATCCCAGGACTATGTATCGCTGATCCTTTCTTTTATTAAGTACATGCGGAAGCAGTTATAAATCCCCAGACAATAAAACAATGGAATAGAAAAGCAAGGCTACATTTTCCATATTGAAAACTCATAACCACACTTTTATACGTAGCATAACAGGCTTTCATTATACTTCACAGTACCATTCACCAAGGTTTGATTTAACAAATCTACAAATATTCACAGGGTTTTCAAAATGAGAGAGGTCTCAATCCTTCTACAGGTCGTACTCAAAATCATCCTCTTCACCCTCCTCTAATTCCTCGCCAGGCTTTTCCTGGAATCCTCCTCTTAAAGATCTTCCACCTAAGGGCCTGAAATTGGTTTTTACAGCAACCAATAAGACTATGTCTCAGCGAGTTCTATCCCCTAAGACTCGATTAGGAAATCAATACACCACCAGGTTATTTAGCAAAACACGAGTCAGATGACTTACCTTGGCATTAGTTTCCAACCTGCAATTTAAGGTTATGCACATATGCCTCATATATTGCATTAAAACATTCAATCAATTCACAACCTCTAGATCAACTCATTGATCAATCAACCTAGTCGATTCACATGTTAGTCAGACCATCTTTGGGTCACTTCACTTCCCATCACCACACCCCCAGCAGTACACTTAGTCACAGAGCTTCATTAGTGCTCTCGGACATTACTTCTGCTAAGGTGACGTGCATAATGGACAGCACTCATGCGTTCTTTAGGACGCCGTTTTCACTAGTGATACTCTTCATCACCGAACCACGTATGTCCATACTGCTGCATGTAATAGACAGCACTCGTGCGTTCTTTAAGGCGTCGTTTTCACCAGTGATATCCTTTAATCATTGAATCACGTATGTCTCATTACATCGGTCCTGATTGGTTTCAGTAGAGAATTTCCTCAATTCACTTTCATAGTTCCCACTGCTTTACAGCTCATCAATGCTAAATAGTCATACTCAGTCATCAACCGATCAATCACTCAATTTCATTCAATTTGGGATAAATCCCTAATTTGCACAATCAATTCAATTCGCGTAATGTAGAGCTCAAATAAATAAACGGATTGCACCACGATAATCAGCATGAAATTCCGGTCACCGATCATCTCGGGTGAATTTTCAGAAAAATAAATAAATAAATAATTTTGAAAAATAAATAAATAAATACGATAAATTCAATTTAGCACAATATAAAGTTTCAATTAAATAAACTGATCTGCACCACGATCATCAGCATAAAATTCCGATCACTGACCATCCTAGTTGAATTTCTGGGAAATAAATAATTAAATAAATTAATTTCGAAAATTAATATTTAATTCCTAAAAATTCCTTTTAGGCCCGAATTGCTTAAATAATACCCGATAAGGGACGGGAAAAATCCCAAGATGCATTCAATAATTAATAGGACATGTCTACCTACTAATTACACCATCAATTTAACTAACATGAATTGACAAGTCTCTAATTTAATTATTTTAATATAATCAATCCACCTAATTGCAATTAATTAAATCTAATTAACCCTTAGGCATATTAGTCTACTACTAAAGCATTAGTGAGTAAAACTCACTTGCACAAAATGACGACCAGGACACTACGACGACGACGCAACAGCGGCCGAACTTGGGCCGGGCCAAGAACTTCGCAAGCCCAAAGAAAATTCTGGACTGAGCTTCGCGGGCTGCTGGACTTGAACTAAGCTGAAAATGGGCTGATCTCTTGGGCTGAAAACTGCTGGCTTTGCTGGGCTTCGAAGCTGAATTTGCTGGGCCTGATTTGCGGCCCAAATGACCTACAAAGGCTGAACTGGACTGCACGTTGGACTGAATTTGGTTGGGCCCGAAAGTGAAGAGATGGGCCACGAAGAGGATGGAAGCAGCTTCGGTCACTGGGATACCAAAATTGAAGGCGCGTGGACTGACGAGCTGGGAGAGAAACTCGGATGTGGCGTGCTGCAAGTGCTTCGTTTGCTGCTGGACGAAGAAGACGAAAATCAACCCAGCTTCAGCAGCTGGCTTCTGTTGACCAAAGCAGCTTCGGCCAGGGACGCGTGGATGCTGAAGACGCTGACGTGGAGTTGCTTCAGTCAACAAACGGTGAGGAGACACGATTGACTGGCAAATGCGTTGGGGTTTCACGCTGTGTTGATTGCTGACCGAAGACTCTCGCGGACGCGTGGAGAGAAGAAAGCGTGGCACGGAGCTGCTTCGGTGTTGCCTCGGCGTCTTCAAGCAGCCGCGGTTCTGGACGATTTTGTCAGGCGTGAAGACCCGATGCAGCTTCTTCGGTGATGACTGGAGCAGCGAAGTGGAGACACGGGACAGAAGTTTTCGTGGCATTGAAATGATGAAAACGTTGGCGAGGAGCTGCGGGGTTTTTGGGGCTGAGAAATGCAGAAGCTCAGGTCGGCAATGATGCTTGCCAGAGAAGACTCCAACGTGCGGATGAGGGAAGCCAGCTTAGAGGGAACAATAATCAGAAATCTTAGCCAATACATTTAATGTTTTGGCCCCACAAGTCCACAATACACTCCTCTTTGTCCCCCCAATCACTTTCAAGCTTATCAATTCACAAATAAACAAATTTAAAGTCCAAAATTGCAATCCCCATCCTACCATACGAATTTCACAATTTTAAGCTTCAAATCTTCAATAAATTCCCAAATTAAGGTCCAATTTTGATGTACAAAAATCCCAAATGATTTCCTATAAATCCCCGACACACAGCGCTCGGGGCTTGGAAGTCCAATTTCCCATTAATTTAGCCAATCTGAGTTTCTGCCAAAATTTCGCGACGTTCGAACCCAATTTCCATAAAAATCTCGGAACCTCCAAAAAATCTTCTAAGATCGAGTTGACGTTCCTAAAAAAATAGCTCGTGACACCACAGAACTTTCAATTTCTGAAATCAGGCTCAAATAGACGGTTAATTTCATTCCGGCGCGCTTTTAGCGTGACCTAGACTACCGGGTAGTTTTTAGAACTTTTTAGGGTAATTGACTCGTGGTCGATTTTCTTCGAGCCACAATGAACCCACTCGACACATTAGCGACTCTCGATTGTCGTGAAAATCTCAAGGGCTCAATTACGTATTACACGGGGTACCAAAACGACAGAAAAATCACATTAGTGTCGGTCGATGAGAATTTCCTAATTTAGTAGAGTCACCCACGATCGGACACACATTTCAGTCGAACCAACTTATCTTTGATCTCAATTCGATTTTTAAGTGTGTCGTAATGACCTCTAAAGATGAACACGGTCGAGAAGCCGATTTCTGATCGAATTCTCAAGTCCATTGCCTTAAAATTCTTTAATGGCTTACTCAACTAATCTAGTTATCTTAAGAGTGATCAACTCTGAGAACAACCCTATAGACGCGTCAATGAAATGTCCGATTAATTTAATAGAAAACAATACTGAAAATTCTGGATGTCACAAAGAAACCCCATTGCTTGACGTCCACCAAGAGTTTGTGATTTTGCCTAACTGAATCCAGCTCTAAACCACCCCCCTCCAAAAAAGGGGAAAAAAAAAAAAAACCAAACCCATTGCTTAATTTACTGGTTTAAATGTTTTGACTACTAGCTTTGTGAAGTTTGTTCTATTTGTTTTGTTTAGTATGTTTACGTAGCAGCTTGTTTCAAACCAAAGTGATATTCAATCTATTACATTAATGCTCAAGTCAATTAAGATGGATCAGGATATTCTATATACCCAGAATTTTGTGTAAAGTTTTTTGGAGGATTGTTGCCATCCCTAGGTGTAATGCCGGAATAAAACTGGCGTAATGTGATCGGGTCTTGTAGACTTTTTGTCCTGGATGAGAATTGTTCTTACCACGCTTGGGAGGCAGAGTCTATTTTAATCTCATGCTGTTGGTACATATCCACTAGCATCTATTTGTTTTTCTTCCCAAACCTGTTAAGTTGTTTGCCTTTATATTGATATAGGAAGGACTTATGTAATCACAGGTTTAAAAGTACCAACTATGGATGGAAAGTTGAAGTTAACTCTTGAAAATACTGCTTAGTAGAGGACTCTAACTTAGCCTAACAAATAGCAAGAGAGACAACAGAGCATGGGGGGAAGTTTCTGTTTGAATTTGGAAAGTGCAGTTCTTGTTATGTACCATTTGAGAAGGTAATCTTGTTGTGGTTATTATTATTATTATTATTATTATTATTATTTGGTCAGGTTGTTTTCTTATGAATTAAAAAGTAGAAATGAGAGACTAATTTGACTGGGATGGCCTTGACTCAATGCTAGCTGACCCCAAGTTTATAATGCATCAATTGTGGTGGCATGGATGGAAATATTCTTGCATGCTAGAAATGCTTGGATAGATAGCATACGCATAAGATACGGGTGATAATTTTAAGAAACATATACCTAGAGCTGTTGAAAAAGCCTGGACCAAACCAATCCGAATGGAATCGACTCAAATCAAACTGCTTATTTTGGATTTTTCTGATTGGGTATCCTATGTGTTTGGATATTATATGAAAAATCGGATATCATAAAATATACTATGTTCTTCTAGGTCACTACCAAATCCATCTTCTCCATTATAGAATCTAGCTCTCAAATCCATTGTCTCCATTGGAGACTCTCCAAGATCGTGAAGCTCTCTGCTTTTGAATACATCTTCTTCAAGATTGTGAAGCTCTCTCACTCCTGTAACTTCTCATTGTCTTTGCGTTCTCTTTGCGTCTACTCCTATTTCCTCTCTCTCTCTCTCTCTCTCTCTCTCTCTCTCTCTCTCTCTCTCTCTCTCTCTCTCTCTCTCTCTCTCTCTCTCTCATGACTTCCACACCAAAGTATTGAAGCAGCCTCTTAGATCCACAAGGAGGATGACAATTCGATCTGTCTAAATAGTAACTCTAACCAAATCAATTCGCTCGCTACCTACCCTCCACTATCGTTAATTTCTCTTTCTTTATCTTTATTGTTCTCGTTTTTGTTTTTGTTTATTCGGGTTAGTTTAATCAAAATATGAAAAGGTTGTGAACTAATAATTTTTTTGTTGTGAAAATGTCGTTTCTCTTAATTTTATTGTCAATTAATTTCAGAATATCATTCTTTTCAAAATTGAAGATATATCTCCTCATCTCACAATCATTTAAATTTCTTTTCCATTGCATTTTTAGACGTTTATCTCTTCTGCACAATATATATATATATATATATATATATATTATTTATCTTCCGTATGTGTTTCTTTTCATGTGATTTTAATTGTTCACAAATCTGATGATTTATGATGTTTCAATCATGTCTAAAATGGGTGTCATATATGTTATAAAATCTTAAACAAAAAAAAGAAAAAAGAAAAAAAAGATTTTGCATTCGCCAGGCACGATACAACATTGTAATGTAGAAATCCCCACTGACTTCTATTATTTTGGGCATTCCCACATCCCACCTGCACCGCCACGACCACAGAGAAATGCTACCCCCAACCAGTTTCACTTTTCATGCTAATTCCTGAAACACAAATAGTTAAAGAAATAACCAGAAACCTTAGTATCAACCGGTGAAATGAATTAGCAATTTTTCATATGATTAAATAATGACCATAAGATGATAAAAACTCATCCTGAAAATATAATCCAACAGTAGTCATTTAATAATTCATTATGTGCTTAGTGAAAGGCAATCGAGGATCACGTGAGGTCAGTGAGGCTCGAATAGGTGTCCGCGTTCCTGATCAGCTTCCTTCGTACCATGATCTAGATCATGCTTGTCATGACGCTCGTCGGCTGAATCTGCTCGTTCTTGGAGGTGCGGCACCCTTTGCTCTTCGGCGGTGGAGCTCAAGCTGACCTTGTTGAGCTCGGCAGGCCCCACCACCTCCTTCTCTGCAATTTCGTCATCCCTCTCATATCTGCTTTGCTCTTCAATACAACTTCATTTCCTTAATTAATCCGAATGTAATTTTCTTACATGCTTTTTATCCTATTTTTCTTTGTGGGTACTGTTGCAGCCCAAAGGTGGTACGACAAATGGTAATTTAATTCCCTACATTAGTTATAGATTTGGGTTAGACAAGAATTCAATCATTTGAAGTGCCTTGTGGGATTTCACTTTTTGGCTACTTAAACAGATGAAAAATATGATTGACCAACTCTTGAAGTGAAAGCGCGTGAGGGCTAGTAACTGTTATATCTTTTGACTAATCGTAAATTATTATTTATATAATTTGTAGAAAAAAAGAAAGGAAAAAGTTCAGTTGTTGCTAATGACATTTCCTGGAAGCCAAAGGGAGAGCCAATAGAGGGGCTTACCTTTTTTAATGAGATGAGACACTTTATTTCCATGTAAGCAAAAGAGAGAAAGATGGACTAAAGATGTTTTATTTAAACTAGAATTCAATATCCACACCTTTCCTTTGACGGCGGCCCAGATAGGGAGAGAAGATGAGATTAGAAGACTTTGTATCTGCGAAAACGTGTGAACAAATAAAAGTCTTCTCCTTTTTTTGAGAATTCAATGTCGATTTGGAAGTAAAGACGAATGGACGACTTCAGGTTTGATTGGGTCAGTTCGGCTTTTAGCTTCTCGAAGGAACACGGCATTATTATTGGCGTTTGGAATATAGACTATCAAAACGATATCGACCTCATTCCGATTTTTCAACACTTCGAAAAGGCTTTCTTGCCCCAAAGCCAATTAAATCAATTCATTAGAAAGCTGTGGTCCAATTAAGACCGTATGAAATTATGGTTATAGACATTTATTTTATTTGGACTGCCGCAAATGTAACTTCCAGCGAAGAAAAATTTCGAATGCAAATTAAAATCCCACGCTATGATCTATATCACCCTCAAGGTAAAAGTGGCCTTGCTTGTGATTGGCGAGGCCATAGCTGCCAACTCCTTTGGCCAGCAAGGCTGCCTTGCCCGATGCCACGCCTTTCGCCTAGACCATTGCAAGGCATGACCATAGGTGAGGCCGCCTTGCCAGGCCCTTGCCAGCCAACAATGATGGCAGCCATGACCTTGCCAATTGTGGACAAGGCTGCCTTCACTTGCGGCTGGTGGAGACCATGGTTAGGTTGCTCTCGCTTAGTGGCTGACAAGCTCTGGCAATCCTCATCGGCCACAATATGAAATAAAAGAAGGAAGAAAGAAAAAAAACAAGAAAAAGAAAAATATCTAAAAATTTTAAAAAATTGTCCATATCTGTCCCGCAACAACATATAGGATGGCCATTGAGCACATCAATGATTTCCAATCAAATTGGTTGACTGGATTGAATTAGAATAAATGTAAACGATTTAAAAATCAATTAGCAAAATAAAAAATAGAATCTATGACTGAAATGGTATAACTGCAATAGATTTTATGACTTTTTTGACAATTTTCATTATGAAATGATGGTTATATAAATTTATTTTATGTGGACCAGTAAAATCATTAACAATAAATTCATATCCAGCTAGCACGGTAAATGTAATTTACAACGACAAAAAGTTTCCCACGCAAACCTTCAAAACTTCTTGCCTCTTTCGTGCCCAACAAAATCCCACGCGATGATCTGTCCCGCCCTCAGAGTACCTTCATTTTCCGAAATTCCAAAAGAACACACCAACACCTCCTTCGTCCTATTTACGAGATTCTAATGGCATTTCCTGGAAGCCACGGGGAAATACATTATTGAGGAGCCAACCAATGGAGTAGCTCACCTTTTTTAATGAGATGAAATAATTAAACTTTCCATATAAGCAAAAAAAGAAAGCAACGGACTAAAGATGTTTTCCTTTTTATTAGAATTCAATATCTACGCCTTCCTTTGAGGGGACCTAGATAGGGAGAGAGGATGAGAGCAGAAGATTCTTTGTACATGTGAAAACGTGTGTACTTGTCTCTCTTTTTTGTTAGAATTCGACATCGATGTCGGAGTCAGACCGTCGAGCCAAAGTTGGTGGGGGCTTCTGGAAAGAAGTACAGACGAATGGATGGCATTGTGTTTGATTGAGTCAGTTTGATTAGCTGAACACGGCATTATTGTTGACGTTTGGATTGGATTATCAAAACCATATCTAATACCTCCTTCCAATCTCGGTTCATCCTTCAGCACCTTCATTTTCCGAAATTCCAAGCAAACACACCAGCAACCGCTTCCTCTTACCAAATTCTAATGGCTTCTTCTTCTTCTTCTTCTTCCAAGCGCAGAAGGAGCTATGATGTCTTTCTGAGTTTTAGAGGCACGGACGTCCGCAACTATTTCCTTGGTCATCTCTACACAGCTCTTATTCAAATTGGAATAAACACTTACATGGATAGTGAAGATCTAAAGAAGGGAGAGCAAATATCACCCGCACTTATGGAGACAATCGAGGAATCGCAAATCGCAATTGTTGTTTTCTCCAAGGACTATGTCTCATCACCGTGGTGTTTGGAGGAGGTGGCGAAAATTATGGATTGCAAGGAGCAAAGAGGTCTCATGGTCTTTCCGGTGTTTTACAAAGTGGAACCTGGAGCAGTGAGAGGGCAGAGACAGGGTTATGCAGAAGCAATGGCCAAACATGAGGTGAAGTTTGGGAATGATTCAGAAAAAGTAAAGCGATGGAAGAAAGCTCTTCTTGACGCTGGTAGCTTGTCTGGATGGCATTTTATGGATGGGTACGTGAAAACACTTCTACTGCTTCAAATAGTGTAATTCTTTTGATATTTGATCTTCTTTAAGGTTTGGGATCCTCCAAAGTTCGGCGTAATCTATCCCGGCTCTCTCTCTAATTTGCCTCTCTCTCTCTCTCTCTCTCTCTCTCTCTCTCTCTCTCTCGCATTAGACACACAACACAGAAAACACTTGCACAGAACACGAAACAGAGTACCATGGGCGAGCCGTTCGTCCTCTCCGACCCTCTACCGATTCTCGACACGCTGCCGTCCGATTGCTCACGTCCCAACGCCACCCCAGCCGCATCACCTCAGCCCGTCTCTGTGTCTCTGTGTCTAGGGGCTTTAAGGCTACGAATCTAGGCTCGCGACCCCGGATCTGGGGCTTCATGCCCGGATCAGCGGTCGCTAGCCTCGGGCAGTGGTCGCCTGAGACTCTCCTGTCTTCCGAGACACAGGGACAAGAACACGGAAAGAGGGCGCACCAACTGCGCTAGGACAGGCGATGGTGGCGGGGACATGGCAGCTGGGGGAACAGATGAGGGCGGCCACGGGGCAGTGGCAAATGCGGATGGGATCATGGGAGTGTTGAGAGAGGGGTGGGGGAAATTTGGGTTTGAGCTTTGAGCCTAGGCATTTTCTTATTTTTCAATTAAAATTTAACAAAAAATTCTAGAAACTATAAAAGAAAATTAAAAAAACTTGAAACTTTGAATTCACAAATTGAGATATTGGTTAGAAGAAAAGATGCACAATATTAAAAAATAATAAGTTTCTTCGATATAAAAAACTGTCATAATACATTAAAACCACGTGTACTAATCTATATCCTATGTCTACTGGATACAGTTCAAGCCGGGTTTAAGAGAAAGTTTCCTTCTATGCTCACCAACATGGGAGGTAACATTGCTTTGTCATTGCCACATAAATAGTTGTGTCATACGACCTGTATTTGGTTAATTTTCATTTTAGTGATTTGTCCTTTATCTTGAAATACATTTTTAACAAATATACGTTTGTTTACAAAAAATCATGATAGAAAAGTTATTGACTTAATTTGAAAGTTTAAATTCTAATAATTTGAAATTCAAAAAAATAACACAAAAATAAAATATCTTAAAATAAACATTTTAACTAGCATATATTATCAAATGTAATTCATGATCAAACAAATATCCATTTGGTTTAAAGTATGAGAATTATAAGTTATTAAATCAATGACACAGATAATGCAAGTTATTGTCATTATAAACTATGGTATTAGTCTGTATATAATTACGTAAATAATACGTCTAAACCATAGATAAGCTACTCTTAATTGGAAATACAGGTCATTTCATAATGTGATCTAACTTCATATGGTATTAGCTTACACTTGACAATTTGGAATAGGGTATCACTCATGAAAGACTCATGCGAGTGGCACCCTCATGTTTAGACCAATTTTAAGGATTCTGGGATTCTGTAGTTCTAGATAACAGACTATATCCTCTTAAGAAAAAGATTAACTTAAAAATCTATAGAAGTATATCTTCGTGGACTTCGGCTTTCCAATTCGGGCGGGAAGTTTGGGCTCCCATGTTCCACTCCCGTTACTGTTAGTTGGGGGGTCTTTTGTATAGCTGGCATGCCTCTGCTTCTCGTTGAGGTTTTGAGCCATCACTCTCTCTCTCACTAAAATCACTTAGAGAGAAAGAATTGTAGAGAAAGCTTTCTCTACTGATTTCGCCTCCCCTTTCAACTGAAGAGGGATCAGCTATATACATACAAAAGCTGGTGCCTGTGGGATGTTGCCAGCTCACTTCAACATTTACAAGCGGACAAGAACAAAAATGAGCTACCTACGCCTGTACATATAAGACATTATACCCCATCTAACTCATGCGGATTATCCTTTCTAATCCTTTCTCTTCTTCTGAGAAAATTAGTTTTTCACGTCTTGTCCTGCTGAGTGCTGACGTAGTATCCTCCATCTGAAAGCTGGCCCTGGGCCTTTTCTTCTGAATTGGGCGTGATTATCTCGTTCCCTTTTCTCTTCAAGTCGTCGATCTTGGGTTTGGGAGATCTTCCAGACTTCAAAAAAATCAGCCCTGAAATATAAGCTCTGTTCTCTAAGCCAGAAACTTAGTAGGCAGATCGATTACTTTCTCTCATTTTCCCTCTTGGACTTCTTTTTATTTTAAGCTCATATAACCCTTGAGAATGATGATGAAAATTCTTCCATCACCACCCGCAGAAGATATTTTTGTTGGTTGCGTATTGCATGCTCTAGGACAGCATTAAAGAATTCGATTTCAGTAGCTTTAGTGATAAAAATAGTATGTCTGACCGCATTTTTATGATTCTCTTGGTCTTGATTGGTTCGGTAAGTTGTTGAATTTCCCAGATCTGTTAGAAATGCTCTATTTCCTTTCATCATCCAGTTCCATTCATCGTGCTGGTGACTATCACTGTAGCATATCTGGGACCATATCCTAAGCAGCTTCAAGCATATATCCCCAACGGATGAAGTTCACTAACAAGGTGTGGATAGCCTCTGTCAGTCTTGTTTGCGTCTGCAAACCCTGCTTCTGCAAGTGGGAGTCCAGTTTCCGCTGTGCTGTGTCAAGTTTCTAGCTTAGTCGTCCTTGTCCTTCCCAATTGAGATAAGGATTTAGAATAGAGTTACTCTAAAGAAGTGTCCCTCGAGTCTATTAAATTTCTTTCTTAACATCAAATCTCCAGGTAGTAGATTTAATCATGGCGAGACTGCGTACCTACTTTCCATTATTTAAGGAACTCTTCTCGGTTTGTTTTGCAAAATTTTAACTCAATTTTCTAGAATCTTTATGTGTGAAGGAGGATCTTTTAGGAACCATTCAGGTTGCTGGAAATCTTTTTATTAACTCTACCTCTCGAATCTGCATGGATTTTAGTACCCTTCCCTTCATAACCGTGATCACTGGAATCGATCAGTAAACATTAAAACTTAATATTTCCACCGCTTCATTTGCTTGGTTGGTACCGTTGTGGCCTCTGTCGGTGAGGTGGGAACCTAGTCTCGATCTGGATTTACTGCGGCCTATCCTCCAATGAGGGCGGCTCCATGGAGGAACTCCTTGTTTACCATGGGGCTCCAACCGACTTCTATCCCCCCAAATCATCTCCACAAATTTTTCTTCCCCAGAGAGGTGGGAAAACTCAGGAGATTTATGGAGTAAGCTCCAGTTCCCAGTTAAGCTTGTTAAGGACATGCCCAATTCCAAACGAACATGAAGCAGGATCTTTTAGGAACCATTCAGGTTGCTGGAAATCTTTTTCTGAAGTCTACCTAGCAACTCTGCATGGATTTTAGTACCGTTCCCTTGATGACTGATATCATTGGAATCAATCAGTGGACATTAAAACTAAATATTTTCAGATTTTTCATCTTAGAGGTTTTTATCATCAAATTCAATGTCAAAATCTTTAGACTAGGATTATAATTCCTAGGAATATGTCCTCGTGTTTACTTCTATTACCATCTGGTACAAATTTTTCAAGATCATCATTTTCAATATCTTGTCCCCTTGACTTTATTGGAGGCTTATGCTCTTCGTAATTGTGCTTTGGGTATTTGACCTAGTAGTAACACTTGCCTGATGTTTCACCTAATAGACCAATAATCATTTCTGAATCAAATTATACTTTGTGAGTGCGTTTGTTTGCCAAACATATCATCTTCTATCTGATTTTCATCTTCAGGGATTTCTCCTTTAACTTCGGACTTGATAAATAGATGCATGTGAACTTCAACTGTCTTTTCAACCGACCAGTTCACTCTTTCGGCGAGTCTTTAACAGTATTCATACCCCCAGTCATTCAACCAATGATATCAAGGCTTTTTTCCTTTTCCTCTATGATTCTAAAATGAGAAATAATTTGCACAGACTCTAGGTCTTTTGCTCTCGTTCTCTTACCTATTTGGACATTTCTTCCTCGGATGCCCCTGTTGCTCGCATACCCGAAATTTTTTTCTTTCTGCTGTAGTATTTATCGGCACAACAAGACAATTTAGTAGAGAGAGAAGCAGTAAGCCATTTTTATCTGGTGGAATATGTACTATGTCAAGTTTGTAATAACTATACCGTTCTTTTAATATGAGAAGCCTAGTTTGGTTAGCTTCTTCCAGATTCAGATTCAGGAATCTTTCAACATATTCAGAGTCAGTTCTCATTACAAATTTGTTGGGGTTAGGAAGATGTAAAAGAAATTTTAATACAATTTTTCATAGCAAGTACTTCCTTTTCATGGCTCATCCCATACATTTTGATAAAGTCTTGCTGGTTTTCGTTTTTAGTTTTTGTACTGCTTCCCAGTATGCTTTTCATGCGTCAATCTCCAAGACCATGTCATCTGAATCAGAAGCTAACAATGAAGGTCGCAAATGCTTTACCCTTTCTTTTACCTTTCTAACTGCTTGAGTGTCTTCATTGTCCCAAAACCGAGATGTAGGACTTGGAGCTTTCTTGGTAGCCTACTAAGATATTTTAAAATTGTTTAGCATAGTTAGCAGATCTATAGCATCTCTGGACTTTCTATCTTCTAGTTTGTCAGGAAAGTTTATTATATCTCGCAAATGTAGGTTTGTAACATTAGCTTTCTCTTTTTCCCTACTTTAATATATTTTACCTTCAGCCATATAGAATCATTCCTTCTTTCCTAAAGACATTTGTCAGCAGTTATAAGTGATTCATTTGGATCCCTTCAGTTTCGCTAAAGACTATCACATCGTCTACATAACAATACAAAATTTGCGAAGATACTTGACGGCATCATTCATTTTGCGCTGAAAAATTCCTCAGGCAGAATGGCATAACTAACCATTTGGGAAGATTACCCAGCTAGTGCTAAACCAATTATATGGATGCCAATTTAATTCTAAATTTTTCAATTTTGCTCATTTATTCCTAAACCTTTGGGCGAAATTCTAATTTAGTCTCTTTGGTCAATTTTCGTCAGAATCACTAATGTGGCAGCATGCCATGTGGGAATTGCAATGACCACTTTGAATTGAATTTAGAAACATTTCAGGCTATTTTAGATTTATTCTGTATGAGATCTCCTGCCTTAGCTATCCTACAGTCATCATCTTTTGTTAGTTTGTTGATCTGACGATAGTCTAACAATTCACGCTTTTCCTCACACCTGCACTGCATGGTTGATAACCATAAAGGTTGGGCTAGAGTGCGGACTAAATTCCTCTGCCATCTCCATAGAGCATGTTATATATTTTGCTTAAATGATGGTACTTGGATCTTTTAGCTGAAGTCTGGCTTTTACACCATTTGACTCCATATTGCGTGGATCTTCACACAAGTTATTCTTCAGTTTTAGCAGGAAATTATTCCATTTTATTCTGGACAGTTGGATAGTTTGAATTTTTCCTTGCTCTAGGCAGAACAATTCTTTACACTAGAAGATAGTATTTGGAAATGAAGATTTTTCGAAGCCAAATAACTTATGCTCCCATACATGCTGTGCTTACGCCCTGAATGCTTGCTCACATGGAGAATCTCCACAAATCTGATTGTTTGACAGAATAAACTTCAAATTTGCGTTTTAACCAAGGATTTTGAAGAGTTTTGATTGTCATGCCTGCCATAGTATTTGTAGTGTTGTCTTGCATAAAAGATTAATTTTCCTTTTGTCCCCTTAGAATGCATTACCCAGTATGACATTCTCATCTAATGTCTGGAATGCAAAGATCCTTCTAACGATAAACGTTCCTTCACCAATAAAGAAAGGAACATCGATTGCTTCCAAAGTTATCATATTCAGTTTCCAACTGCCATTCTTAATGTAATAGGCTCTGTTAATGGTCTTTACCATTCATCTGGTGATGCTTTGGGTCTTGCACAATTAGTACAAGCTCCAATGTCTATTAGTATGTCTAATGAGTATGGATAACACCACAACCACAGAAGTGCTTAATAATCATTTGTAAATACCATTTGGGAGGGTTCAATCATATTTGTCTATGGCTATAGACCATTGCCTTGCTATATTTTCCAAAAGCTTGGACAACTTCAGATATATCTAGGATGTGGATTTTCTCTCCTTCAGAGTGCATTACCATCTGAACAATATCCTCTCTTGACTTTGTATCCTCTTCTACATAGATAGGCATATTAATTTGTTTGTATCCTATGAGCCTTTTTTCTAGAGTTCCTGAGTTTGCAGATCTTTGAGATGCAACCACTTCCCGATTGACTGCTTGTACAGTATCCTGTGGAACGGTAAGAGGTTCGAAAATCATTAATTTCCTACCAAAGAGTGTAGACAGTCCTCCTAACATAAAGTTATTCTTGCTCCACTCTATTGGACCTGAGATCCACTAGTTGCTCTCGATGCTCCAATAGGTTCCACCATAGTTGAAATCCCAAGCCATGTTACATCTAGGGGATTAATATTTCACCTAGAGGAATTGTCTATAATCGTGTGGAACTCTTCAAATAATTCTGCTATCTAACTTCATTTTTCTAGGATTTGTGGTATTAACGAATCTGTAAATTATCCTGGTGTGGTACACCAAACATTTGACCTGCGGGTTCATCCTATCCATATTTAAAGAATTAATTCTCAATGTTAATGAATTCCCAAACAAAGATCATTGAGAGCCACCAAATAATTTGGATGGGCTTGGAAGCAGACTGGTTATTGTGCTAGTTTGGCTACTATTCCTGATATCAACTGATCTCTAAAATCTGTCCATCTTTGATCCAATACAGTTGCAATGACAAGACTATCAACAGGAAGATGAAATAGTGGCACTAGTCCTATTTGGATTAACACTATTTGTATATAACTGAAAGTAACTCTTGTTCTTTCTTTCGTTTCTCTCATCTTTTGGAGATTTAGCATAGGTATATCTAAGGTTTGAAGTTCGGTATACGACACTTGCGCCATTGACTATGATTGTGAGACATCTATGGCCTATTTAAAGTTATATATGAATAATCAAATAAACTGCCCTAACATCTACTTTGAGCAACCTCCACTGCAAATTTGATCCTGACAGATAATCTTATCGGAAAGTTTCTTCTAATACCTTGACTCTTAGGACACTATATGATCACACGCGTTCATCATTGGTAACTGTCCACTCCACTAATTCAAGTCTTCTCCGTCCATCCCATTTTCTGAGTAAACACCATAGATAGATTTAACGGCAGAGTCTAAATTTTTGAGTTCCTGCCCATCTATAGATTTATAAGCAGGTTCAATTGTCATCTGCAATAAATACTTTGCGAAGATTTTATTTTTATGGATATTTTATGGACAACTGTCACGGGTCGACAATTCTTTGGCCACTAAACAACCCGTGTGACACCTAGTGAGCGGAATTCATGAGGCCATCCTTCATTCAATTGTTGTAGAGAACAATATTGCGAACAACTTCCTTATATGAGATCATTCTACACCCAGCTTAGCTCAAGCATCCAATCCATTGAGCGAGATAACATATCACTTTAGGCTTGATAACTGGTTTTGGCTTGCTATGGCCTCATCGGGAGAGTGGCATCAGCTCCGACCAATTTGTGCGTGGGAGGCCAATCCTGCCTTTAGAGCTCTTAAGTATTATAGTCTATCTATCCTAAAACTTCTAGCACCAATTGTCATAATACCACTTCCACGGACAATTGTATTCATCCCTTCAATATCCTCACTCTTCACTTGATAATCCCAAGCTCCACTAACAAGGGTTTATGAATATGGGAGAATCACATACCGTGACATTCTCCCCCACACTCCCCTACTAAATTCTGCAACGCCCTCATTACGGGCTGTTTTGTCACTCTCTTGTGTTTCCTTAACCATCAATGCCATTCCCTTGGACTTACATAAATGGCAATGCTCACTTGACAGAACAAGCCACTCCACTTCGTTGGTTGCTTCCCCCAATCAAAGCCGTTCGTGAATCTCCAGTCACTTGTGCTCCCCAACAAGTGTGGCACCCCTAACCAATTGTGCTCCTTTGGCATCACCTTCTTTCACCTATTGAGCTCTTCTTGATCTTTGCATGCCAATGAAGGGTATTCCCCTCATTGGAAACACAATAATAGACCTCCTCTTAAGATTCGCCAATCACTCTAGGAATGTTATCCCCATTCAATGAATAATTCAGTTCCTTTTATGCCCGCATTGCCATTCTAGAAAGCTAGACAAGAGCCGCACATTGTCCGAGCCCTCCCCGGCAATCACTCTCTGCCCTCATAGGACCGGGAAGACCATAAGCTTTATTTGAATCACCCACCTATTGGAGGGATCCCTCTGCTCTAATATCATTTGTCATGAGTCAATAGTTCTTTAGCTACATAACAACCCGTGTAGTGCCTGGTAAGTGGAATATACCAGGCTAGCCTTTGTTCAATTATTGTTCCACATAATAATACAGCGAATAGCTTCCTTATACTAGATCTTTCCACACACAACTTAGCTCGAGCATTTAGGTTACCAAGCAAGATAGTGGATCACTTTAGGCTCAACAACTAGTTTCAGTCTACCATGACCTCATTGAGAGAGCAACATCAACTCTTGACCAGTTTGTGCATGGGAGGCCAATCTCACCTTTATAGCTCCTAAGTAATATAATCTATCTATCCTAAAGCTTCTAGCACCAACTGTTCTGACGCTACTCCTATGAACCAGTTGAATTTATCTCTTCTATATTCTCACTCTTCACTTGATAACCCCAAGCTCCACTTACAAAGGTTCACAAGTATGGGAGAATAATGGATCATGACACAAGCATGAGCCTTGTGGGCTTTTTAATCCACAAATCAGACAACAATTACAAGTAATCACGGGTTTTACCCAAAGGACAATGAGGTTGTCTTCCATGTTTCCTTTAAAAGCCTCAGTTGTCTTTTGGTCTATAACATTAGCCTTTTTCTTTGGAAATCTAGATTACATTTCAGATTTATAAAGCCTATAGTTTTCCCTCGGTACACTTTTTTCATATCAAAGGAACTTTCTTCTTTTCAAGCCTTTAGGAAAGTGTCTTGCGCTTTCGAGTTCTTGTTAATGTTACTGCCATATTTACCCAGGACATATTCAATCTGAGAGCAACAACTCTTGTTCGAGTAGGGAAATTTTATAGCTGTTTCCTTTGCCTAAAGTTCAGTACACACTTTCCTCATCACATACTTTTTTGCCTGGACTCGCCCACCCGGACTTTCTACTAGCTTTTCTTCTTGGAAAGGCAAGTCGTCAGCCTTCTTATGACCCCTGGCCATGGTTCAGAAAGTTTGTCAAACTATAGAGCAACTATATCCAAATTATAGAAGTATCGTTGAAATTCACAGGTATAGGCGTAAAAATAGCTCATATCACAGGTCTAGAATATCATCAGAGCATTTATAAACTACTCTCTCTCCATAATTTCCTTACAAAGCAAGGAACCGCATGAGCTCTTGTCTGTTTTATACCTTGAGATAAGAAGAATTTCCCAAACTTCTGAGCGTTACCTACAAGAGTGGCTTCACATTCTTCCCATGTTACTTGGACTATATCCACCTGCACTTGTTATCATACGAATGATTGTGAGCCATTCATCCTTCCTTTCAAGCACATGTTTTTCAGTGTCCAGCTTAAGAAAAGGACCAAGACCTACCCACCCCGCTTGTGGGTGCACTGGCTTTTGCCTTTCCCCCTCTAATTGCAGAAGGGGGGAGGTTAGAGTCCCGGCGTGTGCATTGCATGCCTTACCTGCGACGTCGTGGGAGGTGGGTCCCTGCGGTGCCGCCCTGGGTTTTTGTCGCCGGCTACCGACTGTACAGCGGTTCCTGAGTCACCAAAAAAAAACAAAAAAACAAAAAAGGACCAAGACCTAACTTTAGGCCTTAATGAATATCCTTTGAACAAATTATAATTTTGTTCTATGTGCATAATCAGGCTTTTATGAAGTCTTTTTTCTTGTTAAAAGCTAATAACATATTCTATCAGCAATTGAGCTTGTTCAGCCAATTAATCATTGCCAAAGATGTTGGGCTAACTTACTAGTATCATTATCATTAAGGTTAGCTGCTCATTCTGCAGGATCTAAAATGAATGGTGCTACCTTTCTTGCTACATTTTTTGGACTTCAAGGACTTGATCTGAAGCTTGTCCGTCAGTATTCAATATATTAGTCTCTGTTTCAATTGCATCAAGCCTTTCATTGACCAATAAAGACACCTATCTTGCAAAAGCTTTTTTCCATTCTTTTGTATCTACATAGTCATTTTCTTGAGCAAGAAATCTCGTCAAGAGAGTATATACTTCATTAAGTAAGTAGTATCCTATCAGCCTGTTTTATTTAGTAGAAATGCTTATATAATTTTTTTTTTTTAGAAGAAATAATGAAAAGCTAGGCTTTTTTTTTTTTTTAAAGAAGAGACAGGCCAGATGGAATTCCGTAAATAATTGAAGCTGTAAAGAGCAAAAAGGTAATAACAAGATAGATTTATACAGGAACCAACAGTAGGCCGTGTTTGTCCAAACGGCCAAAGAACATGTCTTTATTTGTCTGCCTTCAGAAGTGGGCTTAAAATCGTCCCAAAGGGTAAAGTACTTGATTTTCATTTGAATTTATTCCAATGGTAATGCTAATTTAGACTTCACGTTGGTAATTTTTGTAACAGATATTGCTTTGCAAAGGAATATACCAGATAAATGGGGAGGCATTTGGACAATTAAAGTAAAGACAACAATTTCAATGACATTTTTAAAGAGATCAAGATAATTGCGATCATCATTTACTTTCAGTAATCCAATAATTAATTTGAATTATTAATAATTCCAAAAAAGATTAATATACACCATTCAAAATAACATGAAAAATGTAGTCTTACACCCGCAGAAACGGGCATCTTGTTGGTTGAATATATTTGTCCATTCATCTCCAAATATATTGCGGGCTAGTTATTTACTCAGCAATTGTCTTTAAATATTTATTCATTTGTTTGGATTGCTTTATGTCGCGACCTCTTTTTTTCGACGCCCGCAATCACGTACGGGCGCCTAAGGAGGCTAATGGCTCGGCTGAATTTAATTATGCCCGGACTCTCCCAAGTTCACCAATTCATGACTTAATGGTTCAAGTTTTTAACCTGCAAATTAATATTTAAAATGGAGTCGCCACTAATCGATTTGGGGTGGGTTGATTAGAAACCCAAGCGAAGTATCGGGAGAAATACTCACTCCTGCGCAACCAGAGAAATTAGGATCGGGGACTTGATTACACTAGTTAATCACCAATGCCCTTTCGGTACCTAATCTTGCTCAAACCCTGAGGTTTTTGGATGTTCGAGGGATTTTCCATGCATTTTTGGGAAGAAAAACATTTTCTAGGTTTTTTCTAATTTTTTTTGAACACAAAAGGGATTTTTTGGTATTTTTGGGAAAATACAAGCCTTTTTGGCTTTTTCTGATTTTTTTTGGCTTTTTCATGAATTTTTGGCTTTTTTTGGATTTTTGACATTTTTTGAAAAATATGAAATATTTTTGATTTTTTTGATTTTTTGGAAAATAAAATATTTTTATCATTTTTTATTATTTTTCGATTTCCTGGAAATTAAAACATTTTTAATGTTTTTGGAAAATAAAATTTTTTTGGATATTTTTGTTTTTTAAATTAAAAATGCTTTTTTAATATATATATATATATATATATTTCGAAAGAAAATGTTTTTTTCTTTTCTTAAAAAAATAAATTATTTATTTATTATTAAAATTTTATATTAAAATAAAACCGACGCGGTTCGGATCCACGGGTTGTGCCCGACCCGGCCGACAACCCAAACGAGGACGGGCCCGACTCGATTTTTCATCTTTTTTTTTTTAATTAAAAAAACGGCGTCGTGGCCGGGCGTTTGGGGCGCCCCGACCCGACCCGACGACCCGGCCCGACCGCCCGATCCACGACCCGTCTTGCCGCGAACCCTACCCGGATCCGACCCGAACCCCGGCCGGCTTCCGCCGCCCCTCAAATCGCGGAATCCCTACCCGGCTTTCCAAACCCGGATCCGCTTCGTGACCCGGAATCGCAAACCCTAGGGTTTGCGAATCCGCGGCGCCAAGGGGGCAAAACGGGAGCATTCCGGCGGCGACGATGGCTACGGTGGCTACGGCGACGACGGTGAATGGCAAATGGCTCGGATGGACGGTGTAGACGGGGCTCCATTGTCACCCGCTCTCGGCTTTGGCTTGGCACGGTGGCACGGCTCGCGGCGGCGACGGCGACTTAGATCTTGACGGCGTCGGGATGGTGTTTGGGGTGGCGTTGGAGCTGAATCGACGGCGGATCGAACCTCGACCGTCTCTTGCGCTTGATTTCTCCTCTCTCCGCTCTTCCTTCGGTGGGGCTCGGACGAGGCCGCGAGCCCTCGGCCCCCCTGAAGTCTCTCAGTGGGGTGTCCAAGGGCTGCGACTCGATTTGGCTCCCTCTCTCTCTCCGCGATCTCGTGTGTCCATCGTCGTCGGGGGGGGAGGTATTTATAGGCGAGGGCGGTCGGTTGACGGAGTTCGACCGCCGATCGCACGGCCTTCGCCGGCCGAACCGGCGTCCCGTCCGACACCAGCTGCCCCCCTGCTCCACGTCCCATCGCCGTCTGTCCGTCCCCTTCCCCTCCATCGCGCCCTCTGCGCGTGCTCTGCAGAGGCGCGAGGAAGGAGATGACCTGGCGGGGCCGGGCCGAGGCGGAAATGGGCCGAGGGCCCATGCGGAGGCTGCTCTTTACTTCTTTTCCGCTTCCTTTTTTTTTCGCTTTTCTTTTCATCATTTTTTTTATTTATTATCCAATAAAGAGAATAATAACTTTAATAAATAAACTAAAACATATTAAATTAGGGCGTCAATAGCTGCCCCTCTTTGAAGGTGAGTTCGCAGAGGTTGCATTCAAAGAAAAACTGATGCCTAAATTTTATCTATGCATGCGTAACATTATATTTTATTTGGAACCTATTGTTTTACACAAAAAGAGCCATATAACATTACATATACTAAGACAGATAAGAAGATACCTGTAGTTACTTACCGGGAATGAGTGAGATAGGGTGTGAACCCCAAGCTTTGGCAAGTATCAAGGCATCATCTTACCTGGTGACATGAGGAAGTTGCTTTTCCAGGACCCTAACCATTCTTCGGTCGCCTGTTAGAGCAATAATTTGTCTAGGGCGCGAACCTTTCTTCGGTTGCCTTGACAAGAAATTCTCCTCCAGGACTCGAACCATTCTTCGGTCGCCGTGACAGGAAACTGCTTCTCCAGGACCCGAACCATTCTTCGGTCGCCTGTTAAAACAATCAATGATTTGTCGAGGACCCGAACCTTTCTTCGGTTGCCTTGACGGGAGATTGCTCCTCTAGGACCCGAACCATTCTTCGGTCGCCTGTTGGAGTAATCAGGGGTTTGTCTCGGACCCGAACCATTCTTCGGTCGCCGTGACGGGAAATTGCTTCTCCAGGACCCAAACCATTCTTCGGTCGCCTGTTAAAACAATCAATGATTTGTCGAGGACCCAAACCTTTCTTCGGTCGCCTTGACGGAGATTGCTCCTCTAGGACCCGAACCATTCTTGGTCGCTGTTGGAGTAATCGGGGTTTGTCTCGGACCCGAACTGTTCTTCGGTTGCCGTGACGGGAAACTACTTCTCCGGGACTCGAACCATTCTTCGATCGCTGTTAAAACAATCAATGATTTGTCGAGGACCCGAACCTTTCTTCGGTCGCCTTGACGGAGATTGCTCCTCTAGGACCCGAACCATTCTTCGGTCGCCTGTTGGAGTCGGGGGTTTGTCTCGGGCCCGAACCATTCTTCGGTTGCCGTGACGGAAAGCGCTTCTCCGGGACCCGAACCATTCTTCGGTCGCTGTTAAAACAATCAATGATTTGTCGAGGACCCGAACCTTTCTTGGTCGCCTTGACGGAGATTGCTCCTCCGGGACCCGAACCATTCTTCGGTCACTGTTGGAGTAATCGTGGTTTGTCTCGGACCCAAACCATTCTTTGGTCGCCGTGACGGAAAATTGCTTCTCCAGGACCCGAACCATTCTTCGGTCGCCTGTTAAAACAATCCATGGTTTGTCTCGGACCCAAACCATTCTTCGGTCGCCGTGACGGAAAATTGCTTCTCCAGGACCCGAACCATTCTTCGGTCGCTTGTTAAGACAATTCATGATTTGTCTAGGACCCGAACCTTTCTTCGGTCGCCTTGACGGGAGATTGCTCCTCTAGGACCCGAACCATTCTTCGGTCGCCTGTTGGAGTAATCAGTGGTTTGTCTCGGACCCGAACCATTCTTCGGTCGCCTGTTTAAAACAATCCATGATTTGTCTAGGACCCGAACCTTTCTTTGGTCGCTTTGACGGGAGATGCATTGTCCTTTCTCGGGGCATCTCATTTGTGGGTGCCTGATTTGTATCGAGGACACCAGTTGGAACCCAACCTTTCTCGGGAGGATGCACCGACCTTTCTCAGGGCATCAATTCGTGAAGATACCTGAACATTCACAGGCATATCAAAGAGTACATGGATATTCACCAGTACTAACCTGAAGGATATTTGGGCCTTTGCAGGCGTCAAAATGGGTATTTGGCTGACCATAGGCATTAAAGGGGTACTTGGATAATCACAAGTATAAATTCTTGGGGGATACTTGGACATTCACAAGTTTCGAAGGGGTATTTGACAATTGGAAACATTGAGAACATACCTTGATATTTGTGAAGGTGTCCCACCTCCTGGCAAATAGGAAATATCGAGGGCATACCTGGGATATTGGTGAAGGTCTCTCACCTCCTGGTAGATGGGAATATCGAGGGCATGCCCGGCATATTCATGAAGGTTTCTCACCTTCTGGTAAATGGGAATATCGAGGGCATACCTGGGATATTGGTGAAGGTCTCTCACCTCCTGGTAGATGGGAATATCGAGGGCGTGCCCCGCATATTCATGAAGGTTTCTCACCTCCTGGTAAATGGGAATATCAAGGGTGTGCCCCGCATATTCGTGAAGGTCTCTCACCTCCTAGTAGTTGGGAATATTGAGGTCGTGCCTCGCATATTCGTGAAGGTCTCTCACCTCCTGGTAATTGGGAATATCGAGGACGTACCTGGGATATTCATGAAGGTCTCTCACCTCCTGGTAATTGGGAATATAGAGGTTGTGCCTCGCATATTCGTGAAGGTCTCTCACCTCCTGGTAATTGGGAATATCGAGGACGTACCTGAGATATTCATGAAGGTCTCTCACCTCCTGGTAATTGGGAATATAGAGGTCGTGCCTCGCATATTCGTGAAGGTCTCTCACCTCCTCCCGGTAATTGGGAATATCGAGGGACGTGCTGGGATATTCATGAAGGTCTCTCACCTCCTGGTAATTGGGAATATAGAGGCCGTGCCTCGCATATTCGTGAAGGTCTCTCACCTCCTGGTAGATGGGAATATCGAGGGCGTGCCCCGCATATTCATGAAGGTTTCTCACCTCCTGGTAAATGGGAATATCGAGGGCGTGCCCCGCATATTCGTGAAGGTCTCTCACCTCCTGGTAGTTGGGAATATTGAGGTCGTGTCTCGCATATTCGTGAAGGTCTCTCACCTCCGGTAATTGGGAATATCGAGGACGCACTGGGATATTCATGAAGGTCTCTCATCTCCCGGTAATTGGTAATATAGAGGTTGTGCCTCGCATATTCGTGAAGGTCTCTCACCTCCTGGTAATTGGGAATATCGAGGACGTACCTGGGATATTTATGAAGGTCTCTCACCTCCTGGTAATTGGGAATATAGAGGTCGTGCCTCGCATATTCTTGAAGGTCTCTCACCTCCTGGTAATTGGGAATATCGATGACGTACCTGGGATATTCATGAAGGTCTCTCACCTCCTGGTAATTGGGAATATAGAGGTCGTGCCTCACATATTCGTGAAGGTCTCTCACCTCCTGGTAGTTGAGAATATCGAGGACGTACCTGAGACATTTGTGAAGGTCTCTCACCTCCTGGTAGTTGGGAATATCGAGGACGTGCCTCGCATATTCATGAAGGTCTCTCACCTCCTGGTAATTGGGAATATCGAGGACGTGTCTCGCATATTCATGAAGGTCTCTCACCTCCTGGTAAATGGGAATATCGAGGGCGTGCCTCGCATATTCGTGAAGGTCTCTCACCTCCTGGTAATTGGGAATATAGAGGACGTGTCTCGCATATTCATGAAGGTTTCTCACCTCATGGTAAATGGGAATATCGAGGGCGTACCTGAGATATTCGTGAAGGTCTCTCACCTCCCGGTAATATAAACTTGACTGTGGTATGAGGTTTACTTGGATTGCTACAGGCACTTAAAGAGGTGGGACACCTGGATAGCCACAGGTGTACAAAGCACTGGAATACTTGGATGGACACAAGTATTTAGTGATATGATCTGGGACCACTCAGGCTGGCCCAAGTGCTAGAAAACATACCTGGACGGCGATGCCAAGCAAGGCAATGGAATGCTTGAACAGCTGCTATATTATTTGGGGACAACTCGGGCGGTGAGTGTCATGAAAAGGAAGTACCTGGACAACGATGGGTACTTGACGATCCGGGGATACCTAAACAGCAGTAGGTATTCAATAATAAAAAGAAACTTGGTCGTCACAAGTATCAATACTCTGGGGACAACTCGAACAGGTCGAGTGTCAGGAAAAGGGAGTATCTGAACAGTGGCCGGTACTCAAAGACAAAGGGGATACTTAGACAATTGCAAGCATCCAAACTCAAGGGACGACTCGAATAGGTCGAGTGTCAAGAAGAGAGTATGCTATTTGCACAATATGCACACATGATTGTATATGCTATGAGCTCAAATGAGATTCATGCATGATAATTTTGTCGGCTTTGCATCTTTTCATTTCCATTGGGGAAGATTTTGAGAGACAACATTCATTTAGAATGTAGATGTCTTGAGCATGAGGGACTTTCATTCTGAAAGGACTTTTCACTCACTCTCATGGAAAAGGCTATCCTGACCATTGATGCAGGATTTATAAGGACCACACTATCTCACTGTCATCATGTCAACAGGGGTCCGAGTATTCTCGCAAACAGTACGATTTTACCAATGTGAGAGGTCTTTGTTGAGACTGTGATGAAATCTTGGCCAATGGCTCATCGAAGGGGACCATCAAGGTCAAGGCTTATGAATGGAGTGTCGCACGATTGTCTCCGGGCTTGGAAGTCAAGAATCCTGCGAAAAGAGATAGAGTAATCTTGCCCGTACTTCTTCGAGCGAGGTTTATAGACATATGAAATCTTACATTAATTGAAATGCCCCTAGTCTGAAGAGACTTTTACAATGGGATGCAACATAGATTTGGCTCATGTGTAAAAAGATAGAGCTGGTGATTGCCTTGGCATTTGTCACCGGTCTTTCTTCTTACTGTCAAATGGACGTTCTACGGACCACAACAGCAACATTTTCTTGGCTACATTTTTGACTGGGGGGCATTGGCCTTGCTTTTACCAGGCACACTGCTTTTTCATGCCCCTATTTTTATTCCAGTTCTTCATTTATGGGCATTGACCTTGCTTTTAGCAGGTACACTGCTTTTTCATGCCCTTATTTTTTCATTCTTGTCATTGGAGGAACTGGCCTAGGCAAGTTCAATCAAAGCACCGTTATTAGACTCTTGAGTCTTCATCTTCAGTAGGCGCTCTGGGCTATGCTGCTTAAATGGCAATAACTTCTGTTTTGCCTCCATGTGAGGGTGAATTTACAGACTCAATTGAGTTGTACAATAGATACAAGTGCGTAAAGAAAGAATTGCTCTTCGTCATTCTAGGGCACTTAAATTAACGCGAGTGTTCATATGCAATAAAGACACCCAAAGATTGATGCAAGTGCAAGCAAGAAAATTTCTATCTCTCTTCTCACCTTGTGATGCTGACTTGCTTTCGACTTGCCCCAGTGTGGGGTGGTTCTTTGATGGGAGCATAGTAGGAATTTGTTAGTGTATGGGGCTCAATGGGGTGAGTGATGGAATGCCTCTCACTATTTTGGTTATCGTACCATTCACGCGATAACTCTTTACCCTGCAGCCATGGAATCTTCTGCACTCATCTCACAAGTGTATAGATGGGGGACTGTGTGTAGGATATGGCTTGCCTTTCATCATTCTGACGTACCTCATCCAGCATGCTCAATTAATCTTGTATTCTTCACTTAGCTGTCTATTCTAATAATCCTCAGTGGAATCAGTGACTTAGACAAATGAAATCATCATGCAGAATTCATCTGGAAATGACATGCAACATTTTGAATATGATGGAGTTTGAACTTTTCAAAACAAATGAATGGTTTTGACTCAAAAAAAGACCTTATTGACAACTTTAGTAGTTAACATAATGGTGTTTCCAAATATGTTAGATTTTGAACATCAAAAAGATTATTTGCACATGGGTGTCGATGGTTGTCCTTATTGATTAGAGATATGACACATGAAGGATCAGCCAAGGATTGGGAATTTGATCGGGCATCTCTGCTTTTGCCCCTGTAGAGGAGAAGATGTACAAGTAGATCAATTATTCTGGCCGAAATCAAATGTGAGTTGAGGCTTGAAATTTTCTGTCATTTGCTTTGGCGATACTTGAGACGCCATTTTACTTGGGAGAGTTTGTTATCTTTGTTTTTGACAGTCAGTTAATCCTACAACAAACAAGACATGCTTCTCATTGATTCGTTATCCTTACTTTTGACAGTTAGGTGATCCTGCAACAAACAAGAGGGAATGTGTTAGTCATGAACTCTTTCAAGAGTCGAATAACTGGAAGCGATACAACTTTACCCTTCACTGGTTTGCGGATGATTGGGGGTGAACTTGAAGTGAGAGTGGACACGAAGTCCTATGTCCCTTGCTTCGTTAGGTCAATTATTCTCTGAATTAGCTCCTGGATGACATGTCTTTTTACACGAAGCCAGGTAAATTTGATGTGGGTCATTTCCACGTACTAGCTTGGCCAATATTGATTTGCCAAACCTAACCATTGAGTTTGGTCTCGAGTTGTGATACTCCCCTTCCCCAGAGTTTCTCTGTGCTAGCTCCTAAAGATATTTGAATGTCGATGATGGCCTCTTTATCTTGGCATAGTGTGAGTGCTAGTATGAACAAAATAAAGGAGTTAGAGAAGAGAATAAGAACACAGAAATTATATTGGTTCGGCTTAATCCAAGCCTACGTCCACTCTCCCACGCTAACAGCCTTCTTGGCTGGATTCCACTATGCAATCAACAAGAGATTACAACTTCGAGTGCAAACACTTAGTAGTAGATCACACTATCTCACTAAGTCACTCTTTTGGTATTTCTCTCACGATTACAAACGTTTAAGCTCTCCAAAGACAAGTGTATGGACAAAGATCGCTCAGACTTTGGAATTATAAATTCTACGCTCCGTCTCTTACTTGCTCATCGGTCCATGATCTCCTTAAATACTCCTCCACTTCCAAACTACCCGTTGGACAGCATCCCGGAGAACTGTATTTAGAATATTTGGTAGCCGTTGAGTGACAAAGGTAGAATCCCAAATTGATTCCGATCGCCCATACAAACGAAATCTTGGTTTCCATAAGTAAAGCTTCTTCGTGTAGAAAGTCCTTGTCTTCAACATCCAATTGTCAATCAATTAGATTGAATCAAATAAATCTTGATGTGGAATCCAAACCAGATCACTAGCCGTTATATGATTGGGCTTGAGTTACGATTCATCGAATCTGGATGTAAAGTCTGAGTCTATAGACTTTACAATTTGAGTCTCGAGTCTGGCAATATTCAGACTTTGAGTCTTGAGTCTGGCAGTCTTCAGACTTTGAGTCTTGAGTCTAACAGTCTTCAGACTTTGACAATATCCTTTACATGTTCTATCATCTGCATGGTCTATTACTCAACCATCAAACATGTTAGTAGCCTTTGATTTATTTTGTCATCTTCAAAACATCATAAGGGATTTCCCTAACAATCTCCCCATTTTTGATGATGACAAAACAATCTCTGAATATGCAGATTTGTAAACATACTTTTAAAAATATTAATTTAAATCAAAGGATATCATAATATAGCAAATAGATTGAGCATAACAATATATAGAAAAATAGTCGCAACTCAATATTATGCAATAAATAATATCAACCAATCAGCACATATGCATATTCATATCTTCTCCCCCTTTTTGTCATAATCAAAAAGCGATAATAACGGATTCACGTAGAGAATAATAACAAATATTTTGCATGAATCACAATTTCCAAAAATCAGTTTTTATAAAGTAAGTCGAATATTAAAGATATGCAATATAGCTCACTTCGATCATATATATCAGCAAATATCCAATAAAAATCACAGATGCATCATCAAATTCACGTACACTTTCCTTCCATCCTTAATAAGATCACGATCAATCCGAAAAGATTTTTCCATAATTGATCAAAGCTCCCCCTCAATTTGTTGCCTTTTTGAGATGATCACGATTCTTTTCCTTTTCTTTTGGATTTGCTTTCTCCCCCTGTGATCATGACAATATTTGCGAATAGATACAATTGTTGCAATTGTCGCAGGAGATATTTTCTGATTGCATCAAAATCTGCGTAGATTTGTAATCATTCTTGCCTTATTGAATTTCCTGCAATCAACTCATTTCCCTTTTTGGTATCCATCAATTTGGATCCTTCCATGACGTTAGAGCAAAATATATAATCATCAAATATTCTTTCTTAATTCATCATAACAGAGTACTCAAAGAAAGAATATTATACACAATGATATTTTGAAAAATAAATTCTCACTTAGTCATAGTACAATAAAATCAGAGAGAATGAAATCTTTGAATATCTAAGAATATCTTGCATCATCACGTAAAACAGATTTTCACTTTGCAAAATATGATTAGATCTGAGAGTATAAAATTAGACAAAATAATCTGAATTATCTCAAATAATCACACGTGTTAAATCAAATCTCAACTCACAAATCATAAAAACAAATTATACAATTCTTTCTTCCATAAAGCAAAATATGATCATTATAAAATCTCAATCAACCAAGGATATATCGAATATCAAGCATAATGAGAAATTGAGAATAAAAAATTCCTTACCAAATCCTCTTTCTTCTTTCTTCTTTCTATCCTGCAAAAATAACTTATCTTTTCTTTGGTACCCATTTTTTCTTGGGTCCATGAGAGTTAGCAGAATATGTTGCTTTTATCCAATTTTTCTTAATAGGTCTCCAGACTTGAGAAAGATCTTGTTGCCTAAGTCGAGAATTCTCCTTTTTAAGTTCGAAAATCCTTTTAAGAGAAGATTTGAGATTTGAACAAAGCTCTTTTATATACTTTGAAACTTTGAGAGGAATTTTTGAATTGCTTACCTCGATTTCCTTATCGGATTCTGAGTCTGTATTCGAGTCAGACTTTGATTCGAGTCTATGTCTCGAATCGACTCGATTTCGAGTCTATGTCTGAATCAGACTCAGATTTTGAATGTGCCATCAAGCATATATTTTCTTGATCATCATCTTCTTTCATGATTCTTTTATGGCCATTATGCTTGTATTGACTTCTTCCATCGAAGTTCCTTCCTTTTCTACTCAGCTTTTTAAATTTCTCGACCATAAAGGCAAGTTCTTCATCGTCCATGTCATTTTCTAAGTCTGTTTCATCAAAAACAGCATTAGATATTAAAGCGATGGACTTCTTACCTTCGGGATCTTCATCATTGAGTTGTTCCACTTCATAGGATTGAAGAGTGCCAATTAATTCATCAACGGAGAGTGGCATAATCCTCTGAGTCTCCCGGATTGAGGTCTTGACATGGTTCCACTCTTTTGAGAGACCTCGCAAGAGTTTGTTGACCTTCATCGGGGAAGAAATTGGCTGACCTTGATATGCTAAACCATTTACAATTTCTGTAAAACGGTTGAACATATCTCCAATCGACTCTCCTTGCTTCATCTTGAATGATTCATATTGGCCAAGCAAGAAGTTTACTTTTGTCTCTTTTACACGATCGGTCCCTTCATATGTAACATGAAGTCTATCCCAAACTTCTTTTGCTGTTTCACATGAAGAGATTTTATTATATTCAGTAAGAGATAAAGCGCAATATAAAGAATAAATAGCTTTTGCATCAAGCGCTTCTCTTTTGGACAACTCCGTCCGAGACATAGGAGCGGGGGGTTTGCTTTCTTTGTCTTTGCCATTCTTATTCGATGTAGACGCAGCAATGGGGTTGATTCCTCTTTCCACAACATCCCATTGTAAGAGATCTCTGGATCTTAGGAATGCTTTCATTTTGTTCTTCCATACGTCGTATTCATTTCCATCAAAATATGGTGGCCTTGTGTTGCTTTGCCATTCCATAAGTCCTGGTGCCAACATACTAGCCATAAAGAATCTTTAGCTCAAAAGTAAAAACACTTTTATAAACCGAGCACTTGGCTCTGATACCAATTGTGAGTGCTAGTATGAACAAAATAAAAAAGTTATGGAAGAGAATAAGAACACAGAAATTATAGTGGTTCGGCTTAATCCAAGCCTACGTCCACTCTCCCACGCTAACAGCCTTCTTGGCTGGATTCCACTATGCAATCAACAAGAGATTACAACTTCGAGTGCAAACACTTAGTAGTAGATCACACTATCTCACTAAGTCACTCTTTTGGTATTGCTCTCACGATTACAAACGTTTAAGCTCTCCAAAGACAAGTGTATGAACAAAGATCGCTCAGACTTTGGAATTATAAATTCTACGCTCCGTCTCTTACTTGCTCATCAGTCCATGATCTCCTTAAATACTCCTCCACTTCCAAACTACCCATTGGACAGCATCCTAGAGAACTGTATTTAGAAGATTTGGTAGCCGTTGAGTGACAAAGGTAGAATCCCAAATTGATTCCGATCGCCCATACAAACGAAATCTTGGTTTCCATAAGTAAAGCTTCTTCGTGTAGAAAGTCCTTGTCTTCAACATCCAATTGTCAATCAATTAGATTGAATCAAATAAATCTTGATGTGGAATCCAAACCAGATCACTAGCCATTATATGATTGGGCTTGAGTTACGATTCATCGAATCTGGATGTAAAGTCTGAGTCTGTAGACTTTATAATTTGAGTCTCGAGTCTGGCAATCTTCAAACTTTGAGTCTTGAGTCTGGCAGTCTTCAGACTTTGAGTCTTGAGTCTGACAGTCTTCAGACTTTGACAATATCCTTTACATGTTCTATCATCTGCATGGTCTATTACTCAACCATCAAACATGTTAGTAGCCTTTGATTTATTTTGTCATCTTCAAAACATCATAAGGGATTTCCCTAACACATAGTTCAATGTTTCCTTCAATTGGCCTTCCTCATTTGTGGCCACATATGCATGATTGCTGGTCGTTGATTCATCTTCAACCCCTTCCTTCTGTGGAATTTCTTCTTCTGTCTTTAACTATAGCATCATTAACAGTATTGAGCAAAATCATGTACCTCAAGCTTCTATGGAATCTGAGATCAAAATCCCAAGCCTTGTGATGGCAACTACTCCTTGGAAGAACATGTGTCTGGAGTGAAGTTTTCTGGATTCCAAAGTCATTGTCCAAGGTGTGGGGCCATAGATCGCCTTGACTATCTAGATTTTCTCCCTGTTGACAGTAATCACTTAAAAGGAAGAGGAGGAACTCCTTCCTTATGTTGAAGTTGATACTGTAACATCTAGCCGTTTGGGCGTGTCGTGCGACAAGATAGTCTTTTAGCTTAGGATGGAGCTGGGCAGGAGTGAGGTATGTCATGGATGCTTCGGTCTCAACTCTATGCCTGTACGTATTACGTCTCATCTTTTGTATCCTGTAAAAAGAAGAGGGAATACATCATTTCCAAATTATATTCAGAGGATAAGACTTACTCTCTTTTGGTGTAGGATGATTCTTTCTATTTGCCCCAGTTTTCTTGGCAGGGTGTCTTTGAATTTGGTGAGTTCGCCTGATGCGCTTGCTTCAAATGCCCCATGTCACACTAAGTCAAAGGGGATGGGAATGATCTTCTGAGACATGAAGTGAATGGGTCAGAAAGACAAACATGGTTAAATTTATCATCTTGCTTTAACAAAAGCTTTTGGGTGATGAAGTATTTTTTATTTTCAAAATACGTCTTTGGGGGAGAAAAAGCATGAGGAAGCCCAGCCCTCAGTATTCTCCTTGGATGATATTTTCTTTTCATGGTTGGATAACATCACTGGGCTGGTTTGGAGTACCGCCTCATGCTCTTAAAACAAAACATTAGAACTATACAATAGAGTACTTGAAATGGAAAATACAACAGTAGCACACCAGACAAGATAAGAAATATGAAATTACAAAAACGAGTAAAACCCATGAAAACTCCTGTGTAAAGGAGTGCTTTTGATAGTGCTGGTCTTGAAGCTAAGCGTGCTTGAATTCCTCGCCCGCAGACTCGAAGTATTCGCATGCGATGACTACCTTCTTGAAGCTATGGAAGTGTAACCCATGCAGCCAACAGCAATGCTTGCAGGACAAAGCTTCTATGAACCGCTTCATTAACTCCTCTTCAGCCCGGTTGAGGGCAGGTTTGCATCATGAAAGCTCTCCACCTCCCAGCGTATGCTTGGAAATCCTCCATTGGTCTTCTTGCGAAGTGAGCTAAACTTTCACAAGGCAATTCGGTTCCAATCTGGTTTTGGTGCGATGCAAGAATGTGGAAGTCAGGTCATTCCAATCCTTTAAGAGATAAATATTTGCCGTGATGAACCATTGCAACACAGACCCCGTAAGAGTTTCTTGGAATGCCTGAGTTGTGAATGACATCGGGCCATAGTACCGACTCATTTCTGCATTGAGATATTGCAAGTGGGCCACAGGACAAGTTGTGCCGTTATACTTGCAAAAATCAGGTATCCACATTTCTATGGGGGTCATGACCCTACGAGGGCAAGACGAGCCGGGTATGTCTTGGCTAGGCCGCTGGTTTTCCCACTGCATATCCGTTGTAGTGGTGAATTTTTCTGTTTCGGGGAAGTTGGATTCCGCCGAGATTACTCCATTGCTTTCTTCTTGGTCAAAATTCCGAATGAGGATGAAGCATTGAAGCTATCCTCATGGTCAGAAGAGGAGCTTAGTACTTCGTTAGGATCGTAGCGGATAAAGACGTATGCTTCTTCTTCTGATGGGCCTTCATCTCCGGATGAGAGTAGGAAACGGTTATACGATGAATCGTCGTTTCATTGTTGAAATAATCTTGGAAGTCTTTGGGATTGTATTCTAGGGCCGGGAAGTCTTCAGGATTGTACTCTAGAGGATGGTGGCCCTCAAAGTTGTATTCTTGGGAATGCTCAAAGCTTTGGTGCGGTGGCTCGTCGGTAGATGCTGAATCTATCTGCTTGGGCTTTCTTTTCTTGCCTCCTAGTCCAAACTTTTTGAGTAAGGCCCTTCGTTTTGCTAACTTGATTCTGTCAAGGGAAGTGAGAGACATTAGAGTTTCACTGTCTGATTCACTTTCCAGGTTGATAGGGGTTGGTATTCTTTGGACCCTAGCTCTTGGAGTAAGCTTGGGGAGTTGTCCAGTTGTGCCCCACTCTTGAACAGACTCTGTGTCTTTGACCTTGTACAAAGGTTCCTTGCCTTTCCTAGTGGGAAATTTTCCAGTAACAGGATGTTGCTCAACTGCCCATTTATCATGCAAGGCTTCATCGACATGCTCCTCTCCTATCTCAGCGGCTAACAGCTCCTCGTGCTCCGCGATCATTGGCTCTTCGTAGGGCAAGGTGACGTCAGGGTTGATGTCAATATCATATTCTTGATGGAAGACATGAATTAATTCTCTCCAGGCTTTAAGGGGACTAATCTTCCTAACAATGTACCATCGCAAGGCAGGGCCAGTTAAGTTCGATTGGTACGATTGAATCATCTTTCGAACCAGGTAAGCCTGCAAGTAGGTCTCTGGGCTGGAGGTATTAGCATACCTTTCGCATTCAGGTGCTTTGAGTTTTTCAGGGATCTCAATGCCGACGTAATTGGACAGGTCCATGGGATTCTGCTCTTGCAGCTGGTTTAACTTTTTCATGATCCTTTCAAACTGTCTATGGTACTGGCTATTTTTTGGCAAATTTGCGGGCATCATGATGGTGTTTGAGACAACTATAGAGTTGGGCTCAGCTTGAGTGGATTTCATTTGTCTCGAGAGTTGTTGAAGCACAATGGACATCTGTCCTATGCCGTCTTCAATGTTAATGAGACGATTTTGTACATCATTCTGATCGGGTCCTATTGCATGAGGCCAATCACAAGCGATTGGTGGCCGGTGATTCATAATTACCTGTTTGTTGTGAAAACAATGAATGAGCACGAAAGTAAACAAAGATTGACCCATGGCAATGGTCTAACTGCTTTTTTTATTTATCAAAAGAGGGTTTATAGATTGCCAACTCCTAACATCTAGAACTTAAAATTAAAAAGACAGGATGAAATACTAAATATTAAACAAGAGTCCCTAAACAATGGGACAAAACTTTCACACTATTTACACTAAGGGGCACATGATTGCCAATTTATATGTGACAGGGAGCCTTGTTCTTGCGAGGACGCCTACTTCCTTGAACTGGTTCTGAGGTGTGCATCCAGTCCATTCCCAAATCTCTCTCCATGAGCTCTGCTTGCTCGTCTTTGGCCGCTGCTCTCGGACCGAGTGAGGGACTAATGGCTTCCATCTTGTCGGGATACAATGGTTGTGGATGTAGGACATGGAGGCGTGGTGGGCTTTTTCTTCTCCCTCAAGTCCTTCAGGTATCACAATCCTTTTACGATGGCACTTGTCCCAAGTTTCCTCGAAAGAGAAATTTCGAATTCATAGTCACGGCTTGTGTTGAAAAGAACCGGAGGGACCATCATCTTGAAAGGCGGTGGGATCTCCTGAAGGGCTCCATATTGTCGTGCCACCCGATACGGGTAGTAGGGAATGGCGCCGGTGAGACCGAGCAACGGAATTGGGCGAGTGCGCATGTAAGCAAAGCGGGCCCTTTTTTCATGGAACCAACCAGCACACCATTGGAATGCCTCAGAAGCTGGGTTTCTTAGAAAGCTTACCCAATTTAAACAGCTTTGATTGGGAATGTACGGTCCTAAAACCATAAATTTTTGTAATGGATTTTCAAAAGCATTTGTTTCAGGCGATCGCATGAAGTCTCGAAATTCGCTTAGGTGAAAAAAGAACCAGACTTGTAAAATTTCAGGAGAGGCTCGCATGATTTTCTCCGAGTTGTCTTTAAAACGATTAAAAGACAAGAATGTTTTGATTAAAATCATGTTGACATAATTCCCCCCTCTTAAGATCTGATCAACTATCCATGCCATCTTGGGAGTTATGGCATTTCTTTGATGGGGGAAGATGATGAGTCCGAAAAAGGCTAGGAGGAAAATCTCACTTTTCTGGGTCATAGGTTGATTTTGGAAACAGCATTCATAAATTCTAGTGGGCAAGTATTATGGTTGCCTTCAAGAATTTGTCTCATGACATAGATTTCAGTTCCTAAAAGTCGTGCTAACTGCGCCATGGGAGGGCGCCTATCGATGGCTTGACAAGCTTTTTCTCAAGAGGCATTCCGGTGATGATGCTTGTATTCTTCCGGGGTTGGGGTTAGCTCAAACCTACCGAATATAAAAGTAATTGTCTTCGGGCACCAAAAATGTGCCATGGCTTGTATGACTTCAGGACGAACAGTGATTTGGATCAACGATAGGAGATGACCAATTTTGGCTTTCACGCGCTCCTGGGCAAACTGATCTAATTGACCCCACCATCTGAAGAGTTCCGCCTTGGGAGCAGGAATGAACTGGATATCGTCTTTCCCCATCACATATAAACTGGGACTTGAAAAGTTTATCCTACATTGCCATGGGCCAAATAAAAAGACTGAGTAAAAGTAAATAAATCACTTTGCTTTTAAAGAAAAATGGCAAGCACAAAGACATGCGCATGGGACGTGCGGCTTGATTTCTAACTCAGAAGGCTTGATGAAATTAAGAAGGTATCCGCCTGTCGCAATCTCGCGTTAGCAGCATACCCTCTTAACCTCGGCTAAGAAATTCGGGGAAAAGAAAGGCAACCTCTACATCGCAGTCTCGTGTTCGAGGTTGTATCTTTCTTAACACCATCCTAGAAATCCTATGGCGGCCCAAGTTCGGCGGCCAGGTTGTGTGTGCCATGTGTGGTGCTAAAATAGTAAAGCATGCACCATAATTTATAATCACAAAACAACATATAAAATCATGATAAATTACTAAACTTTTGACCTGCATAAAGAAAAAACCTAAGTCAGTAAAGAATTTAAACAAGACAAAAATGGCCTAAGCCCTCAAATTCCCCAGCGGAGTTGCCAAGCTGTCGCGACCTCTTTTTTTCGACGCCCGCAATCACGTACGGGTGCCTAAGGAGGCTAATGGCTCGGCTAAATTTAATTATGCCCGGACTCTCCCAAGTCCACCAATTCATGACTTAATGGTTCAAGTTTTTAACCTGCAAATTAATATTTAAAATGGAGTCGCCACTAATCGATTTGGGGTGGGTTGATTAGAAACCCAAGCGAAGTATCGGGAGAAATACTCACTCCTGCGCAACAAGAGAAATTAGGATCGGGGACTTGATTACACTAGTTAATCACCAATGCCCTTTCGATACCTAATCTTGCTCAAACCCTAAGGTTTTTTGGATGTTCGAGGATTTTCCATGCATTTTTGGGAAAAAAACATTTTCTAGGTTTTTTCTAATTTTTTTAACACAAAAGGGATTTTTTGGTATTTTTGGGAAAATACAAGCCTTTTTGGCTTTTTCTGATTTTTTTGGCTTTTTCATGAATTTTTGGCTTTTTTTGGATTTTTGACATTTTTTGAAAAATATGAAATTTTTTTGATTTTTTTGATTTTTTGGAAAATAAAATATTTTTATCATTTTTTATTATTTTTCGATTTTCTGGAAATTAAAAATTTTTAATGTTTTTTGGAAAATAAATTTTTTTTGGATATTATTGTTTTTTTAAATTAAAAATGCTTTTTTTAATATATATATATATATTTTCGAAAGAAAATGTTTTTTTGCTTTTCTTAAAAAATAAATTATTTATTTATTATTAAAATTTTATATTAAAATAAAACCGACGCGGGTCGGATCCACGGGTTGTGCCCGACCCGGCCGGCAACCCAAACGAGGGACGGGCCCGCGTTGCGGGCCCGCTCGATTTTTCATCTTTTTTTTTTTTTTTATTAAAACGGCGTCGTGGCCGGGCGTTTGGGCGCCGGCCCGACCCGACAACCCGGCCCGACAGCCCGATCCGCGACCCGTCTCGCCGCGAACCCTACCCGGATCCGACCCGAACCCAAACCCGAACCCCGGCCGGCTTCCGCCGCCCCTCAAATTGCGGAATCCCTACCCGGCTTTCCAAACCCAGATCCCTTCGTGACACGGAAATCGCAAACCCTGGGGTTTGCGAATCCGCGGCGCCAAGTGGGGCAAAATGGGAGCATTCTAGCGGCGACGACGGCGACAGCGGCGACGGTGGCTACGGTGGCTACGGCGACGACAGTGAATGGCAAATGGCTCGGATGGACGGTGTAGACAAGGCTCCATCGTCACCTGCTCTCAGCTTTGGCTCAGCACGGTGGCACAGCTCGCAGCGGCGACGGCGACTTAGATCTGGACAGCGTTGGGATGGTGTTTGGGGCGGCGTTGGAGCTGAATCGACGGCGGATCTGAACCTCGACCGTCTCTTGCGTTTGATTTCTCCTCTCTCCGCTCTTCCTTCGGCGGGGCTTAGATCTGAGGCCGCGAGCCCTCGGCCCCCCTGAAGTCTCTCAGTGGGGTGTCCAAGGGCTGCGACTCGATCTGGCTCCCTCTCTCTGTCCGCGATCTCCGTGTCCATCGTCGTCGTCGAGGGGGAGGTATTTATAGGCGAGGGGCGGCCGGTTGACGGAGTTCGACCGCCGATCGCCACGGCCTTCACTGGCCGAACCGGCGTCTCGTCCGACACCAGCTGCCCCCCTGCTCCACATCCCATTGCCGTCTATCCGTCCCCTTCCCCTCCATCGCGCCCTCTGCGCGTGCTCTGCAGAGGCGCGAGGAAGGAGATGACCTGGCGGGGCCGGACCGAGGCGGAAATGGGCCGAGGGCCCATGCGGAGGCTGCTCTTTACTTCTTTTTCGCTTCCGCTTTTTTTTTTCGCTTTTCTTTTCATCATTTTTTTTATTTATTATCCAATAAAGAGAATAATAACTTTAATAAATAAACTAAAACATACCTAAATAAAATTAGGGCGTCAACACTTTAAAAGCATTTCGAACTGATTTTCCCTTGTCAGATACGAAGCCGGACTGATACAGGATATTATACAGGAGATCTCAACTCAACTAGATCGGACGCCATTAGATGTAGCCACATATCCGGTTGGGATGGATTCCCGAGTACTAGAGCTTAAAACAATATTAAATCTACAATCCAAGGATGATGTTCTGATGGTAGGATTATGGGGACAAGGAGGTGTGGGGAAGACAACCCTTGCTAAAGCCATTTACAATGCTATTTTTAAAGAGTTTCAAGTATCTAGTTTCTTGGAATGTGTTAGAGAAAATTCTAAAAGTTCCAATGATTTGGTTCCTTTGCAAGTAAAATTGCTATCAGAGCTAACACCAAGGAAGAAAATAACGGTCTTCAATGTTGGTGGAGGAAGTCGGTTGATTCAAGAGAGACTTTGTAATAAGAAAGTTCTTATTATTCTTGATGATGTGGATGATGAACGCCAGTTAAATGCTTTAGCCAGAGATCGTGAGTGGTTTGCTAAAGGAAGTAGGATAATTATCACGACAAGAGATAAACATCTGCTAACTTATCATGGGGTAGATCATATCTATGAAGTTAAAACTCTTGAGGATGGTGAAGCTCTTGAACTTTTTAGAAGGCATGCTTTTCGAAGAAACCGGAAAATAGAAATAAGGAGTAATCTTGTTGATAGTGTTTTACATTATGCCAAAGGCCTTCCTTTGCCTCTTGAGGTGTTGGGTTCTTTCTTGTGTGGTAGAGGAGAACATGAATGGAAAAGTACCCTGCAAAAACTTACTAAAAGCACTAACAAAAAAATCAACGATGTGCTAAAGGTAAGTTATGATGGATTAGAGGACAATGAAAAGGAGATTTTTCTCGACATTGCCTGTTTCTTCAAAGGGCAGACGACAGAGTACATAAAGAAAGTTCTTGACGGTTGTGATTTTGACACAACCATTGGGGTACAAATTCTCATTGAGCGCTCCTTGATTAGTGAAAAGAAAGGATATTTACATATGCATGACTTAATACAAGCGATGGGCATCGATATTGTTAAAGAAGAAAGCCGTGATGATCCTAGCCAACGCAGTAGGTTATGGCTTCATGATGATGTTTTTTATGTTCTATCAGGAGATGTGGTAAGACTTGTCAATGTATAAGAATTCATATTCTATTCTTATCTTTGACTTTGTTTACTATAGTTACAAAGAAACCTAAATATATTTGAATAAATATACAGGGAACATCTTCAATAAAAGCCATAGTTTTGGAGCTACCAAAGCCAGAAGAGACATATATATGTCCTAATGCTTTCACAAACATGAGAAATTTGAGGTTGCTCATCCTTCGTAATGTAGATACTTCTTTCCAAGGTCCCATTCATCTCCCTAATGAGTTAAGGTGGTTGGAATGGACTAATTGTTCCACGATTCCAGAATTTGGCTATGGTCCAAATAAGTTAGTTGGACCTGATATGCAGAATGGCAAGATCAAGCAAGTGCCGGGACAATTTAAGGTGCGTATTTACTTGGTCCTTTTTACATTACTTATTCCTGATATTTGTTAGTGTCTATAGGAAAGCATCTATAACTATATTCTTTTTACATATTAAAGCATCAAATGTAGGCTGTCATTCTAGTACGTAGAACCAATGCAGTTAAAATCTTCCTGTCTGTAACTAGTCTGCCTTATTAATGACAGCTTGTTGATTATAGTTGAAATACATATTGGTAAAGTTTCATTTTTTATCCTTGTACTTTTAACTTCTTTCCTAATCATGTCCATGTGTCTTTAATTATCTATCCGAGTCATTCTATTTACACAGATTGTTTAATCAAGTTTCATCGGCATCAAATCTGGTCAAATTCAGCTGACGTGGCTGTCAAAAGATGTCGGAATATGACGCGGATTGAATGTTACCTACATGTTCACCCCTCGTAAATAGTGAATGTAGGTAGATGCCATAACCCGTTTGACTAACTTCTGCTTTAAGCTAATTCTATGACGGCTAACCTATGTGCGATATTTAATCCACATTATATCGCAGAATTAGTTTAATCGCCACATTAACTAGATTTAGCTTGATTAAAAAGGTAGTGAAAGTACATGGATAAAAAGTAGAAGTTTTCTATACATACATATATAAACAAAAACAGTGAGCTCAAACCACCATGACTTTGAGCTGAAAATTGAAACAGAAACTTCTTTGTGTGTAACTTCATGTTTGAACATAGAATGTGCTTAAGCTATATAGTTATACAAGAAGACCTTTTATTTAACGCTTTTATATATGTAATAGTCCCACATAGAAAGGAGGAGGTGGGGGTTTCGAATCTCCATCTTTTCAAGGGGGTTAGGGTGGGGACTTTTAGGGTTTTAGCTCACGCTCTGCAAAGAGTTAGGGTAAATAATCAATATTACTTGCATAACTTCCAACGTATTAAAGTTAATGATATTATAGAAAATTTCCATCTGGTATATGAGTCTATATATCAACTTTTATTTCATTTTATAAATATTACCAATTGGTTCAAGAACTTACCAATATTTAATTGCTAAAATTAGCATCATGTTAAAGTTACTAACTTTTAAAGAAAATTACCAATATTAATTTTAGTGATATACCAACTCTTCATGGGTTAAGTTACCATTTTGTTTTAATTATTAACTCTTATATGATTAAGTTACCCACGTTTATCTGATTGTTTCTAAATCACTTATTGTTTTAATAGTGTACCAATATTTATTTGTTGATGTTTTCAGCATGTTCAAATTAGGAACTCTTACAAAATAATTGCCGATGTTTATTTGAGTCCATTTACTAATTTTAATTGATTACAAATGTGGGTATACTAACAAAATAGTCGATACTTTGAAACTATCAAGTACAAGTCGGTAAGCGTAACTTAAATTGCATAAATAAACAAAAGTAAATTAGTGTAATGGTGTCGGCCAATTTCAAAAGAATTGGCAATTCTGTAAGAATAACAACGTTAATATGTTAGTGAGCTCTCCAAAATGAGTGAACTATTAAAACACTGAGTAGTTTTGAAACAATCTAATAGACGTTGGTAACTAACACAAATAAGAGTTGATAATTCGAGTAGGAGTACCTTTTCTGGTTGGTAAGTTGATACAAAAATTGGTAAATTATTGAAACTTCCAAAACAATCAAATATACATTGGTAACTAACTCAAAATATCTGTTGGCAGTTTCATGTAAGAGATCATAATTAGCTATGCAAATAAATATTGGTAAATTATTGGTTTAGTTGGTAATTTTGGAAGTCGTTTGAAATTTACTATAAGAGTTACTAACTTTAACGGTTTGGTAATTTCAACAAATAAATGCCTGTGAAATATAGGAACGACTTTGATTTCCAAAAATAATCTAATAAATGTTGGTAAGTGGATTAATATAACATCTGGTAATTTTCTAGACGAGATTTTAACTTAAACTAGTTGGTAAGCTGGCAAATAAACATTGCTACATTATAAAAGATTTGATAATTTCAAAAAAATAAAAATGGTAGTGACTCAAATAAAAGTCAGTAATTTCCTATAAGAGTTAATAAAAACTTTAACCAACAAATGATGGCAAGGTATTGGAATGATCAAGTAAACACCAGGAAAACGACTCAAACAAGAGTTGGTAATTTCGTATAAGAAATACTTAAATTTAGCATGTCAATAAGCTCCACAAATGAGTGCTGTTAAATAATTATGACTATTGGTAATTTCAAAACAATCAAATAAATGTTGGTAATTTACCCAAATAAGAGTTAGGGCTAGTTTGGTAAAACCAAAAAGACTAAGAGTGAATACTGAAAATGAAAAATACAATATTGTTTGATAATAGATTAACTTCTTACCAAATATTAAATAGTGAACATTATTGGTAGATTTTGACAATATAATTGGTAAGATTTTAATTTCCATTGAATATCTTTTGCATTTAACCAACTAAGTTAGCCCTTTTTTAGCTAATCACATTAAGTGATTTTTAACTCAAAGCAATGAATAAAGTTGTGTGTAGGTAGAGTTTATCAAACGCACTTGATGAAATTAACTATCGAAAAGTTTAATCTTCAGCAATTAATATGGTTATCAAATGCCCCAAACTAAACGTAGATGACAATTTAACTTGTGAAAAGTTGGTAAACCACAAAATCAAAGTTGGTAGTTTTCTATATGAGTTAATAACTTTAACAAGTTGGCAACTTTAAAAATAAATGTTGCTAATTGTTAGAGTAATTAAAAATTTAAAACAAAATCAGTTAAAAGTTAGTAAATCGACTCAAATAAGAGTCGTAATATATAAATAAATAGGTTAAGCTCGTGCAAGGTTGACCTACGTGGCATGCTCACACATGAGCCATGTCTAATTGTTACACATATTTCGATAATAATTGATATAACTTTATATTCTATTGCATAATTCTCTAATAGAGTAATGCAAATTTTGGTAATAAATGTTTGAAAATAATTTCTTTATTGTATATAGATTCTATTTTAAAAAATGTATATTATTATATGCTTAAATTTGATTGTTCATGATGAGGTCTGAAAAGAATCTGACCCATCTCATATTTGACTTACATTTAACAAACAATAATAAATGAAAAGATCAAATTCATATTTGGCTCATATTTTACAAATAAATCATTGAATTCATAATTGAGAAATAATCACAAGGCCCCGGATGTTTAGTGGATCATCCAGCCAAACTCCTTGTGTGGTTTATGTTGGGTAAAAACTGATTGCCCAATTTTATTGATCCCGGGGATGAGTCTACCATGACCACTTTCTTGGCCCAATCACTTCGGCCATTCCATGGCCTTCCAGTCAATGATCCCGAGGCCCACTTTCGGTCCATCTCATATCTATTTGTTAATCCTAACTACAACCCACGGCCTATTGCATGTTGTTGGACCTAAGAAAGAAAAGTGCCCTTTAAAAACAAAAATCCATCCGAGAATCTTGGCTTGTGGGATTTATTCATAGCCGGGTCATACTAAACCAAAAGAAATGGGCAACCAGTCTGTTCGATTAGAACGCATGAGGAAGACAATACTTACAGATACTAAATTTTCTAATGGTGAAAATTATTCATTGTAATTCCTCAATTAGTGCTTTTCATTTTACTGGGGGCTTTTGCACGTAAAATCTCTCCAAGAAGATACATGTTTTTGGGCTTTGGTCAGATTCCATTAAGAGAGACCCAAATCAACGTGTTACTCATTTTTCCAGGCCATATACAGTGGGTAAAGGTTATTGCCTAAGGGCATCCAAGTGACAGATGAGTCCTTCGGTGCACGAAGTTGTTAGGAGTAGTACTCATTGATATAACGTGTCAAAAACGAAAGCCTTACTCTGTTTTTTCAATAATGTTCACTATTTTCTGTTTGGATTTAATATCATTACATGTAGATTTTTTGCGTTGAATCTATGATTCTCTAAATCAAATCCGTGTTGCAATTGTCTGCCACGTGTCTTGATAGATTTGCAATACGAAGGATCAATTTGGGCTAGAGGTTTCAACTTGAGATTTTTGTGAGGCAAAAGTTAGTCTGACGTAAATATATCATGGGAGACTAGTTTAGGATCTTTCATGATATTAACCCTTTGTATTAGTTAGAGGATAAACCTGCTAATTCCATATAAGCTCTAGCAAAGAATTTCATGGATGCGTATAGTTAGTTTGTTATAATTTTCTGCACATGTTTTATCTCTCTTGCGAAAAAGTCATGTCGATATCTAACATTAAGAATATTAAATATAGTTTTATCCATGCGATGCACAGGCATCTTACCGCATCTTACCAGTTTTCTGTAAAAGTCAATATCATTACCATATCTTTAATATTGGTAAGCCACGTAATGAAATAGTTTGTAATTTCAAACTATGTAGTAAATTAAAAGTATTGGTTAAAAGTACTGGTTACTTACCAAAGCATTACTGTTAAACAAGTTTCAGTGAAAATTTTGTTGGCAATAGAATTTGAAAATTGACTTGCCCAAAATTCTATTAACAGCCTTAGCTTTTCTATCGGTTTGAGGATGGCTAGCAGAATTGAACTAAGGTGGAGTCCCCTCTTTTCACCATAAGGAATGCCAAAAGTGACACAAACTTGACATCACTATTAGAAGGGGGATGCTTTTGGAATACCATCTAGGCGCACAATTCACTAATATGAAACTCAATAACATGTAAACCATCGAGTCTCCATGACGATAATTTTCAAATTTTTTATCGTATAAAAACTGTCCGGTAAGCCCCTTCCTACTAACAGCAACATTTCCATTCACAATGCGCATGCGTGAGGGAAAGTGTTGATTAGGTTTGTCTCAATTTATGAAGTTTAATTGATATTCCTGACTTGCCCTGTATAAACACTCACCACCTTTATCTTTCCAGGGATACTCCTTCAAATACAATTTCAGATATGATAGACTCCCTTTCATTTAATACTCTTTTCTTCCTTCGGAACGATGTGCTATAATTTTAGAAAAAATCATTGAAAATTTACCTTATCGAAAATATCCAAATCATCATGGAATGACTACTCATTGATAAATGCGTCTCAAGACTAAAGTAGTTAAAGTTTAATCAAAAGAAGGTGCAAAAAGACTTACCATGTATTTGGCGAACGTGCCCCATAGAGGTTTAATAAATCACACATGAAGTGGGTGCACACTAATTGCTTTTGACTGAACCTCCCATTGTCCCGTCTTTGATTGCATGGAGCAGATAATGAAAAGATACATAGAAAATGTGTTGTGAAGGATCTATATTGGAAGCCAGTCTTTACTTAGGTAGGTACAAGCTTGATAATTCTATAACAATGGCCGACAAGTCCTGTCTTTTTTTGGTCGGACTAACCTAATCAGCCATTCCTAACAAATATTTCTTTATCTTTAGAGGGAGGAAGAAGCTGAACTAAAGGAAAGCTTTCTTTATCTTTATGGATAATAAATTCATTTTCAAAAAGTTGGAAAATTTTACCTAAAAAATCTCTCCCCTTTCCCATCTTTTTCTTTTTTTTCAATAGAGCCATCCGTTAAAGCCCTCACTCTTTCTTCGAGAGGTAAAAAAACACGGGATGGAAGCGATTCTTCACATTCCCTTGTTGGGTGTCCTCTAGCCTAGCAATAGAACAGAAGGGGAAATAGATTGATAATCCAATTCTTTCTTCTGCTTAAATTTTTTTAAAATAAGAAGAAGAAGAAAAAGAAAGATTGTGGAGTACTGACTCCATAGAAAAGACTTCCTCTATGGAGGTGTTTTTCTAGAGAGAAGTCAGTAATGAGCTCACCTCGCTAATTTAAATATACTTAAATCTAAATCTATTCTAAGGTTATACATGTATTATGTATTTGTAGTTATATTTATATGCATATCATCTACATTAGTATACAAAGCCAAGAGGACCTTCTACAGGATCTCAATTTTGTTTCTTCACGAAAATGTGTCAATTACTCATTTTGCAAACATTTTATCCACAGAGAAATGTGTAAGTTAATAAGTTTAATTAAACTCTCACACGTTTCCCATTAAGTGCTTCTAATTTGGTGGTTTCACTCAATTTTTCAAATATCAATTATAGTACTATGTTTATAAAAAGGCATAGTAATGACTAGTGACCGAACACAGGCAAGGGATGAGCTCGCTGGAGGTTGGCGAGGCTCAAGTTTGCATGGCCTAGCATCTAGCCAAAGAACAAGGAAAAAGTAAAAAATGAAAAAAGAAATCAATTTTTTGAAAGAATAAAAGAAAAGAGTAAAAGAAAAAAGAAATAATATTTTTTAAAGGAGTACACAAACCAAATAGTGAAAAATATTTTCTAATTTATCTTCAGGTTTCAGTCAATATCATAAATATTATTATTTTTCTGAAAAAAGAATTCTTAAAAAATATTTTCAGAAATGTCACTGTTTTTAAAAAAATGCATGAAATCATTGTCTTTTAATTTTCCTGTCATGCTTGTTGGTCCCACGGACTTCGGATTGTGTTGAACGAGCAAATAAAAAAAGGGTATTTTTTTTTTTTTTTATCTTAGTGTGGTGGAAAACACCACAATGAATAGGAAGGACGAGACTAGATAATCTAGGTCTTCCTCAGCCGAATCACCACTTTTGTACACCACTCGAAGGTCTCAACACTCTCTTGATCGCTCGTGGACACTAGGAATCCATTAAAGGGCAGACAGACAGATGAAGGAAAATTTATAAGGGACAACACCCAGGAATAAAACTTCATTTAATAATGCTGTGTTTACAATGAGGGACCAAGATGGTGTTTATAGCTAGTAGCCTAGGATACCTTTGAATAACCTCCGATTAAGTAAAAACAACCTACCTAATTTACCAAATTCATATGTGCAACAATATAATCAAAATTTTGATCGAGATCAAAGCATTCCTAAATATATTATAAACAAACTTACAGATCAAGAAAATATATTATTTCCCCACTATTCAAATCACAAAAGAGAATCTTGAAATCTTTTGATACGGATTTGAAGTACTTCCAATGTCAATCTCCCTCTTTTGGAAAAGACTCGTCCTCAAGGCCAACCTCATGAAGCTCCTGGTCTTCATGATACGAAGATAGATTAAATTACATACTCTCCACGAAGCTCACTTTTGTAACCGCCCGATTTCCTTAGCTCTTTCTTCAGAATATCCACTAAATTGGCGCTTAGTGGGCAGTGGCATAAGATCCAAAGAACTTCAAAGATGTTTTCGGTACGCAACTTCAAATTGGTATTTTCCAGTAGTTTGACTCACCGAATTATCATTAGCAAATTCACCTTGAAACAATAACAAATCTCATTGTTTAAAATGTTTTCCAATAAAACTACTTAATAAATTGCCCAAAATTCTATTAATAGCCTCAACTTTTCTATCGGTTTGAGGATGGCTAGCAGAATTGAACTAAGGTGGAGTCCCCTCTTTTCACCATAAGGAATGCCAAAAGTGACACACAAACTTCACATCATTATTGGAAGGGGGATGTTTTTGGAATACCATCTAGGCGCACAATTCACTAATATGAAACTCAATAACATGTAAACCATTGAGGCTCTATAACGATCATTTTCAAATTTTTTACCATTTAAAACTGTTCGGTAAGCCCCTTCCTACTAATAGCAACATTTCCATTCACAATGCGTATGCACGAGGGAAAGTGTTGATTAGGTTTGTCTCAATTTATGAAGTTTAATTGACATTCTTGACTTTGCCTATATAAACACTCACCACCTTTATCTTTCAAGAGATACGCCTTCAAACACAATTTCAGATACCACCTTTATCTCATTCCTTAGACTCCCTTTCATTTGATATTCTTTTCTTCTTTCGAAATGATGTGCTATAATTTTAGAAAATTCATTGAAAATTTGTTGTATCAAAAATATCATAATCATTATGGAATGACAATTCATTGATAAAGGCGTCTCAAGAATAAAGTAGTTAAAGCTTAATCAAAAGAAGGCGCAAAAAGACTTACCATGTTGGACATGCACCATAGAGGTTTAATAAATCACACATGAAATCCACTGGATTGAGATGTCAAAGTCTATCGATGCATCTACATTTTTTTATTTATGTATACAAATGCAAGGTATATATGTGGTGGTTGTGTTTATTATGATATAGTAAACTTTGAGCTCTTACACTACAACAACATATATCTAGCTCAAAGCAAAAAACAATGCAAGACAGCTTGGACTCTATTATTTTTCATATTTTTATTATGTTTATTACCAATTAGGCATACACAATATGTCTTCTTTTTTAAAAAACGATCAACCAATCACCACTTCTTAATAAGTGATGAATAGAAGAGATTCCCGACCTTCCACTACCTTTGTGGGATCTGCAGGCGGGTGGTTGCGAATCTCTACATAAGATTCCAAATGTTAGCTTAAATGCATGTGATGAATCAGTTGGCAAAGGAATGATTGTGGCTCACATGCTCCCACATGAGGTTACACAATCTTTCTCTCTAAATCACAAGTATTGTTTCTGCATGTATACATAGTGGAAGTGGCCACGCCATTCTAGCGTGTAGTGAAATTACGAGCATTGGTGAATTTACAAGGATTACTTACTAGACTCATATTTATAAAGTGAGAGGGTGTGCTCTATGTACACCATATGATCTAGTGAATTTTGATAACATATGGCTTGGATTATGATCAAATGATTTTTATTTCAAAATCACAACCAAAATTTGCAATAAATATATATCTCACTTTTTGTCTTTGATTGTTTAGAATGTCTATGCAAGTTGGTTATACTGTTCTTGTAGGACTTTGAAAAATTGAAGTTCATTAACTTGGATGAATGCTGGTCACTGGTTTATATGCCGGACATCTCTTGTATTCCAAATCTCGAGGAATTGAATCTCTCTAGGTGCGAAAACTTGGAGCATGTCCACGATTCAGTTGCAAATCATTGTAAGTTACGGAAGTTGAATTTAGAATATTGCTTTGAATTGCAAAGAATCCCTGATATTCTGAATAAGAACGAAAGCTTGCGAGAAGTTCTTCTAGGGGTGGATTTCAATTGAAGAACTTCCTACATCAATAGGAAATCTTGTCTCTCTCGAGGACATTAGTTTATTTGATTGCGAGAACTTGGTAATCCTCCCGTCTAGCATTTACAAGTTGCAAAATCTTAAAGTTCTACAACTTTGTGGTTGCTCACAACTACAAGAGATCCCCAAGATTCCGGGGAAATTGAGAAGACTAAAGGCAAATAATTGCGAATCTCTAACTAGAATTCCCTCCAACATATGTGATGTTGGGGACTTTGACTTGGAAGAATTGGAGGTTTCAAATTGCCAACAACTACAAGAGATCCCCAAGATTCCGAGGAAATTGAGAAGACTAAAGGCAAATAATTGCAAATCTCTAACTAGAATTCTCTTCAACATATGTGACATTGGGGACTTTGACTTGGAAGAATTGGAGGTTTCGAATTGCCAACAACTACAAGAGATCCCCAAGATTCCAAGGAAATTGAGAAGACTAAAGGCAAATAATTGCAAATCTCTAACTAGAATTTTCTCCAACATACATGACATTGGGGACTTTGACTTGGAAGAATTGGAGGTTTCGAATTGCCAACAACTACAAGAGATCCCAAAGATTCCAAGGAAATTGAGAAGACTAAAGGCAAATAATTGCAAATCTCTAACTAGAATTCCCTCCAACATAAGTAACATTGGGGACATTGAGTTATATTCAAGTCGGGAGCTAGTCCATAATGGAATCCTCATGAATGATTTGTTCATGCCTGAGGTTAGACTCTCTCTCTCTCTCTCTCTCTCTCATTAATATGGAGTAGTGGCTTGCTTTGTGCATTGCAAAAGGCTAAAAATCTTGGAATGGTGGGCTAATTGAAAAAAAAAAAAAAAAAAGAGGAAGCAAACATGTAGAAAGTGATTGTGCTATTGCTAACTATATATAAAACTCTAGGATTGCCACTTAACTCATTCATACTCCTCCTTTTAGGTGCCAATTTAAAAAAAAAAAAAACTATCTAACAGTCTACATCTATGACAGAAATTTCATTGCCAACCGAATCATCGAGTTGTTCTACCTGGAGGAGAGATGCCAAAGTGGTTGCTGCCCAATAAAGAGGGTTATATATCTTTTGTGGCTTCAAATGACTTATATGAAAAGATCCTAGGAGTAGCCTTTTGTGTTGTATTTCAAGTAGAAGCAAGGTGGCCATATGATGGTTGTGCATTCGAGGTTATAGGATCTGTTAATTGCAAAGCCGCAATACACAATAGGTGTTTCAAGTTCTTTGATTTGGATAATGTGTGGTTGGAATATATGGAATTAAAGGATCTATGGATAGTAGACCATTTTGGTCCAAATGACTTGACTCATTTCCGCATTAGCATTAGAGTATGCAATTATCACGAATTACTTGTGAAGAAGTGTGGATTCCGACTAATATGCAAGCCACTAGAGAATGATATAGAGGTTTTGCTTCAAGACAATAAGTTGCTAGATCTAGCTTTATTCTACGAGGTTTCACATGAAGATAATCCAATGAGCACAAAGGAAAAAGGATTGAACATGGTTGATTCATCAATCGAGGTATCTCACCCCCCCTCCCTCCCCCTTCTCCCAATGTGTGCGTGTGTATATGCGTGTGTTGCATGTGTTGATATGGTGTACATTGGGTGCATGTAATGCAAAACTGTAAATTCTAGACAAACAAACAAATTTAATATAAACCAATCCTGCACATGTATAAAGCAACAAAATCTCAACTTGATGCAATGACAAAGACCCGATGTTCGTAATTCCTATATTGGAAAATACGGTTGAAATCTTAGAAAATCTAACGAGCAAATGGACACGTGGTTCTTGATGTTACGGTTGATCATAACAACTGACACCAATAATAGTACTAGATCAACTCTACGGACTAAGATAAAATTGCACAACTATATTAATTCAATAATTTGACATGAGACCTTTTTCACTCTTAGGTGTTTGTTGCTATTATGATAGGGGACCGTCATACTACATGCTTGGCTAGCCACATGCGGATTACTTGGACGGTGTGATTTAATCTTATTAATAGAGAGTATTGCATTTGAGATTCTCCTTTTATATTTTAGAGCAGACATAAAAGGGGCAAGTGGTTGGATGAGGCTGGTCTGTGGAGAGGGCATGCATTAGATTTTCCTTTCCAATTTTCCATTAGTTTGAGTGCAAGTAGAAGTTTTTTTTTTAAAATTTATTTTCATAATATTAAATTTGTTGCAAGTAAGTTGGAGTTCAATTAGGACGGTTTGTACTGAAGAATCAGTGATCTCCAAAGTGCACTCGTAATAATGAATATTAGACGATGGGGTTTGACGAGGACGATTGATTTCTTGGGTATGCTGTTCTATTTTCCATCAATTTTTCACTTCCTATATATTACACTTGTATTGTATGAGTTGCGTTTAGGGTGATTCAATCTAACATTAGGGGTGGGTAGCACTTGCAAGGGAATGATTTTTAACATAAGCAATGATCAATATGTCTAATTATTACAGAACTCTTGCTTTAGTTGAATTACTAGGAATATGCACAAATCAAACTCTTTTTCTTAAACTAATTACAAACTTGGATACTTCTAATAATTCACACATATAACAGAGGCATCGCTATTCCAGCCTTTGGTGTTGTTATGGGAATGTTAGCCCTGGAAGAGAGATGCCAAATGTCACGCCCCGATCCTCCGAGCGCGCGCACATCCCACTCTGGTCGATACAAATGCGACTTCCCAGGACACGTCGCCGACCCATTAAATTTTATTATGCATGCGGAAGCGAAACAAATCCCCTGACAACATTTAACTTGGGATAGAAAAGCAGGCAATCACCAAACAAGCTTTCTTATAAACACATAGGTTTATATACAACACTGAATTGTCTACAAAATAGACAGGCTCAACAACTAGGGAACTGTCTTATGACCAACTTGTCAGACACGTTCGCCAATTCTTTAGCCTCCACCTTCCGAACTCTAGGATTTCCGGTCCTCCACGACCGTCATCTAGGGACCTGGAATATTATCCCACAACCGGGATGAGACTACGTCTTAGCGAGTCCTACCCTCTAAAACTCAATTAGGAAGAAAATACACCTCAAGGCGCTCTAGCCACACAAATAGGTTAGATGACTTACCTTGCCTCAGTCCCTTTCCTGCACGTCAGTACAATTCATATTCAAACAATGCTCGCACAAGCTGAAACTACCGACATACCCATCGGTCTATCAATTCAGTCAATCCAATTGATATCATACGATCCACATATCTATCAATCCATACCATCTATTTAACCATACCATCTATTCATCCATCAATACATTCACGGCTCACACAAGCTAAAATGGATGCAATGCTCTCACAAGCTGATATAGATGGTAGCTCGCACAAGCTGATATATACATAGATGGTAGCTCACATAAGCTGATAGATAGATCGTGCTCGCACAAGCTGATAAAACGATCTTAGCTCACCAGAAGCTGCCGCAATATTCAATATAATATACTATAACTCACCAGAAGCTGCCATATATATATGTATATGAGTATATCATAATTGCTCGCCCAAGCTGATATATATATATAAACCAATGCTCGCCAAAGCTTATCATTCAATAATAAACCAACTCATATCTCAATTCAATCAATCAATCAATCCAATCGATTCAAACTGGTCATACCAACCAATTACGATGCCAATAAGCGACACGGGTATTTTCAAGTTAAATACCACAACTTCATTAATATCACTCAATTCCACACTTTTAGAATAATTAACCATAATCATCAATCACTCAATTTCTCAATTTAAACATACAATTAACACAAACCGACCGAACTGCTGCGATCAGCGTGAAATTCTAACAACCGGCCATCATTTTCGAAATTATTAAATAATTAAATTTAATTCCGAAAATTAAATAATTAAATATTATTTTATGATAATATAATTTAATAAAATAATATTTATAAATTCGAAATAATTATTTAATTAAAAATAATTAATTAGGGATTAAACTAGATTACACTAATTTAAACATACAATTAGCCCTAATTAAACATCCATTAAACTAATCATACAACTAATTTAATTTACATTAAAATAATCTAATTTAATCACATAAACCTAATTAGACTAATCTAAATACCCCTTAAGCGTCATTAACTCACTAAGCAAGAATTAGAGGATAAACTCACCAGTTTTGCGCGCCGGTGAGTTCACGGCGACCACGACGTCAAGGCGGTCGATAAACCCCAAAGCGGGGACACCAACCAAGGCCGAGAAGGGCTTGAAAACGGGCCACGAAGTCTCCAAAACCTTGTTGTCTTCTCGCTTCGATCTAGGTGAATGCGGAGAGAAGAAACCAGCAATTTCAACGGCGAAAACGGGCTGATCGGAGCTCCGGCGAGCGGGTGGTTGGCAACCAATGGCTCCCGAGGGTCTTAGAGATCTTGTAGGAGGTTGGGACAGGCAAAGGAATGGTCGGAATGGGGCGAAACAGCAAGAAAACCCGAAACAGGCGGAACCGGGCGAGTCCAGACGGTCCGGCGAGCGGCGGCTTCTCTCAGGATTTCGGGACAGCCGGCGAGCGGCGAGGTGCTCCGAAACGGTCTGGATGTCGTCTTCGCGGCGATAGGTGGCTCGTTCGCTGATTCAACCGGGAAGTTAACTTTTTACTCGGATCTTTGGCGAAAGGTCAGCTGGAGCAGAAACTAGAACGAGGGGAAAACAAGGGAGGAAAACGGCCGACGATGGCCTTCCGGCGTGCGACGATGGAGGGGCTGGTGAGCTCGGTTTCCTCTGGTTCGCTTGAGCTTTTCCTCATCCTCAACCATGGAGAAAGCCATGAATAAAGGAAGAAGATGGTCTGCTGAAGAGGGGGCCTCCTTGGTGGCTCACTAGAGCTCAACACTTGCCATCTTCTCATTGGCTTTGCCCCCACCATGACACCACATGACCTCAGCCACTCTCTCTCCTCAATCTTCCTCCACAACCTTGCCAATAGGTGCAAAATAGCTCTCCCCCCATGGTATACGAATTTCATACATTTGTACATCAAATTCAATCAATTCTCACTCAATTCCATCCAATTGAAGCTCAATTAAATTAACCCATGTGTCCTCGGCCTTCTCATGACATTTCCCTGTCAAATAATCCAACTTGCATCCCAAAGATTCAATTAAAAACGGCCCTCTGACAATCCTGAACAAAAACGGCATTACTTTGCTTTTCTGCCAAAAATCTCGGTTTGTAGAAAAATCTTCTGGAGATGAGTCGACATTCTTAAAATGAATTGTGACTTGACAGAACTTCCAATTTCGTAATCGGGTTCAATTTCACGGTTAAATTAACTGGCGCGACTTTAGCGCGTCCTAATCTACCGGGTAGCTTTTAGGAATTTTTTGTGCAATTGACCTGTGGTTGATTATTTTCAAGCCACAAAGTGCATCTTCAACACCTTGGCGACTCTCGATTGTCGTAGAAATCTCGATGTTTCAATTACGGACACAGGGTACCCAAAACGACAGAAGAATCGGTCTAGTGCCGATCGATGAGGATATTGCGATCAGGTGGAATCACCCACACTCTAATCACATATCTCAGTCGAATCGACCTATTACTAATCTTTGTTTGATTCTGACAGTGTCGTAATGATCCTTGCAGATTAATACGGTCAAGTAGCCGATTCATGGTCGAATTCTCAAGTCTATTGCGTTTAGATTCCTTAACGGCTTTACCTGATAGACTAGTTATCTCGTGAGTGGCCAACTCAGAGAAGAAAGCTATAGACACGAAGATGAAATGCTCGACTTATTTAATTGAAACCAGAATTGGAAAATCGGGATGTCACACCAAAGGGGTTCGTCCTTGTTGAAGATGATAGTATATCTTTCAAGGCTTCACGAGACTTGTACAACAACTTCGTAGGATTTTTTCTCTGTGTTGTCTTTGATGTAGAAGATGGAGAAAAGGAAGTATCTTTCCACATCGTACCACATGTCAACGGCCAAAGGCGGAATGAGGTATTGGGAACTCTCGGTTCATTTGATACGGATCACATGTGGTTTCAATTTTTCAGACCAAATGCGTTGTGGGGATTATTGGAGGGAGCAGTCGACTTTGGTCAATTTGACGAGAGTTATCCGATATTTAGCCTTAATATTAGAGTAGCGGGTGCAACCGTTAAAAAGTTGGGATATGTGTTGCAATCCAATCCTCTAGAGGATGCTTTGAAGGTTGAGATTGAAAAGAATTGCTTAATGGATCCAGCTTCACTCTTTGAGGATAAGGAGGATCCACAGATTCCATGGTGCGGATGGAACGGATGGAGCAAATGGAAGGATTGGTGCAAGAGACTTGAAGATATGCATGGAGGGAGAGACTCAATATATTAGAAGAGGGGCATCATGCCTAGCTCATGTGTCTTCAACATGGGGGTGCTGTGGGAGGTAAAGTAGAGGCTTTGTGAAAAGATTCGGAGTCATTTCCAAGTTATTTGTATTAAGGTTTGTGTGAATGTGTGTGAGTGATTGATAGTATCCGTGTGTATAAGGGTTGCGAGTGTGTCTTATTTATTTTTTTTTTGTTCAATTTCTATTTTTTCTTCCTTCTGTGGCCCAATGGGGGTGGGGTAAAATCCCTCCCTTTCTATATTTGGGCTAGTTTCTCGCCTTAGTGTTTCTTTTAAAAAAAAAAAAAAAACAAATCATTTGATTGAAGAACCATTCCAAAAGGAAATTGCTATTTGTATTGTTAGTTGAGCAAACCAATGAGCTTTTCCATCTTGAGCTTTTGCTAAAATAAAAAAATTATATAGATACCCCATGCATATATTAAAATACACTATGCTCGTACATAACTATAGATGGACGAAATCATAACTTGAGATAATGAAGATGATTCGCAGATTACCGATTAACGTCTTATCTTTTAAATATGAATACAAAAGAATTCTCTACTGTTTATTGTCTTACTTTCTAAAAGAGGTTAAAAATTTTACATACTAACAAATATCATGATGCTGCAGGTACATAAGAAATTGATATTTTGAAAGTTGGACAAAGTAAATATATTATTTGCATGTAATAAACATGACAGTACCATTTTGCTATACTTCTTGTCTTGTTTTATTGTGCTTTAGCTTTAAATCCTAAATTTTTTAGCATTTAATACTAAATGCTACAAATTTTGAGAAATTTATACAATGTTCTAGTAATTAAAAATCATTTGAAATGCTTTTACATGCTTACTTTGTTTGAAATATATGTGATCTTAACAAACGAAAGAATAATATAATCAAATCTACTGTAAAAGTTGTGCGTGATGTCATGTGACTCATTTAAATTATAATGTTACGTAATGGTCAAAATTATGTTGTTTCGTAATATTTAAATCATTAAATCATGGAAATAAGTAGTTGGTGAAATACACAACATGAAAGAATGCGATTGAGGATGTCACTTCCTTACGGCTCCATCACCGTCAATCAATCGTCTGTACCATCTCCGATCGGTGACACCCGCCGTCAAATCTCCCTCGCCGGTAACCGCAACCACAGTGACGGAGCAGAGAACGGACGCTCATCACCACCGATCGAAACTTCTCTCGTGCTCTTTCTCCCTCGCTCGGTGCATGCGTGAGAGTTAAGGAACCGAGCGAAGCAAGAATGCACGCGCACAGATCGAGAAAAATATCTTCCTCTCTCATCTTGAGCGCTCTGGACCGAATCCAGTGTCCACGCTCGCGGTCGAAGCCAGTTGCAGCTGAACATCTTCGTCGAGCAATTTCGTCGCTGAATTGATTCGTCGCCTTAGCTTCGTTTTCATGAGATTCTCCAAGTCTTTCAGTGTCTTCATTGATTAGCAGGTAACCATTCGGATCGGATCTCCCCAAGGTAGGACGCGGTCGATTCATTGAGATTCGATCATACGATTGTTCTGTGTTTGCCTCTTGCCGAGAGCTTCAAATTGTTATCTCAAATTGCTCGTGTTATATTGCTCGCCAATTGATAGGAATTCCTATTTGTAGAACACCTCACCCTTCATGATCACCACCTGTTCGACGTTTTGCTTCAGAGATGATAATGACGAATTTGTCTTCATCATTGATCAATCTGAGATTGCATAGAGTGATCTGGATGTTCTTGTTTGACATGCTGATCATATATTGTGCAATTTGATGCTTCATCCTTTGATGGCAGAGAGTTCTCTTTCCCTTGGTGCTTCGGTTTACTTTGTCTCCTTTGGTTGTGTGACTGAATTGTCTTCTGATATAACAATAAGTCACTATGCATTGGTAGTGAATAAATCACAACCAAGCTATACCAAGTTCAATCTCGTTTTGATGCTCATAAAAGACCATTCCACTAAAGTTTGAGGAAGAGTCTTAAACCTAATTTAAAGTCAAAATAAGCAGAAACGGTACGAGAAATGCTTAGGGATCGGAAGTTTAGTTAAGTTGAGAAATTATGGATATATGAAGGCAGTTAAGTTAAGAAATCATGGATATATAAAAGAAGTTAAGTTAAGAAATGGACATTGACCCGGTAATAATCAGAGGGAATTTAAGACTTATGAATAGAGGATATGCAGAGGAAAAGAAATGTTGAAATGTGCCGGAACGCTGCCAAAATTACTGCTGAATTCCCTTTAAGTATTGTTTCAATGTCGATGTCAATGTCTCCATTTGAGTGTCATTTGTACAAACTGTGATTAATTTAAATTCCAGCAATGTCAATGTCCTAGTAATCTCATTTTCAATTAATTTTGTTCGGCTCATTCCTTTGAGTTCGTGTTCTTTGCTTTGATTTCTCTTATTCCCTGCATTGCACCTTTAAATAATTCACAGTACTTCCATTTTAATTTCCGAGCAATTTGCTATTCCTGTCATTTAGATCAATTTCCATCAAACAATGTCATCCATAGATTCCAGGAGCTAGCATGCATACATGCACACCATCAAGGCATCTTTGGAAAAATTGTTTGTGGACAGTTTAATCACTTTAGAGCCAAGCTAGAATCAGAAAGTAAGCTCGTAATTTGTTTTCCCAATCGCTTGACAGTTTGATCAACTTATCATTTAGCTAAACATGCTGATGTACACAAGTGATCGCACTATAATAGGATTCTAAATTTAGACGCCATCAGTTCAAGAGGTGGCTCCTACCATGTGACAGTTCATCCTAACGAGGTTCAAGAGGTGGCTCTCATGGCGTGACACTTTATCACGTGTGGCATTTTGTTCACATTGTACACAAATGTTGGTCCATATTCGATGCACATGCATGATGACATCTGTTCATGTATCTCATGCTCGACGCCTTGCATAATGAATAATGATTTTTCAAGCAGATTTGTGGTACATAAATATGTACTTGCTTCCCGACCTAGTATGGTATTCAATAAGAGTAATGATTCCTGAGCTGAAGGAATCTGCCGAATCTACATATACCAAATTGAGCTGGCTCTAGAAGAACTTGTTACATGTCTGCTTGCTAATTTCCAATTCAAAATCCCTAGTTTCTACTTTCCCTTTTAATATTAAGAAGAGTAGTGTACTTGACCTAAATTTGGTGATAGCAACTTGGAATTTTCTTTGCAGGATTTCGGTGCATAGACTTAATTCTATCTCAGCGCATAAATCCGAAAATTCTCAATATGAATGTTAGTATCTTTTGGCACCCTTGCTTTCCAGCAGCGGAGTTCACGTAGAGCTTACCTCCTTCCCTGCTATTCCCACATCCCTCTCTCATTTGCTTTGTCCATTAATATAACTTCATTTTCTTAATTAATCCTATGTTATTTTCTTAGATGCTTTTTATCCTTTTTTCCATAGTGGGTACTGTTGCAACCGAAAGGTGGCAAGGCAAATGGTAATTCCATCCCTACAATAGTCATGGATTTGGTGAGGCAAGAATTCAATTGTCGGACGCACCTGGTAAGATACCACTTTTTAGCCACTTGAAAAAATGAAAAATATGATTGGCCAACTCTTGAAGCGAAAGTGCGTGAGCACGAATAATCGATATATCTTTCCATTAATTGTGAATTATTATTTATCTAATTTGCAAAAAAAAAAAAAAAAAAGCTAATTTGTTGCGAATGACATTTCCTGGAAGCTACATGGGGCAGCCAATTGAGTGGTTTACCTTTTTTTTAATGAGATGAAATACTTCATTTTCCATGTAAACAAAAGAAAAGGACGGACTAAAAGATGTTTTAATTTAAATAAAATTCAATATCCGCGCTTTTCCTTTCAGTGGGGCCCAGATAGGGAGAGAAGATGAGACCAGAAGACTTCGTATACGTGAAAACGCGTGAACAAATAAGTCTGCTCTTTTTTATTAGAATTCAATGTCAAATTGGAAAGAAGTAAAGACGAATGGACGACTTTACGTTTGATCGAGTCAGTTCGGCTTTTAGCTTCTCCACGGAACACGACATTATTATTGACGTTTGGACTATAGATTATCAAGAAGATATCTACCTCATTCCGATTTTTCAACACTTTTAAAAGGCTTTCTTGCCCCCAAAGCCAATTAAATCAATTCACTAGAAAGCTGTAGTCCAATCAAGACCGTATGAAATTATGGTTATAGACATTTATTTTATGTGAATCATCGCAAATGTACCTTCCGGCAAATGTTCCAATCCTTTTTGCACCTAACGTGCACAATAAAATCCCACCCTATGATCCATATCACCCTCAAGGTAAAGATGGCCTCACCTGCAGCTGGCCTTGCTAGCTAGCGAGGCTGGCTTGCCCTCTATCACACCTCTTGCCCAGCACCGCTGTAGGCAATGCCAGCCATGGCCTTGCCAATTGTGGGTGAGGCTGCCTCCATTCGCAGCTGATGCAAGCCATGGCAAGGTTGCCCTCGCCTAGTGGTCGACAAGCTCCAGCAATCCTCACCAACCATAGCAGGAAAATGAAAGAAGGAAGGAAGGAAGAAAAAGAAAAAGAAAAAGTTGATATTTCTTATGTCTAAAAGCTTTCATCCTCCAAATTTTTCTACTTTTATTTGATTTCAAAATTATTTAATCCCAATTTATCTCTTGAAGATTAAACAATAAACTTGAATTGATAAATTTCAATAATCACAGGAATCGAATTTCATCAATCATGAGTTAAATGCAAATTTTAAACTTGCCACACTGACTATACCTTTGAGAAATTCCTTCGATTGCACATTTGATGGTACGTGATAGTGTCGCGCGTGAGCCATACGATTCCATGTGATGCAAATATAAATTAAAATGCAATATGAGCTATGCTAATGGTATTTTTATTTAAAGGTTAGACCAACCTCTAATTTTTACTAAATATGACAACCAAAATTTATGTGTTGACAAATTATTATTCTCATCATTGTGGCACTGAGGTATGCAACAGCAAGTATACAATTGCTTATGGAAACATTCTAAATGAACGTGCTTTTCTTTATCAATGTAGGTACCTTCAATCACTTTTCTAGGTGTTTTAAATCTTTTTCCCCCTTGCATTTCGCACATTGTTGTATGAAAACTCATAAGATATTTTTCATTTGTTGATCGTGGTTGAGTTGCTGATCTTACCAAACCAAAGCTCGAGCTTGAGTTTTTGAAGGCGACAACAATAGTGAGCGCACCTCATTACTGGACTGAATTTGATAATCTACTCCGTATATCCAGCATTTCTCAGGAAGTCAACAAGAAATGTCCCTCCCCTTCTTTACAGCAGAGAAACAAAAAATGCATAATATTGGGGGCATGTCATATTCCACGTCATCAGCAAACACTCAAATCGACACGTGGCGAGATGGGTCTCACTTGTCAATTAATGCCTCCCTTCCCTCTCACTATCTCTCCTCCCCTTCGTCGTTACTGACCGTGACACTTTCTATGTCTTCCTCTCCATACTTCTTTTTTCCCTTCCTCTTCCGTCCGCCATGGCTCGAGCTCGAGTGCAAGGCTCATGCCCGCTTCAGGTCGAGGTGGGACGCACCCCGGGGGGGGGTGGGGGTGGCGGTTAGGCACGAGGTGCCGAGGTTTGGGAGCGTGGAGACTTGGTCGAGCTTCGTTTGCATTGAGACGGCGATCTCAGGGAATTCGCAGTGATTTTGCAGGAGATATCACGACGCGGTTGGTCACCTTGTGCGTTTTTTGACTTTGCCAAGCTCGATAGTAACCTGAATTTGTGCTCCACCGTCCCCCCTTAGTAAGGCTTCAGCAACAAATTCCTCCATTCCCTCTCTCTCTAATCTAGCAGCCATGGACGGGAGTTTAAACTCAGGCCACCGTGGCTACGAGCTCGAAGCTCAAGTGGCCATTGCTACGAGCTTGAGGAACATGCGCACATGAAAAGTGTATCTCCATAAGTGTATATACTCAACTTTTCCGTAAATGTTACGTACGAGAAATACAGACAGTGTACGTGTAAAGAACCGACTGCATTTGTTTAAAGAAAGAGAGTTAAAAGAAAGGAAAAAGTTCTGCGGACGATAGCGCAAGTGCACTCCTTTTCAGGGCTACTACTGTCTTTGCAGTTTTGACACTGCTCCCTAGCAAGAGTTTTCACGTTGCTTATTGCTGTGTGAGCATGACGTCGTTAAGAATAGTGGCTCGGCATCGTCGGACAATTAACCTGGCGGTCCATAACTTGATGCTAATGAATTCAATTTTTGTCGAAGAAGTAAGCAACCACCCGATTTTAGAGTCCGAATTTGACCGAAACTCGAAGCAAATCTCTGTGATTTGATGGCATTGAGTTCGTTAAAAAAACAAGTCACATTGTCGAACATTTGACCCAATTTGTCCAAAATTTGACATAAATTGGGTTCGATGTGTGGAAAAAGCAAGGCAACAATTGGATGTAAGAGCCCGAATCTGAGTGAAACCCAAAGCAAATCAAGGCTCGATCAACTCAATGGCTGGTTCAAGAGGCATGCATGACACAATCACATTAAGCAATAAATTATTTTACATTAAATTGTGATTCAAATGAAATGATAAATATGAGATTGTATAATTGTTATCACAAAAGCTTGAAGTGCATAATTATTTGCTATTATTGTTACCTAACTTCTCTACTTGGTGAGTAAGTTTTCACCTAATTTAGTTGGTACCAAAATACCAAAAGATATTACAGCAACTTTTCTTATCCTTATTAGTTACTTCTTGTACTGAAAAAGCATGTACGCTTCTATTAACAATAAGTAGCATCTCCATTTTATTAGTATGTTTCAAGACATCAAGCAACTTTTAATAACCCGGTAATTATAAACTCCTCATCTCGCAAGTAACTTTTTAATATTGAAATACTAAGTGTTAATGCACAAAGTAATTGCCACTCAGTAACTTCTTTGCGCAATTAGAGTGAATCTATATATTGGAAAAGTAAGTGAACATGTGTTTTTTGCTAGTGCCGGCTGGAGAAAGATCAAACACTCTCTTCTTGGTCGGAATCTAGTTGCAAAGACGGGCTGTGACAATAATAAAATTGGGGTATTTGAAGAGGAGGAGAATACATAGAGAGATATATGCAAGTGGAGGAAGATATTGCTGACGAAAAAATGGTAGGGTCAGCGATGGTCAGCAACAATCTCCTTTTTGGCTACTTAGAATGAAAGACGATTATTTAGACGCGGCAAAAATGGCCCTTGAAGATTCGACCAACACAGGGACATTATCATAGACGGGCCATAGAGGTTAGCTCCCTTCTTTCCCTTCTTTTATCTTCAAAAGCAGTGATTTTTCTCCAAGTTTAGTGACTTTTTACCCCACTAAGTAGTTTCAAAATAATTGTAAGTGGTATATTTCCATCTAATTAGTAAGCTTCAACTGGCAAATATGTAATTGGACGAGTGACTTTTCATTTCTTTAGTAACGTTTATATAGAAAAAAGGCAGTATCTACCTCTCACAATAGCTAGTAATTTCTAGAGTTGATTATTAATTTCTCTTTAGTAGGGAAAGATAATTTTCAATCCATTGAGAGTTCATAAATTTAACTTAATCAGTAATTAGTGGGTATGGCTAATAATTTTGATATAATGAAATACCCACTAGTACATCGAGGGTTGGTAACATTCACAAGTAGCAACTATTATGTAAAGTTTAGATAACCAAATATATTTATGTAGACAGTAACTATATAACTACAATAATTTCTTCAATGATCCAGCAATAGCCAGTAAAGACGGCATGAATTTCATTCATTTTTAAGCTTATGACATCATAGGGATCACCCATGATGGGAATCTAACACCTCAAGAAGAGCATGACTTTGGCTCCAAGGTGGTTCTTTAATGTTTCGTTAGTCGGAACATAGTGCAAGAAAATAAAATTTGGGCACATAAGTAGTTCACATAAAGTTTGGGCAGACTCATTTTTTTGTTTCTTTGTTAGAGTGTAGTTAACTGGCCGTGATCACCATGTTGTGGGAAGTTTGTTGATGGGAAAAGGCTCCGCCTTTTTTCTGGAGGAGAGATACTAGAGTGGTTGCTTATGGCTTCACCTTGCTTGTATGACAAGTTTTTGGGATAAGCTTTCTATATTCCGCCCAGGAGGAAGAAAAGAGGTTGCCATAGTCCAGATCCTACCACAAATTAATGGCAAGGAAGGGAGAGGGATTGCTCCATACACACCACATATGATCAAGCGAATTCTAATCATATGTGGCTTGCATATTCCAAACCGTCATCATTGTGAAAAAGTTGATTTTGGTCAACATGATTTGAATCATGTCTATTTTATAGCCTTAGAGTAATGGGAGGAGTCTTGGTATAGTGGGAGTTCCGAATAACGTATGAGTAGCTAGAGGACAACCAAGAGGCCGTGATTCCAGACGATCAGCGACTCAACTCGATCCAGCTTTCCTCTATGCGGCTGGTCACAAACTTACATTCTCCAAGGTCTGTCATGCTCAGGTATCAAACATATTCAAAGGAAGAGAGTTCAAGAGAAAGCAGATTTACAGGAGAAGCCACCAGAACCAACTTCAGTCCATAGAAACAGTCTCGCATCAAGAGCAATGGAGGACATTGCACGCTGGGATGGTCCAAGTCGAGCGGATCAAGAGGAGCGTGGCCCAAACAGTGCGGAGAAAAGCAGGATGGGGCTGCGAAATACAGAAGTTGGAATTGACGATTTATATCAGCCGGACGATTTAGCGGAAACTTTAGTGACATCTATAATTATAGGGATAGATAGATAAAATTCTTCGAGAGACTTCTAAAAATGCATTTATAACCGTAGAATTATTATTTTTATCTCTTAAATTTCCTATATCACAAATACTACGTTGAAAGAATCATCGAATATACTTGTGTTTGTACCAAACTTGAACGTGTTTTCTTCTAAAGTATTTTAAGCTAGTCCATTCAATGAAGTTACGACTTTGCACTGCGAATAATGAAGATGAATTATAGTGTTGAAGAGAAAATTTGGCCTAGTAGAGAAGCAATAGGTATGGATGTTTTGTTTATTTCACGAAAAATGATTGATCTAGAAAATAATTTTCTAAAAATGATCATTTGCATCGTTTAAAGTCGCGCTATCAACAACAATTTTTGTTTAGATGTTTTCATGGACAATAAAAAATATTCATTGCTCATTTATTTATAAGTGATACAAGTGATTTCTTTTAAAGAATATATTATTCAAATCATTCATTTTTTACAAAATAAATGGACTCAAACAAACAAAATATTAAAACCAAGATGGTTTCACATGATGACTAGTGGCATGCGATGCAAGACGTCAATAAGTAAGGAGGGAATTAGATTTAGGGGTATTTCCAACTTCGGGCCGACGGCTTTCATTGACTTGGGCTCTCCCAACCCATACCTTGCGCGACATCGAGCATTCAAATTTTAAACAATTGATCGTACATGAATTTTTAATAATCAGCCACCACTAGCTTATTTTGGTAAGCTAGAAACCAAGTAAAACATGAGAAGATATCTTATAATTTGCGCAACCAGAGACTTTAGATTTGGAAGATTGATTATATTAGTCTTAAGACTAGTGCCCTTTTGGTACTCTAACTTGATTAAATGCTCACTAATGCCATAGCAACCAAATGATCATCAAACGATACAATCCATATGCCATTGGAAAGATAATGAGATGCATAACAAATATTCAAAAGACCAATTAAACTGATTCTAAGTCATTTGACCCGAAACGGAAGATTTACAGAAAGGGGTTCGGGATTTGACCCTATTCGGGTCTGAACATGAGGAAATTTGGAAGAAATGCCAAACAACTTTGTAAATTAATGAAAATTTTTGTGCATGTAGAACAGAAATGTGCTAAACAAATTCTCAGTTTTGAGTTTTATGGAATGAACAATGGATTAATGCACAAAAATCTATCTACATGTGGATGTCAGAACAAACTCTATTATGGAAAACGGAGCAGACCCAATTCAAATATGATTTCGAAGCCATCAAACCTTGGAATACAGATCCAAAAATTTGCATGCATCAAGTTGAGATGGAGATGAACAAGTTTCATGTTTGATAAATTTGCAAATGGGGACTTTAGCTTCATTAAAAATGATGAAACCAATTCAGAAGTCCTAAGAAGATTAACTTCAAGGTTCGGGTGCAAATTGACCATGCACGTTGATCAAACCCTAAGAATGACTAAACTAGCTTCAATCTTAATGAAACTAACGTCATATGAAAGGTTTGGAAGCTGGCTTCAACTTTGATGTTTTGAGGATTTTCAAAAAAAGAAAAGGGCACCGATCTCATTAAAAATGCAAAGTCACACCGTGTATTCAGGGAAGACTTGGGCGCGAATTGACCAGGCCCACTGATCAAGCCTTTTGAATACCCTAATGTGCTTTGGATTCAATGGAATTAATGTCAAAACAAAGCTTGAAATCTTGTCTAAAAATTTCATGAAGAACATGTTTTCAAATCTTGAATGTATGATTTTATAAAATTTTGGTAATGCATGAAGGTCTGACTGTGAACCAAAATTCCAGAATATTGCTGCAACTTTAGGAGGATTGCTAAAAATAGCAAATGAACATTTTATTTTCTGAAAAATCTTGTCAATACAGATATAGATGTGATGAACATTTTTCATGGAGGAAGCATCATGAGATTATAAACACGGAATTTTGTGAAGATTAGAGAGTACGTGAAGGTCAAACTGGAAATTAAAATTCCAGAAAACCAGCACGTCTCTTTGAATGGTGTTCGTACCAACTAAATCATCTCAAATTTTTATGAAAATTTTATATGACCTAAACCTAGACGTGAACAACAAATTCCATGTGGGCCATCAACATATAAATCGCATCATAAAAGTTCATAGAAATTCGACAAAACAGCCAAGTCAGACAGAACAGAACACATTCAGAGTTCAGATTCTAAACCCAAGACCGCAGCACAATTTTAGCATGCAATCGACATCATATGATGATGTATGATATGTTAAAATGGAGCTAATGAAGATTAATGGCATTCTCTAGTTGATCACATCATGAAAATCAGCAATATACATCATATCATCAACATCACGCAATCAGTCCAGAAATTGCATTTACACTATCAACATCCACTAATCATGCCTTAACAGCCATTGATTAACATCATACCCACACATATCCATCTCGAAATATCACTGAGCGTTCAAATGATGACCTAGCCCTGACCACTTGTGGAAGATCGGAAAATCACCACAAGTGGCCCCACTTTCTCGTATCAAAGGCTTACAGAGTATTACCCTGGTTTTCTTGTTTGTCGAGCTCAAACGATCTAACCGGACACCTCTAGACTTCAAGGGATGGTCGAACGCAGCTCCTCAAGAAATGCTTCGGAGAACCAGATGACAAATGGTATCCATCTTCTATATCCAGCAATTTCTCATCAGCGAGCCCCACCAACATCCACTGGAATATGAAATGAAGAGAAACATAGAAAAAAAGACGTACAAAAAGGCATGCTCAGATTTGCATTCATGGTGAAACGAGTCTCAATCTCAACAAAATTCAGCAAATTCTAACACGTTCCTGTAAACAATCCAGGTCCAATTGTAGAATTTCATGATCCATCTAGCAATGTGCAGACAATTAATCACGTAACCACTTTAAGACCAAGTATCAGTAGAACCTTTCGGTAAATGGAATCCTATGATAAACTTCCAATAACACAACAAGGCTGTGATCCAGCATCAAACAAGATCTCAATTCTCACAAGTTCAGATTCTGTTACATGGCCTGAGTGCTCAAAATTCATCACCAATTCACTACAACATTCTCCTGCATCCCCATACATAAATGTATGACTAAAGTGGCATCGAATCAAGTTCGATACTGAATTGAAACGAGACAGTCAAGATCAGCATCTTGGTCCCTAGCTAGTCCAAAACACTTTCAATCCATGTAAACCAAGAGCACAATAGGCACGATTAGCAATTTCTGAATGACATCCGATGATGCGTGAATCGAGAACAAACAAGTATAACATGCCATGAAAAACTTCCGAGTCAAGCAAGAAACGACGATCATCCAAACACCGGAAACCATCATGCTTCTACGGTTTAGAAACTTAGTCAAACAAGTGTTGAGCATAATGAGCGCAGTGCGCGATAGACAGAAATACCAAACAAAAAAGAGCAATATGACATGAGACGCTCAGCTAAGCATCAACAGAGGGATATCGATAAATCTGAAACTAATAGCAAACAATCAAACCATAAGACTCTCTCGATTAAACACCGCAGGACAGCGACTGAATCAATTCTCGTTAGAATACAGCGACGGTATCCTGCGATGAAGTTAGTTGATAGATGTATTCGTCTGTAAATAGCTCCAGCTGAAGATAGCAACCAGTGAAGAAGAAGACAAGTAATAATGTTCACTAACCGGCGGATTGGCTTGGCGTGGAAATCTCCGGAATTGAACGAGGACGTCTCTGTGAGCCTATCTGAGACGAAGCTCCATAGAAATAAAGAAGTTCAGCTGAAACGTTCAAAGAGAAGAAGGCGTTGGTGAGACCGTCCGAGAGAGAAAAAATCTCCAAAATCCGTGGTCACGATCATGGCGCTGTTTGAACACGATCAGCGAGCTTCTCGATCACTTTCTTACGAAATTGATTCCTCAGCGCCATGCCCGAGCGACGCGAGAACGAAGGCATCCGTGACGGCTACGCTTTCTGCTTGCGGGACGATAATGATCGCTTCCTCCTCGCAACAGATTGATTGATTGCCGGCTCGCTTTCTTGGCGTGTGCTCTGTTTTCTGGAGTTCAGATGCGAAGAACCGCGGTGGCCGGCGATCGAAGACGAACGGCGGCCTCTGGCCGACTGAGAACGATGAAGGAGCAATGAAGATCGAGGAGGCCGTCCGTCGTCTTCTCCGGCGAGGGGCGGAGGGGAGGAGCGCCGAAAACAGGACAGAGGACCTGTCGCAGCGAACGTGGAGCATGCCCCTTTTGCCTCTCCGCATGGAATCTTTTTTCTGTTATGGCTGTCTCCAGCTCAGCAGTCTTCTAGAAGGTTTGGCCATGCTTCGGTCACTCCTCCGTCGCTCTTCTTTTTCATTCACGGGCGCTCACAGACGCTGCTCACGCCTTTCCGTCGGGGTCGCTGTACACTCCCCTCCCTCCACGGACGCGCGTTCGTGCAAGAGGAAGAAGTGACATGGGCTGGGTCTTCTCTCTCTGTTTTTGTTTTTTTTTTAAAGCTCTGGTGGGCTCAAAAAAAAAAAAAGAAAAGGAAATGAGGGTGGGGGCGAAAATGATGGGCTCATTAGGCCGAAATTTTTGCCAAGTGGGCTGGACATTATCGGCCCGCTGGATTTTGTAATTATTCATTTTTTAATTTTTTTTCTTTCATTTTTCATTCATCCATTATTTTTTTATTTTTTTATTTTTGTAAAATAAATGGATATCAAAAACGTCACAAAAATTTGGGTGTCAACACTCAAAATAGGATAACTTCAAGCAAAGTGAACAGACATGGTGCATTTCCTTCTGAAGAACATTAAAGAGGCTAGAGCTCTTGATTGTTCTCTAATTATTTGAATTTCCAACATCTTGGCAGACATCGATCTGGGTCAACGTCTTTTTGACACGCCCCCATATAATTTTTCCCCAACATTATTTTTTCACTTTGATTCTGATGGTGAGCATTTCATGATTGAGTATGTGAAATCTATATAGAAAATATATATCCATTTGCTTTCCCAACACCTTAAAAACGGCTCAATAGGTGAGTCGCATGATTCTTTTTATGAATATTCTGATCAGGCTAATGACTTAGAAAATCAAAAAGTTGTTAAAAACAAGAATTGTATTGACGGGATGTATCGACTTTTGGCCCAAATATGTAGAATATGCACTGCAATATCCAGTGTATTCACATAAATTTAAGTTTGGCAATAGCAATTTGTGAAACTCATAATATGCACGTAAATAAGAGGTAGAGACAGAGGAATGCTTAGCCGATATATAATGGTTCAGCCTAAACTGATGCCCACTCCACTCCTTAAGACCGTTCTAGAGTTATGCTTCATCCACTACACTTGAAACCTTATACAAAAGTCGGTATACAATGGAGCCATCACTCCATTACAAGTACGGTGCCTCTTTTATAAAGCAACACTCTTACAAGATTCATCTCTTAAGAATTTGACTGCGAAGCGTATACTAGAGGGATCTTGCGACTATTGGTAGTTACATAATTACCCAAAACAATGAGCTACCTTAGAGGGGGGAAGGGGGGGGGGGAGGTACCTGACTCAACCAGTCGGTATTAACACATCAAATGGCTAAAAGTTCTTCAATCGAGAGTTTCGGGTGTCCGACTAAAAATGGCCTGGACTTGTTGGATTGAGCAGACAAATCCAAGTTACAAAGCTATAGGAGCCCAAAGTCTGGAGGTAAATTGGTCGGGCATCTGGCTAGCAGGGTACCCAGCCTTGTTTTTCAAATTGGCAGTCGGTTAGAACTCTAGGAGTCCCAACCTCAAGATCGACATTAAAAGTTTAAAAAATTATGAGTTAAGGCCAACTATTGAAAGATTTTGAAGGATGAAAAAAAATCATATGTAGCAATTCCGAATGTTAAGAGGTGCTAACGTGCTTCTTAGATTTAAAAGACATTCTTGTTTATTTTTCTTTAACCCAAGCATCACAAACTTGATCCTTATTAAATTTAAAATTAGGTAAGCCATGGACCGAACTAAGCCTAGAAAGCTTTGAGATAGAGCCCATACTAATATGTCCTAATTTTTTATGCCATTAATCAAGGATCATTTTTATTTGAAACAACAGACAAGTTACATCATTTGAGTTCAAGCATTCTGGCTAAATCACATGCGCAGTTCCATGCCGTTTTGCAGTAACCTGACCAATACCAGGAGTATCAACAATAGCGCAAGAAGAAGATTAAAATTTAATCTTAGAAAAAAGATTAACTCAGAAATCTATAGAAGTATATTTTCGTGGACTTTGGCTTTCCAATTCGGACAAGCAGTTAGTATACGAAGCTTGCGCTCCCCTGCTCCACCCCATTTACTGTGAGTTGGAGGGTCTTTCGTGCAAACACGGGCATTTTGCTAGTTAAACATATTTGGACATCAATCTTCAAATATATCGTGGACTAGTTTCTTCCTCGGTGATTTTCTTTGAATATTTATTCATTTCTTTGGATTGCTCTAAAAACAATTTCAATGAATTTACCAATTTACCATTGCTAGATGTGAGGCGGGGATTATACAACATACGGTACAAGAGATCTCGTCTCAACTAGATCGAGTGCCATTAAATGTAGCCAAGTTTCTGGTTGGGATAGATTGCCGAGTGCATGAGCTTAAAAGTATCTTAAATTTATGGTCCAAGGAAGATGTTCTTATGGTAGGATTGTGGGGACTTGAAGGTGTAGGGAAGACAACCATTGCTAAAGCCATTTATAATGATGTTTTCAGGGACTATCAAGGTTCTAGTTTCTTGGTTGTTGGAGAAAATTCCAATGATTTGGTTGGTTTGCAGAAAAACTTGCTATGGGAGCTACTTGGAAAGGAATTAATAATCTTCAATGTTCATGGCAGAAGTCGGTTGATTCAAGATAGACTTCGTAATAAGAAAGTTTTCATTGTTCTTGATGATGTTCATGATGCACACCAGTTAAATGTTTTAGCCGGAGATTGTGAGTGGTTCAGTAAAGGAAGTACAATAATTGTCACAAGAGAAATTGATCTGCTAATTGCTCGGGGAGATTGTAATTATATCTATGAAGTCAGAACTCTCAGACACGACGAATCTCTTGACCTTTTTTGCCGGCATGCTTTTCCAAGTACTGAAATAAAACAGTAATAAGAAGAGATCTTATAGACAGGGCTCTATGCTATGCTAAAGGACTTCCTTCAACACTTGAGGTGTTTGGTTCTTCCGTATGTGGTAGAGCAGAACATGAATGGGAAAGTTTGCTATGAAATGCAAAGGAGATTTTTTTTTACAGCACTTGTTTTCCCAGCAGGCGGAGTTCAAAGTACAAAGAGAAAGTTCTTAATGGTTGTAGTTTTGACACGGCTATTGAGATACAAATTCTCATAAAGAGTTCCTTGTGTTGGAGAAATCTTTCCAGAATATGTTGAAGCTAACAAAACGTTTCTATCAGTCTAATCTGGATATCTACAGATCGTCTAGTTTAAAGTCTGAAGACTTTCTGATCACCAGACTCAAGACTCAAGACTCAAGACTATTCTCATTGATAGTCTTTCTGATCCAATGACAAAGGAAATCCAGAGCCGAAGTATATGGTTGAGGATTTAATCCTATCCTCTGGAGAAGATCTTTTTGGCTGGATAAATATAACGGATTCTTTTGTTCTTATCTAGATCAATTGAAGATCTGATGGTCGACGAAGTATTCTTGGAATGTTCTATTCTTGGAAACCAAGATCCTGATTGTATGGGCGAACATGATTGATGGGCTATCGTCAGGTTCCTTTTATAGCTTGAATGATCTTCTTGATTGATTCTGTCCAACGAGTAGATTGGAGGAATTCCTTTGGTAAGTGCCAACGGTATGATGGCATAAAGGAGTATAAAAAGGAAGACGTTCTAGTTGTGAAAGTGCGTGATCGATAGAGAAATTCCAGAATCAAGCACCTTGATTATTAGTCGATTCATTCCGAGCAAAATTGTATACACGAGAGAGTGTTCATACTTGGTGATACCTTGAGTGAGTGTGGTAGATCATCTACACCTAGAAATCAAGGAAGATCAACACTGTAACATATCTTTGTTCATAGTGGAATCCAGCCAATTGGCTGTCAGTGCAGAAGAGTGGACGTAGGCTTGAATCAAGCCGAACCACTATAAACCGCGTGTTCAATTCTCTCTTTCCTTTACTTAGTCTTGCGTTGATTATTACTTATCGCGAATTCTTCAACTGTCTAAGTATTGCGCAATTATAAAGAAATTTTCAAGAAAAATCTTTTATATACCTATTCACCCCCCTCTAGGTACTCGTACTAGCTATATCACCTTGATTAGTCAAGAGAATGGAACCTTACAAATGCATGCGAAGAAGAAATCCGGTAAGGACCCTTTTGCTTCGATGTCATCCTTCCTTTTTTGGTCTAACTCCCCGTCATGTTTTATGTTATGCGATGGTAGTAAAACGTACAAAAATGACTCCTACTAAAGTAGCGTGCAAACAATTGACAGGAATCAAGATTGTTGAAAGGCGAGAAGAAGAAAGAGAAGAAAATCCTGCCCCCTTTTTCAGGGGTGAGAAGGGTGTGGGGCTATCTTCACCGAGTCGACATCAGTACAGACGTTAAAGACAGAGATATCGTGCCTAAACTTGAAGACATCAATGTTGACATCGTCAGTATTATTAATGGGCATGGAGCAGGTTCATCGAATATTAACATCAATGCCAATATCAATGTCGAGCAAAATTTGCCTGAAGAATGTGATGCTACTGATGTCGATTCAGCTCCTCAGGTCCAATCCCCAAAAGCTCAACCGCTGCATGTACCAGTAGAACAAGGTTGTGATTATAGTGACTATGATGGCAATGATTGCAGTGACTATGATTCTAATGGTAGTGATTATAGTAACTACACATTAACTTTAAGTATTGGTGATCTAGAGTGGTGATTATCTCCCTTCACTGGGGCACGGCATAAGAATTGACCAAATATAATTGATAGTCATGAAAAAATGTGAAAAGCATCTCGAATGTCATAAGAGCTCCAAAAGTTCAAAGAGCAAAAAGTCTGACAAATTAGGGGGCACGAAAAAGTAGTGTGCCTAGTAAAAGCAAGGCCAATGCCCGTCAAGAAAAGAGCAAAAATGTTGTATCTTATGAAAAAAAAAAATCAAAGTCCAGGTGCTTGCGTAAAAAATTATCGCAAGTGCAAAGGAAATTAGAAAAAAAAGGAGCAAAGCTCAATTGCATAAATGATTAGTCAAGAAACTTTTGAGATGCGCCGTGTTTCAAAAGCCAATGATTTTGAAAGGTCGAGTGACCTGGTCACACTGTCATGATGATCACCGACTCTTAAAAACCCTCTTGAAAATTTTAAGCCTTTTGAGCCTTTCCCAAACCAACATTACAACCCTCTTTCGAAGTCTCTTCTGATTAGGATGGTTTGAGTGAAAATGAGAATACCGCCAAGAAGCTACTACTTGAAGGAGTGGAAGTAATTCTATCTTGTCTTATCTTCCAAGTTCTCAACTTGTAAATCTGAAGAAGATAGCGACAAATGTTCCTTTACTGGCCTCAAAGTAATTATTCCTTTGTGTAAGCCCTAACCAAGCCTAAATTGCGATCCTTTCAAAAGACATTTTTGATCAATTAGATTGTGCTCATCATGAATATTTCCGAAAGCCTTTGAGACAGGTTATGTGAGATACCCTCAGCAATTAGTTACTTCCCACGCGAAAGGATGGGATCAAGTAGCCATTTTATCGAAAGTGCGTGAGAAGCCCTTTCTGACTAAGAAGCTCTAGCTTGGCATGTTTAATGGGCCTTTTTCACGAGTCGTAACCGTTTTGATAAGAACTTGACTCCTAAAGAATTTGATGATTAATGATATATCCACGAGCAAGATGACAATTTTGCGCCACATGATGTTGATTGAAATCAAATGTTTTTCCAAAGTAGTTGGACTTAGCTTGATTATCTTGTTCAATTAATGCTACAATATTGCCAATACGTCTCTTGATGACGTCTCTAATGATATTCGCTCAAGTTGAGTTTGATAGGATTTCTCAGTGAAGCCATGCAGTTTTCAAGGGGTTAGCTGGTGCTTCCCTAAAAACCAAAAGTTCATGGTCAGCCTTGAATCATGTTATCTCCAAAGGTTCATAGTCAACCTTAAACCATGTCATTTCCAAAGGTTCATGGTCAACCTTAAACCATGTCATCTTCTTTTGACCCGGTGGGCTTCTATAACCCGGAGTCTTCCTTCTCCCCACTCTTATGACCCGGTGGGCTTTCCGTAGCCCGAAGTCCTTCGACCCCCTTCTTATGACCCGGTGGGCTTTCTGTAGCCGGAGTCCTTCGACCCCCTTCTTATGACCCGGTAGGCTTTCCGTAGCCCAGAGTTCTTCGACCCCCTTCTTATGACCCGGTGGGTTTTTCGTAACTCGGAGTCCTTCGACCCTCTTCTTATGACCCGGTAGGCTTTCCGTAGCCCAAAGTCCTTCGACCCCATTCTTATGACCCGGTGGGCTTTCCCTAGCTCGGAGTCCTTCGACCCCCTTCTTATGACCCGATGGGCTTTCCGTAGCCCAGAGTCATTCGACCCCATTCTTATGACCCGATGGGCTTTCCGTAACCCGAAGTCCTTTGACCTCATTCTTATGACCTAGTGGGCTTTCCGTAGCCCGGAGTTCTTTGATCCTCTTCTTATGATCCGGTGGGCTTTTCGTAGCCCGGAATCCTTCCACGCCCTTATTATGACCCGGTGGGCTTTCCGTAGCCTCGGAGTCCTTCGACCCCCTTCTTATGATCCGATGGGCTTTTCGTAGCCCGGAATCCTTCGACCCCCTTGTTATGACCCGGTGGGCTTTCCGTAACCCGGAGTCCATCTCCTTCTTCTTATGACCCGGTGGGCTTCTGTAACCCGGAGTCTTTCTTCCTCTCATTGATAAGACGCACTTTCATAGTTATGAGTCATTTCCATCGACCTAATACGTACATATGCACCTAGGGTTTCTCTACCGCCAAAATAATTTAGGTGTTTTCTATTTTTGAATGCACCCTCTTCGAGACTACATTCAAAGAGGGGCAGTTGTTGACACCTAATTTTTCACCTTAATTAATTAATTTAAAGTAGCATTAAATGTTAGGAATTAGTCACAAAAGAAATTTTTAAAAAATTATTATTTAACTAAATTATTTATAAAAAAACGAAATCGGTCGGGTCGAGCCGAATACGGCCTTGGCCCGACCCACCCCTTTCTTTTTCCTTTTCCTTGCATTGGGCCCAACCCAACCCATTTCCTCCTTTAGCCCAGCCCGCGAGCAAGCTGGTCATCTCCCCCAACCAGTCTTCACTAAGTGTGAGCGTGGTTCCCAGGTAGAATCGGGAATCGGGGAACCGAACTGGAGGTTTCGGTTCGGTTTCCGGTTCTAAGGGGACAGTTCCGGTTCTCGGTTCTCTTTTCTCGGGAACCGGTGGTTCCTGTTCCGGTTCGGTTCCTATAGGAACCGGAACCCGAGGAACCGAAACCGGCCAAGTTAAAAAAAAAAAAAACCCTAACCCTTTTCACGCGATTTCCCTCCCTTTTGTTCAATTTTCCCCCTTTCCCTTTCTTTTTCTCCCTCTCTTTTCTCCATTTTTTCCTCCTCATGTCACTTCCGCCCCCACTTTTTCTTTTCCTCTCTCTCTCTCTCTCTCTTCTCTTTCCCCCTCTCTCGGCCGAAACCCCCCTTCTTCTTCTTCTTCTTCTTCTTCTTCTTCTTCTCCTCGTCGGCTACTGCTTCACCCATCACCACACCGCCGCCCCACGCCCTACTCACCACCACCTCTTGGCCATCGAACCCCCACCACCCACCGCTCGTTCGACGAGCCGTCTTGCCATTGAGCCCGACGAGCTGTCTTGCCGTCCGCGCCGCCGTGAGGCACCCTCGCCGTCCCCCAAGCCACCGTCACCACCTCTTGCCGCCACTTGCTCGGCCGTCCGGGCTGTCGTTGCTCCGAACCGTCACCATCTTCGCCCGAACTGAGCTCTTCCCCCTTGGCTATGGGTTGAGCCGCGACCGCCGCCGTCTTCGCTGCGCCGTTCATGCCATCGTTGGTGCCGTGAGACTCGTGCCTTCGTCACCATCGCGCCACCGTTGCCACGTGCTCGCCGTCGCCGGATCAAGAAGAAGCTGGCGAAGAAGATGAGGCAGAACAGGCCCATCCCTCACTGGATTCGCATGCGGACCGACAACACCATCAGGTTCATATCCAATTCCTTCACGTTTTGTCCCAAAAAAGCTGTCTTTTTATTTTATTTTATTTTTTTATGGCCTAATTTTTGTCGCCGAAATCGTTTAGGTACAACGCGAAGCGCAGGCACTGGCGCCGCACCAAGCTAGAGTTCTGAGGTGTTTTCATGGGAGGAGGTGCTTTTGCTTTGGGTTATAGCTTTTTAGTTATTGCGAAAGAGACCTCTCGATGCTTTTCTGATTATTGCTTTTAAGCAAGTTGAAGACTTGTAAGGAAGCAAATAGCTGCTTAGATACAATGCTGCTTTGTTACTCTCGAGCACAAGCATTTTTTATATCTGGTGATCTGCAAATTGTGGTAATTTTTGTTGCTTCATGTGGTTTTGATAGTATCAGGGATGGGATTTTAGTGAATTTTAATGTTGCTTCAACTTTATGTCTTGTTAAGCTTGTTGCTATTACAACATATTGTGTTCAACGTTCAGCGCCTTTGATCGGTTCTGCTAATAATTGGCCTTATCTTCTTATTTAGATGAGACTTATAGGCTTGTGTTGGACTTGCTTTTCCTATTCAGTGCTTGTTGAGGTTACAGTGCTTGTTCTCATAGTGTGGTAGTGATTATTAGTGGTCGTCCTTCCAAACATTGGGGAGCTTTTAGTTGTGTCAATTCTGAGGAATTTTAACTTATGTGGTATGTATGCAGTAGTGATGTAAGTGCCCAATTTCACCTACCAACCGGTTTGCTATCTGCAATGTCTAAATGAGAGTGATCATCAGTTTATGGGCATTTTCAGTAGCTTCAAGTTGGTTTAGCATGTGAAGTGTGTTCTAGCATCAGGTTGCAGGATTTCATGCCTATGTTGTTATTATTGCTGCATTCATTTCCATTTTTTTAACTAAAAATGAAAAAAAATACAAAGAACTTTGTTGGAACACGGAACCGACCCGGAACCGTGACAGGGTAGGTTCCAAGTTCCAAAAAATGAGGAACTTGTACCCGAGGGTAGGTTCCAGGTTCCAAGTGGAACCTGTAAGGAACCGGGAACCGCTCACCCTTAGTCTTCGCTGCAAGACCTGCAAAGAAAAAATAGAAGCAGAGTAGCGACAGAGGGGGCAAGGGGATCGGTGGCAGGCAAGCGGCGTGATCCACGGGTCAGGGTTGCAGTCCAGCCAACAAGCTAGCAATTGCAGAGGCCATGCACGCTTGCTGGCTGGGCGTAAAACCGGAGGAGAGAACACACCAAAAGAGGAATCGACACCACAGAAACAGAAAACAGAGGGAGAAACACAGAGAGGGCACCAAACAGAGAGAGAAACACAAAGAGAAGGAGACCTCCCTGGGTCGTCGATCGTTACCGGAGTCACCAATTGCCTCCAACCCCAACCAGAACCCACAACACAACAAGCACCGAGGAAACCAAGAGTGCGAAAAGAAGAGAGAAATCGAGAGGAAGGGAGAGGGAATGGGCCGGAGAAGAAGCCGAGGAGCTCCGGAACGTCCAGCTGCCACCGGTGAGCCGCCGATTGCCTCCAACCTCGCCGAAATCTAGGTAGGCATTTCACCAAACACCTGGTGTGCGCCGTTACGTATCAAGCCGACCAGAGGTCCTCCGACCAAGTCGAGTGAGCTCCGGCCCCTATGTCTATTCTTGGTGTATTCCCGAACTCTGGTAGGTCCCATTTAGGTCTTCAGATCCGCATTCAGGCTTCGGCCGAGCCAAAGGCTCTTGATCTCATTTACGCCCTTTACTTGTTTGTTGATTTGCTTGATCGAGGGCCAGCCTCGCACCCCCAGCTTTGACTCAATCTCTTGGTTGCCAAAGCACCGCCCCGCCCCGCTTAGAAGCCGGGCCATCCCCCTCGTCGAGACCAAGGCGGCGGCGCCTCGCCCGAGCGTAGAGCCGCTCGGGGTGAGGCGTCGTCCCTTCTGGTCACGATTGGAAATTGCAACAAGAGGGGACGAGCTGAATCGGGCCAAGTCGTAGACCTAGCCCGCTCAATCCTTCTTGCCCTTGACGGGTTGATGGCCTAGAGACAATCTAGGTCATGGGCTGCGAGGGATTCTTTTTAAAAAAAAAAGGGTTGGGCCCATTCGACTGGCCAACCCGCAACTAATTAAAGGCACGATTGTCGAGCCTTGCCTTCCCCTTTTTCGGGCAGGCCGATCGGCGCGGCCCCCCAATCGGACCAAACTCGGGAACCGGTCGGAGACCGGACTCGATCCGCACCGACCGAGCCGAACCTGGGTCGGGTTTGACCGATACCGATTCGATCCGCCCGAAAAAAATAATAAAAAAAATAATAAAAATAATAAAAATAATTTTTTATTATTAAAATATTTTAAAAAATTAAAAATAAATAAAAATAAATAAAAAAGTTTCTAAAATCCAAAAATTGTAGGGTTTGATTAGGATTTGCTATGTCTTGTCTTCTTAGTATAATTAGGCCTTTATTTGCTCGTATTTTAATTATATCTTATGTTTAATTTGCATATTTAATTATATTTAATTGTACGTGTTTAATTTTATAGCAATTAGCATCTTGGTAGCTATGATTGTTATTTTAATGATTGCGCACCCGCATAGTCACCTCACATTTTAGTGGATGGTTATAAAAATCAATCCAAACTGCCAGCCAAAAAAATCATTTAGTGGATGGTACCGAAAGGGCACTAATTGGTTAATTAGTGTAATTAAGTCCCGAACCTAGATTCTCTGGTTGCGTAAAAAGTGAGGCACGCTCCCATGCCTCATTTGGCTTCTAGCTGACCCCAATAGGCTAGTGGCGACTCCTTTTGTGCAAAATTCCTATAAAATATCCAAATGTCATGCGAGATATGGGCTTGGGAGAGCCTGTATCTAATCATGGGCCTTAGGCCCGTCTTTTAAGCAATACCCTTAAACATGTTCCCTCCCCCGAGGGTAGGTCATGATAGCTTGGTGCAAAATTTAGGCAATACCCCTAAACCTGTGTTTAATTTTATTGAAGTGAGGTACGCTCCCATACCTCACTTGGTTTCTAACCGATCTAAATAGGCTACTGGCGACTCATTTTGTGCAAAATTCCTAGAAAATATTCAAATGTCACGCGGGATATGGGCTTGGGAGAGCCTGCACCTAATCATGGGCCTTAGGCCCGTCTTTTAGGCAATACCCCTAAACATGTTCCCTCCCCTCGAGGGTAGGTCACGACAACAGACACATCATCATTGAACTTGTTTTTTTTTTTCTAGGAAGAGCTAGAATCTAGACTATAGAGGTGGTCCATCTTGATTGGATAGAATATAAATTGACTAAGTGCTTGAACTTACTGAAGAAGAATTAATTCATGTGGACTTCTTCATGAACTTATCAATCCTTTTGCTTTTCGGTAACTCATCTATGGATTCCTGCTTCCCTCATGAAGTGCGCATCCATGGGAAGGTATTGAAGGAAAATTTTTCTTTCTCTTCACAGTCCCCTTGGTTGAGGAAAGCAGATTTTTATTTATTTATTTATTTATTTATTTATTATAATAAATGAATTGGAGGCTAATTCGCATTGCGAGGCCATCTCTGCGATTTTATTAATTTTGTGGGAAGAACCTTGTCCACTCTCAACTACAAAAGACTACCATGATTGCACTTATTTACATTTTAATCTCAAAGAGTGCTTCTTGTTGAGAATTACGCCCATTAACTTGTAAGCACTTCTTGTGAATTTGGGAAACTGTTACGTGAAGTGTAGACAGTTTAAGAGACAAAGAAGTTTGATTATCGGAACTTGATGAAAACTCTTTTGATCAAATTATCTACAAGTTTTGTTTTCTGACACTGACGTGCATCTTTGATTGACTGAGTTACGCATTATGCTCTGCACGCGTGTGATGACATGAAGGTTTGGGCAAGAGAAGACAAATAGCTTGATCGTGATCAAGAGAAACGGAAATAGAAGAGCTCATCACACTCATGAGGAAATATTTCCTAGTAACCTCGTTGATCAGTGCAGATTTTGAATTCATTTCATAATTAAATTATATAAAATCAAACAGAAACAGATATACATATAACTAACGGTAGGGGCAGATGAAAGCTTAAACACCTTTTCTTTGGATGTCCGCTGTTCCTGCCTGTTGGCTAGGTATTACTAGTATTCTCCATGACTTCCATATTGACAGGCAATTACAAGGTTGATGTTCATAGTTTCACAGGAAACATCTGAAGTGGAAAGCATTCCATGATTTAAAGCTTCATCAACATAAGTCTTTTGATGTTGAACAGATCAAACGACATATTATTTTTATGCTGTTTATTGTCCTTTTTGCAGTTAATAGGAATCATTCTTTGATTTAACTTTGAGGATGTAGTAGGTTACTTACTCCCCTGCTTTTTCCATTCGAATTCATTTGTACTTACCCATAAAAAAAGAATAATGATGACTTGAATAATTTGCAGTTAAATGATGTCTAAGTTAGAGGCTTCCCTAGCTAACACGCTAATATCCCGTGACGTCCGGACTTCAAGAAAAATGAAAGTGCAGAGATGGAGGGGACGACAATGAAAGGGAAGCAGGTAAGCCTACTGATGTGGCACGTCCCTATCCCTCTTCCACATTACCTTGTTTCTATTCATATCTGACTTTGCAAATCACGCTTTCTCCGCACCAATCAAGTTAATTTTTTTATTATATTGGCGGATATTTTCTACGAGTTTTGTTTTCTGACATTGATGTGCATATTTGATTGACTGAATTATGCATGATGCTCTGCACGCGTGGGATGACCTGAAGTTTTGGGGAAGACCAGACAAATAGCTCGATCGGAATCAAGAGAAACCATGAACAAGAATAGAAGAGCTCATCACACTCATGAGGAAATATTTCCTAGTAACCTCGTTGATCCGTGCACATTTTGAATTCATTTCATAATTAAATTATATAAAATCGAACAGAAACATATATAAATATAACTAATGGTAGGAGCAGATGAAAGCTCAAATACCTTTTCTTTGGATGTTTATTGTCCCTTTTGCCGTTAATATGAATTCATTCTTTGATTTAACTTTGAAATTGTAGTAGGTTACTTACTCCCCTGCTTTTTACAGTCGAATTCATTTGTACTTACCCATAAAAAAAAAAAAAAAGAATAATGATGACTTGAATAATTTGCAGTTAAATGGTGCCTAAGTTAGAGGCTTCCCTAGCTAACACGCTAATATCCCGTGACGTGCGGACTTCAAGAAAAATGAAAGTGCAGAGAAGGAGGTGACGACAATGAAAGGGGAGCAGGTAAGCCTACTGATGTGGCACGTCCCCATCCCTCTTCCACATTACCTTGTTTCTATTCATATCCGACTTTGCAAATCAGGCTTTATCCGCACCAATCAAGTTAATCTTTTTTATTATATTGGCGGATATTTTCTATGTCCCTACAAGTCAGTTCTTCTTATCTTGTGTACTTGAGTGTGGATTATATTATAATTGATGTTACAATAAATGAGCAAATAAGCAAGGGGTCCCATTGCAATTTGAGTTCATAAGCAATATCGATTTGATTCTCCCAAGCAGGCCCAACTTCGATACTGATTGCATATATTAAACAATCTATCGCGCAAAAAAATTTGCGATATGGTCCATGGAATGAGTCAAAAACCTTTGTTTGATACAAGCTCGGTCAAAGGATATATTCTGACCTAGGTATCTATTTCCAGCTCATCATCTTCTCGGAATTTCATAAATCGTTATTGCCATGCTTTTTGACAATTATTGTTGTGTAGAAGAGACAGAAAATGGGGATCCAAATGATGTTACTGTTTCCTGCGGAAAGAAAAAGGAAACGGTGAGTTGCGTTGATGGTGTAAAATTATGGCCCAAATATTAACATGAGATTGAAAGATTCAAAGCATAGGTCGAGGAAAAGGTAAGTCACTGGAATTGAGATCAAATTAATTGAAACACCAAATTGGAGGTCAGCCAATCTAACTTCAGCGTAATATATGTGATGATTGATCTCGATCGAAGAATCACTTCGATCAGAGTAAGACCAAACACTTTGCTTTATTTATAATAAATTACACATAATAATTTAAATTTTTTGGCAGAACTTTACAATATGATATTAAGACATATAAATTATACCTTCATCAATAGCTTAAATCCCATAGAATTTGACATGGTATTAGAGATTATAAGTACAAATCTTTCCAAACCCTATTTACTTCCTCAACTTTGTATTTCCACACTTTGAGCTTAAGCCAAAGTTTAGCCTAGTGAAAGATGGTATTAGTATATTTAAATATTAAATCAAGCCTTCATCTAATATAATAGTTTAAATTTTTAGAACAATTGACATTCTACATTATTGTCAAACATGTTTTGTCTATAGAAAATTAGAACGTAGTGGTTGGATGTAAATTGACTTGAGTATTTGACCTTACCAAAGCAAAATCAAATCATGCGGATTTTTTCATAAACTAATTAATCCTTCTGCTTTTGTGTAACTCATCTAGGGATTCTTGCTTCCCTCATGAAGTTTATCTTTGATTGATTGAATTACACTTTGTGCTCTGCATGTATACAATAACTTGAAATTTGGGGCGAGAATAGACAGACAGATTGATCAAGATTAAGAGAAATCGTGCACCAAGATAGGAAAGCTTGTCCTAGCTATGAGTAAATATATCATCATAGCCTCATTGTACCATGCTCTTTTTAAAATTATTTTCTAATTAAATTAAACAAAATCACAGAGACAGAATTAAGCATAACTAATAGCAGGGACAGATGAAGTTTAGCACCGTTTCTTTGGATGTCCCACTGTTTTCACTTTTTGGTTAGGTTTAATTCTTCATGAAACATCTTAAGGGGAAAGCATTCCACGATATGAAGCTTCATCAACATAACTCTCTCTTTTTTTTTTTTTTTTTGTCATGCCATCAACATAACTCTTTTGATGGGCAGATCAAACGACAGGCTATCTTATGCTTTTTATTGTCCTTCTCATGTCAATATGAATTCACTCTTTGATTTATTTTTGAGCTTGCTTTTTTCAGTCATATTCATTCGTACTTACCCATTAAAAAATAGAATAACTATGACTTGATTAATGGCAGTTAAATGGTGCCTTAGTTACAGCCTTCCCTAGCTAACACGCTAATCTCCCTCCCGTTACCTCAGGACTTGGAAGAAAGGAAGCAAGCAATTAAAGAAAGTGCAGAGGAGGAGGTGATGATGACGAAAGCGGGAAAGGGTAAGGGGAAGGACATAGCATCTTCGTCAAATCCAACTTTGCAAATTTCGCCTTCTTCATACCAATCAATTTTTTTTTTCCATATTATTTTTGGCGATTATTTTTCTGCATCCATACGAAGTCAGTTCTTATCATTTGTGGGCGCGTGTGGATTACATGTATACAGTTGGATGTCATGATGGATGAGCCAAAAAAAAAAAAGAAATCTGAAATTTACAACATTCTATTCTTCATTATAACGTAATGTCGTAAACATTTATAAACTGTCATAATTCAAAGTTTTCAAATTTATGGCACTTTATTCTTGATTACAACAGAACCTCATAACTCTTTGTAAATCCTCATAATAAATATACATATTTAGGCCTTACTATTCTTTGTTACAACCATGCATCCCAACCCTTTATAAATTGTTGCAAATGAAAATATCCAAGTTTTATGATGTTTTGTTCTTATTTGTAATAAACCATCATAAGTTTCCAAAAAGCGAATTGTTGTGTAATTTTCAACTTGTTAGCAATATTTGGAAGTGTAATTAAGCCGACCCAAGTCAATAATCTTATGAGCTTGAGCTCAACTCCACCCATAGACTCGGTACTCAAAACTCAATTCGAGTAGAAAATTGAGATACTCAAACTCAACTCGACTTGATCACAATCAACATGCAAATTAAACTTGAACCTAGATTGTATAAGCTTGAATATTATATAATTTTTAGTAATCTGTAACTATAAAAAAAAATTATAACGATAAAGAAAATTCATATTAATCTCTTCAGCCCATCGAGCTAGTTGAGAAGTTTGAGCACAACTCGATTAGCACGAACTCAAGCTCGAGGAGCTGTTGGGGTTCTCGATCAACTTCCTTCACACCATGATCAAGATCAGGCTTGTCATGATGCTCACCGGTGGCATCCGCTTGTTGTTCTCGACGCTGCAGTACCCCGGCTCCTTGGCGGCGAAGCTCAAGCTCAGCATGTTGAGCCCCGCAGGCCCCACCGACTCCTTCCCTTCATTTCCCTCATCTCTCTCTTCAGCTTTGCCCGAAAAGCAAAAAATTAGTTTAACTTCATCTCCTTAATTAATCCTATTTTATTTTCTTAGATTCTTTTTTACCCCATTTTCCATAGTGACTATGGTTTCAACTCAAATGTGGTAGGACAAATTGTAATTTCATTTGCTAAGTTAGTGATAAATTTGGGTGAGACAAGAATTCAATTGTTCGACATGCATCAAAGAATTTCATATTTTGGTTACTAAATATAATTGTCCAACTATTGAAGCAAAAATGAGAGAGGGCTAGTATACTATAATGTGCACATAGGTAGAGAGAGAGAGAGAGAGAGAGAGAGAGAGAACCTAGAAATGAAATATATTTTGGGTAGTCACGAATATTTATTTATAATTTGCAAAAATAAAAAAGAATAAAATAATGAAGGCAAAGATCGATAATAATATTTTGTTGACATACTAAGAAGAAAAAGTATATTATCCTATGTTAACAAAAGGCTGAGATGGCTATGGGAAAGAAGTAAAGACAAAAAGGCTGAGAGGACAGTGAGGGTTAAGCCAATTTTCTGGCAGTGTATCTTTGTGCCATTTGATTGTCTTCATCTCTTTGTCCATCCAATTCCATCACTCTCTATTATTGTCATTAACATGTCCTCAGAATTTATTGGCTCTTTCTAAACTCGAGTCTACGCCGATTTTTGGGTTTTATTATGTGTTAACATACCATTAGCAAAGGCATATCGACTTGTAGTGTCCCTAATCTTGTTGCTATGTTTCTAATATTTTTTGTTTATTTAACCTCATCACGTTCGCATGCATTGAATGGTAATGGCATGGCAGGCTTCTTCTCATTTTTCTTGGTCCTCGCACATTTGATGACATCGTGTTTGATTGACTAATTTGGCTTATAGCTTTTTGGAAGTTATTATTGAAAATTGGATTAGATATCGATATTTTACCTAATACGCATTTCAACACTTTTCGAGGTCTTTCTTTCCAAAACCAATCAAACCAATCGGGCCTCCAATCAGGACGTTATAAAATTATTGTCATAAAAACTTATCTTATGTTGACGCAGCAAATTAATTAGCAATTTTATTAACAATAACTTTAACATTTAAAAAAGATCTGTGCTCATCAGATCTAATTAACAAAGAATAGTTTCATGCGCAAATTTTCACCACTATCAGGCGTGCAAAATAATATTATTAAAGGACCTAATAATATCCTACAAAAAAAAAAAAAGACCTTATAATATTCTTTGTTGACCCCAAAAATGAAAGTCATGGCATCTCGGTATTAAGAATTAGGGGTGTCCGACCAAACCGGGTATACAAAAGGTCTTTCTTTCCAAACCAAAAAAAGGGAACCTGGACCGGCCCACCCGGAAAACAGGGTTGGGAGCTGGTTCCCATTAAAATCGGTCCGAGAACCGATTCCCAAAATTCGAATCCAGTTTAAATTGGTTCGGGAACCGGGTCCGATTGACTACCCACCCAGGAACCGGTTCCCGAACTAGTTTTAGAATGGGTTTGGGAACTAGTTTTGTAAGGATAAGTCTAAAATCTTATTTTTTCCCTTTATTTTTATTTTTACTCCCGCAATTACACGGTGTTTTTCCTCTTTGCTTTCTTAAACATGCATGGCACTCCTCCTTCGCCGTTCCTCTTCCTCACTTGCTTCCCTCCCTCATTGGCTCCCTCTCGCACTGTCCGATGAACGGATGGTGTTTGTCGCCGCCAAATTCTTATGTACCATGTAAATTGGCTCACCTAATTTCTTTTTTATAGGAGTTAATGCTTGCATAAATGAGTAGTTTCATATAGTAGTTGTAGAAATAAGACTACTATTATACTCAAGTTCGTTGCTAATTCTTTGCCTTCTCATTTTATTTATTATAATTATTTTCCTTTCTAATTCATACTCAAGTGAAAAATTGGCGGGCATGCCAGCTAGGAAGTATTGTGCACGTCTTCTCCGTGAAGAGTGGAGGCAACTGCAGCTGTTGTTTTGTCCTAGATTGACAATAGTTAAAGGCCCAATTGTGAGACAACGTCTGAACTAATCTTCACAAGATTCATTTGGCTAAGGGAAGTGCGTACTTTGGAGATGATGATAATATTTCTTTGGGGATCATGTGCTTGGTGCTCCATTATCGATTCTGTGAGCCACGTGCTCGATTGGGCGGTAAGCATGGTTGTCTTAATCTGTTGGACTGGTCAAAAATCCGCATTTCATGACCAACTTTTGCAATTTCCAATGCTCATTTGAAGAGAACCCACCAGACACAAGAAAAAGTGGTAGCTCATTGGGAACAGAATCCACCAGACACAAGAAAAAGAGGGTACGGACCACATGCCATGTTACATTCAGTCAAGTAATATTTCTTCAAGAAGAGGACTGTTAACTCAGAATAAATAGCAAATCGAACTTCCCGACGTTCTCCTGAGTTGCTTGATTTAATTAAGACGTTTTGTTTTGGGATCTCTCATCATTTTGTTGATTAAGAATTTCTGGTTTATAAATATGGATTGCATCGTTGCCATGTTTACTTTCTTGATTTAATTAAGAACTTTTGTTTAGGTATCTTTCATTATTTTGTTGATTGAGAATTTCTGGTGTCTAAATATGGTCAAAGATAAGCTGGATGTATTTTAATGTCTAGTACATAATCACAAAATAATTTCCTATCTTCTTTCCCATAAGGAATTGGTGTAATTTGACAATCACGTGCTGAAGAGTTAGTTACACCTCCCGCGCATTCATGTTGTCTCTAATTTTACTTGTGGAATGATGGAATGGCTTCCATGCTCTAGCAATTGAAGTTTTTATTTTCAACCTAAACTTTTAATTTTATGTCCTCACTAATTTTGGAGCTTAAACACGATAACCCTTTAATCATTACTCCCACATGTATCCGAATATGCATATTTTGTTCAATTTGATATATTTATTGAGAAGAAGTAATGTATGGCGTACCTTGAAGTAATGCATGTGCTTTCAGTTCAATTCGCTCCAAATTGTTTATGGTAGCCTACTGTGTCAGATTAATCAGAATTTTTTTAAGGGTGTAGTTCTAAGGGAAGCGAACTGCTCTTGACCCTCCCTCCTCTCTTTGCCCACCGGTTACTGTTCACCGTGTTCTTCTTCAACGACTTTTTTAGGCTAGAAGTTATCGCCGTAAGAGCTCCTGTTATGCCTACTTCATTCGACTGAACTCTAATATTATGTGGGACGGTCACGCATGTCTCGGTTCCATCAACAAAAATTGTAATTAGCAAATATTTATGCTTTGAATTGTTGAATTTAACTCCTACTTCATGATTTTTTAAAGATATGTATCGAACCTAAGTTGTGCGTATGCTTCCTTGATGATGGCATAAGATTGACATTTTATTTTTTTCCTTGTGATATCTTGATCATATAAGATTCTTGTTGCAATAAATTATGTTCATATTGTCCTCATTCAAATACTATATAGCACATTTCGGGGAAAATTGTCCACTTCAACCTGTTGTGTGGCAGTTAATTCAGTCTAAAAACCTTCAATTGTGCTAATTTAATCATAAGTTTTTTTTTTTATGATTTACTAATTTAGTTCTAAATTTTTTAATTGTATCAATTTCATTATAATCATTTTAGTGATTTGCTAACTTAATTACGATTTGCCAATGTAGTCCTTTTAGCCAATTATCGAAATAATAGGTTTATGACCAAATTAATAAATCTTCAAAATATTTAAGACTAAATTGACATAATTGAAAGGTTTAGGACTAAACTAGCAAATCTTCAAAAGATTTAGGACCAAATTGGCACAATTAAAAATTTAGGATTGAATTAGTTGCAGTATAATAGGTTTAGGACCTTTTGGCCAATTATCCTCAAGAATCACAATCTCATTTACTGATGCCATTCTTGATGATGTCTATTACTCGGATTAATTAGATATGATACCTGAAAAAGGGCAATTGATTGGGCAAATAAAACAAAGGCATGTTACGAGATTTATTGACTTCTTATGTCACTGTCGCGTGTATGATGGTGGAGCTTTAATATGTAAACTTTTTCGTCAATATGGCCTTCTTTTTTTTATTCATTTTGAATAGTTATGGTGGCTTACTAGATCAATTATAATCGAAGAGGCCCGATGTTTCTGTCGGTTGCAACTTGCAACATCTCATTGTAGGATTTGGATGTTTGATATTCAATTTGTTCTTTTATTGGTTCACAATATGACTTGACATGTAACAGGTTTATGCAATCTCCAATTCTCAATGCCAAAAATATGGAAGATAAGCCTTTTTGTGTTTGAACACATGCAACCATATATGTATGTATGTATGTATGTATGTGTCTCAACTGAATTTGTGCAATGATTTAGCAAAAACTCCAGTAGCATAGATATATTTATTGTGAAAGATTCTTAAAATTCTTCAGCGAGACTTGTAATAATGCATTTATAACCTAATAAGTTTGTTATAATTTCTTACATTTCCTATATGGTAAGCACTGTATAGAAAGGATGATCAAATATACTTGTGTTAGTACCCAATTTTACTTTTTTTTTCCCTCAAAAAGTGTGTTGAGCTAGTCCAGTTAATCAAGTGGTTGCTCAAAAAATTGGAGAATTTCAAGCAAAGTGGACGAAGATGGTGCCACTTCTTTTGAAGAACATTAAAGAGGCTGAAATGGCAGATCGACCAACGTACCTTTCATCTCCGAGAGTCATCTTTACTTTTCCTTGTACTTTCATTTCCTTGTTCAATGACTTGTAATTTCATTTTGATGTAATTTCAATTTCCACTATTTCAATTGATCGTAATTGCAAATCCAATGCAATTAACAATTTCTCGTGCTTAGATTCATGGAGTTTCATTACTCCATCTAAAGCCACATTCATGCACTTTTTTGCTTGAGTGTGAAATTGATGAGCATTTTGGTTGCTTTCCAATTGTATGAACCATCATTCAAGTGACTGACTTTCAGGAAGTCACTTAACAGTTTAGTTCTGATATTAGCTCCAGCCATCTCAATCCTTTGAGGTCGAGTTTCCAACAGGAGACAATGGTAGCATTTCTCAAAACCAGATTTTACAGTAAGAGATGACTCATTATCTCCGTTCGAGAAGATTAGATGATTCGCAAAGAATGAGTGAGTGAGTAATTGGCCAAATTGAAGTGTGAGTGTGTAAACTTGATTTTCTTGTGCGTAAATCTCCACTCTCAGCTGCTGAATTTTAGTGAAAACTTGCACTGTGTTCACAAACAAATAGAAGTAGATGGGATCACCTTGTCTGAATCCATTCTCGCCCTCTAACAAAGCCAACAAGCTCCCCACTAACAATTATAGAGTAGTATATAGTAGTAGTGAGGCATCTTTTTCCACCAAAGTCAAGAATTCAATGGGAACGCCAATTGCAGTCAAGAGACACAGGTCAATAATGCAATGGAAACATCATATGTTTGTTTGTTTTTGGTTTGAAATCAGGGAAAGTTCATGCATGTGGAGCGTGGAAAGTAAAGCGTCGGCGCATTTTTACCTTTATCAAATCGAACACCCTTTGTCTTGTTGTGACCTCGGGGAATATAATGTGAAACACTAGCGAAATTACAAAAGTTCCTAAAATTATCTGACGACTTTTGCTTTATTAAAAACAGTCGGAATAAATTTCAATATAAACGTGGCGACCTGAACAATTTTTTCAAAGTCCGAAATTGTTGATTTGTCAATTTTATTAATAATGTAGTTCACAATAAATCGATGTTAAATAAATATTTGTATCGATCATACATCGAACTAAGGCGTTATATGTGATCTTCAATGAAGAAAAGTCGCAAGCACAAATCATTAAGCTTTTTGAGGCACCAGACACACAAAATAATATTATTACTAGATGTTACAATATCCTGTATTTTACGGCAAAGCGGTCTTTTTGACCCTTTTGAAATCCTATAAAAAATACTCAAGCACAACAGATTAATTTTAAATAATAAGCGACATGTTTGAGTGAGCTTTGTAATTATCTAACGTGAATTAGGGTCAACATAGACCTAGATCTATATTTTTTTAGGATAGTTGTGAAAACTTCTTTCATGCAAATATAACGTGTACTAGTCTTTCAAAGTCCCTTCAGTCGAAATCACGAGAAAAAAGAGTTACACGACTTTTACTTCACTAAAGTAAAAATATTGATGTTGAACGACACTACTTGAAATTTTCAAGCTCATGACTGGAATCTTTCATACAATATCATCTGTAAGTAATAGACAATACGGCGTGTGAACTGAAATTGCACTTGGATCAATGTGGCCAAATTATGGCACAAGATATAAAAATTTTCAAATCCAGCATGTGAATGCATTGGGATTAATGAAGCCAAAGTAAGGTCACGTGTGAAATAAGAGAGAAGAAAATTTCCAAAAATAGCATGTGAATGCAGCCAAAGTTGGAGCTTGCATGGAAAACATAAATTTTGACATTCCTGAACAGGATTACACCAATTAAAGACACCGTGAATGCACTTTTTTTTTTAAAGGAATTTTCGCAATTTCGCATGCTCATTGTCAAGACCATCCGCAGACACAGCGATTCAGCCAGTAATAACTTTAGAAGTGATCATAAATATCACATCACTTGAGGCACCAGAAAAGGACGGTACCAACCATGTGCTATGTTGTACTCCATCGAAGAACTTTTGTTCTAGAAAAAAATGTTGACTCAAGACAAATAGCAAGTCGAACCTCCCAATGATTTATCCCGTAAGCTGATGATCCTACATTAAAGAAAATAAATCAATGCTTGAAGAAAAGCAATTTTGCACTTCGGAGATGTCAAGAAAAAATTAAAGAAAAGTGAGCAGAAAGGTAATCGAGGAACATGTAGGGCCAGTGGGGTACGAGTTTCTTGATCAGTTTCCTTTACGCCGTGATCAAGATCGGGCTTGTCATTATGCTCGCCGGCGACGTCTGGTTGTTTCTCTCGGCGCCTCAGCATCTTGGCTCTCTAGCGGCAAAATTAGTATAAGTTTGAGGGAGACGAGTTCAATTCTTGAACGAGAGCAAAAGGATTTCATTTTTTGGTTACCTTAATAAAAATGAGAAAATATGATATGACCGACATCTAAAACAAAAGCGCATGCGTGAGGGCCAGCGTAATTTAATGCGCACATAAGAAAAGACAAAAACAAACTCGAAGTGATAGAACTTTCGAGTAGTCGTAGTCATAATATGCAAACGAAAGGAAAAAAGGTCATTTTTTCGACAAAAGAAAAGTTGTAATATGCAAAAGAAAAAAAGAAAGAAGAGAAGGATAATAACTCATTGATTGCATATGCCATTTACTATAGTACCCCAAAAATCTCAAACTATATTTCTGTAACAAATTTACTAAACTTAATTTTTTAATCACTAAAAACTCTAAATTAATATATCCGCAACTGACGTATCATCTAACTCAATAATTTGATGGCAAAATTTAAGGAAAATAAATATATGATAAATTAGTCATATATGTTCTAGTTTGGGTTTTCTTGTAGTCAAAAAATAAATTTGAGAAAAAATTATCATAAATATATTAGTTTGAGGTTTTTCGTGATATTGACCATTTATTGAAAGCCACAATCAAGTATTTTATTGGGGAACCAATGGACTATATGTTAACTGCGTTTGATAACACGATTTAAAAATTGTTTCGGGCGAAGAAATAGAAAAAAGTGTTTGTTAGGGGGAACAATTTTTGAACAAAATAACGCGTTTGGTAAACTTGTTCGGGAATAAAAAATAAACAGAAACATGTTTGGTAAATTTGGATAATTTTTTTATTTCTTTTATTTTTTCTATTTTTTTCTTTTTTTCCTTTTTTTTTCTTTTTCATTTTTTTTTCTTCTTTTGGCCGGTCGCCGGCCAAGGCTTTGGCCGGCGAGCGTCGGCCTCGCCGGGGACGGCGAGCGTCGGCCTCGCCGGGGGCCGGCGAGCCTCGCCGTGGTTGGGCGAGGCCGCCGGCCCTCATCGGCCGGTCGCCGGCCAATGCCGAGGCCGGCGACCGGCCAAAATAAAAAAGAACAAGAAAATAAAAGAAAAAATAAAAAAAAAAGTGTTTCTCAAAAGTGTTCGGAAACAAGAAACACAAAATTTGTGTTTCTTGTTTGTTTTCTTTTCTTTTGTTCTGGGAACAAAAGAACAAAAAAGCGAACAAACGCACCCAAACGCGTTTGTTCCTTTTTTGTCTTTAAACAAAAAAACAGAAAAAGTGTTTAAAAAAAAAAAAAAACACAAACAAACGCAGCCTAAGTTGATATCCATATATATGTATATGTATAAAAAGTGGTTGGTCCCACGACCATTGACCGGTCAAATAGACCAGCTTTGACCAAATAATTTATTTATTTTTTGGCCAAAGCATTGAACAAAGAAATCACAAACCTGTTAATTTTGATGGTGCTTTTTCGAAGAAAGTTCCACACCAACATAGCTATTAGGGATGGATCCGTATTACTTTTTGGGTCGGGAAGGAGGAATGCAATTTTCAGGAAATCAGAGAATGTAAAGCCAATGTATTTAGGAAAACAATATCATGAGGACAATCGTGTACAATAACATACTCATCTCTCATGCTATAGAGGAGAATAGCATCTGAAGGGGGCCAACGAATCGATTCGTAAGTGCGATCGCTAATTGTTTTTGGGAAATCCCTATAAATTTCCAGCGACAAGCATTTTCGAGAAAACAATAAAAAAATAAATAAAAAATCATCATTGATGGGGACATTCATCGACATCCGTGCTGTTAATAAGGAACTGCCCATGTTCGATTCATTGCCATGTTTGCTTACTTGATTCAATTGAGATTGTTTGTTTCGATATCTTTTCATCATTTTGTTGATTGAGAATTAACCCACGTTGTCTCTAATATTACTTCCCTGTGTAATGATAGAATTTCTTTAATACTGTAGCAACTGAAGATTTTATTTGCACCCAGAACTTTAAATTTTGTGTCCTCACTAATTTTGAAAATAACCTTTTTTAAGAAATGCAACTTCCAACATGTGTCCACATTTTTTTGTTAAACTTGATATATTTATTGAGAATTAAGTAATATATGGCCTATATTATAGTTAGACAATCACGGGGTATAACGGTTTTAATTATATATAGTTGGGTGTAAAGTTCAGTCCATATTAAATATCCAAATTGCTTCTGCAATCATCTCCAGAGTCTAACAGATACTTCAGTACCATTATGGACCAATTTCACTTCAAATTGAAGAAAGATTGTTACACTCGATACCCAAAATCTTTGACCGTCAAATCGTCGATATTGGTGCACATGGTGACCCCATAGCTCTTATACCACCTTTCGTTTTATATGAGATGAAATTAATTAATTTAATTAATTGATTAGTCTGGCCCGCCAATCTATAGGTACATCGATCATTACTCACCAATTTGCCATATAGCCACAGCCAAGTATTTTTTTTTTTTCAATAATGAGATGAGATACTTTATTTTCCATGTCAGAAAAGGAAAGACAAGGGAGTAAAGAGATGGAAGCCATTTCCCCGAAACCAATCCATCAATAAGTTAGGAAACTGGCCTCCAATAAAAAATATATGCTATTATGATCATTAAAATTTATCTTATGTTGACTGGTCAAAGTCACTGACAATTCTATTAACAATAAATTCCACACTAAACAAATATTTGTATCGATCACATTCTAACTAACCCGGAAATAAGATCTTCAATGAAGACAAAATTCACGTGCAAATCATCAACACTTCAAGCACCTAAGAGCGTGATAAAAATCCCACGCTAACACGTCGGCACATGCTTAACCACCTTTATTAAAATATTCTCCATTGGCCCACGAAAAAGGAAGTTTGCAATCTGGGTATAATCTAAGTAGCACGGACACGTGACACCTGACATAACACAACACGACACATCAACACTGGCGTTTTTTTTAAAAAATAGAAAATTCAAACACGTTGCGATCGTTATATATTAAATGAATATTTTATTTTTAATTAATTTGATTCAAATTCATAAATAAATAATTAAAAATAACCTATAGTGAATTTATACTAATAATATTAATAAATCAATTCATTAGAAATTCAAAAGGTATATTCATAGTTAATGCGAAACATGTTTTAGATTTTAAGAAAAGTTATTGATGAAACTAATAATTAATAAGAAATTAAAATTAATTTATTTAAATAAATTCATGATTTTTTATGATGATCAAAATTTATCATTATTTAAAATTTAATACTTTTATTTTTCGAAATTATTTTTTAATTTTATTTATTTAATTTTCTGATTAAAAAAAAAAATCGCCAAAGGTCCACCCCTTCTTTCCTTGGTCCATTTCCCCCACCCAAAATTTAATTAACCTTTTTCCCTCCCCCACACCTGATAGACAGGCTGTCAGGTCACTTCCTCTCCCCCCAAACTCAAAAGTCACGCCATCATCCCCTTTTTTTTTTATTACTTTTTAGTTCCCTTATGAAAAACCCTAGCCACCCTCCTTTTCCTCCTCCTTCTCGCCGCTCGCCGCATGGCCCCTTCCTCTCCTCTTCCTCTTGATCCTTCTCCTCCTCCTCCTCGTCGCCGATCCATCGCAACAGTGGCGGCCCTCGCCTCAGTTTCTGCTCTCTCTGGCCATCTCACGCCGTCGCGGTGGTCCATTGCGTGGCTTCGTCTCGCCGGCGGGAGTTTGCTTTATCTCTTCTTTCTCTCTGTTCGGCTCTTTCCCTGGCCGTCTCTCGCCGTCGCTTGCTCCCTTGTGTCGAAACGTGTCGAGAAAAGTTGACATAATTAATATAGAGAAGATCACAAGGCGAAAAAATTACCTCAAACGAAGTACCATGTCTTAGGCAACTTTTTCCTCATTGTTAACCTACTCCCTTTCTCGATTCTAATGGCTTCTTCTTCTTCCAAGCTTAGAAAGAGTTACCACGTCTTCCTGAGTTTCAGAGGCCCGGACGTCCGCAACAGCTTCCTCGGTCATCTCTACACTGCTCTAAAGCAAACAGGAATATACACTTACATCGACAATGAAGAACTGAGGAAGGGAGAGCATATATCACCTTCGCTTATGAAGGCGATCGAGAAATCACAAATTGCGATTGTCGTTTTCTCCAAGGGTTACGCTTCCTCGCCATGGTGTTTGGAAGAGGTGGTGAAAATCATGGAGTGCAAGGAACAAGGAGGTCTCATGGTCTTTCCGGTGTTTTACAAAATGGAACCCAGAGAAGTGAGAACACCAAGAGAGAGTTACAAAGAAGCTATCGCTAAGCATGAATCTAAATTCGGGAAGGATTCAGAGGAAATTGAGAGATGGAAAAAGGCTCTTTTTGACGCCGGCAACTTGTCCGGATGGCACTTGAACGATGGGTAAGTAATAATATGTGACCGCACTCCTTTGTCATTGCTTTTATATGTTAAATCACAACTCCTCTCTTGTTTTCTTTTTTGAATTACGAACTTAATCATATATTTGAACCAGTGAATCAACGTGTCAATTTTTTTTCTGGATTTCATCAGAGATGAAGCGGAGCTTGTAAAAAGAATAGTCAAGGAGATATCAATGCAGCTAGACCGAAGCATCCGGTTGGGATACATCCCCAAGTGGTAAAGCTGGAATCAATGATAAACATGAAGTCTGATGAGGAAGTTTTCTTTATAGGATTATGGGGAAAGGGAGGCATAGGAAAGACAACTTTAGTCAAAGCCCTTCATAATGCTATCTTTAGACAATTTGAGGGTTCATGTTTTTTGGCAAATGTTCGAGAAGCTTCAAAAGATTCCAAGGATTTAGTTCCTTTGCAACAAAAATTGTTGTCTGAGACATTACTGGGACAAGAGTTAGTAGTGTTTAGTGTTGATGGAGGTATTAACTTAATTCAAGAGAGACTTTGCCACAAAAAAGTTCTCCTTATTCTCGATGATGTCGATGAAATAAAACAATTAGATGCTTTAGCTGGAGAGCCTGAGTGGTTTGGTGAAGGAAGTAGAGTCATTATTACTTCAAGAGATAGACATCTGCTAGCTTCCCATGGAATAGATGAAGATCATATATATGAAGTTAAAACTCTGGAGAATTGCGAAGCTCTTGAACTTTTCAACAAGCATGCCTTTGTAAGAAACAAAAAGATAGTTATAAGGAGGGATCTTGTGGATAGTGCTTTGCAATATGCAAATGGACTTCCTTTGGCACTTGAGGTATTGGGCCGTTTCCTACGTGGTAGAAGAGAACGTGAATGGGAAAGTACATTGAGTAAACTTGCCAAAAGTCCTAATGAAAAAATCAATGGTGTTCTTAAGTTAAGTTATGATGGATTAGAGCACAATGAAAAGGAGATATTCCTTGATATTGCGTGTTTCTTCAAGGGGCGGACTATAGAGTACATTACGAAAGTTCTTGACAGTTGCGACTTTGACACAACTATTGGAGTGCAAGTTCTTATTGAGAAGTCCTTGATATTTACTGATAGAGGGACCCTACAGATGCATGACTTGATCCAGTTGATGGGCATGGATATTGTTAAACAAGAATGCCCCGATAATCCTGGAAAACGAAGGAGGTTATGGCTTTATGATGATGTTCATTATGTTATGTCAGGGGATCTGGTAAGATATGCTAGTTTAGATGGTGATTTTGCTCTCGTATTATGTGAATTCATATATTAACTGAAATGCAAATTGGTCAAATACAGGGAACAGGTGCAGTAAAAGCCATAGTTTTGGATTTACCCGAGCCAAAAGAGATATACATTGGTCCCGATGCTTTTACAAACATGAGAAGGTTGAGGGTACTAATCATGATTAATGTGCATACCTCTTTCCAGGGTCCTATCTGTCTTCCTGATGAGCTAAAATGGTTAGAATGGTCTGAATGTCCTTATTCGATTCCAGAATTGTGCTCTAGTCCGAAGAACTTAGTTGGACTTGATCTGTGTAGAAGCAACATCCAAGTAGTGAGGGAGCAATTTAAGGTGCGCATTTAAATGAATAGTCTTTATTTCTTTATCTTTTATGTATCCATATCTCTATCCTATGACTATATATGTGTACATGGATTATTCAAAACTTCGAATGCAACAATAACTAACTCTGATGATGCTCGTTAATATGCTTAAGAAACTCTACATTTAATAAATTGTTTAAATTTGATTAAAGTATCAGATAGGACGCCAATGTACTGCATGAACCCACATAAGTGGAGTTTTCCCGTTTTAGTGGACTAGTAAACACTTTCTGATGTGAATCTTGATGCTGATTCGAACAAAAAAATTCAAGAAAAATGTCCAATCTCATTTCCAAATACTACAAGTACGGAAACTGATAAGAACAATGAACTGAAAGCATCGGTGAATTTTGATACTGAAAATTGGAGCAAAAACTCGGTGATATTATTGAAAGATCGGGTGATGACTGCTTAAATTTTTAATATACATGAATTGAGGATTTAATTTGTATGTCTTTGGAAATGATAGACACTAAAAATGTTATTAAAGATCCTATGCTGTATAACAGAGACGAGGTGACTAGACTATTTTTGAAATTGCGTATGGAAAGAGAAAGAGATTTTTCTTGCTTATTTGCTTGATAATTGAAGTGAGTGCACGATAAATGCTTTTGACTGAACTTCCCGATGTTCTCTCTCCGATTGCATTCGGCCCATAATGAAAGATATACAGAAAGTGTATAGTGAAGGATCTTCATCAGACGCTAGTCTTTACTTAAGTTGGTCTGGCCTTGATAACACTCAAATAATGGCCGAAAAGTCCTATGTCCTTTCTGGTTAGAACAACCTCACCAGTGATTTTTGACAAGTACTTCTTTATTATTAGAGGCAGGAAGAAGCAATTTACATAGTTACAAATTCATTTTCGAGTAAAGTTGGGGGTCTTTATCCGACGAATCTCTCCTGGTTCCACGTAACTTGTTCCCCTATTTTTCTTTCATTCGAGCTGTCCATTAGTGCCCTTACTTTATTTCTTCTAGAGGTAAGAAATCACGGAACGGAAAGCGACCCTGCACATGTCTTGTTGGGTGTTCTCTCGCCTAGTAGTAGAACAATGGGGGAGATAGATTGATCATCCAATGAATTCTCCTGTTTTTTCAAAACAAGGCTTGTGAAGTATGACTTCTTACAAGGGCCTTATCCGATAGAGGCGCTAGCACACTACATCTAGCACTTCGAAGCTAGAAGAAGGATGCATGCTAGTAGTCCGCAACGGTTTTGAAGCTTGACTACCAGAGCTTTCTAAAAAAATTGAGTAAGGGGTTAGCTTCACTAATTCAAATATATTTATGCCTAAATCTAATCTAAAGTTATATATATGCATGTGTAATTATATTCGTATTCATATCATCTATACTACTTCTCAAAGCCAAGAGGACCTTCTATGGGATCTCAATTTTTTTCCTTCCCCAAAATTTCATTAATTACTTAATCTGCAAATATTGTATCCATAGAGATTTATACAATCTCTCACATGTTTCAATATCAAAAAATTTGAATCATTTCCATCCAAATGCAAATTTTTTATTGAAATGTTGAAATTTGTTTTTCTTTCCTCATACATTTATATGCTTCTGTTTATTGTGTAGTTTATCAACAATTTCTTTCCTTATTTTGGTAGTTTAGAACAATTTTTCAAACATCAATTTTGTGCGCACACGTAACCTGTACACATATAGCACTATATGTATAAAAAGTCTCTTATATTTTTCTCGACCTATGCCTTATAAGAGACATACTTTGTGGTCTTCCAATTTTCCTGTCGTGCTCGTTGGTTCCACGGACTTCGGTGCGGGGGAAAACCCCACTACGGGGGATAGAAAGGACGAGACTAGATAATCTAGGTCTCCCTTAGCCACTCGAAGGATACAGTCCTCTCTGGATCCCACGTGAACTCTAGAAATCCACCGAAGGCACAGAGAGACGAAGAAAAATGACATGGGAGAGCACCCAGAGGGCGTCTATAGCTAGAAGCCTAGCAGACCTTTGTTTAACCTCCCAGTAAAGAAAAGATAACCTACCTAAAATACAAAATTCGAATAAGCACCAATATTATCAAATATCTAATTGACATTGAAGTAATCTCAAAAAATTATTATAAACAAACTTACAGATTAAGGAAGTACATATTATATCCCAACTATTCAAATCCCAAGAGAGGATCTTGAAATTTCAATACGTATTTTATATACTCTCCCTCCGTTTAAAAAGAGTCATCCTCGAGGCCAACTTCATGAAGTTCTTGATCTTCATGATATGGTGATAGATCAGCCACATTAAAAGTACATAGTCTCCATGAAGTTCACTTTTGTAACTACTTGATTTCCTTGCCTCTTTCTTTAAAACTCTTCCTCACTTCCTCATGTAACTGCTTGATTTCCTTAGCTCTTTCTTCAGCATCTCCCTTGAATTGACGCTTAGTGGGTGATGGTGGGAGATCAAAAGATGCTTTTGGTACCCAACAAATCGGCATTATCCTGTAGTTTGACTCATCGAATTATAATACGCAAATTCAGCTTTAACCAATAACAAATCCCATTGTTTAACATTTATTCCAATAAAACTCCTTAATAAATTACCCAAAATTCTATTAGCAGCATTAGCTTGTCTAGCGGTTTGAGTATGGCTAGCAAAACTTGACATCACTATCAGAAAGGGCTGTCTTCGAATGCCAGGCAGGTAGACAATTTCGCGAAAATAAAGCTCAACAATATGTAACGCATCAAGGGGTTTGTTACATGATACGAAATCTGACATTTTTGAAAATCGATCAATCAATCACCATGAATTAAAAAGTAATGATTATGAGAGATTCTCGGATCTACAGGTGGTTGTTTGTAAATCTCTGCGTAACATTCTAGATCTGTCGAGTGCTACCTATGGTAGCTTAAATTCATGCAATGAATTAGTTGGCAAAGGATTGACCGTAACGCGGGTCCTCCAACTTGGGGTTACGCGCACTCTCTCCTCCTTTAAATTACGAGTATTTTTTATGCACTTTTATTTACTGGAAGTGGCTACGCCACTTAGCATTAGCATGATTTCTCTTCCATGTCTCTAGATAGAACTCAAGTGTGTGGTCGAATTACAAGCGTGTTTCTTTTCTTTTTTTTTAACCCCGTCTTTTGTCCAATTTACGAGGATTACTTGCTAATCTCATATTCAAAAAGGGAGATTTTTATCAAGTGATTTTAAATAAAAATTACAGTGCCAGATTTTTAAGAATTCTTATCTCATATTTGTTTGGAATGTCCATCCAAGCTGACTTTATCGTTCTTGCAGGATTTTAAAAACTTGAAGTTCCTTAATTTCAGTGAATGCCAGTCACTAGTTTGTATGCCAGACCTCAATTATACTCCAAATCTCAAGGAATTGGATCTCCATGGGTGCAAAAACTTGGAGCGTGCCCACGAATCAGTTGCGTATCAAGGCAAGTTACAGTTGTTGAATTTAAGTGAGTGCTCTGAACTTCATCATCTTTGTGATGTGCTTCAAGCCAAGAATCTTCAATCTATCAATCTTCGTGATTGCTCAAAATTGCAAAGATTCCCTGATATTCCAGATGAAAACAAAGGCTTGCTAAATCTTCATTTAGATGGGACACCAATTAAGGAACTTCTTGCATCCATAGAAAATCTCGTCTCTTTAGAAGTTATGACTTTAAGTAATTGCAAGAATTTGACAATCCTTCCATCTAGCATTTACAAGTTGCAAAATCTTGAAAGGTTGATACTTGATGGCTGCTCAAAGCTAATCAACTTTCCAAAGAAGGATGAATCAAGTGATCCCCATATGAAGATAGGATTTCCCAATTTAAGTGAGTTAAATCTTCGTAAATGCAGCCTATTAGAAGTAGATTTCCTAGAGAAACATTCATGTTTTTCCTTTTTAAGAGATTTGAATTTGTCGGGAAACAATTTTACTAATCTTTCTATATCTGAGCAACTAAATAATTTGCTTAGCGTGGATGTTTCGTACTGCCAACAACTTCAAGAGGTCCTCGAGATTCCGGGGCATTTACAAAAGCTGGAAGCAGTAAGTTGCGAATCTCTGCGCAAAATTTCCACCGACACGTGTCTCCCAGAGTGGATGGATTTATCTTCATGTTATGAACTGGTCCGTCATGGTTTCACTGTAAATGATTTCGTCAAGCCCGAGGTTAGCGCCCCCTTTTTTCTTTCTCCCTCCCTCCCTCTTTCTGACTAATATGGAGCTGTATACATGTTAGCTGCACTGAGTGTTTGGGAAGTGGCTATATAAGTAAACGAGAAGGATGTTCACTTCTGTTTATAGAACTCTAGTTCGCTGTAGAATTGCAAGGATCACCAAATGAAACATTTCAACAGTACATGTTGATCCAATAACAAAATCTTGTTTCCACCAATTAAAAAAAAAAAAAATTGTAATGCTATTGCTGACTATAGCTAAACATTGATATTTGATTTATGTAACAAGAATGCAAGTGGAAGTCAAGGCAATGGGACAAGGAAATATGTAAGTTTTATTGGACGCGAAATGGTTACAAGCCTATAAGATTGGGTTTAGTTATTACAGTTGGATGGGTGTAGTAATTTTCTTTTTTTTTTTTGGTTGGTCTCTTGTGTACACCAAGACTGAACAGTCTTGCCTATTTATAAGCTCATTCCACCGCCATTCTTCAGCAAATATTTCTCAACATTATCTCTTCGTGCTTTTCAATTTGCTTGCTAGACATTCTATTAGCCACTTCTAACTAACACAAATTAAGCTAGAGATTTGCAGACACCAGAGACTTTGACCACCCACCAGAGACTTACATACATGAGTATAGGGAAGTCTAGCCTTTTCTAGAAAAATGATCCAACACTTTAATACTCCTCCTTGATCAATTTTTGTGATGCTCCGAGCATCTTCACAATGTCTCAAAGTTGACTTGCTGTAGTGCCTTAGTAAATATGTTCACAACTTCATCCTCCGTTTTGCAATACTTGAGCTCGATCACTCTATACTTTGCAATTCTCATATGAAGTGACATTTGATGGCAATATGTTTGGCTTTTCCATGAAAAGCACGATTTTAAGAAATAGCAGTAGCAAACTTGTCTCAATTTCACCAAAAAAATAACTTATTGTCTCAGGATATTGAAACTAGGTTCTATATGTGCTTTTCCGAGGTCATATAGCATTTTTTGAAGACATAATGCTTGACTAGTGGTAGTAGAGATTGCGATGCAGTCAGTTTTTGCGGTAGACTGCTCGCGAGTCTTGCTTATTGGATGCCCATGAGAACATTTTGGAACCTAGTGTGAATGCGTAGCTAGTAGTACTCCCCCTATTGCCAGCTCAGCCTATCCAGTCACTATCAGAGTAATCAAGCAACTTTGCGGTTGCACTTGACCAATAACAAATGCCATAATCTGTTACTACTTAGTAAGTATCTTAGATTTCTTTAGCAGCTCCAAAGTAAATTTGGCTTGTATTCTGCATGAAGCATGATAGTGAACTTGTCACGTACCTGATTTATGGTCATTCAGTCATGAGATAAAGTAGACTTCTAATAAGGCTTATGTAGAAAGAAGCATTGGGCATTTTTGCTCCATCTTCCTTTAGTAGTTTCTTGGTTGTCACGAGCTGTGTTGCCACCATTTTGCAATAGTTCATCTTGAATTTCTTCAGGAGGTTCTCTGCATATTTCTTCTGCAAAAAGGAAAACCCCTTCATTTTCATTGATCTCAACAAGGAGGAAGTAGAGCCTAAGTCCATCATCTTAACTGTCTTCTTCATTTCTTCTTTGAATTCTAAAATCATTTTCATTGTTTCCTATATATATACATACACCGTAAGGAGCCTGAGGAGCTGAAGATCTCTATAGAGAAAAGATTTAAACCTAGAAGTGATTAACAGAACTAAGATTTGGGAGTGTGATTAATCTTAGCGTCTGCTTCCATGATGATTCCTTAGAAAATAAAGAAGATTAAAGTCTACTATAGGAAGCAAAATAAATGCTACGTATTCTAAGATGTAAATGCAGATATACACGGTACAAAGAAAGATAAGTAAAGTCACGCACATTTAAAATGATATGAATTGCAAATGAAATATATAAAACGATAAGTAAGAAAAAGCAGAATATAAAACCAACCATGAAGGTGGTATAGACTGATATTGAAATGAAAAGAAAGTTACATATATTGAAAAGTTACAGAAAGTAAAACCTTTCACAAAAGTAGTAATCGGTACCCGAGGGAGATAGCTGATAAGTAATTTACAAAGTGACTAATCAACCATGAATGGCTTGGTAATCTTACAAGTGATAAATAAAAGAAGTGATCCAAACCACGATTTGAAAATACTTACACAGTAATTGGGATACAAAAGTAGAAGGGGAAGGTTGCAGAGTGACGAAAGGGATTCCGAGAGAGGCAGAGAGTTTTTGAAAATGGGGAAAGAAAGGCCTCCTCTTGAATTGGAGCAAGTGCTTTCTTCATAGTGCTCATGATTACAGTGTTTTGCCACAGTGAACGGTAAAAGTTATATGTATATGACATCATTTATATACATAGAAATAATAAGAGTGTTACACCTATATTGAGTCTTGACATAGAGTGTTGGCTCACTCGTGCTCTTCCCATATCGTTTTTTTCTGAAGTATTCGTTGATTTCACTAGACAATGCTTGCAATGCTTGTTTTAACCTGTATACAGCTTTCTTGAGCCTTAGGACCTTTTTTTCTCTAGCGAGGAAGCCCGATGATTGTTTCACATAGATTTTTCCTTGAAAATAACCATTTAGAAATGCTTATTTTACATCAAGCTAATAAATTTTACACATCCTTGTGTTGCTGAGTGATATGAGAGCATAAATAGTGTTGGGGGGGGTGATAGGAGCAAAAGTCTTAGCATAGACAATATTTGGTTGTTGCGATATTCTTTTGCCGTGAGCTGTGCCTTATACTTCCGAATTCATCTGTTTACATTGAGTTTAATCCTGTAAACACATATGGACTCTAATCATGGATTTGTCTTAGGTGTGGTTGACAAGATCCCCAGGGTTTTTTTTTTTTTTCGATTATCTTGATTTCTTCTTCTATGAATTTTATCCAAATTTCTTCTTTAGAGGCATCTTCATAGCATTCGATTTCTAAGGCATTGAAGATGCATGTTTTGTAAACTCTTTTAAGAGATTTTACCGTTAATATAGGAGATTTGAGAATAGATTTTATTGCATCGAACTTGGAGAGGATGGTGGTGTTACGTCTTAAGTAGTGGAGTATGATGCTTCACCTTCTCCTTGTGCTGTAGAGTCCTCACATACTGCTGTTTTCTTGTCGATCTTGATGTATGGACTAATCATAAGCTTTTAAGTTCTTAGATTGTAGACTCCATAGACTTTTGATTGGTCGTTGTAGTGATGTATAATCCCTTTACCCACGTAAACTCATTGAAACTTCTCTTTTTAGGTGCCAATTTAGAAAAAATTTCTAATAATCGACATCTATGACAGCTACTTCTTACCCAAACTAGGAGGTTTGGTGGGGTTTTTTTACCTGGAGAAGAGATGCCAAAGTGGTTGCTCCCCAATAAAGAGGGTTATATATCTTTCTTTGCTTCAAAGGACTTGTATAAGAAGATCAAAGGATTAGCTGTGGCCAGTGTAGTCCGAGTAAAAGAAGGAAAGAAGAATGCCAAATTATTTAAGCATCAAGTATATGGTAATGGGAAAAGGATGAAGAAAGGATTTGGAAAATCCATCTCATTGAATTCGAATCATGTGATTTTGGGTTTATCGAATTAGAATACCTATGGGGAGATGTCTCTTTTGGTCCAAATGATTATTGGAATCATTTCCAGTTTAGCATCATTGCTTCGGGTGGCCTAATTGTGAAAAAGTGTGGATTTCGACTAATATGTAAATCACTAGAGAACGAGCTAGAGGTTTTGCTTCAAGATGATCAGTTACTTGATCCAGCTTTATTTTATGAGGTTTTGGATGAGGATCAAAGAAGCACAGAGATAGATAGTCCAAGCAAGTTCGTCCACAAAGGTTTGGATGAAAATCAAACGAGCACAGAGGAAGATAGTCTAGGCAAGTTCGTCGACAAAGGATTGAACATGACTGACTTCTCAATTGAGGTCTCTCTCTCTCTCTCTCTCTCTCTCTCTCTCTCTCTCTCTCTCTCTCTCTCTCTCTCTCTCTATTGAGTATAGTATTTAACATTAGCAAGAATGCCTAATTATTATAGAAATCTAGCTTTGGTTGAATTACAAGGAAAATGCTCAAATCAAATTCTTCCCCTTGACTAATTATAAACTTGGGTGCTTCTAACAATTTACCCATGTAACAGAAATATCGGTATTCCCAAATTTCTCCTGCTTACCGAAATGTTCTCCTTGGCGGAAAGATGCCAGAGCAATTTGTCCTTGTTGAAGAGAGTACCATATCTTTCATGGCTTCACAAGACTTTTACGACAAGTTTCTAGGATTGGCTCTTTGTGTTGTTTTCAACGTAGAAGACAGAGAAAAGGAAATATCTTTCGAGCTTGTGCCAAATGTTAATGGCGAAAGGCGGAATGTGCTATCAGGAATTCTTGGTTCATTTGATTCGGATCACATGTGGATCCAATATCTCAAATCAAATGTGTTGTGGGGACTATTGGAGGGAAGAGTTGATTTTGATCAATTTGAGGAGAGTTATTTACGATTTAGCCTTAGAATCAAAGTATCGGGTGGAACCATGAACAAGTTGGGCTATGTGCTACGGTGCGGGCAATTGGAGGATGATTTGAAGGTTGTACTTGAAGACAATCAATTTGTGGATTCAGCCGCACTCTGTGAGGATTTTGATGGATCAACAGGTTTAAGAGAATTCTTAAGGAAATGTCACCTCCCTATAGAGAAACTGGGAAATAGTGAAAGTGAAAGTGAAAGTGAAGACAATTAAGTGGGAAAAGGCAAGTGTAGTATTGTTGGCTTGCAGATCTCAAGGAAGCAATCATTAAGCTAGGAGGTGGCATACTTATCCTTATATCTGGGCAAATGTATGGGAAATTCCTACTATTAGAACTGTGTTGTTGTTGGAGTGACAAATGGCTTTCAATTCAAACTTGCTTGATTCAAAGATGCATGAATAGAGAGAGGGTGACTTGGCACACAAGATGCTTGAATTCATCATAACAGGGCATCATTTCTGGCTCAAGTATCTCCACCATGGTGTGCTGCAGGAGGACCGAAAAGATTCAAGTCATTTCCACGTTAGCCTCGGACCATCCCATGAAATTGTGAAGTATTGGTGAATCCGTCTGATATGCATGTAACAAGATAGTGATTTGAGGGTTTTGATCTCGTAGATTCAGCCAGTAGAGCCAGCTCTAGTCCATGAAGCAGTCTTGGATCAAGAGGTTTGGAGGATATTGCGCTTCGCTGGGAACATGATCTAAGCAAATGAATCTAGAGGGAAGTGGTGATACTAGTACAAAGGAGAGCACGATGCATGAAGAAAGCAAAATAGGGGAGGTAATGGAGGAAGGGCGATGGCCAAAGCTTCTCAATTAAATGAAGATTCAAGAAAGGAGCTAAGACAGAGGGATGCGATACAGACAGCTGAAAGTAGATTAAATAGAGAAAAAGAAGAAAGAGAGAAGAAACTCGGACCAGTGGTTTCTTCTTGTCTTCACGGCCTGATTCGCATGAAAGCTAAAGGGTCAAAGTCGTTGCACATCCATGGAGGATACACAGGAATGCATGGTTAACCTAAAGCAGATGCAAGGGAAGATCATATTGTTCCTCAGCAAAGGCATGATCACAATAATTGAGCAACTTGGAACGGATTCGCACCGATTTTTTCAGATAGTTTGATCACGACTTCTGAGGGATGATTACTACTTCCTTCTAATTGTCATGGAGCGTTCAACGTAAGCACTTTATTTTGCTGGAACTATAAGTATTTGCTTAATGCCTTCTTCATTTGATTTAGAAGTGAAATTTTACGAGTTACTGACGTACTTGTCATGAGTTTGTCAAGAGAAATCGTTGAAAGTGACGTTCCAAACTGTTTTTTTATCCCACTTTTTTTTTTTTTTTTTTTTTGGTGATTTTAAGCATATATTTACTAAACTCAAGTTGGGTCTCGAAAGTTAGCTTTTCCATTGGCGTAATCGAGTTATTAATGATCACATGCGTTCGTGGTTGTTACAGATTCAGTTGCAAGATGTGCTGCTTTGGAGCCGGTAGGTGGTGGCGCTTGTGTGGGGATTGCTGTGGAGTGCCATGCCTTTGGTTGGAGGCATATGGATTGTCCTGTGACTTGATTGCTTTTCGCGTTCATGCACCCTTTCAACCTTCCATCGTTTCAGTGCTAGGAAAGCTTGAAACCCTTGTAGAGGACTAAGCATCCCCGAGGATAAAAGAATGAAGGAAATCATCCCTGAATTTGGATGATGACTTGGTCGTGGATTGAGAGTTTAGAGCTGCCAAAGCCGTTGACATCTGCGTGAACGAGATTATTCCCTACCACCAGTGCTTGTCCCTTCTCTCTGTCGTCCAAAGGAACCCCAACTCTGTGACGCCCTCCAGGTGTTTGTGAATTTTCCCAACTGTATCCATTGTGTAGTTCGCGGATTTAAATGTTTTGACTACTAGTCTTGTAAAATTATTTTCTCTTTTCTTTTAGTTATTTTTCTATTATGTTGATGCCCTCGTCAATCTAGATGGATGACTTTATTCCATTTTCACTACTTGCAGACTTGTCCTGGATGAGAATTGTTCCCATTGGGTTTGGGAGGCGAGTCTAGTAAAGACTTAGGTTCTTCACAGGTTTGCAAGTACCAAGTATGTATGGAGAGTTGAAGTTCACACTTAAAAATACTTCAATGGAAGAATCTAATCGAGTCTAACAAATCGCAAAAGAGGCACAGAGCATGGGGGAAGTTACTGCCTGTATTTGGAAATTTGTCAAATTCCTGTTATGTACCATTTGAGAAGGTACTCTTGTTCATTTTGATTTTTTTTCCTCACTATGCACTGCTAAAAACTTCCACCACATGCATGAGCGGGTGTGATTCTGATTTTATAGATTTGCTATAGCAGGATGTTCGTGAGTGGGTCACTACATGGATACTATACTTCCTGAAACAGAGATTCTATGCTAGTTTATCCGAAGTCAAAAGTGTCCTGTCTCTTTTTGGGTACCCCGACATTTGCATGCGGATGTCCTTGGATTGACCTTTTGTGTTGCTTTTGAATTGAAGGAGGGAATTCAGGCTAGCCTTTCATGTGAGGTTCGAGTATTGGTAGATCCCATTTGAAGCAACTGCAATAAAAGCACTTTCTCTTCATTACAGTCCGATCACTTGTGGTTTAACTATTTTCCACACCGTTCATTCAATGAACTGTATGAGATGCTAGAGACTGAGTGGAGTCTCTTCCAGCTTTCATTTGAAGTATCAAAAGCAATTCTAAGAAGGTGTTTGGGTTTCGCCTTATATGCAAGCAAGTGGAGGATGACCTAAGGGTTCTATCCCAACATGAATTGCCCTTAGGAAATGCCTCAAGCCTTTAAAGATAATCTCAGTAATCAGAGACGTTCTTGAATCATGGCACAAAGGTCCACTTCTGGATTGCAGCCAATTTTGAATATTAGACATAATGCTTACTGTAATTTGTTGCATTTGTTAAATGTTTTCCGACACTTCAATTTCAGCAATTTCCATACCTGTGCCGTTTCCTGGTGAGAGTGACCCTTTGTCCATCTTCTCATGGGTTTCTAATGGAATTCTTCTACGTGATGACCACAGCAGCTGTCACATCAAGCAACTTCATCTTGGTTTGTCAAAAAAAGATGGATGGATGGGACATTTGTTGATTTAGCTAGTGCTAATGCTAAAATTTTGGAAATTTAATTGCAAGGGATTACTTTGCATATGTCCAATAGTATACATATACCATGTATATTATTTAGCAGTTACAAATTTGAAACTTTTTGCAGCTGAATTTAGCTTTAGGCAGTGGGGAATTATTCAAATGCTTAGATACAAAGGGATGTTAAAAGAAGTTATGTAGGTCATGTTCTTTGGTCTCATTGGGAGTATTGTTTGAGTCACTATGATCTTGTGCTTTAGAAACTGCTTCATTTTTATTGCTTTTTTGCGCTTCACTCTTGGGGATCCTATAATTTCTTCCAAATTGCTTGCGTCACAAAGCTCTTTGCTCTCTCTTTCATATTTATGTGTCTATCGTCTCTTACAGTTTCCCCCTATTGTACTAGTCGGGGTGCTTATAATGCAAGATTATAGACGTAACACAATTTGATATGTAAATGAGCCTTCCCAAGTTTCTCACGTGTATCTTTGAGTCTGTTTTTTGCCAAATTAATGCGGCGGGCGTTAGTTTTGCTCTTCTGCTGAGCTTTTGGATGTTCTGTCTTTATGGAAGTTTAAGGAAATATGAGCTTGACAAGTTCCATATATTTGAATCTCTCTTCTTTTCTATAAATTCATGATGTGTATAGCTTCAAACACTATATCATATTGAAATACTTTTCTATTGTTTCAAAATGACATTTCGCTGTGCATCCAAATCACTGTCCTTCTATTTGCCGTTCACTTGTCTTGTTTCTGTTTTCATCACAGAGTGTGGGATTACTTGTATAAGAGAATATTATTTGAAGGATAGGAAGAAAGAGCTCGAAAGTAAAGAGACGTCTAGAACAAAGTCAATTCCTTCAATTTCATTTGCAAGTTACATTCTTGGGTAGAAGAAACCCATCATGAAGTTCGAGCATCTTGCACACTTTCTCTAATTTGTCTGATTATCTTAGTTGGCATACCATCCGAGGGTTGGCACATGCAATTTAAATCGAGAAAGGTTAAGGGCTGTGGCTGGCAAAAAGGGCGCATATTGATGTTCTTGAAGTAGATGTGTTTTGTAGGAAGCGGTTGATTGAGCCTGTTCTGGGTCTATTATGTTTCTCTATCTCTGGATGTGCTGTTAATGGGGGTGTGCTCGAATCTGTATTTGTTGGTTCTACATTTGTAACAAATATTGCTACTTCATTCCACTCTTAATTTAATTATGTCTTCTCATTTCCCAAATAAAGGTAAATGTTTGATTGCCTGATTTTCACCAGAAAAGATAATTTGTGCAGAATATATCCCTAATTCAATTAAGCATCAGCCTCCTTTCGGCAAAACTCAAATATCACATGCATCCTCCCCCTTTTGTCATAGCATCAAAAAAAGGCTTCAGTTGGATATATGTAGATCAAATGCTTTCAACAATTCTACGGGCTCGAGCTCATGTGTTTACATAAGCTCCCAAGCCAACAAGATGAAAAGAATCTTGACCACGTTATCAAGTAAGAAAGAAGCCACAGCGTAATTGAAAAATAAAGACAACGCACAGAAACTCTAATAGGTTGGTGGAGGAAGAGGATATTGTGGAAATAAATAACTATTTTGGAGAATCCTTGTCGCATCTCATTGCAGACCATGTGGGATCTCCCTCAAAGTGGAGTCAAAGCCAAGTAAGCTTGGTAGAGAGGGCCTCTACCAATGGATCACCTTCATTTCTGTCCTAGTATCAACTCTGGCAACTCGTGTTATTCAGTGATGGGCTATACCCCTTGAGTTTGGTTTGGCCATCCCAAGCATTCTTCCATATCTAAACTTCTCTTTTCTGTCTGATGTCCATACCTTTTAGTGTGGACTCTCCAATAAATTGGCAGTGGTTTAGGACTCCAGGCGTCTCACCTCCGAGGACAACATCAAAAGTTCCAAAAATGCGAGTTAAGGCCATCCCCCGCATGGAAAATTCAATACTTTTGGAGGTCACTTCGGGAGACCTGAAAACCGTTCTTGACCTTGAACGTCAGCTTGATTTGTTCCTCAAATAAATCAGCTCTATGACTAGAAACGGGAAGCAGGCAGTATATCATAGTCGTATGGAGACTAATGCATATTGACATCCGAATGCACCGCCTTAAGATCATGAACTAATCACCTCACTTGTTCAGAGAAATCGTCATTTTTCTCAGTCATGCAAATACCGCTGATAGCTAAACCCTGCAAATCACCCTTAGGACTAATGTTCAAGAATAATCAATGTTCTATTCACAAACAACTCGTAAATTATTTCCTTCTTATCATTCTCGCCTTTGATTGAATGAGTATAAAACCATTTCACATAAATCTCCACAGACACCGACATAAATCCAAATCCAACCCGACTAGCTAAAACCATTTGCCTAACGGAAATCCATCCTGTGTGAAGAAACTCAAAAGTCTATATTCCGTCTCTTCCAACATACTTCTAGCAGCAAATGTTGATATCTATCGAAGCAAGCTTGGTTCTGTTCATGGAAACCAACTTGCAGAGCAGTCGATGCGACCTCCTCTTCACTTTGTTATGCCCTCCAGTGTGATGAAGAACTGCTTCCCCTCTTTTCTAGCTATGTGTTTGATCGGGCTGCATCCACAGGTTGTGAGCTCTTAGGTATATATATGCAAATGGTTGCTCAAAGCTTCATAAATTTCTGCACAAGATGGAGAATAATTCAGTTGTTTTGGATTACGCCATTGGATTGCTAAATCTAATTCATCTAAATCTAAGAATTGCAGTCCATCAGAAGTGGATTTTCTCATGGATGTTACCTGTTTTTCCACCTTCTTCTCCTCGTCACTAGTAGGCAACGCAGTTACTTACTACTCTGCCTGCAAGCATTAGTAAGTTTGAAAAGTCGGATGTTCTTGATTTTTCAAGTTTTAGCAGCTTCAACCAAACTTTGAATTACTTATATGGTTACTGTAGAGATCGACTAAATTGTTTTGAAATTAAGTTGAGGCTTTAGTCAGTTTTGTAATTGGGAGAACTATTTGGGAGATTTGATTGGTATGCGCTTGTTTGGGTACATATGAATAGAGCAATGATATGTATGGAAGAAGTAAGCGGACTCCCCATCCAATTGGCATGGCCTGTCTTCAATTACACCTTTGCCCTGAAGTAACTCACTTGATTAAAAATAATTTGATTAAAGATCTATCCCAAATAGAAATTGTTATTTGTATTATTAATTGAGTAAACCCAATGAGCATTTCAATCTCAAAATTTTGCGAAAGAAATTATATAGACACGCCATGCATATTTGTAGAATACACTATGCTCATACAAAATTATAGATGAACAAAATCATAACTTGAAATAATGAAGATGATTCATAGGTTACCAATTAACGTCTTATCTTCTAAATATGAATTCAAAAGAACTCTCTAGTATTTATTGTCTTACCTTTTAGAAGGGTTCAAATTCTTTACATACTATCAAATATCATGACACTGCATGTACATAAGAAATTGATATTCGAAACTTTAACAAAGTAAAGCTATTATTTGCATGTAGTAAACATGATAATACCATTTTGCTATATTTCTTGTCCTTTTAAATCCTAAATTTTTTAGCATTTAATACTAAATACTACAAATTTTAAGAAATTTATACGATGTTCTAGTAATTAAAATTTGAAATGCTTACTTTGTTTGGGATAATATGTGATATCAAACGAACGAAAGAATTATATAATCAAATCTACCGTAAAGGTTATACGTGATTGTCATGTGACTGATTTGAACTATAGTGTTACATAATGGTCAAGATTATGTTATTCCGTAATATTTAAATCATTAAATCATGGAAATGAATAGCTGGTGAAATACACAACATGAAGAGTATGATTGAGGATACCCCTTCCTTTCAGCTCCATCACCGTCAATCGAACGTCTATCCCATCTCCGATCGGTGACAGCCGCCGTCAAATCTCCCTTGCCGATCAGTGCAACCGCGGCCGTGACGGAGCAGAGAACGGATGCTCATCATCACCGGTCGGAACTCCTCTCGTGCTCTTTCTCCCTCGCTCGGTGCTTGCGGGAGAGGCTGAGGAACCGAGCGAAGCAAGAACAGACGCACAGATCGAGAAAATTATCTTCCTCTTTCATCTTTGAGCGCTCTGGACCGAGTCCAGTGTCCACGCCCGCGGTCAAAGCCATTTGCAGCTGAATATCTTCGTCGAGCAATTTTGTCGCTAATCGATTTGTCGCCTTAGCTTCGTCTTTGTGAGGTTCTTGAAGTCTTTCAGTGCCTTCATTTACTAGCAGGTAACCATTCGGATCGGATCTCCCCCAAGGTAGGACGCGGTCGATTCATCGAAAGTCGATCATACGATTGTTCTGTGTTTGCCTTTTGCCGAGAGCTTCAAATTGTGATCTCATATTGCTTTTGTTATATTGCTCGCCGATTGATAGGAATTCCTATTTGTTGAACACCTCACCGTTCATGATCACCACCTGTTCGACGTTTTGCCTCAGAGATGATAATGACGAATTTGTCTTCATCATTGATCAATCCGAGATTGCATAGAGTGATCTGGATGTTCTTGTTCGACATGCTGATCATATATTGTGAATTTTGATGCTTCATCCTTTGATGGCAGAGAGTTCTCTTTCCCTTGGTGCTTCGGTTTACTTTGTCTCCTTTGGTTGTGTGACTGAATTGTCGTCTGGTATAACAGTAAGTCACTATACATTGGTGGTGAATAAATCACAGCCAAGCTATGTCAAGTTCAATCTCGTTTTGATGCTCATAAAAGACCATTCCACCAAAGTTTGAGAAAGAGTCTTCAACCTAATTTAAATTCAAAATAAGCGGAAACGGTACAAGAAATGCTCAGGGATCGGAAGTTTAGTTAAGTTGATAAATTATGGATATATGAAAGCAGTTAAGTTAAGAAATCATGGATATATAAAAGAAGTTAAGTTAAGAAATGGCCATTGACCTAGTAATAATCAAAGGGAATTTAAGACTTATGAATAGAAGATATGCAGAGGAAAAAGATATGTTGATATAATGCTTGAACCCTGCCAAAATTACTGCTGAATTCCCTTTGAGTATTGTTGCAACATTGATGTCAATGTCTCCATTTGAGCATCATTTGTACAAACTGTGATTAATTTCAATTCCAGCAATGTTAATGTCCTCGTAATCTTGTTTTCAGTTAATTTTGTTTGGCTCATTCCTTTGAGTTTAGTGTTCTTTGCTTTGATTTCCTTTATTCCCTGCATTGCACCTTTAAATAATTCACAGTACTTCCACTTTAATTTCTGAGCAATTTGCTATTCCTGTCATTTAGATCGATTTCCATCAAACCATTTCATCCATTGCTTCCAAGAGCTAGCACACATACATGCACACCATCAAAGCCATCTTTGGAAAAATTGTTTGTGGACAGTTTAATCACTTTAGAGCCAAGCTAGAATCAGAAAGTAAGCTTGTAATTTGTTTTCCCAATTGCTTGACCGTCTGATCAACTTACATTGAGCAAATTTGCTACAACAATATCATATAAATAAATATGCTGATGTGCACAAATGATTGCACTATAATAGGATTCTACAGTTAGATGCCATCGGTTCAAGAGGTGGCTCCCACCATCACCATATGACGGTTTACCCTAACGAGGTTCAAGAGGTAGTTCTCACAGCATTACACTTTGTCACTTGTGGCATTTTGTTTGCATTGTACACAAATGTCAGTCCATTTTTGATGCGCATGCATGATGTCATCTGTTCATGTATCTCATGCTCAACATCTTACATAATGAATAATGATTTTTCAAGCAGGTTTGTGGTACATAAATATGTACTTGCTTTATGGTATTCAATAAGAGTAATGATTCCTGAGCCAAAGGAATCTACCGAATCTATGTTTACCAAATTGAGCTGGCTCTAGAAGAACTTTTTACATGTCTGCTTGCTAAATTCCAATTTGAAATCCGTAGTTTCTACTTTCCCCTTTGATATTAAGAAGAGCAGTGTACTAGACCTAAATTTGGTGATAGCAACTTGGAATTTTCTTTGCAGGATTTCAGTGCATAGATTTAATTCTTAGCTCATAAATCCAAAAATTCTCAATATGAATATTAGTATCTTTTGGCTTGATCAACACGAAGATATGAGAGAGCAAGCTTGCTTCATGTCATAGGGTGTGTTTGACTGATACCTTCCATGACTTTGATAATGACATATTCTTGGAAAATCGATTCAATAGTTATTTTATTAGTGGAGTGAATAGATGATATATAAAGATTATCCGTCCATTAGTTTTACAAAATGAGACTGTATATTATGTTTTCTCAGATTAAAAAAAAAGGAGAAGTTAGATGAAAAGGTATTTTGGTTTTATAATGTACATTAGTTCTTCAATTTTTTATAGCCAATTGAGATCTTAAACAACCTAATTTTATTTTAACTCCTTTACAACCATGGTACTCTATCCTCTCATCTTCTTTAAAGAGTTTATTTGCATGTCTTGAGTTTTGCTTCACGCTCGATTAAAGGCTGGGGCACAATTACAAGGAGATAATGGAGTGCCATGAAGGAAATGATGATTGATGAGCGGAGAGCGAGGGTGATAGTCTCTTTGGACTGCTCTATTCTGTCCGAAATTCCACAAGGTAAGAATGGAACGAGATCATCCATGAATTTCGAATTTTGGCTTGGCGTAGAGCGAGAGTATAGAGCTTCCATAGCCATTGACAGCTGCGTGAACAAGATTATCTCCCACTGCCAGTGCTTGTCCCTTCTCTATTTTGTCTGAAGAAACCGCACTGCTTGACGTCCGCCAGTGGTTGTGATTTTGCCTAACTGAATCCAGCTTTAAATCATCCCCTCCTCCCCAAAATAAATTTACCGGTTTAAATGTTTAGACCACTACTTTTGTGAAGTTTGTTCTATTTGTTTTGTTTAGTATTTTTTATGTAGCAGCTTGTTTCAGGGCAAAGTGACGTTCAATCTATTATATCAATGCTCGGGTCAATTTAGATGGATCAGGATATTATATATACACAAAATTTTATGTTAAAAGTTTTTTTTTTGGAGAATTGCTGTTATCCCTCGGTGTAATGCTGGAATAAAACCGGCATAATGTGATCGTGTCTTGTAGACTTGTCCTGGATGAGAATTGTTCTTATTGTGCTTGGGCGGCAGAGTCCATTTTAATCTCATCCTGTTGGTACATGTCCACTAGCATGTATTTGTTTTTCTTCCCAAACCCGTTAAGTTGTTCGTTTTTATATTGATATAGTATGGACTTATGTTCATCACAGGTTTAATAGTACCAACTACGGACGTAAAGTTGAAGTTAATTATTAAAAAAGCTACTCAGTGAAAGACTCTAATTGAGCCTAACATATCACAAGAGCGTCAACAGAGCGTGGGGGCAAGTTTCTGTTGGTATTTGGAAATTGGTGAAGTTCTTGTTATGTACCATTTGAGAAAGTAATATTGTCGTAGTTTTGATCTTTTACTTCTGTGCTATCATTCCTAGAAAATATGATGTCAAGATGACTTTGTTTTCTTATGAATTAGAAAGTAGAAATGAGAAATGAAGTTTGAGTTGGATGGCCTTGACTCAATGCTAGCTGACCCCGAATTTATAATTCATCAATTGTGGTGGCATGGATGGAAAAATTCTTGCATGCTAGAATTGCTTGGATATATGGCATATGCATCAGATACCGGTGATAAGTTTAAGAAAGACATACATGGGGTTGTCGAAAAGGCCCAAACCGAATCGACTTGCACCAAAACTCTTATTTTGGCCGGGGCATGGTTTGTTGGGGGGAGGGGGGGGATGGTGGTGTTCTTTGTGTTCGGGTATTATGTATCATAAAATATTCTATACCCTTCTAGATTGCTCCATAATCCATCATTTGGTCTCTTGCTCCCAAATCCATCTTCTCCATTGGAGACTTTCCAGCTCCCAAATTCATTGTCTCCATTGTAGATTCTCCAAGATTATTGTAGATTCTCCAAGATTGTGAAGCTCTCTCACTCCCGAATCCATCTTCTCCAAGATTGTGAAGCTGTCTTGCTTCTATTCCTCCTCATTGTCTTTGCGTGCTCTTTGCGTCTACTCCTATCTCTCTCTCTCTCCTCACCCTCCTCCCCCTCTCCCCAACTCTAAAAAAAAGCACACCTCATCGATCCTCACGACTTCCACACAAGCGTTGAATTGACCTCTCAAATCCATGAGGATGACGATCCAGTCCGGCTAAAAGAGCAACTCAAACCAAATTATTTTGTTTGCTATCTAAACTGCAGTGTCGTCAATTTCTTGTTTTTCTTCTTTTTTGTTGTTCTTGTTTTTGTTTCGTCATTGTTACTTTTGCTTGGATTTGCAATCCAAAGGAGGAGATTGGTCCATAAATCTTTGCATAAGTTCCAAGTGAGATTGATCATTGGAGGAACTTGATTTTTCTCTGTACCGAGTGACGAAATTGGTGTAAGTGAGGAGTTTGATTTGGAGATGTGGTTTTATAGTACTATAGTGGCCATTGGAGAAGACGAAAAACAACGAAAAAAATATAAGAACAAAATAGGATGACCTGATAAGCCGAACTATATTTAGGGAGATGCACCTTCAATTTTGAAAAGTATGATATTCTGAAATTAATTGACAATCAAATTAAATGAACTGACCCTTTCACAACAAAAAATTGTTAGTTCACAACTCTTTCATATTTTGATTTGACTATCTTACCTTATTTACATTATTTTTACAACTTTTTCAAATTTCTTGCCAATTGCCTTTTTAAACATTTATCTATTTTGCACACAATTAATATCTTTTCTCTTTTTCTTCTGTATGCGTTTCTTTTCACGGACATGGATATGGTTTTGATTGTTCACAAATCTGACGATTTACAATGTATTTTCGTCATGTGTAAAATGGGTGTCGTATACATCTTAAAACCTTAAAGAAGAAAAAAGGCAATCGGCATTTGCCAGTTTGAAAGCTTGAGGCACGTTATAACAATGCACCGTGGAAATCCCACTGTCTCTCTGTTATTTTGGGCATTCCCACATCCCACCTGCACCACCACGAGCAGAGAAAACGGGAAAATATTGCAAATGCCATGTCATTGGCTGACGTGGCATGCACTTATTTTTAACTAATTACAAATTGACACATGGCATCAGAGAAACAAATGAAAAATCCCTAATCCAACTAGACTCTCTTTCCTCCCTTCCATCTGCACGAGCCCAACCTCCGCTCGTCCTTCAGCTATCGCCACCGGCGGAGTCGGAGTTGCCGGCGCCGCATCAATCCAGTTTGGCCATCTCCTCCACCCGCTACCTCAATTCCAAATCCGACGTCGAGGACTAGATTTGGTCATGAGAGAAGCCATAGGCGAAGCTGATTTCTCTCCTTCCACCACTCAAAAGAGATTCCATGGATTGGAACCGTTGGCCATGGCTCCAGATCTGGAGTCTTGGCTGCGAGCCCGCTGCTCTGTGTCCCCAGATCTGCCGCTCAGGCGCCAGGACGGCGGATAGGGTGGACGCGGAGGTCGGTTGTCGCTCACGGCCATGGCTTCAGGTCTGGAGTCTCGGCCGCGAGCCCATTGCTCTGCATCTCCAATCTGCCGCCGGGACGACGGAGAGGGTGGACGCGGAGGTCGTCGTCGCTCACGGCCGTGGACGCGAAGCCCACTGGTTTGCGTCTCCTAATCTGCCGCTGAGACACCGGAACGACAGAGAGGGTGTGCGTTCAGATCTGTGGACGAGACGCCGGAACAACAGAAGACCGCTGCTCTGTATCTTCATATCTGTGGACAAGTGCCGCGGCCAAGGCTTAGCCGCCGGGACAACCACGAGGGTGGACGCGGAGATCGGCCTGGACGTGACGATACCGTCGCCCAACAGCTAGATTGGTTTGCTGCTCAACGGCTTTGAGCTCGAGTCCTGGCTCGTCCATGGCTGCCGGTGACAATCTCAACAGCATTTCCACGAGCTGTGATGGCCACGATGGGGCGGTGGCTCGAGGATGGCGGCAGCGGTGGCTTGGGCGGCGGAGATAGCCAAGCTCAGGCGGAGAAAAATAATAATATTTTTTTTAAATTTTCATGTCAATATATATGTGTGAAAATCTAATTGGATATTAGTAAATAAGCGCGATGATGTGAGGGTTGCAAAACACTGAATACGCCACCCCCAATTAGTTTCACTTTTAATGCTAATGACTAAAACGCAAATATTTAAAGAAAAAACCAGAAACTTTAATACCAGCCAATGTAATGGATTAGCAAATTTTCATATGATTAAAATTATTATCAAAAGATGATTAAAAAAAAGCATCATGAAATATAATCCAAGAGTAGTTATGGAATAACTTACCATATGCATATATGCTCATTGTTCTTGGAACTGCGGTCCCTTTGCTCTCCAGCAGCAAGCCGAGTTTGTTGAGCTGGCAGGCCCCGCCGCCTCCTCTATAATTCCCTCATCCCGCGCTCATCTGCTTTGCCCATTAATATAACTTCATTTGCTTAATTAATCCTATATAATTTTCTGATGCTATTTTTTCTATTTCCCATGGTGGGTTGTGTTGCAACCTGAAGGTGGCATGACAAATGGTAATTCCATTCCCTGCATTGGTTATAGATTTTGGGTGAGACAAGATTCAATTGTTCGACCCGTGGCTTGTAGAGATTAACTTTTTGGCCACTTGAAAAAAAATGAAAAATATATAGGTCAACTTTTGAAGCAAAAGCACATGAGGGCTAGAAATCCATATTTCTTAAAGTAGTCGTGAATTGTTAAATTGTTAGATTGAGTCTGTTTGGCTTTGAGCTTCTCGAGGGAACACGGCATTTTTAAAGACGTTTGGACTATAGATTATCAAAACGATACCTACCTCATTCCGATTTTTCTTTCCTTTATTCCCCATGGGCCGAAGGAAACTTTTCAGATGAATTACAGTTTAAATTTCGCCGGTCAGTTTGTAGGCTGCGTGAATAAGGTGATAAGTTTTATTAGCTTTTCATTGCTAATAATTTTTTTGAACGTATGCTTGATTTTGTTAGTAAAAATTTAGGTGTCAACAAGTTTATCAAGGAACATGAGATTATTATTGATGTTTGCATTGGATCATCGATTCGAGATTTTAACGAATACTGGATTTGGACACCTTCAAAGGGTTTTCTTTTCTTGAAGCCAATCAATCAATTAATAAAAGAACACTGGCCTCCAATCACGACCATATGAAATTATGACAATAATAATAATAATCTATCTTATTTTGGCAGGTCAAATTCATTAACAATTCAATTAACAATGAACTTGATGTAAAATAATGTTGATCAAGACATCTAATTAACGTAGAAAAGGTTCAAGCGCAAATAGGTTAGATCTATGTGCATGCTAATATTATTAAAACACCTAATAATACGCTTTCTTAAAGAAAGTCATGCAAGTGGGTGTTAGAGAATATATAGAGAGCATCAAATGGGGAGAAAACCACCCAAACAAAGTACCAATCTTAGGGAGCTCGTTAAAATATATAGAGAAGATCAAATGGGAACAAACCACCCAAACAAAGTACCAAATCTTGGGCAACTTATTGTTCGTTGTTAACTTCTGTTTCCTGATTCTAATGGCTTCTTTTTCTCCCAACACCAGAATGAGTTTCAAAGTCATTGTGAGCTCCAGAGAAGAGAATGTTGGCAACAACTTTGTCACACATCTATACGCAGCTCTAGTTCATGCTGGAATATCCCACTTCGACGTTCAACTAAGGGAGAAAGATGAAAAGAATCTAATGATCACAGTTCTGAAGATGATCGAGGAATCAGACCTTGCAGTCGTCGTTTCTCCAAGGACAATGCCTATTAGGAGTTGTGTTTAGAAGCAGTGGTGAAAATCATGGAGTGCAAGAAGCAAAGACAATGCCTATTAGGAGTTGTGTTTAGAAGCGGTGGTGAAAATCATGGAGTGCAAGAAGCAAAGAGACTTCAAGGCTTTTCCGGTGTTTTACAAAGTGGAATTACATAGAGTAAGTGAACTGAAAGGGAGTTACCAAACTAGTATTGAATATTTTCAAAAGAGAATTCGCAAGGATGTGAGGGAGATTGACGAGACGGAAGGACGCTCACCAAGAGGCGGATAGCTTGTCCAGGTGGCACTTGGATGATGAGTAAGTAGTAACTTTGCTGCTCTCTCTCTCTCTCTCTCTCTCTCTCTCAGGCGAACACACTGTCATTCGACGCTCACATAGCACGGAGCTCATTTATGCTGCACGAGAAACAGAGAACCTCTTCTCCAAGCCTTTGTCAATTTACCACGCCGCCCCAGCTGTGTCACCTCGGGCCCCCTCTATCTCTCTGCGTCCATCGGCTTTGGGGGACGAATCTAGGGTCGCGACCCCAGATCTAGGGTTGTTACCCTCAGGCAATGGTTGCTTGAGGCTGGCTACAGCTAAGACATTCCACTGTCTACCGGGACAGAGAGAGAGAGGTGCAACAACAGCTAGGACAGGCAATGGTGACAGGAACGCCATGGTGGGATGGCGGGGCGAACGCGATGACCACGATGGCGGGGCAGTGGTAAAGGCGGCGGAGAGAAGAGAAAGGGGCGGGGAAAACTTCGGTTGAGTTTAAGGGTAAAGTAACAAATTAAATTCAGATTTTGTGTGTGTGTATATATGTCCACAGAACTCAAAATTCTGAACATGCGAATTGAGATGAGATATTTGTTAAAAGAAAAATTGCCCGAATTTCAAATGATTAGGTGTGGTCAATATCAAAGACACCTACATCGATGGCGAGTGCTTGAGGCCCGGGGCACGAGGTCCCACCGGGCGCTCATGAAGGCCGTCGAGTAGTCGCGGATTCCTGTGCTTATCTTCTCTGAGGACCGCGCTTCGTCTCGGTGGTGCTTGGACGAGCTGTTGAAGGAAGGTAATGGAGTGGAAGAGGCTCAAGGGGACAGCTGTTGTTGCCCGTGTCCTATGGAGTGAAGCCGAGGGTGATTCAACGGCAGAGAGAGAGAGAGAGAGAGAGAGAGAGAGAGAGAGACAGGGTTATGGCAAGGCATTGGCTAGTCGCCGATTTGTCCGGTTGGCATTATTATGACCACGGGTAATCACGGTATTCCTGTTCGACCTTATAAAAGAATATTGAATTCACTAATCTGTTGATACTTGATGAGATCGATTCGTGCGTTAAGAGTCATGTTTCGGAATGTTACAGAGTGATTGTTTTCTTCGTGCCATTTTTTATTTAGTTCAATGGATCGTATATTGCCATTTATTCCCACTCCCTTTGCTACCTTGTTTCGGCAAAGATGAGACCCAGTGCATCGAGAGCATCGTCAAAAAAATCTCAACTGCTTTAGGACGAGTACTCTTGAGTGTTGCCAAGCATCCTGTCGGTGTGGGTTGTCAGGCAGAGGAAGTAAAATCATTGTTAGGTTCAGGCTCGGATGATAAGAATATGGGGAACTGGAGGTATAAGGAAGAACACTATCGTTAAAGATGTCTATAACAATATTGCTAGTTTGGTGGATATAACTTTCTTGCAAATATTAGAGAAACTTCCAGTAAACCTGAAGGCCTAGTTCATTTGCAGAAAAGCACTCTTATTCAAGATATTGTGGAAATAAAATTTAGTGGTCTTCAGTGTGGATTGAGGTGTTAATCTGATAAGAGATCGACTTAGCTACAAGAAGGTTTTACTTGTGCTTGATGATGTGGATCTTGGGGACCAGTTAAATGCATTAGCCAAAGAATGTGAATGGTTTGAAAAAGGGAGCAGAATTATCATCACAACAAGAGATAAAACATATACTAACTTCTCACAGGATAGATTAGGTATACAACATTAAATCATTAGATCAAGGTGAAGCTTTTGAACTTATGAGTTCATATGCTTTTCCAAGAAACCAGACGAAAGACATACATTGTGATCTCATACATAATATTTTGGGCTATGCTAATGGCCATCCCTTAGCGGTGGTCTTGGGTCCCTTTTTATGTGGTAGAAGCAGAGGGGAATGGGACAGTACATAAAGTAAACTTGCCGAATGTCCTAATAAAGATATAAACAGTGTTCTAAAGATAAGTTTTGATGCATTGGAGGACAATGAGAAGGATATTTTTCTTGACATTGCTTACTTATTTAAAGGGAGGGATGGTGATTATGTAACCAGAGTTCTTGATAGTTGTGGTTTAAAGACATTAATTGGGACTCAAACTTTAATAGAGATATCTTTAATAAACATCAAGAATCAGAGAACAGTACAAATGCATGACTTGATTTGGCTAATGGGTCAGGATATCATGAAACAAAATTGTCCAGATGACTCGATTATGGTGCTACGATGATGTTTTTGAAGTATTTTCGGAGGATATCGTGAGAGCTTCTCATGAAACCATTGATAATCTTGTCTTCTTTAATTTACACATTATCCCCTAATTCAAGTTGGGTAATAATGATTTTTTTTTCCTTGATAGGGAACCAATGTTGTTAGAGGCAGAGTGCTGGACTTGCCAACACAAGAAGAACTAGACATCAATCCCTATGCTTTCACATATATGAGGAGACCGAGATTGCTACTAGTCCTGAATGCATAGCTCAACAGAGATCCCATATGTCTTCCTAAAGATTTAAGGTGGCTTGAATAGCCTGAATATCCTTTATCAACTTTGAAGTTTAGTAATAGTTTAAAGAAACTTGTTTGGTTTGATGTGTATAACAGACAGATTAAGGAATTATGAGATAACTTAAAGGTACATCATACATTCTTTTGTTGACGGCTTTCAATTTTGTGCCTTTCACAAAGTGAAATTTATCAAAACTTTGTTAGGCTGTTCTTTCTAATTTGCGGCATTTTAGGAATTTGAAGTTCCTAATTCACAGCTGTTTTAAGTCTCTGATTAGTGTTCTGGACATCTCGGTGGTGCTAGATCTGGAGACAATGAACTTAAGTAGGTGCTCAAACCTCAAGGAGCTTCCAAGCAAACTGAAGCTGAAATATCTTCAAAAATTCATGTCACTGGCTTTTCTAAGCTTGATAAATTTAGTGATATTAAGGATATGGAGAGCTTAACAGAACTTCACATATCTCAGACCTCTATTAAATAACTTCCTGCGTCAATTGGGAACCTTATCTCTGTTGAGGTTTGTGGAAAAGTCCTATCAATCTTCCTAGTAGCATTTACGAGATGCAAAGTCCAGAGCACCTTTCTCTTGAAGGTTGTTCGTTATTTGGCTTATTTCCAGGGAGTAGTGAGAGCTCCAATCCCCTTAATGGTAGACTTGGATTCCAAATCTGGTCTCCCTAAAGCTTAGTGGGTGCAAGCTGTCAGAGGAAGAATTCCTTCAGTCCTAGCTGCTTCTCTTCTGTAAATAATTTGCATCTCTAAGGAAATAACTTTGTTAGTCTTTCTACATGCATTAGCAAGTTTGAGGAGTGGATGGTCCATCAAAAATTAGATGATTACAAGCAGCTATAGGAGATTTAGGAGCTTCCACCAAACATTTGCACCCTTGAAGCAAATGGCTACAACGCATTGTCTAGATTTCCAAAATTGCCCATTCAATGCATTTCGTCCTCCATGTCAGTGTACATTTGCTTGATTCTTGTCATGGATTGGTTCGTGAAGGCATTGACCTCGCTAATATTACACGTGTGCATGAGCTGACGTGATTCTGATTTAATAGATATGCCATAGCCGGATGTTCATGAGATGGGTCACTACATGGATACTATATTTCCTAGAAACGAGATAGCATGTTGGTTTATCCAAAGTCAAGAGTGTTCTGTCTCTTTCTGGGTACCTCGAGGTTTGCATGGGAGTAACCTTTGGTATTGTGTGTTGCTTTTTGGATTGGAGGAAGGAAATGAGGCTAGTTTTTCATGTGAGGTTCGGGTATTGGTGAATCATGTTCATTGTAACTATGACACGAGAACATTCTCATTTTACAATTTGATCACTTGTGGTTTAACTATATTACATGCCGTTCATTTGATGGGCTGAATGTGATGCTAGAGACTGAGTGGAGTCTCTTCCAGCTTTCAATACAAGTATCAGAAGCAACACTAAGAAGGTGTAGGTTTGGCATTATATGCAAGCAAGCAGAGAATGACCTAAGGAAGCACCTCGAGCTTTTAAAGATAATCTCAATTGTCAAATATATTCTTGATTCGTGGAAAAAAAAGTCCACATTGGAATTGCAATTAATTTTTAGTATTTTATATAATACTTACTGTAACTTGTTGCATTTTCTGAATGGCTTCTTACACTCCGCTTTCGGCAACTTTAGCACTTGTGTTGTTGCCTGGTGAGAATGATCCTCTTGTCCATTTTCTGATTTCTTTTACGGATATGTGATGACCACGGTGGCTGTCACATCAAGCTACTTCATCTAGGTTTGTGACAAAAGATGGATGGATGGGATATTTGTTGATTTTGGCTAGTGCTAACACAAAGTTGTGGAAATTGAATTGCGAGATACTGCTTTGTAAATGTCCAAAAATACACATATGGACCAATTATATTTTTTAGTAGCCACAAATTCGAAATTTTTGTAGCTGAGTTTTGCTTTAGGCAGGTGGGAGCAGCCCAAATGCTAAGATGTAAATGGATATTGCAAGAAGTTATGTATATTTTGTCGTTTGGCCTCAATGTAAGTATTGTTTAAGTCATTATGATTTTGTGATTTAAAATATGCTAGATTTGTATTGCTTCTTGCGCTTTACTCCTGTGGATCCTATAACTTTTTCCAGATTGCTTACTATGTCACAATACGAAGTATCAGTGTCAAAACACAAGGATGCTAAAGTTTTTACTGAAGTTCTAACTCTTTGCTCTCTCTTTTATGTTTATGTATCCATTAATCTCTATAATTTCCCCCTTTTTATACTAGTTGGAATGCTTATTATGCAAGACTGTAGAAGCAATACAGTTGACGTGAAGGTTAGCTTTTTTAAGTTTCTCAGATGTAGCTCTCTATCTACATTTAACTAAATTAAGCTGGCAGGTGTTAATTTTTCTCTTTAATAGAGCTTTTGGCTGTTGTGTCTCTGTCAAAGTTTGAACAAGCAAGTGGTTCCATATGTTTTATGCTACAAGTATCAATTGTTGGAAATCTCTCTGCATTTTAACAAATTGATGGTGTGTTTGCCTTCGAATGCTCAGATATCTATTCAAGTACCTTCCTATTTTTCAGAATGACATTTCGCTGTGCATCCAAATGATCGCTCTTCTATTTGCCATTTCCTTACCTTGTTTCTGTTTCTATGACAAAGTGTGGCATTACTTATGTTAGAGGACATCCTATGAAGGATTGGAAGGAAGAGCTTGGAAGTAAGAGGCATCTAGAACAGAGTTGACATTTCAATTGCATTTGTAAGTTAGATTCCTAGTTAGAATCCCATCAATGCTTGTGTGCAAGTTCCTTTAGTTTTTTCAGTTATTTTTCGTGTCATGAAGTCTGAGGTATAATGCAACTGAGTGTCCTCTCACATTGCCTTAAAGTTTAATTATTGAGGTTTTGCAAATTGAGTTCAGCATCTTGCGTTCTAATTTGTCTGATTATCTGAGCAAGCTTGCCATCCTAGTATTGGCATAGACAACTTAAACTGAGAAGGGAGAAGGGCCATGACTAGCAAAAAGGACACATTCTGGTGTTCTTGTAGATGGTGGGAATTATGAGGGCCCAATTGGGAGTGTGCTCAAATCTGTATTTGTTGGTTCTACATATGTAAAAAAATATGGCCCAACTTGTTCAAGTTCTGCAACTGGGTTATAAAACAATGCTTACTATTACATAGATTATACCAAACACATTTATGCAAATTGACAAGCTGCTTCTCTCTAATTGCATTCCATTTGCAAGAAGAACTATACCTTCCATCATAGCAGCAATGGCAGGATGCAGGAAAAGGGATTTCGCATGAAGCAGCCAGCGCTTGAAGCAAATCATCAGATCTTGAATCCATGCTTCCTAAACAACTGCTGATTAAGATCAAGAGATGGACCTGAACCATAGACAATTTCTTGTTGGATATTTATCACGCAAAAAGGGCCATAAGATGCCATGGTCGAACCATAAGAAAAATGTACTCCCCTACTCTCAATGTGTAGTTCATTAGCTGCTTGGCTATTTTAGACAGCTTCAACACTTGATTCAGTAATAGAACGAGTCGGAGTGCAACTTTAAAAACCAGAAACTCATCCCCTTTTGTTTATGAATTTCAATCCAAGATGTTCAGAAGTAATTGGATTTCAAGAAAATGCTCGAACTATACATCAGGATACAAGCATTATTCCATTTTAGTATAATCATTTAACCCCAAGCATACTTGCTTCTCAGGTAGACACACCTTTTGCTCCATGCACAATAGAGCTTTTCCAAAAGAAAGCATCACGCTTCTGCTCAATTTGTTCTATTCTCTTGGGCATGATGAAAATATCGCAACAATGGTTCACAATTATAGAGTAGCTAATAAGTCATAATTGGCCAGCATGGTAAATTCATCAGTAGTCCAATAACCCGATTCCAATCATTAGCTATAGAGTAGCTAGGAGTAGTAAATTCACTGAAGTGAAATTTATTGCTACAGCTCCACACCAACAATTATAGAGTAGTCTTTACCCAAAAAAAAAAAAAAAAACAATTATAGAGTAGCTAGGAGTGGTAATTACATCTTTCCTTCCAATTCAAGAATTCAATGGAGCATGAATTGCAATCAATAGATTAAAAAAAAAAAAAAAAAAAAAAAACCTCCACCTTCATAAGTCAAGAATGCAATGTGAAGATCATTTGTTTGCTTTCGGTTTGAAATCAAGGAGGGGTCCATGCATGTGGTGCATGGAAAGTAGAGCGTCCGTACATTTTAGCTTTATCAATCCAATAGGCTTTATCTTTTTGTTACATGTGAGTGTCTGATTAAGGAAGAGGTGGTCCTTACTTGAGCTTTTTTTCTTCTCTAGAAAGAAACGAAGACCAAAAGCAAAGGAAGAACATCGGAAGAAACGTATGGCCATTGAAAAAATCACATGCTTGCTAGCTAACAAACGTTTGACCGATTGATGAGTTCAGATCCTTATATGAAATTGATTTAGTTATTTTAAATTATTATTCGAAATAATATTCACTTTACACTATTTTTTATTTATTTATTTATGAAATGACTCTACTCTATACTCTTTTTCTCGAATAATTACTATCAAGCCTTTCTGTTGATAAAAAAAAGAAGAATAAAAAGTGTAATGGAAATGAACCGAGGGAGTCAAGCCTTGGATTCGCTCTAGATTTGAGCATGTAGAAGGAACAAGGTGGTGGGGGCCACCTGCCCATCAAAATCAACTTTGAGAATTTTTCTTTCCGGACTAAAGTTGTGTGGAGGGAAGCTAGCCTGAAAGTGATGAGCAAATATTTCCTAGCACTTTTGACTAAGCAAAAAAGACAGAAAAAAAGGTGGATTCCCAAAAAAAGCATCCAACAAAAAAGGCCCCACATTAGCAAAAGATTCTCCGCTCCAAAGTAATATAAAATAAGCTATTAACACACCAATTTATCATTTAAAAGTGTTCTTCTAGAAAATTTGTCATTTCTTTGAATTTATATATTAGAACCAATTGCATTATTCTCAATTGGATGAAAAGCTTGATCTATTTCCATTACAAAAAGTTGTAAAATTGTCTGACAACTATTGCTTTATGAAATATGGGGAGAAGTGCAAAAGGATACATATGCCTCTCTACATTTGGCACGTGAGTGTATTGGATTCATCCTCTAACACTTGTTGATCATACTATTGTTTAATTATGTATTGTGATGAAAATGTGTCATCAACTCTCTTAATTTATCAACATGTGATGCTATGATATTTAGCTCTAAAAATTTCAAATAAGCACAAGCAATATTTTGACCCAAATATTGAATATGCTCCATAGTATTAAGTATTTACACACAAATATAAATTAAGTAATTTATTAAATATGTTATATGCATATAAAAAAAAGGAGTAGCGATTGACGAATGCGGAACCATTTTATAGTGGTCTAGTCCAAATGGGTGTTTGCTCCATTTCCAGAGACTATCGAAGAGTCATGCCTTATCAACTATACTTGAAGCCTCAAACAAATATTGGTTTGCAATGGAGCCAACATTCATTTATAAACACGGTGCACTCTTTGACAAAGAAATGCTCTCATAAGATTGACCTCTCAAGAATTTGATTGCAAAGTGTACACAAGAGGGATAATGCAAATACTAGTAGTGTACAAAAACAAAAAACTGTTGGCAAAAAAAGTCACCGACCACGCGATTTTCCAATAAGGAGTCATTGACACTTTCATGAAATATATGGTATGCTTTCATCAAACTTTTGTGTTAAAAAAAATAATGTACATAATTTGCTTAATTAGATAGAATGTAAAACATGAATGAAATGATTATACGCATAGGACCTTCATGGAATCATACATTCATGCACATTTGAGTTTAGACAGATGGAATCCCCACCCATTGAATATAACATGTGAATGGAAGTGCTGTCCATTTATTCAAGTTTTGTCGTTGCTTTCACTCCTTTTTCCAGTGTGTGTAGAGTGGAACGTCGGTGTATTGTCGCCTTTCTCGATCGAGCAGCCTTCATCCTATCGTGATGTGGGAGAATATGATCTGGGATACTGACTGACGTGACTCAATTTTGGTGAAGTTTTCTATAAATAAGACCAAGGAGAAGAGCTAAACAATGAATTTTGATGGGGATATCTAATAGAAAAGTATACAAATGCAAGAAAGGAAAGAGATGCAACCCAAAAAAAAGAAGAAAAACAATAAACAATAAACAAAAGAAAGGAGACTTTCAACGCTCAATGCTGTACCATACCTCATGAATGTCAATTGTTATGTTGAGATGAGAAGATTTCTGTTGTTGAATTTGAGTCAGTTGCGATTGATTGCGCATAAGGTTCGACATTCCATCCACTATAAAATGGAAGTGAAATTTACAATACTTTACGTAGTCGCAAATGGACATTGAACACGGTAAAAGTCGTACTTAATGATGTTTTACGACGTCAAGTTCTTGATTACAATAGAGTATTGCAAATCTTTGTAAGTTGTCATAAATAATAAAAAAAAAAAAATCAAACTTGTGACCTTAAAGCTATTGATTACGATTGAACATTGTAGACCTTTAAATGCCGAAGCATAGAGCTAAGGTTGATGGTGGGGGTATTGTAAAAAAAAAAAAGGAGGTATAGCTAACACGGGAGTTTAGGACACCTTAAGTACCAAAACTTGGCACGAAGGGACACTTAAGTGCCAATACTTCGGAAATGTACACTTAAGTGCCAGTTTCGGAGTAAAGTGGAACACTTAAGTGCCACTCCAGCCAAAATCTAGCCAAATTGCCGATGCAACAATTTTCCAGTGAGTTGGGTGCAAAACGGCATCGTTTTGCTCGGCCGATGTGGCGAGAAAATGCAAAAACGATGTCGTTTTTGTGTCGAAGTGTAAATAATTAATATAAAATTAATTAAATTAAATTTAGACTTAATTTTATTTAAAATATTCTAAAAAATTAAAATTAAAAAGCCTAAAATTGAAAAACCTAAAAAATAAAAAAACTTAAATTTGAAAAACCTAAAAAAATAACAAACTTATAATTAAAAAACCTTAAAAAATTATAAATTATAAAACTTATAATTAAAAAACCCAAAAAAAAAAGCGGGTGGGGAGCCAAAGGGGGCGGTTGAGGGCCGAGCCCTTGTCATTACCGCCTCCCCCGCGCTAGGAAGGGCCGACGATGGAGGGGAGGGTCGGCGGGGTCGTTGGCCCCCGGCGATTGGCGGCGAGAACCGCAACCCCGCCCTGCATTTGGGTGAGGGCTCGCGAGCCCTCGTCGCCGGTCGGCCGGTCGGTTGGGGGCTATCGACCCCAGCTGACCCTCACCCCCTTCATCGCCGGCCCTTCCCAATGGCGACGGCAAGGGCTCGGCCCTCGCCCGCCCCCTTTGGCTACCCCCCCCCCCTCTTTTTTGGTTTTTTAATTATAAATTTTTTAAAGTTTTTTAATTATAAGTTTTTTTTAGGTTTTTTAATTTTAAGTTTTTTAATTTTTTAGGTTTTTCAATTTTAATTTTTTAATTTTTTAGGTATTTTAATTTTAAGTTTTGTAATTTTTAAGGTTTTTCAATTTTAAGTTTTTTTTAGGTTTTTCAATTTTAAGTTTTTTATTTTTTAGGTTTTTTAATTTTAATTTTTTATTATTTTTATAATATTTTAAATAAAATTAAGTTTAAATTTAATTAAATTAATTTTTATATTAATTTTTTACACATCGATACAAAACAACTTCGTTTTTGCATTTTCTTACCACGTTAGCAAGCAAAACGACACCGTTTTGCACCCAACTTGTCGGAAAATTATCACGTCAGCAATTTGGCTGGATTTTGATTTTAGATTTGGCACTTAAGTGTTCCCACTTTACCCTTTAAACAAACTGGCACTTAAGTGTACATGTCCAAAGTTTTGACACTTAAATGTCATTTCGTGCCAAGTTTTGACACTTGAGCTGTTCTTCTGTTGCTAACACGGCACTCGTGAAGTAATGTTGTAACTATAACAAGATACGACGACATCATGTTTGATTGAATTGTTTGGCTTTTAGCGTCTCAGAGGAACACACGATTGTCACCGACGTTGGTATTAGGCTAGCTATACAATATTTACCTAATAGCGATTCCGACGCTTTACCTTTAAAAGGCTTTATTTCCCTCAGCCAACCAATAAACCAATCAGAAATCTAGCCTCTAATCATGATTGTACGAAATTATAGTCATAGAATATATCTTAGGTTGACTTGTCAGATTCATTAATAATTAAGTTAACAATAAATCAACATTAAACAAATATTTATATCGATCACACGTCTAACTAATGCGATAAATGTGATCTTCAAAGAAGAAAAATTTCGCGTTCAAATCATTAACTGTTTTAGGCACATACATTATAATATTACTGAAAGACTTGTAATATTCTGTGTTTTAGGGCAAGACGGTCTTTTTCACCCTTTTGAAATCCTTTAAAAATTACTCAAAGACAACATATATAATTTTAAATTATAAGTAGCATATTTGAGTGAGCTTTATAATTACCAAATGTGAATTAGGGTTAACATAGAACTAGTTTTATATTTTTCTAGTATAGTTGTGAAGACTTCTTTCATGTGAATATAATGTGTATTAGTCTTTCGAAGTCCCTTTAGTCAAAATCACGGGAAAAAGAGTTACATGACTTTTAGTTATCCAAAAAAGTGAAGACATTGATGTCGAACTATACTATTTGAAATTATCAAGCTCATGGCTGGAATCTTCCATACAATATCATCTATATGTGACAGACAAATATGGCAAGTGAATGCACTTGGATCAATGCGGCCAAAGTTATAGCACAGGAGAGGAAAAAAATTTCCAAATCTAGCGTGTGAATGCATTGGGATTAAAGCAATCAAAGTAAGATCAAGCGTGAAATAAGATAGGGGAAGTTTTTTCCAAATTTAGCGTGTGAATGCACCTAGAGCAATGCAGCCATAGTTGGAGCATGCGTGGAAAACATAAATATTGACATTCTTGAAGAGGGTCCTCCCAATAAACACATGGTGATTGCACTTTTAATTAGCAACTTTTGCAATTTCACGTGCTCCTTGTGAAGATGATCTGCTAGACACAGCGACTTAGCAAGTAGTAATTATTGAAGGGATCATATGAACCACATATATCACATGAGGCATGAGAAAAAGACAGTACAAACCATTTGCTATGTTGTATTCCTTCAAATAAGTTTTCTTTTAGAAAAAAAAAATTACTCAGGAAAAATAGCAAGTCGAATCTCCCAATGATTTATCAACTCACGATCTCACATTGAAGAATTGCATCACTATTTGCTTCTCCTTGTGTGTTGTCCTTACAACCCACAATTCCTTTTTCGAAAAACTGGTACAGAGGAACAAAAGACCATGGCCTTCACGCTCGATTCACATTTACCTTTTTGGGCATCACATTTACCTTTTTGGGCATCAAGGAGGACAAATGCTTTTATTCCATCATACTCTAAGTTCGGGGCACAAACACCATACAATGCGTGAACTTGATCTCGTGGGGGGCACATAGCCAAGACAAAAGTATTAGCATCTGAGCATTTGTAGTCTAATTATATCCATAAGGAAAAGTATTCTATAGATTGATTCTATGAATTTATATATGGTGTCATTTGACTTTCGTATAAGCTCAAGATGAAAATGATTGATAGTGTATATCTATATTCTTTGGTTCACCGAGAAAGCAAAGAGTATGTTTCGAGTTGATGATTATATAAAAAAAAGGAAAGGACCTCTAGGCAAAAGTTTTTCTTCCAAAAGCTAATCCGCGAAATCGGCTAATCTTTCATTTCATTATAATTATGACAAACCTCAAAGCAGAGTAAAAGTCAAAAAAGAAAACATTAAAAGTCATAAAGAAGGAAGAGAAGGATGGGCAACGACGAGGAACGATCGAAGTAAATTTCCCACCAAGTAAGAAATCCGCATCTCACGAATTGAAAAAGGGGCTGCGATGTTGACAAATGGAATCAATCACGCGAAGGAGCAAATTAGAAAGTAGATTTTCTTTTTTGGCGAATCTTTCCAGTTTTTCCATATTAAAAAGCAGCCTTCCTTAGCAGAGGCATGGTGACCATAACTTGCTCAATTCAATTTGCTCCAATTTTTTTAACGGTAGTCTACCGTGTCAAAAAAAAATCGGGATTTTTTTTTTAAGGGAGTAGTTAGAAGGGAAGTGAACTGTTTTGGGATTTTTCTTCTTCATCTTTCTCCTCTTTACTGTTCATTGCGTGCTCAACTTTTTAAGCTAGAAACTTGCTAAAAAAAAAAAAAAAACTTTTTAAGCTAGAAACTTATCGTTGTGTAAGAACTTGCTTAATGCCTACTTCATTCGATTGATATCTACAATCACGTTGGGCGGTGGGGGTGTCATGCACGTCATGAGTCCATCCAGAAAAATCTTGATGAAAAAAATTTATGCTTGTCATACTGTTATTTTTACACAAAAAAATCTACGGTGCATTTTCTCTGGTCCTATCACATGATTTTGTAAAGATATGTATCAAACCTAGGTTGGTGTACGCTTTCTCAATGACTGCATGAGATTGACATTCCAATTTTTCCTTGGGATATCTTGATCATAAAAGGCTTCTTCTGCAATAAATTTATGTTCATATAGTCTTCATTCGGATAATGTATAGCACATTTTGCTTTTCATTTTTTCCCTCATTGAATCACAATCTCATTGACCGATGCTATCTTCAATGATGTCTATCAATTGGATCAATTAGATATGGTAGCTGGAAAAGGCAATTGATTAGGCAAAGAAAACAGAGTCATTTTACAGGATTAACATTTGTTGTTGACTTCTCATGTCACTGCCACGTGTATAATGTTAGAGCTTCAAAATGTAAACTTTTTGGTTGAAACGGCCTTCTTCTTATTTTTATTTGTTTTGAATGGTTATGTTGAGCTTATTAGATCATTTATAATGGGAGAGGCCAGACAATTCTATCAATTGCAACATCTCATTATAGGATTTGGGTATTTAATATTCAACACGTTATTTTATTGGTTCACAATATGACTTGACATGTAACTGGTTTATCACAAACTCTAATTCTCAATGGCAAAAGTATGGAAGATAAGCTTTTTTGTGTTTGAACATATGCAGCCATTTATATCAACTGAATTTGCGTGACAGTTTAGTGAAAACTCTAGTAAAATAGATATAATTATTGCTAAAGATATTTAAAATACTCCAGTGAGACTTGTAATAATGCATTTATAACTTTATAAGTTTGTTATAATTTCTTAGATTTCCAACATCGTAAACACCATGTAGAAAGAATGATTCGATATACTTTTGTTGGTATCCAATTTTACTCATTTTTTCCCCAAAAGTGTGTTAAGCCTGTCCATTTACTCCAGTGGTTGCCCACAAAATAGGAGAATTTTAAGCAAAGTGGACAGATATGGTGCCACTTCTTTTGAAGAACATTAAAGAGGTTGAAGCGGATCAACCAACGCACCCCTCATCTCTGAGACTTATCTTTACTTTCCCTTGTACTTTCATTTCCTTGTTCAACTCCTTGTAATTTCATTTCAAAGTAATTTCAATTTCAGCTATTTCAATTGATCATAATTGCAATTCCAATACAACTTGCATTTTCTTGTGCTTAGATTGGTGGAGTTTCATAACTCCATCTAGAGCCACGTTCATGCACTTTTTTTGCTCAAGTGTGAAACGGAGGAGCATTTTCGATTGTTTTCCAATTGTTTGAAGCAGCTTTAAAGTGACTGAGTTCCAGGAAGTCACTTAATAGTCTAACCCTAATTTTAGCTTCAAACATCTCGGTCCTTTGAGGTTGAGTTTCCAATCGGAGATAATTGTAGAATTTCTCAAAACCATGTTTACAGTAAGAAATGACCACTTATCTCTGTTCAACAAGATCAAATTATTATTAGCAAAGTATAAGTGAGTGAGTGAATTGCCAAACAGAAGTATCAGTGCGTAAGCTTGAATTTCTTGTGCATAGGTTGAAATCTCAGTTGCCTATTCTTTATTGCAGAATTTTAGTGAAACTTGCTCTGTCATCACAAACAAATAGGATGTGATAGAATCACCTTGTCTGAATCCATTATGCCCTCTAAAAAAGCCAACAAGCTCCCCATCGACAATTATAGAGTATCTCAGATTAGTAAAGCATGCAGTCAATAGATTAAAAAAAAAAAAATCCTTTCACTTTCATAAGTCAAGAGTGCAGTGGGAACGTCATTTGTTTGTTTGTTTTTGGTTTGAAATTGGGGACGGTTCATGCATTTGGTGTGTGTAAGTAGAGTGTCAGTGCATTGTCACTTTATATAAAATCAAATAGCCTTTATCTTGTCGTGACCCTAGGGGGAGTATAATGTGGGGCACTAGCGAAATTGTAGAGCTTATAAAATTGTTTTGCTTTATGAAAAACCAGTGAAGTAAATCTCAATATAAATGTGGCGACAGTGACGATATTTTCAGAGTCCAAAATTATTGGTTTGTCAAATTAATTTATAATTAAGTTAACAATAAATCACTGTTAAACAAAAATTTGTATCAATCATACATCAAACAAACGTAGTAAATGTGATCAATGAAGAAAAGTTGCACGTGCAAATCAACAATTTTTTTCAGGCACCTGATACACTCGCAACAATATTACTAAAAGATCTTGTAATATCCTGTGCTTTAGGGAAAAGTGATCTTTTTCTATCCTTTCAAAGTCCTAAAAAAAAATACTCAAGTACAACAGATATAATTTTCAATAATAAGTAACATATTTGAGTGAGCTTTATAATCATCGAATGTGAATTAGGGTCAACATCGACCTAATTCTGTGTTTTTTTAGGATAATTGTGAAAGCTTCGTTAATGTGAATATAACGTGTATTAGTCAATTGATGTCCCTTCAGTCAAAATCATGGAAAAAAGGAGTTACGTGATTTTTACTTCTCCAAAAAAGTGAAAACATTGATGTTGACACTAGTTCAAATTATCAAATTCGTGGCTGGAATCTTCCATACAATGTGGTGTACGAATGCACTTGGATCAATACAGCTAAAGTTATAGCATGAGAGGGAAAAATTTCCAAATTCAGTGTGTGAATGCACTGGGATTAATGCAGCCAAAGTAAGATCACGAGTGAAATAAGAGAGAAGAAAATTTCCAAATATAATGTGCGAATGCACATTAATCAATGCAGCCAAAGTTGGAGCAGGCATGGAAAACATAAATATTGACAATCTGAACAGATCCACCATTTAAAGGCATGGTGAATGCACCTTTAATTAGCGAGTTTCACAATTTCACATGCTTATTGTGAAGATAATCTGTAGGCACAGCAACTCAGCAAGCAATAACTATGGAAGTAGGCACCAAAAAAAGACGGTACGAACCATGTTCTATTTTGTACTCTATCAAATAAGTTGAAAGTTTTGTTTGGGAAAACAATGTTGACTCGGGACAAATACCAATTCGAACCTGCCAACGATTTATCACGTGTGCTCATGATCTTACATTAAAGAAAATAAATCAATGCTGGAAGAAAAGCAATTTTGCACTGTGGAGATGTCAAGACAAAATTGAAGAAAAGTAGGCAGAAAGGTAGTCAAGGACCATGTGGAATGAGGTGCGAGTTTCTTGATCAGTTTCCTTTACACCGGGATCAAGATGAGGCTTGTCATGATGCTCGCCGGCGTCTGCTTGTTTCTCTCGGCGCCGCAGTATCTTGGCTCTCTAGCGGCGAAATTAATATAGATTTGAGGGAGACAAGAATTAAATTCTTGAACGTGAGCTAAAGGATTTCATTTTTTTGGTCACTTTAACAAAATAAGAAAATATGATATGACCGACGTCTGAAACAAAATCGCATGCATGAGGGGCTAGTGTAATTTAATGCGCACATAAGAAAAGAACAAAAACAAACTCAAAACGATAGAACTTTCGAGCACTCATAGTCATAATATGCAAAATAAAGAAAGAAAAGAAGGACATTTTTTCGACCAAAACAAAAAATCATAATGTGCAAAAGAAAGAAAGGAAAGAAGGACAACAACTCATTGATTGCGAATGCCACTTCCTAGAAGCCACAATTTATGTATTTTGTCGAGGAGACAATGGAGTATATGTTAATTGAGTTGACATCCTCAGCTAATAATAGGAAAAATTCTAAATAAAAATTTAAAGTGCTTTTGTTTTCTTACATAAGGGTTCAAAGTGGACTTTATTTTAAATAAAGGCTTAAAATAATTGAATCGTCTCTAATAAGGATATGAAATGGAAGTTGTTTCAAATGAGAGTTTGAAGTGGCTATATCAATTTTAAAACAGGATCTATCTTTTAGATCGAACGGCATTTTCGTCTTTTAATTTATTTTTTCTGTTTATTTCTTTTTCTTTCCTTTTTTTTTTTTTTTTTCTTTCTTCTTTTTCCCCTTCCCTTCACCAACCATGGCAAAGGTCACCGGACTCAAGTGAGGGCCACTCTGCCAGTGTTGGGCAAGGGTCGCTGTGGCATCCCAAATTTAATGACAAGCCATAAGGTGTGTTAAAGTCTTTAATTAGGTGATACAATTTCTTTTGGCTTATGCCTTAGCCAATTTGTCTTTTAATTTGATGATTTGTGTATTTAAATTTATAGATTAATAATTGGCCATGAGATTTATAGATTTAAATCTTAATAAACAAAGTATCCCAAGACTTTGGCCAAGATAAAATTTGAATTTGGAAATATTTATAGAAAGGAATTCAAAAAAAAAAAAGGGAAAAAGAGGGTTATTTTTGAAATGGGCCTTGGACCCATTGGCCTAAAGCTTGGTGGGCCAAGCTTGCCGGCCCATTTGAGCCCAAAGGAGAAAATCGACCAACCCAAAAGGGAGTGGCCGGATGGGCCTAAGCCCAAGCCCAATCAAATTCAAATTTAAAACCCAATATGACAAGTGGCAAGGAGAATGCCATGCCTTGGCCATGGTAGAGGCAAGGTAATCATGAGCTTTAGGGGATATAAAAGGGATGAGGAGAGAGAGATGGCCGGTTCTTTGCTTCAATTCGTCCAAAGAGAGGGTGAGAAAGAGAGAGAGTTTGAGAGAAAGGGAGAGAAACCGAGAGGGAAGGAGGCGGAGCCGGAGGGGTGTGCCGTTCGTTCGCCGTCCGATCGTCGCCGTTCGTCGTCGTTTGTTCACCTTTAAGGCAAGTGGAGTCCGTAACTTCTCTTGCATGTTTGTTGTGGTGGTTGCATGTTAGATTTTAGGTGTGATTTGTGCGAAAAACCGAGGTAAGAGTTGGTTATTTGTAAACCGTGTGACTGTTCTTGTTCGGTTTGTTGAAGTCAGTAGCTTGTTCGAGTTTGCATGTGTGTTTGGGGTTCGATTTCGGCTTCGGTTTCTTCATGAAAGTTGAAGCTAACGTCTTGTACTATGACATACTAAAAATTCGTAGAAAACGATGGAGATTTGAGGGGTCAAAAGTTCTATTGTACGGAGACTTTAGATCTGCGAAATTTTCACTGACCTCTTGTTGATTTCTTGATTGCATGTTGATTTCTGTTGGAGATCTCACTTTGTTGTCTTCTTGAAAGTTGTAGGAAACACCTTAATCTACAACATACTCAAATTTGAAGAGAAATGAATGAGTTTAGCCTAGTAAATCGGCTAGATCTTGGAGATGATTGATTCTGGTGAAGTATCTCGAGACACCCGAGACTTCATGGACTAAAATGGTGACCATAATCTGGTTATTTGGCCTAGATCTCTTCATGAAACTTGTAAAGGACACCTTGATACATAACATACTCAAATTTAAGAGAAAACGAAAGAGGATTGATGGGTGAAAACTAAGAATTTCGGAGGAGTGTGTTCTGGACGTCACGGTAGTGGTTCCAGAAGCTTCGTAGGGTTGTAGAAATTAATATAAAAATAATTTGGCTTAGAGTTCTTAATGAAAAAGGTACGAAAACGTGTTGTCTATCACCCTGTAAAATTTTGTAATTTTTGAAGGCCATATGAGTATTTTAATCGAAATTATTTGGAAACTGTGCAAGTCTGGCCATTATCCGAATATAAGGTGCTATTTCGTGGAAATGGTGGAATTATGAGAAATTCAATTTGGCCATGAATTTTGTATGAAATTGTGATCCTAATGATTTGTTTAGTGATTGTTTGAATATTATGATTTTGGGAAAATCATAGATATTAAATTTAATATTTATTTATGGAAATAAATAAATATAATAATAATATAATAATAATAATAATAAAATAATAATAAAATAATAATAAAATAAAATAAGATAGATTTTTATTTGGCCATGGATTCAACTTCATTTGTGTGGCACTTGTGTGATGAGGTCTTTGTACATGTATTAAGTTGAAATGCATATGTGATAAAGCTTTGGCATGTGCATGACATGTGAATTGAGATGCAAGTGTGATATGTTTGATGCCATGCCAATTGCCATGTTAAATTGAGATAAAAGGATAAATGTGGATGAGAAATGGGTTGTGGTGGAGGATGTTGTCTGGTGGCCTGGTGGCGTAATTCCAGAGATTCCCTGGGAGTTTCAGGATGCCCGGAATGTGGGGGGGCCGGAAGTCCGGTTGTATCTTGGATACATGCCCGGAGATGCCTCGCGACACCAGGATTGGGGTGCGGGATGCCCGGCTAGAAGGGTAAAGGCCGGAAGTCCGGTTGTATCTTGGATACATGCCCGGAGGTTCCTCGTGATGCTAGATGAGATGCGAGATGCCCGGAATGTGGGGGGCCGGATGCCCGGTTGTATCTTTGATACATGCCCGGAGGTTTTTCTCGCATGAGATGCAAGTGTAAAATATGAGATAAAATTGATGAATCGAGGAAGGGTGATGTGGTGATCAAATTTAAAGATAAAGATGAAAATTAACTCATGGCATGATATGGTATGATATGCATGATGATATGCATGATGATGGAGATGATGATATGTGATGTGATATGATGATCACCCATGGTATGATATGCATGATGATATGCATGATGATGGTAATGATATGTGATGTGAAATAACGATGATCACCCATGATAATATGATATGCATGATGATATGCAAGATGATGATGACGACGATATGCATGATGATATGCATGATGATCATGATATGATATGCATGATGATATGCATGATGATGGTAATGATACGTGATGTGAAATAACGATGATCACCCATGATAATATGATATGCATGATGATGATGATGATGATGATGATGATGATGATGATGATGATGATGACGATGTGCATGATGATATGCATGATGATCATGATATGATATGCATGATGATATACATGATAATGATGATGATATGACATGCATGATGATATGCATGGTGATGATAATGATGATGATATATGATATGACATGTGTAATGTGATGATGTCATGATGATGATGACATAAACTGTTATAATGATGCATGATAGTATTACGCATGGCTTCAAGGTAAGTAATGCTTGCAATGCATGTATGACTTGTATGATCATTGAGTGGTTATTGATTCCTTTATCTCTTGAGTGGTTGTACTCACCCCTTTTGGGGACCAACATTTCAGATTAGTAGATGGTTTGAACGGTTGGATATAACCGTGAGGAGGAGGATAGCAAGGGAAGGAGCTTTTGGACGCCGACACTGATCGATGGACTTTAAGTGTATGACTGTTGGAGGAAATGTCGGTCATCTTTTGGAGTGTAGCCGAATATAGAAGACTATGGCATTTTGATGTACCGATGAACAATGTCCATCTGGTTTAAGTAAATAAAAGGTGTACGGCTTTTACTTATAAATATTTAGTAGGTGTGCATCGATTTCTGAATGTAGGGAAGGATATGCTTCCGTTATGTAAATTGCGCAAGGGACCGTTAATAAAAGACGTAAACCCCCATGGTTGTATGGACCCGCTATAACTAAAAATGGTATCAGAGTGATTTGTTATTTGGGAAAGAAAAAGGAAAAGCGAACTGTGGTGACTCTAGCGGATCGGGGGCCGTCGAGGGGTGCCACAGTTGCCCTCGCCGGCATCATGTGAGGGTTGCTCAAGCCAAATTAGGCAAGGCGACCCTCACATAGCACTGGTGAGGGTGGCCCTCGCACGATGCCAATGAGGGTGACCCTTGTTAGCCTAGGCAAGGGCAACCGTCCCCTGGATTGGTGAGGGCCGCCCTTGCTTGAGTTGGGTGACCTCCCCCGGCCATCGATGGCGATGGCCGGTGGAGGAAGAGGAGAAATGGAAAAAAAAAAGAAAAAAAAAGGAATTTTTTTTAAAAAATATGATCACATTTTTTTTATCGAAATACCCTTTCTCTGATAATTGAAATAGTCATTGGCCAAGAAAAGGGCTTTATTTGAGATTAATTGACAACTTTAGGCTGCTATTTGAGAAACCGAGGACACTTCAAGCTTTTATTTGGAATTTTCCTTAATAATATACTAATAGGGAAAGAAATCCAAATAAATAAATAAATAAAAGTGGTTGGTCCTACCACCATTGACCGATCAAATTGACCGATCAAATAGACCAGCTTTGACCAAATAAATATTTTTCTAGGCCAAGCTTTGACCAAACAAATCACTAACCGGTTAATTTTGATGGCGCTTGTATCAAAGAAAGTTTTTAATTTTTATTTTTTTTAACCAGGGAATCCCCTTAAGCCCTTACGGGGTCACAAGGCCCTATAGCACATGAAACACCTAGTAACGATGACTATACCCGGGAGTGACTAGCATAGGACCCCAACACCATGATCCTCCACTTACAATGCATTAGCAACCATGGGTTTCAAACTCTCGACCTCGATGGTGAAGAAGAGACTCAACCAACGCAGCTGCCCGTGGTTGGGTGTATCAAAGAAAGTTTCATACTTAAAATAACTACCAAGGATGGACTCGTATCTCTTTTTTGGTGGGAAAGGAAGGAGGAATGCAATTTTCAGGAAATCAGAGAATGTAAAGGCAATGTAAGTAGGATAACAATATCACGAGGACAATCGTGTACAATAACATACTCATCTCTCATGCTAAAGAGGAGACTAGCATCTAAAAGGGGTTGACAACTCGATTCTTAAGTGCGGTCGCTAATTGTTTCTGGGAAATCCCTATGAATTCCCAGCGACAAACATCTTTGAGAAAACAATAAAAAACAAATCATCATTGATGGGGACATTTATCGACAGCCATGCTGTTAATAAGGAACTACCCCATATTTGGTTCATTGCTATGTTTGCTTACTTTATTCAATCAAGATAGTTGGTTTTGATATCTTTCATAATTTTGTTGATTGAGAATTTTTGGTGTCTAAAGGTAATCTGGATATATATTAATGTCTATTTCACAGGAGAAATTGGTGTAATTTGACAATTATGTGGTGAAGAGTTAGTACTTTCACACTCATGTTGTCTCTACTAATACTTCCTTGTGTATCACTAATTTTGGAAATAACCTTTTTCTTAGAAACTAACATTTAACATGTGTCCGAATATGCATTTTTTGTTCAATTTGCTATATTTATTGAGAATTTAGTAGGTGCATGATGCCGCACACAGATCTCATGGCACCTTTCATTCTATCATGAGAAGAAATTCAATTAATGTAATTAATTGATTGGTGTCCGGCCCACTAATCTATGGTCACATCAATCATTGCTCACCAATTTGCCATATGGCCACAGCCAAGTTTTTCATTTTTTTCTAATGAGAAGAGATACTTTATTTTCCATGTTGGAAAAGGAAAGACAAGGGACTAAAGGGGCGAATCTTAAAGAGTGTGATAAAATCCCACGCTAAAATGTTGGCTCATCCTTAAGCACCTTTATTAAAATATACTTTGTTGACCCACAGAAAAGGAAGTCACGCTTCTGAGTATAACCAATATAGAGAAGATCACAAGGTGAACAGACTACCTCAAACAAACTACCAAATCTGAAGCAACTCGTTGCTCATTGTTAACCTCCTCCCTTTCCTGATTCCAATGGTTGCTTCTTCTTCTTCTTCTTCTTCTTTCAAGCCTAGAAGGAGTTACCACGTCTTCCTGAGTTTCAGAGGTCCGGACGTCCACAACAACTTCCTCGGTCATCTCTACACAGCTCTAGATCAGGCAGGAATATATACTTACATTGATAGTGAAGAATTGAGGAAGGGAGAACAAATATCACGTTTGCTTATGAAGGCAATTGAGAATTCACAAATTGCGATTGTCATTTTCTCCGAGGGCTACGCTTCCTCGTCATGGTGTTTGGAAGAGGTGGCGAAAATCATGGAATGCTATGAGCAAGGAGATATAATGGTCTTTCCAGTATTTTACAAAGTAGAACCCAAGGAAGTGAGAACACCAAGAAAAAGTTATAGAGAAGCTATTGCTAAGCATGAGTCCAAGTTTGGGAAGTATTTAGAGGAAGTTCAGAGATGGAAGAAGGCTCTCTTTGATGTTGGTAGTTTGTCTGGGTGGCACTTGAATGATGGGTAAGTAATAATTGATGTGACATAGTGCTTTGTCATTGCTTTTATATGTTGAATCACAACTCCTCTCTTGTTTCATTTTTGAATTTTATGAAGATTAATCATATATTTAATCCACTGAATCAACGTGTCAAATACTTTTTTGGATTTTGTCAGAGATGAAGCAGAGCTTGTAAAGAGAATAGTCAAGGATATATCAATGCGGCTAGACCGAACACCCTTACATGTTGCTAAGCATCCGGTTGGGATACATCCCCAAGTGATAAAGTTGCAATCAATGATAACTACGAAGTCCGACAATGATGTTCTCTTTATAGGATTATGGGGCAAGGGAGGTATAGGGAAAACGACGTTAGCCAAAGCCCTTTATAATGCTATCTTTAGACAATTTGACAGTTCATGTTTTTTGGCAAATATTCGAGAAACTTCAAAAGATTCCAAGGATTTAGTTCCTTTGCAAGGAAAATTGTTGTTTGAGATATTAGGACAAGAGTTAGTAGTGTCTAGTGTTGATAGAGGTATTAATTTAATTCAAGAGAGACTATGCCACAAAAGAGTTCTCCTTGTTCTTGACGATGTCAATGAAGTAAGACAATTAGATGCTTTAGCTGGAGAATGTGAGTGGTTTGGTGAAGGAAGCAGAATCATTATTACTTCGAGAGATAGACATATGTTAGCTTCCCTTGGGATAGATAAATATCACATCTATGAAGTTAAAACTCTAGATCATTTGGAAGCTCTTGAACTTTTCAATAAGCATGCTCTTCCAAGAAACAACAAAGTAGTAATAAGGAGGGATCTCGTGGATGCTGCTTTGCATTATGCAAATGGACTTCCTTTAGCACTTGAGATATTGGGCCGTTTCCTACATGGTAGAGGAGAACATGAGTGGAAAAGTGCATTGACTAAACTTGCAAAAAGTCCTAATGAAAAAATCAATGGTGTTCTTAAGTTAAGTTATGATGGACTAGAGCACCATGAAAAGGAGATCTTCCTTGATATTGCATGTTTCTTCAAGGGGCGAACTATAAATTACATAATGAAAGTTCTTGACGGTTGTGATTTTGACACAACTATTGGAGTACAAGTTCTTGTTGAGAAGTCCTTGATATTTAAAGATAGAGGGATGCTATGTATGCATGACTTGATTCAAATGATGGGCATGGATATTGTTAAACAAGAATGTCTTGGTGATCCTGGAAAACGGAGCAGGCTATGGCTTTATGACGATGTTCATTATGTTCTCTCTGAGAATATGGTAAGATGTGCTGCTTCAGGCCATGATTTTACTCTCTTATTATGTGAACTCGTATATTTATTGTAATACAAAATTGTCAAATACAGGGAACAAGTGTAGTAAAGGCCATAGTTTTGGATTTACCTAAGCCAAAAGAGATACACATCAGTCTCGATGCTTTCACAAACATGAGAAGGTTGAGGGTACTCATCATGATTAATGTGCATACCTCTTTCCAGTGTCCAATCTATCTTCCTAATGAGCTACGATGGTTAGAATGGCATGAATGTCCTTATCCAGAATGGTGCTTTGGTCCAAAGAACTTAGTTGGACTTGATTTGTGCAGAAGCAATATCTATGTAGTGAGGGAGCAATTTAAGGTGCGCATTAAATGAATAGTATTTATTTCCTTATCTTTTATATTTCCATATCTATATGCTATGACTATATATGTGTACATTTATAATTCAAACTTCGAATGCAGCAATAACTAACTCTGATGATGCTTGTTAATGTGCTTAAGAAACTCTACATCTAAAAAATTGTTTAAATTTGATTAAAGCATCAAATACAGGATGCCGCTTTACTACATGAACCCACGTAAGTTGATTTTCCCGTTTAGGGGGGTAACTAACATTTTCTGATGTGAATCTTGATGTTGATTTGAACAAAAAAATTCAAGAATAAAAAGTCCAATCTCATTTCCAAATACTACAAGTACGGAAATTTATCAGAACAATGAGATGAAAGCATCGGCAACTTTTGGTACCGAAATCTGGAGCAAAGCTTGGTGATTTTATTTAAAGATTGAATGATGACTGCTTGAATCTTTAATAAACATGAATTAAGGATTTAATTTTTATGTCTTTGGAAAGGATAGACACTAAAAATGTTATTACAGATTCCATGTTGTACAGCAGAGATGAGCTGACTAAACTATTTTTGCACTTCCATATGGAAATTCTTGCTTATTTGCTTAATAGTTGAAGTGAGTGCACCACAAATGCTTTTGACTGAACTTCCCAGTGTTCTCTCTCCGATTGCATTCAGCCGATAATGAAAGATACACTGAAAGTGTATAGTGAAGGAAAAATCTTCATCAGACGCTAGTCTTTACTTAAGTTGGTCCAGCCTTTGGAACACTCAAATAATGGCCGAAAAGTCCTATGTCCTTTCTGGTTGGAACAACCTCACCAGCGAATTTTGACAAGTACTTCTTTATTATTAGAGGCAGGAAGAAGCAATTTACGTAGTTACTAATTCATTTTCGAGTGAAGTTGGGGACTTTATCCAACGAATCTCTCCTGGTTCCACGTAACTCGTTCCACTCCTCTATTTTCAAATGAGCCATCCATTATTGCCCTCACTTTATATCTTCCAGAGGTAAGAAGCCACGGGTTGGAAAGCGACTCCGCACATTTCTTGTTGGGTGTCCTCTCACCTATTGGTAGAACAATAGGGGACATAGATTGATCATCCAATGTCTTCTCCTTTTCTTTTTCTTTTGCAAAAAAAAGGCTTGTGAAGTACGGCTTCTTGAAAGGGCCTTATCCTATAGAGGCACTAGCACGCTACATCTAGCACTTCGAAGCCAGAAGGATCCATGCTAGTAGTCCGCAACGGTTTTCAAGCTTGACTACCAGAGCTTTCTAAAGAAATGAGTAAGGGGTTAGCTTCACTAATTCAAATTTATTTGACCTAAATATCAAGTTATATATATATATAGGTATGCATGTGTAATTATATTCCTATTAATATCATCTATACTAGTATTTAAAGCAAAGAGGACATTCTATGGGATCTCAATTTTTTTCCTTCCCCAAAATGTTGTTAATTACTTATTATGCAAATATTGGATCCATAGAATTTTATATAATCTCTCGCATGTTTAAATATCAAAATTTGAATCATTTTCATCTGAATGCAATTTTTTTTATATTGAAATCTTGAAATATGTTTTTCTTTCCTCATACATTTATATGCTTCTGTTTATTGTGTGGTTTATCAACAATTTCTTTCCTTATTTTGGTAGTTTAGAACAAATTTTCAAACATCAATTTTGTGCGCACACGTAACCTGTATGCATATAGCACTATATGTATAAAAAGCCTCTTATATTGTTCTCGACCTATGCCTTATAAGAGACATACTTTGTGGTCTTCCAATTTTCCTGTCATGCTTGTTAGTTCCACGGACTTCGGTGCGGGGGAAAACCCCACTACGGGGGATAGAAAGGACGAGACTAGATAATCTAGGTATCCCTTAGCCACTCGAAGGATACAGTCCTCTCTGGATCCCTCGTGAACTCTAGAAATCCACCAAAGGCATAGAGAGACAAAGAAAAATGAGACATGGGAGAGCACCCAGGGGGCGTCTATAGCTAGGAGCCTAGCAGACCTTTGTGTAACCTCCCAGTAAAGAAAAGATAACCTACCTGAAATACAAAATTCGCATAAGCACCAATATTATCAAATATCTAATTGAGATTGAAGTAATCTTAAAAATTATTATAAACAATCTTAAAAAATTATTATAAACAAACTTACAGATTAAGGAAATAAATATTATATCCCAACTATTCAAATCCCAAGAGAGGATCTTGAAATTTTCCAATACGTATTTTATATACTATCCCTCTGTTTAAAAAGAGTCTTCCTCGAGGCCAACTTCATGAAGTTCTTGATCTTCATGATATGGTGATAGATCAGCCACATTGAAAGTACATAGTCTCCATGAAGTTCACTTTTATAACTACTTGATTTTCTTGCCTCTTTCTTTAAAACTCTTCCTCACTTCCTCTGTAACTGCTTGATTTCCTTAGCTCTTTCTTCAGCATCTCCCTTGAATTGACGCTTAGTGGGTGATGGTGGGAGATCAAAAGATGCTTTTGGTACCCAACAAATCGGCATTATCCTGTAGTTTGACTCATCAAATTATAATACGCAAATTCAGCTTTAACCAATAACAAATCCCATTGTCTAACATTTATCCCAATAAAACTCCTTAATAAATTGCCCAAAATTCTATTAGCAGCATTAGCTTGTCTAGCGGTTTGAGTATGGCTAGCAAAACTTGACATCACTATCAGAAAGGGCTGTCTTTGGAATGCCAGGTACGTAGATAATTTCGCAAAAATAAAGCTCAACAATATATAACGCATCAAGAGGCTTGTTACATGGTACAAAATCTGACATTTTTGAAAATCGATCAATCAATCACCATGAATTCAAAAGTGATGATTATGAAAGATTTTCGGTTCTACAGGCGGTTGTTTGTAAGTCTCTGCGTAACATTCTAGATCTGTCGAGTGCTACCTATGGTAGCTTAAATTCATGCAATGAATTGGCAAAGGATTGACCGTAACGCGGGTCCTCCCACTTGGGGTTATGCGCACTCTCTCCTCCTTTAAATTACGAGTATTTTTTTATGCACTTTTATTTACTGGAAGTGGCTACACCACTTAGCTTTAGCATTGAAGGCTTTATTGGTTTTTTGGGCTTAAGGCCCATCCGCCCAAGTTGGGCCCAGGAAGCCCGATCCACAGGAATATGGCCCGTGGAAGGGGAGAGATATAAAAGGGAGGAGAGAGAGAGAGAAAAAGACACTGTTTTTCAATTCGAAAAGACGACGTCTCTTTTTCTCTCAACGTACTCTCCCTCCTCTCCCGTTTTCTTCAAAAGAAAAACAGTAAAACACGTGAAAGGATTTTGCTTCCTCGGATCGAACAGGACCGTTTCTCTTCCTCCATCAACAACCGGTGTTTAATCTGTGGCTACAAGGTACGCTTGAATCTGTGGTGTGCTTTAGGATCGGTGATGCGTGTTGTTTTTCCGGGCTTCGTCTTCCGCTTGATTTAGGGGTTCGATTCGGTGTCGAATCCAGTTTTCGGGGATCCATTATTCCCAACATTGGTATCAGAGCCCTGTTTCACGTTTTTCCCGATCAATTCTGATGTTTTTGATTGATTTTTTCGCGAAATCCCTTTGGCCGTACGGAACCGGGCCAAAATCCCGACACCCGAGCGCTTTTCGGCCATTTTTCCAAGTTTTCGTAAGTCAAAATAAAATTGTGATTGCATAGTAAGAAGCGCGACATCGAGACGAGTCCGGCGATGTGTCGACCGCCGCCGGGCGCCACCGCACGCACCCGAAGCGCTGGCATTGGCCAGCGCGTGCACGCCACCGGCGGGCGAACCGGCACGCGCCGGTCCGCGGACCGACGCGTGACGTCACGTGATGACGTCACCGTGACATCATCCAACGGTCGATGTAACCGCTCGGATGACGTCACCAATGACGTCATCACCGACGTCGTTGTCGGACGGTCACCGGCGGGCGACCACCATCGGAGACCAAGGCACGTTGCGGCACGTGCGGATGACGATGCGTGGCGTCATCCCGCACGCGCGAGGCACGTGCGTCGGTCCGTGATCGCCCGACCGTCTGACCGGTTCGACGACCGACAACCGTTGACTGTTGACCCTCTGACCGTTGACCGTTGACCACGTTGACCGTTGACCGACGACCGTTGACCGTTGACCGTTGACCATTGACTTTGGCCGTTGACCATTGACCTGCCAAAAAAAAGAAGGAAAAGAATGTGTTTCTTTTTCAATTAAGTCTATGTGGATTATAATGTGATCCTTATTTGTTCTGCATTTGTTGCGTGAACTATGCCTCCCTAAGGTTGCGCACACCTATTCGCGATTCACCGATGAACAAAAGGATAGTCAGTTGCCATCGAGTTGATAGCCGAATTCGATCTGATCATCGATGGGAGAGAGGTGACTTAATTGATCATGTCCTTGAAGTCAACAGGAAAATTCAACAGGTCATATGGAATGGTCGTCCTATGTCACAGTCAAAGATGGTGCGATTTTTCATAACCACTATTCCACCTGAATGGCAAGATGTGTTGAATTGCATATAGGATGTCAACGGAGCTGCTTCCTATAAGAATATTGTGATGGATTTTGTAAACGAATATTACTATATTGTTTCAAGGGAAAAGATCAAGAAATTGAACAAAAGAGGATATTTCCCAGTTAGGTGTCTTCGACTTTGTGTTAGTTGTATTGGCTATTATATGTTAAGTGTGCTTTGTGGACATATTATGTATTGATTACTACCTAATTGTGTTAATTGAAAGCATTATTTTTTTTAATTGTATGTCAATTATCTGTTCTTTCTCGTTATTGCCGGTTGTGTGGGTAATTATGTGGGTAGTTTTAGAAGTTTTTGTAGCTTCATAGAATTAATTTTGCATATGACAATCATAATGATAGTTTTAAGTTAGGACTTTTGGAGGATGATTGGAAACGTAGTGACCTTTTGATTCTAAAGCCTTACTTGAAATTATTCATTAATATGATGGGTCTATGTAAAATAGAGATGCATAAATGATAAGCATTAATAATTCGTGCATATTTATCGATTTGTTCGATCAATGGCTTCACCACAAAGAGCATAGTTGCCGAGCTGAACAAAGGTGAAAAGCTCAATGGAGACAACTATGAGATTTGGCAAATGAAAATCCAGATGTGATGGAAGAGCAAGAAGCACTTGAGGCTCTTGTCATGACCATGGAAGAACCCGAAGAGGGAACCACCGCACAAAGACAAAAGAAACAAAGAAGCTTTTTCTCGCGTGGAAAAGAATGAACTCTCTAGCTCGCATCACGTTGTTGAGCAGCATGGAAAATGACGTCATGCGAGAGTTTTCGCGTTTTGATAATGCCAAGGAATTGTGGGAGGCATTGGCAGCTAGATATGGTCATACTTCGGTGACTAGACCGAGGCAGCTCACTATCGGGTTTGACTCTTATAAAAAGCCTCATGGTCGAGACCATGAAGCAACATCTTAGAAAGATGTCAAACATGATAACGAGCTGAAAGATGCTGGCCATGTCCTCACGAGATGAGCAGCAAGTGCAAGCAAAGTGATTCGTTCCTTGCCTCGAGTTGGGAGCATATGAAGGTGCACCGACTCATAATGAAAACATCAAAACCTTTGAGGATGCGATGCGTCATCTTGAGCTGGAAGAGGACCGCTGTTGGCGGCTAAGCCGGATGCTGAACTCTATTATGCTGATTCTAGCTCAAATGGAGCTTGAGCTCCAAGCGCAAGCGCCCTAACTGGTTTGATAAGGGGAAAGGCAAGGAAGAAGCAGGTCCTTCAGGGAAGAAACCCAAATTCAACCAACATGGAAGAGGGAAGCGTCCTCGCATGAAAAAGCTTGCAAGGGTGAAATGCTACAACTGTGACAAGAAGGGTCACTATGCTTGCGACTGTCGTGAGCCAAAGAAGGTATGCACCCCTTGTACTTTTCAAAACTTTGCTTATGTGTCGAGTTCGTGTTCCTAATCGAGTCTAATCCTTTGTGGACTGTGGATTCGGGAGCGACAGACCATGTAGCGAAGGATAGAGGATCCTTCGTGGAATTCGACGAGTACCAACTGGAACTAAGTGGATCTATGTGGGAAACAACTCAGTGAGCTGAAGTGAAAGGAATTGGCACATGCCAACTGAATATGCGTGGTGGACGCACCTTGTTTCTTCATGATGTATTGTATGCTCCGGAGATTCGTCGGAATTTAGTGTCTGTATTAATGTTGGTTAAATTAGGTTTTAATATGAACTTCTGTAGTAGAGGTGTGAATTTGTTTTTGGAGACAAATTACTATGGTTGTGGCTATTTTCTGGATGGTTTTATTGTATTAGATATTGATTATGTTAATGCTAATATTTGTTATTCCCTTCTCACGTCTCCTAATAAATATGATAATGATGTGAATGTGTGGCATGCTAGACTTGGTCACATTGGCCAACAGCGTATGAATAGACTAGCCAAAGAGGGCTTGTTGGGCAATATTGAAAATCGATTTGTCCATATGTAAGCATTGCCTAGAAGGGAAAACGACAAGGAAACCATTTGGAAAAGGAAAAAGAGCTGAGTTTCCTCTGCATTTAATCCATTCTGATGTCTGTGGTCCAATGAATGTAAAAGGAAGGCATGGGGCTGTTTATTTCATCACATTTATCGATGATTATACTCGATACGGATATGTCTATTTGATTTCTCATAAATCTGAAGCGATAAGTTGTTTCAAAAGGTTTATGAACCTTGTAGAGAATCAATTAGATAAGAAAATAAAAGCATTGAGATCCGATCGGGGTCGAGAATATTTATCTGATGAGTTTAGAAAATTATGTGATGAAAAAGGAATAGAAAGATAGTTGTCTATTCCGTACACTCCTCAACAAAATGGTGTTGCGGAAAGAAGAAACAAAACCCTACTGGAAATGGTTAGGTCCATGATGGCGCATGCTAACTTGCCTATCACTTTTTGGAGTGAAGCATTGTTAACTGCTGCGTATATACTTAACCAGGTGCCTTCCAAATCAGTTGCTTCCACTCTATATGAGTTATGGACAGGTGGAAAACCGGACTTGAGTTTTCTTAAGCCATGGAGTTGTGCTGCCTATACACATGAGTCCTCTCACAAGTTTGGGAAATTGGGTCCCAGAGGAAAGAAGAGTATCTTCATAAGATACTCGAAACACTCGAAAGGGTATGTGTTCATTGGTGAGCAGGAAAGTGGGAGTGTAACTGAATTTGAATCACGAGATGTTACATTCTTAGAGGATGAGTTTCCTAATAAAGGTGAAATAGGGGAAGATCACTCCCTATTTGAGACCTTGGATCAAGACAATGATATTAGTGGAGTTCATCCAAGTGGGAGCATAATAGAGAATGATGTGCAAAGTGTACAATCTCCCATACGGCGAACAAGTCGCCAAAGTATTCCCCGTCGACGTTTTGAAATTGAAGGGGAAACGTTTATGGTTGCTCCACAAGATGAGGATGAGCCAAGAAATATCAATGAGGCTCTTAATTGCCCTAGTAAAGAAAAATGGATTCATGCAATGGAAGAGGAAATGGAGTCAATGAAATCAAACCAAGTCTGGGAACTGGTTGATTTTCCAAAAGGACGCAGAGCTATTGGGAACAAATGGGTTCTCAAAATAAAGCGAAAGGTTGATGGCTCGATTGAAAGGCATAAGGCTCGCCTTGTGGCAAAAGGGTATAATCAACAGGAAGGAATTGATTATGAAGATACGTTTTCTCCTGTAGTGAGATTTACCTTAATTCGCATTATTCGGCAATAGTAGCTAGTCTGGATCTTGAGTTACATCAAATGGATGTAAAGACTGCTTTCCTCAATGGAGAATTAGAGGAAGAAATATATATGGAACAACTGTTGGTTTCATAGTGAAAGGCCAAGAAAAAAAAGTATGTCGACTTTTGAGGTCGATATATGGTCTTAAGCAGTCATCAAGACAATGGTATATACGTTTTCATAATGCCATAGGTGCATATGATTTTACAATGATTGATGAGGATCATTGTGTATATATCAAAAGATCCAATGATCAATTTGTGATCATATCATTATATGTAGATGATATACTGATTGCCGGAAGCAATATGGAGTTGGTTAATCCTGTCAAGAGATGGTTGTCTTCTAACTTTGAGATGAAGGATATGGGTGAGGCTGCATACATTCTTGGAGTTAAGATTTCGAGAGATCGTTCGAAGAGATCGTTGTCTCTTTCGCAAGAAACCTATATAAATAAGGTTCTTGAACGATTTCGTATGCAAGACCGTAAACCCATAGACACTCCTATTGCAAAAGGGGAAGGATTGAGCCATAGATCGTGTCCAGGGGACTCTACAAGAGAAGGAACAAATGAAACATGTTCCTTATGCTAGTGCTGTTGGGAGCTTGATGTATGCTATGATGTGTACAAGACCCGACATATACTTTGCAGTTGGAATGGTGAGTAGATACCAATCCAATCCGAGTCCAAAGACATTGGAAAGCCGTCAAGAGAATACCGAGGTATCGAAAGGAACCGCTGATTTCAAGTTGAATTACCAAGGAAAGGATCTCGCGACTTGAAGGCTATTCGGATGCTAATTGGGGGGAGATTTAGATGAAAGAAAATCTACCTCTGGATTTGCTTTCTTACTGAACAATGGCGCCATATCATGGAGCAGTAAGAAGCAAACATGCATAGCCTTATCCACGATGGAAGCTGAGTTCGTGGCGTTATCAGCAGCGGTACAAGAAGGAGTTTGGCTTAAGAGATTTTTGGATCATTTAGGTGTTATTGAGAAAGCTGCAAATCCATTGTTGGTTAACTGTGATAGCCAAGCAGCTATAGCATACACCAAAGATCCAAAGTATCATGGCAAGACCAAACATATAGATACCAAGTATAACTTTGTAAAAGATATGGTTGCACAAAAGGATGTGAACTTGCAGTACATATCTACGCATAGAATGATAGCAGATCCTATGACAAAGCCAATACCTAGAGATGTGTTTTGTGGTTATGTAAAATCTCTAGGATTGCATAGAGTCTGATGTACTGAATTGTAATTTCTCTGAGTTGTTCACATTTATGAAATTTTGTTTTTCATTGATTAATGCGCATGAACCTTAGTATAATCTTTATGCATCTTAATGTTCAGTGCATTATTTTAAGTTGAGAAGTATGTCGGACAGATATAAGATTAGCCCACTCACATGGGTAATCGCCTATGTTTACTGTGTGATAAATAGAGATGAGACTGTTTTTAAGCTTATTATCTAGGTGATAATCGAGAGCGCAAGCTTAAAATACGTATGTCGCCTTAACTGAGTGTTAAGATGAGGACATAATACTAAAGATGTCCGAAAGTAAAATACCCCACGCATTTTACTTTATCTGTCTAAGATGCCAGATGTGAGTTCTGATAAATTTTGTGAATAAGTAGATAGGTGAACTCAAGTTAGACATTGGGTATGTCTGAACTATCATCTGTACGGTATTGAAAGGTGTAGACATACGCTCCATGGAAAAGGAGTTAATACCGTAATACGTATTTCATACTACGTATGCATGAGACGACCAATAAGAGTGGCAAAAAGTTTGATCTCAACTTTTATGACGTGTGAGACTCTTGAGGAAAAGAGTTCCTCAATTTTGAAGTCCCCTCAGGACTCTTACTTATTCTCAAAATTTCTATTTAGTGTTTGCTATCTTAGTGTGTTGCCAATGGTCATGAGATGATTCGATCTAATGGGGCATTTCTAGAAAAGCAAGCTGGACTGAAATTGAGAGTTTGAAGGAAAGAGGAAGATCGATTTTGAAGAATCACATTATAGTTTTGTATTCACTAGTCGACCAATTATAACTGTCTTTGTGATAATTATAATTGTGAATACAATATATATATCATGTTTTAAAAGAGATCAAGGGAGATATAAATGTGATCGATCGATCTAGGGTACTGCATACTAAATCTACTCGGAGTGTGATGCCCATTATGAGCTGCTATATATTCCTAACAGATGTATAGCAACGAGCTCTCAAAGTATGCTGGTCGCACGGATTATTCACCAGTATGAATGTTGAAGAGAGGTAAAGAGAATACTGTTTGGCCCACCATGTGCGAGTGGGAGATGAAGGCTTTATTGGTTTTTTGGGCTTAAGGCCCATCCGCCCAAGTTGGGCCCAGGAAGCCCGATCCACGGGAATATGGCCCGTGAAAGGGGAGAGATATAAAAGGGAGGAGAGAGAGAGAGAAAAAGACACTGTTTTTCAATTCAGAAAAGACGTACGTCTCTTTTTCTCTCAACGTACTCTCCCTCCCTCTCCCGTTTTCTTCAAAAGAAAAACAGTAAAACACGTGAAAGGATTTTGCTTCCTCGGATCGAACAGGACCGTTTCTCTTCCTCCATTGACAACCGGTGTTTAATCTGTGGCTAAAAGGTACACTCGAATCCGTGGTGTGCTTTAGGATCGATGATGCGTGTTGTTTTCCCGGGCTTCGTCTTCCGCTTGATTTAGGGGTTCGATTCGGTGTTGAATCCAGTTTTCGGGGATCCGTTATTCCCAACAAGCATGATTTCTCTTCCATGTCTCAAGATAGAACCCAAGTGTGTGGTGGAATTACGAGCGTGCTTTTTTTTTTTTTTTAGACCCTGACTTTTATCCAATTTACGAGGATTACTTGCTAATCTCATATTCAAAAGGGGAGATTTTTATCAAGTGATTTTAATTAAAAATTACAGTGCCGGATTTTAAAGAATACTTATCTCATATTTTGTTTGGAATGTCCATCCAAGTTGATTTTATTGTTCTTGCGGGATTTTAAAAACTTGAAGTTCCTTAATTTCAGTGAATGCCAGTCACTAATTTGTATGCCAGACCTCAATTATACTCCAAATCTCGAGGAATTGAATCTCCATGGGTGCAAAAACTTGGAGCATGCCCATGAATCAGTTGCATATCACGGCAAGTTACAGTTGTTGAATTTAAGTGGGTGCTCTAAACTTCATCATCTTTGTGATGTGCTTCAAGCCAACAATCTTCAATCTATCAATCTTCGTGATTGCTCAAAATTGCAAAAATTCCCTGATATTCCAGATGAAAACAAAAGCATGCTAAATCTTCATTTAGATAGGACACCAATTAAGGAACTTTTTGCATCCATAGAAAATCTCGTCTCTTTAAAAGATATGACTTTAAGTAGTTGCAAGAATTTGGCAATCCTTCCATCTAGTATCTACAAGTTGCAAAATCTTGAAAGGCTGATACTTGATGGCTGCTCAAAGCTAATCAACTTTCCAAAGAAGGATGAATCAAGTGATCCCCATATGAAGATAGGATTTCCCAGGTTATATGAGTTAAATCTTCGTAAATGCAGTCTATTAGAAGTAGATTTCCTAGAGAAACATTCATGTTTTTCCTATTTAACGAATTTGAATTTGTTGGGAAACAATTTTACTAATCTTTCTTTATCCGAGCAACTACATAATTTGGACAACTTGGATGTTTCGTACTGCCAACAACTTGAAGAGGTCCTCGAGATTCCGGGCATGTAGATATTCTGAAAGCAATAAGTTGCGAATCTCTGCGTAAAATTTCCACCAACAAGTGTCCCGCAAGGTCGATGGATTTATCTTCATGTTATGAACTGGTCCGTCATGGTTTCACCGTAAATGATCTCATCAAGCCCGAGGTTAGGCCCCCTCCTCTCCCTCCCTCCCTCCCTCCCTCCCTCCCTCTCCCTCTCCGACTATTATGGAGCTGTATACGTGTTGGCTGCACCGAGTGTTTGTGGAAGTGGCTATAAGTAAACGGGAAGGATGTTCACTTCTCTTTATAGAACTCTAGTTCACTTTAGAATTGCAAGGATCACCAAATGAAACATTTCAACACTACATGTTCGATCGGGAGAATTACCAAAAAAGTCATAAGCCTATTGCAATTGTACCAATATAGTACTAAACTTTTTTTTTTGGGCCAATTTAGTCCTAAACCTTTTACAATTGTGCTAATTCAATCCATTCGACCAAAATTGGCTGGTTGGTGCTGATGTGGACGTCGATCAAGGATAGCTAGCCGGTGAAAGCTGCTATGGCAATTTTTAAATAAATTTTTTTATCTTTTTTCGAATTTTCAATTTTTTTAAATTTTTTTAAAATTAAATTTTTTTTTTTCCTCACCTTCTCCGTTCTCCGGCTAGCCGGTGCCGGCTAAAGGCAAGAACGGCAAGGTCAGCCTCGCTGGCCATTAGCAAGGCTCGCCCACGACGGCTACTAGTGAAGGTGAGCCTCGCCTAGCGACAGTGAGGCCGTTGTCACCAGATCCGGGGCTCGTTGGTGGCCGGCAAGGCTTGACCTCACCATAGCTAGGCGAGGCTCGCCTTCACCAATGGCCGATAGGGGCAAGCCTTGCCAATGGCTAGCGAGGTTGCCGTCACCAGATCCGTGAGGCTTGGCCTCGCCCAACCATGGCGATGTCGAGCCTTGCCAGCCACTAGCAAGCACCAAATCGGCAATGGCGGCCTCTCGGTTCTGCCGGGCGAGGCTCGCCTTCGCCAGTGGCTGGCGAGGCTGACCTTGCTGGCTCTCGCCTCCGACTGACCAGCCAGAGGAAGGAGAAGGTGAGGAAAAAAAAAAAAAAAATTAAAAAATTAAAAAATTGCCATAGCGTTCGCCGGCCGGCGTCCACGTCAACGCCGATTGGCCACATCCATGTTAGTGTCAATTGGTCAATTTTGGCCAAATGGACTGAATTAGCACAATTGTAAAAGGTTTAGGACTAAAATGGCCCCAAAAAAAAAGTTTATGACTGAATTGGCACAATTGCAATAGGTTTAGAACTTTTTTGCTAATTCTCCCCCATGTTGATCCAATAACAAAATCTTGTTTCCACCAATTATATATATGTAATGCTATTGCTAACTATAGCTAAACATTGATATTTGATTTATGTAGTAAGAATGCAAGTGGAAGTCAAGTCAATGGGACAAGGAAATATATAAGTTTTATTGGACGCGAAATGGTTACAAGGCTATAAGATTGGGTTTAGTTATTACAATTGGATGGGTGTTTTTTTTTTTTTTTTTGGTTGGTCTCTTGTGTACACCAAGACTGAACAGTCTCTCCTATTTATAGGCTCATTCCACCGCCATTCTTCAGCAAATATTTCTCAACATTATCTCCCTGCTCTTCAATTTGCTTGCTAGACATTCTATTAGCCACTTCTAACTAACACAAATGAAGCTAGAGATTTGCAGACACCAGAGACTTTGACCACCCACCAGAGACTTACAGAATGAGTATAGGGAAGTCTAGCCTTTTCTAGAAAAATGATCCAACACTTTAATACTCCTCCTTGATCAATTTTTGTGATGCTCCGAGCAGGTTTCACAATGTCTCAAAGTTGACTTGCTGTAGTGCCTTAGTAAATATGTTCACGACTTCATCCTCCATTTTGCAATACTTGAGCTCGATCACTCTATACTTTGCAATTCTCATATGAAGTGACATTTGATAGCAATATGTTTGGATTTTACATGAAAAACAGGATTTTAAGAAATAGCAGTAGCAAAATTTTTGTCTCAAGATATTGAAAGTAGGTTCCGTTTGTGCTTTTCCGATGTCATATAGCATTTTTTGAAGACATAATGCTTGACTAGTGGTAGTAGAGATTGCAACACAGTCAGCTTTTGCGGTAGACTGCTCGCAAGTCTTGCTTATTGGATGCCCATGAGAACATTTTGGAACCTAGTGTGAATGCGTAGCTAGTAATATCCCCCTATCGTCAGCTGAGCCTATCCAGTCATTATCAGAGTAATCAAGCAACTTTGTGGTTGCACTTGACCAATAACAAATGCCATAATCTGTTACTACTTAGTAAGTATCTTATATTTCTTTTAGCAGATCCAGAGTAAATTTGGCTTGGATTCTGCAAGAAGCATGATAGTGAACTTGTCACGTACCTGATTTATGGTCATTCAGTCATGAGATAAAGTAGACTTCTAATAAGGCTTATGTACAAAGAAGCAGCGGGCATTTTTGCTCCATCTTCCTTTAGTAGTCTCTTGGTTGTCACGAGCTGTGTTGCCACCATTTTGCAATAGTTCATCTTGAATTTCTTCAGGAGGTTCTTCACATATTTCTTCTGCGGAAAGGAAAACCCTTCATTTTGATTGATCTCAACGAGGAAGAAGTAGAGCTTACGTCCATCATCTCAAATGTCTTCTTCACTTCTTCTTTAAATTCTAAAATCATTTTTCATCGTTCCCTATATATATACATACACCGTAGGGAGCCTGAGGAGCTGAAGATCTATATAGAGAAAAGATTTAAACCTAGAAGTCATTAACAGAACTAAGATTTGGGAGTGTGATTAATCTTAGCGTCTGCTTCCATGATGATTCCTTGGAAAATAAAGAAGATTAAAGTCTACTATAGGAAGTAAAATAAATGCTACGTACTCAAAGATGTAAATGTAGATATAAATGGTACAAAGAAAGCTAAGTAAAGTCACGCACATTTAAAATGATATGAATTGCAGATGAAATATATAAAACGATAAGTAAGAAAATGCAGAATATAAAACCAACCATGAAGGTGGTATAGACTGATATTGAAATGAAAAGAAAGTCACATATATTGAAAAGTTAGAGAAAGTAAAACCTTTCACAAAGGTAGTAATCGGTACCCGAGGGAGATAGCTGATAAGTAATTTACAAAGTGACTAATCAACCATGAATGGCTTGGTAATCTTACAAGTGATAAATAAGAAAGTGATCCAAACCACGATTTGAAAATACTTACACAGTAATTGGGATACAAAAGTAGAAGGGGAAGGTTGCAGAGTGAGGAAAGGGATTACGAGAGAGGTAGAGAGTTTTTCAAAATGGGGAAAAAAAGGCCTCCTCTTGAATTGGAGCAAGTGCTTTCTTTATAGTGCTCATGATTACAGTGTTTTGCCACAGTGAATGGTAAAAGTTATATGTACATGAGATCATTTATATACATAGAGATAATAAGAGTGTTACACCTATCTTGAGTCTTGACATAGAGTGTTGGCTTGCTCGTGCTCTTCTCATAGTATTTTTTTTTTCTGAAGTATTCGTTGATTTCACTAGACAAAGCTTAGCTTGTTTTAACCTATGTATAGCTTTCTTGAGCCTTAGGACCTTTTTTTCTCCGGTGAGGAAGCTCGATGATTGTTCCACATAGATTTTTTCTTGAAAATAACCATTTAGAAATGCTTATTTTACATCAAGCTAATAAATTTTACACATCTTCGTGTTGCTATGTGACATCCTGAAATTCGACCCCGTTTCGATAAAGTGAAATGGGCATTTCGTCGGCGTGCCTATGGCCTTTTTCTCTGAGCTGATCACTCATGAGTTAACTAACCTATTGGGTGAAGCCGTTAAGGGATGTATCGGCCGTAAAATCCCTATAAGCTACCTAATTGGTTGGATTGAGCTAAAATCACGTCTGATCGATTTTTAACCACGAAATTGAACTCGATTTCGGGAATCGAATTTTAAGCGCGTCATAATTCTTATTTTTAGGATCCTGTCTCATCGCTCGTCAATTTATTGACGAGTCCGAAATTTCAATAAAGAAATTATCGGAAGAAAAATTTGAAGACCAAAAGGAAAATAGAAAGGAAAATGAAAATTGAATAATTTAATCATGTATTTCCTTTTCTTTTTCCTCTCTCTCCCTCTCCTTTCTTTTCTTTCTTTTTTTCTTTCTTTTCTCTCTCTCTCTCTCCTCTCCCCTTTCCCCCCATCCGTGCGATTTCCCCTCCCCCCACCGCCTATTCTCTCTTTCTTTTCCTCTCTTGACCGGTCAACCCTTATCCCTTCTCTCTTCTCTCTCTCTCTTCTCTCTCCTCTCTCTTCTTCCTTCTCGTGCATGATAGAACTAGCTTCTTCTTCTCCTTCTTTCTTCATGCTCGAGCGAACCAGAAGAGCGAACCGAAAGCTGCAGCTCGCCCCTCAACTGCTCGCCACTCGTCCCACCGCCGCACCACCGCCCGCGCCCGTGCGCCGCACCGCCGCCCGCGCCCGTGCGCTCGCGCCGTCCACCGTGCGCGCGCGCCCAGGCATCCCTCTCCCACTTGGCCCGGCTCTGTTCGCTCCTGTCTCGCTCCGTCCGGCCACCTCCGGCCACCGCCCAACCCCGCCGAACCACCCCCGCGACCCTCGCCCTCCGCCGGCTTCCCCTCGCCGCCCTAGCCGCCGGAACGGCTCCGTTCAGCCCCGACCAGCAAGCCCACGGAGTGGGTATCCAGCTCTTCCGGGCTCGTTTTGGGCCGTTTCCCGCCCCGGATCCGCGAGTCGCTTTGGGAACAATCGTTCTCGCGTCGCCACCGTCGGATTGATCCGATTTGCGCGCGATTTGGTGAGTAATCTCACTAATCCGGATTAGTTGGCTAATTATGCTTAAGGTTGGTTTAGTTTTAAGTAATTATGTTTAGGTTGTTAGATTAGAATAAATTAGCAATTATTAGTCAATTGTGATGCGAATTAAATAAATTGATTGCGCAATTAGCAAGTAGACGTGGTCTACTAATTATTGGAAGTGCCTCGGGATTTTTCCCGACCCTTAGTGGGCTCCAATTAGGCTTTTCGGGCCTAAGTGGATTTTTTAGTATTTAAATATTAATTTTCGGAATTAAATTAAATAATTATTTATTTTCCGAAAATTCAATTGAGATGGCTTGGAACCGGAAAATTATGCTGATGACCGTGGCGAAGTCCGTTTATTTAATCGGGCTGTAATTTGAGCTAAATTGAATTTTTAGTAATTAATAATTAATTTTCGAAATTAATTAATTAATTAATTTTTTATTTAAATTAAGATTTTGATGGCTAACGATCGAAATCTCGTGCTGATTGCCGTATGGCGTGGTCTATTTATTTATTTGAGCTTCACGTTGTATGGAATTGAATAAATTGTGATATTTTAGGGATTTACCCTAAATTGATTGGAATTGATTGAGATTGAATTGTTGATCGGTAAATGGCCATGTATCTTATTCAGTATTTATAATGCTTTGTGGATTTGATTTAATTATTTGATTGAGAAATCGTGGGCGTTGGTCATCGGTATTGAAAGTAGATTGGTAACCACTTGAAAGAGGCACGTGGCTCGGTGAATTGGAATATCGCCTGAGAGAATGCACGTGGCTCGAGACTCGGTATGTCGTCCTAGAGAATGCACGTGACTCGGTGACAGAGTTTGGCATCTAAAAGGGCACGTGGGCTCGGTGATTTGATGCATCACTTTGGTGAGATGGCACCTACGAGAATGCACGTGGGCCTAGGCATCTAAAAGGGCACGTGGGCTCGGTGAATTGATGCATCACTTTGGTGAGATAGCACCTAAGAGAATGCACGTGGGCCCGGGCATCTAAAAGGGCACGTGGGCTCGGTGACTTGATGTATCACTTTGGCGAAAAGGTCGCCTGAGAGAATGCACGTGGGCCCAAAGTTCGAGGCATGTGAACTCGAAGACTTGGAAGGTCGTCCTGGAGAATACACGTGGCCTAGCTTTTAAATATCCCACAGTGGGGATTGAATTGTATGACATGTAATCGACTGGTTCGATTTGTTGAAGTGAATGGGTGTCTATTGTGAATTGTATTGACTTGCAGGTGGGATCAGAGGCCAAGGTAAGTCCCCTGTCCTGTGCGTGTTTAGGCAGCCTTTAGTATAATGGTTTGCTAATCGGGCTTAGTGGGGTAGAACTCGCTGAGACGTAGTCTCATCCCAGTTTGGGGAAAACCATTTCAGGACCCCGCTGATGAGTTGAGGAGGAGGAATCCGAGGAGGAGAACTCGGAAGTGAGATCTGAAGAAAATGATTTTTGGTAGAAGAAGACAAATCTGAGAGGGGCCTTAAGTACGGCCTAGTTCGTCTAAGTTTCTGTCTTCTTTTGAGATCTCCGTTTTGATGTGAATAGTTACGAAAGGGTTTGTGGTTTGTATAAAAGTTTGGTTATAAATTTCAATATGAAAAATATGGCCCTGCTTTTCTATCCCATCATTTTATTGTCTGGGGATTTTAACTGCTTCCGCATATGCTTAAAAATGAAAGGATCGGCGATACATTGTCCTGGGATATCGCATTATAAAATCAACCAAGTGAGACGGATGTGTGTGTGCCTAAGGATCGGGGCGTGACATCCAGTTTAAGTGGTATCAGAGTGAAGTTGAAGATTGGAGTGATAAGGAGCGTTGACCATGGGATAGTTAGTAGGATGGCCTTTAAATTCATGCTGGTGCATGTACGTGTTAGCCGAGTGCTAAAATTGTTTGTTGTTTGGATCGCTCTGTTTCTAATTCGGTGTTGAATTGGAAACAGGTGTTAGTTGAGTAAAGCTACACCATGAGCGATCGGAGCCCGAACTCCCGCAAAAAGGACAAGAGGGCCGTTATTCGGGAGTACGGCCTCGACTCGTGTCGGAACCCGAGGCGGACGTGGTCGAGCGCCGGCACGGGCTAGTGCGAGTGGAGTGAATCCTGTCGTAGATGTCGGGGTAGCAGCCCCTAATGATCCCGAGTGGATAGGATCTTGCGTGTTCGGGAAGCGATGGGTAATAGAATGGATCGCAAGCCTTTGCGTTGAAGCCGGGCTTCGCTCGCCGCACCGCGTACTGCCGCCGCCGCCACCGGAGTTGCGCCTCCAGTCGCACCTGCCGTTGCTCCAGCCGCCGTGAATGTTGAGAATCCACCGGAGATAGTGGTCGCTGCAAGACCAATCCATAAGTTGGTGGAGCATTTCCTAAGGTTAAATCCGCCGTTGTTTACCGGGTCTGGAGACCCCGAAGCTGCTTCTTCATGGATTCAGAAGCTTGAGAAAGCGTTTGCACTGCTGATGTGCAACGAGGCTGAGAAAGTAATATTAGCAACTTGCCAGCTGGAGGGAGTTGCTGACACTTGGTGGATGACTACTCGAGAAATGATCTTTCCGGGAGGTCTTTGTTCGGGATTGGAACACTTTCCGAAGCTTTCAATGATAAGTTCTTTCTCGAGACCGCGAGAGGTGAAGATGGCTGAATTTCAACGTCTTCGCCAGGGTTCCTTATCTGTTGATGAGTATGAGGCGAAGTTCGCTGAACTTTCGCGATATGCCCCTGAGTTAATCGAGAACCCTGTGAATCGAGCAAGGAGATTCAAAGATGGATTCAGGCAGGATTTGAGAAGTGCCTTAGTCCTTCGGATCGAAGACTTATAACGACATATACCGGAGAGCTCAGAAGATTGAAAAAGATCAGAACGATAAAGCTGCCTCATCTGGATCGAGGTTTAGCTCTCATAGAGACAACATCCACCAAGGGAAGAGGCCGATGTTCGGAAATAGATTCCAAAGTCCGCCCAGCAAGAAGAGTGGATTTAATAGGTCAGGACCTATTAGGACTAATGAGTGTCGCTTCTGTGGGAGAAGACATGGGGCAGGACCGTGCCCAGCTAGGACAGGTGCATGCTTTGAATGTGGCCAGCATGGCCACATTGCCAGATTTTGTCCTAAGAAGCAAAGAGGACAACCTCTGTTGCCGCCGCCGCCACCGATGAGACAAATAGGAGGGTATGCCCCTCAGAATGCACCGCAAGGAGGACAGCAGAGACCTCTAGCTCAGGGCACCGTGTACGCGATTACCCAAGGTCGGGCGAAGCTGCGCTGGCGTGATTACAGGTACGGTCTCGCTCAACGACCAACCTGCTTATACTTTGTTTGATTCGGGAGCAACCCATTCCTTCATTGCCGAGCAATATGTTAGGATGCTAGGATTGAATCCTGTATTGTTGGAATCGACAATTTGCATATCTACACCCTTGAAAGATAAAGTTATTGCTGCTTTGGGATATTCGGGGTGCAAGTTAGAGATTGGTGAGCGAGTGGGGAAAATTGACTTGTTAGTCCTAGCCATGTATGATTTTGATTTGATAATTGGCATGGACTGGCTCACCAATCAACGAGCTAAAATGGACTGTTATCGCAAGGCGATTCAGTTTGACCCATTAAGGGGTAAAAGCTTCGAGTTTGTCGGGAATCGAGGAGGACCTTCGATTTCCTTAATCTCGTCGCCGGAAGCAGCTTGTTTGTTAGACGAGGGTTGCCGAGGGTACTTAGCAACTGCCGTGGATACGACAGTTGAAGAGTTGAAAATGGAAGATATTGTAGTGGTACAAGAGTTTCCAGATGTCTTTCCAAAAGAATTGCCCGGGGTTACCGCGTAAAGGGAGATTGAATTTGTGATTGAGCTAGCACCGGGGACAGAACCGATCTCAAAGGCACCTTACCGAATGGCGTTATCCGAGTTGAAGGAACCGAAGGTGCAGATGCAAGAGTTCTTGGATAAAGGATTTATTCGTCCTAGTGCATCGCCTGGGGAGCACCGCCCTGTTTGTTAAGAAGAAAGATGCTTCGTTGTGTTTGTGCATCGACTATCGGCAGCTCAATCAGGTAACGATCAAGAACAAGTATCCATTGCTGAGGATAGATGACTTGTTTGATCAACTGCAAGGAGCGTCAATATTCTCGAAGATCGACTTGAGGACAGGATACCATCAGCCGAGAATTCGGAAAGAGGATATTCCTAAGTCAGCATTTCGTACCCGGTACGGTCATTACGAGTTTACAGTGATGCCGTTCGGATTGACAAATGCTCCAGCTGCCTTTATGGATTTGATGAACAGAGTATTCAAGGAATATCTAGATCAATTTGTGATCGTGTTCATAGACGATATCCTGGTCTATTCGAGAAGTAATGAAGAGCACGAGAATCATCGAGATTAGTGCTTCGGACCTTAAGAACACACCGAGTTATATGCTAAGTTTAGCAAATGCGAGTTTTGGCTGACTCGTGTTGCGTTCTTAGGTCATGTGATTTCCGGAGAAGGAATCTCCGTCGACCCGAGCAAGATAGAAGCCGTGATCAAGTGGCCGAGACCGACATCAGTGATAGAGATCAGAAGTTTTATGGGATTAGCAGGTTATTACAGACGATTTGTGGAAGGGTTTTCATCGATAGCGTCGCCTCTGACAAAGCTCACAAAGAAAAATGAGAAGTTCATTTGGACAGACAAGTGCGAGAGTAGTTTCCAAGAGCTGAAGGAAAAGCTTACTACCGCACCTGTGCTGACGATTCCATCTGGTCCTGGAGGATTCGAGATCTATAGTGATGCGTCATTTAGGGGATTGGGTTGCGTGTTGATGCAACATGGTAGAGTTGTTGCATACGTTTCCCGGCAGTTGAGACCTCATGAATTGAATTATCCGACGCATGACTTAGAACTCGCAGCCATCATATTTGCGTTGAAGATTTGGAGGCACTACTTGTGTGGGAAAAGTTTCAGATCTTCACGGACCATCAAAGTCTCAAGTATTTGTTCTCTCAGAAGGAGCTGAACATGAGACAACGACGATGGATGGAATTGCTGAAAGACTACGACTGTGATATTTTATATCACCCGGGAAAGGCGAACAAGGTCGCCGATGCATTGAGTCGGAAGTCTTGGTAGCACGGATCTTGGTTAAGGAGTGGAACTTAATCGAGAGAGCTCGAGATTCGGAATTCAAATTTGAGGTAGGCCACCTCTCAAGTTTTATGGCTACCCTCAGAATTGAGCCGGATGTCCAGGTCAGAATCAAGCAACTTCAACCGACAGATTGGACATACGTAAAATTCTTCAAGAGGATACCGACAAAAGAAAAGCTGATTTTCAAGTTTCTGATGATGGGGTACTGAGGTTTCGTGGACGTTTGGTTGTACCTAACGATGTAGAGCTTAGAGAAGAAATTTTATCTGAAGCACATCGTAAGAATTACAGCGTTCATCCTGGAAGCACTAAGATGTATCAGAATTTGCGTCAACACTACTGGTGGTCAGGTATGAAGGCGGACATCGCCAAACATGTGGCCAAGTGTTTGACTTGTCAGCAAGTAAAAGCTCAGCATTGCAAGCCGGGAGGATTTCTGCAACCTCTCGCGATCCCAGAGTGGAAATGGGAGCATATCACGATGGACTTCGTGACTAGACTACCAAGGAGTCAAAGGGGAAATGATTGAATTTGGGTAGTAGTCGACAGGCTGACAAAGTCGGCTCACTTCATTGCAGTTCGAAAGGACCTGAGTCTGGATAGACATGCAGACCTGTATGTGCATCAGGTGGTTCGTATGCATGGAGTACCAGTTACGATAACATCCGATAGAGACCCGAGATTTATTGCTGCTTTCTGGAAGAGCTTGCAGAGTGCTTTAGGTACAAAGCTTCAGTACAGTACGGCATATCATCCTCAAACGGATGGCCAGTCTGAAAAAACGATTCAGACTCTTGAAGACATGCTGAGAGCGTATGTAATAGACTTTAAAGAAAGTTAGGAGGATCAACTTCATCTGGTGGAATTTGCCTACAACAACAGTTATCAGCAGAGCATCAAGATGGCTCCATTTGAAGCGTTGTATGGTAGAGCATGCAGAACTCCAGTGTGTTGGGATGAAGTCGGAGAAAGGAAGATAACAGGCCCAGAGTTGGTTCAGCAATCAGTAGATGCCGTGGCAGTGATCAGAGACAGATTGAAGACAGCGCGGGCGAGCAAAAGAGTTATGCGAGATAAGCGTCGAAGGTCTTTGGAATTCCAAGTTGGTGATCACGTTTTTCTGAAAGTGTCACCAATGAGGGGAACTTCGCGCTTTGGTAAGAAAGGCAAACTGAGTCCGAGGTACGTAGGTCCGTTTGAGATTCTTGAAAGAATCGAAAACCTAGCGTATCGTCTTGCGCTGCCGCCAAGATTGGCGCAAGTGCATGACGTCTTTCACGTGTCGATGTTAAGGAGGTAGAGCCTGACCCGACCCACGTGCTCAATTTCGAGGAATTGGACGTGGATGACCGTGTGTCATACGTTGAAAGCCCGGTCCAGATTGTCGATCATAAAGAACAAGTTCTGCGTACAAAGACCATCCCGTTGGTCAAAGTGGTCTGGCAACACCACGGTATTGAAAGAGCGACTTGGAAGACTGAAGAATTGATGAGACAGTTGTACCCCCACCTTTTTTAACAAAGTGTAATGGTTTAAATTTCGAGGACGAAATTTTTATAAGAGGGGAAGAGTTGTGACATCCTGAAATTCGACCCCGTTTCGATAAAGTGAAATGGGCATTTCGTCGGCGTGCCTATGGCCTTTTTCTCTGAGCTGATCACTCACGAGTTAACTAACCTATTGGGTGAAGCCGTTAAGGGATGTATTGGCCGTAAAATCCCTAAAAGCTACCTAATTGGTTGGATTGAGCTAAAATCACGTCGATCGATTTTTAACCACGAAATTGAACTCGATTTCGGGAATCCAATTTTAAGCGCGTCATAATTCTTATTTTTAGGATCTGTCTCATCGCTCGTCAATTTATTGACGAGTCTGAAATTTCAATAAAGAAATTATCGGAAGAAAAATTTGAAGACCAAAAGGAAAATAGAAAGGAAAATGAAAATTGAATAATTTAATCATGTATTTCCTTTTCTTTTTTCCTCTCTCTCCCTCTCCTTTCTTTTCTTTCTTTTTTTTTTTCTTTCTTTCCTCTCTCTCTCTCTCCTCTCCCCTTTCCCCCCATCCGTGCGATTTCCCCCTCCCCCCACCGCCTATTCTCTCTCTCTTTTCCTCTCTTGACCGGTCAACCCTTATCCCTTCTCTCTTCTCTCTCCTCTCTCTTCTTCCTTCTCGTGCACGATAGAACCAGCTTCTTCTTCTCCTTCTTTCTTCACGCTCGAGCGAACCAGAAGCTGTAGCTCGCCCCTCAGCTGCTCGCCGCTCGTCCCACCGCCGCACCGTCGCCCGCGCCCGTGCGCCCGCCGCCATCCCGCCATGCGCGCGCGCCCAAGCGTCCCTCTCCCACTCGGCCCAGCTCTGTTCGCTCCTGTTTCAGCTCCGTCCGGCCACCTCCGGCCACCGCCCAACCCCGCGGACCACCCCGTGACCCCCTCGCCCTCCACCGGCTTCCCTCGCCGCCCTAGCAGCCGGAACGGCTCCGTTCAGCCCCGACCAGCAAGCCCACGGAGTGGGTATCCAGCTCTTCCGAGCTCGTTTTGGGCTGTTTCCCGGCCCCGGATCCGCAAGTCGCTTTGGGAACAATCGTTCCTCGCGTCGCCGCCGTCGGATTGATCCGATTTGCGCGCGATTTGGTGAGTAATCTCACTAATCCAGGATTAGTTAGCTAATTATGCTTAAGGTTGGTTTATTTTTAATTAATTATGTTTAGGTTGTTAGATTAGAATAAATTAGCAATTATTAGTCAATTGTGATGCGAATTAGATAAATTGATTGCGCAATTAGCAAGTAGACGTGGTCTACTAATTATTGGAAGTGCCTCGGGATTTTTCCCGACCCTTAGTGGGCTCCAATTAGGCTTTTCGGGCCTAAGTGGATTTTTTAGTATTTAAATATTAATTTTTGGAATTAAATTAAATAATTATTTATTTTCCGAAAATTCAATTGAGATGGCCTGGAACCGGAAAATTATGCTGATGACCGTGGCGAAGTCCGTTTATTTAATCGGGCTGTAATTTGAGCTAAATTGAATTTTTAGTAATTAATAATTAATTTTCGAAATTAATTAATTAATTATTTATTTTTTTGAAATTAAGATTTTGATGGCTGACGATCGAAATCTCGTGCTGATTGCCGTGGCGCGGTCCGTTTATTTATTTGAGCTTCACGTTGTATGGAATTGAATAAATTGTGATATTTTAGGGATTTACCCTAAATTGATTGGAATTGATTGAGATTGAATTGTTGATCGGTAAATGGCCATGTATGTTATTCAGTATTTATAATGCTTTGTGGATTTGATTTAATTATTTGATTGAGAAATCGTGCGCGTTGGTCATCGGTATTGAAAGTAGATTGGTAACCACTTGAAAGAGGCACGTGGCTCGGTGAATTGGAATATCGCCTGAGAGAATGCACGTGGCTCGGAGACTCGGTATGTCGTCCTGGAGAATGCACGTGGCTCGGTGACAGAGTTTGGCATCTAAAAGGGCACGTGGGCTCGGTGATTTGATGCATCACTTTGGTGAGATGGCACCTAAGAGAATGCACGTGGGTCCGAGGCATCTAAAAGGGCACGTGGGCTCGGTGAATTGATGTATCACTTTGGTGAGATAGCACCTAAGAGAATGCACGTGGGCCCGGGCATCTAAAAGGGCACGTGGGCTCGGTGACTTGATGTATCACTTTGGCGAAAAGGTCACCTCGAGAGAATGCACGTGGGCCCAAAGTTCGAGGCACGTGAACTCGGAGACTTGGAAGGTCATCCTGGAGAATACACGTGGCCTAGCTTTTAAATATCCCACGGTGGGGATTGAATTGTATAACATGTAATCGATGGTTCGATTTGTTGAAGTGAATGGGTGTCTATTGTGAATTGTCTTGGCTTGCAGGTGGGATCGAGGCCAAGGTAAGTCCTCTCGTCCCGTGCGTGTTTAGGCAGCCTTTAGTATAATGGTTTGCTAATCGGGCTTAGTGGGGTAGAACTCGCTGAGACGTAGTCTCATCCCAGTTTGGGGAAAACCATTTCAGGACCCCGTTGAAGAGCTGAGGAGGAGGAATCCGAGGAGGAGAACTCGGAAGTGAGATCTGAAGAAAATGATTTTTGGTAGAAGAAAACAAATCTGAGAGGGGCCTTAAGTACGGCCTAGTTCGTCTAAGTTTCTGTCTTCTTTTGAGATCTCCGTTTTGATGTGAATAGTTACGAAAGGGTTTGTGGTTTGTATAAAAGTTTGGTTATAAATTTCAATATAAAAAATATGGCCCCCTGCTTTTCTATCCCATCGTTTTATTGTCTGGGATTTTAACTGCTTCCGCATGTGCTTAAAAATGAAAGGGTCGGCGATACATTGTCCGGGATATCGCATTATAAAATCGACCAAGTGAGACGGATGTGTGTGTGCCTGAGGATCGGGGCGTGACATGCTAAGTGCTATGAGAGCATAAATAGTGTCCCGGGGGGGGGGGTGTGGGCGTTGATAGGAGCAAAAGTCTTAGCATAGTCAATATCCGATTGTTGCGATATTCTTTCACCATGAGCCTTACCTTATACTTCCGAATTCATCTGTTTACATTGAGTTTAGTCCTGTAAATACACTGGACTCTAATCATGGATTTGTCTTAGGTGTGGTTGACAAGATCCCAAGTTCTGTTTTTTTTTTTTTTTTAATTATCTTGATTTCTTCTTCTATGAATTTTATCCGAATTTCTTCTTTAGAAGCATCTTCATAGCATTCGATTTCTAAGACATTGAAGATGCATGTTTTGTGAACTCTTTTAAGAGATTATACCTTTAGTATAGGAGATTCGAGAATAGATTTTCTTGCATCAAACTTGGAGAGATGGTGGTGTTACGTCTTAAGTGGTGGAGTATGATGCTTCACCTTCTTCTTGTGCTGTAGAGTCCTCACATGCTGGTGTTTTCTTGTTGATCGCGATGTATCGACTAATCATAAGCTTTTTAGTTCTTAGATTGTAGACTCCATAGACTTTTGACTGGTCGCTGAAGTGATGTATAATCCCTTTACCCATGTAAACTCATTGAAACTTCTCTTTTTAGGTGCTAATTTCCAATTGGGTTTTACTACCTGGAGAAGATATGCCAAAGTGGTTGCTCCCCAATAAAGAGGGTTGTATATCTTTCTTGGCTTCAAAGGACTTGTATGAGAAGATTGGAGGATTAGCTTGGACCATTGTACACCAAGTAAAAAAAGGAAACAAGAATGCCAAACTTAAGATTCAAGCATATGTTAATGGGGAAAGGATGAACAAAGAATCCGACAGAGCCATGCCATTGGATTCGAATCATGTGGCTTTTGGGGTTATCGAATTGAAAGACTTGTGGAAAGATGTCTCTTTTGGTCCAAATGGTTACTGGAATCATTTCCAGTGTAGCATTACGGCTTCGGCTAGCGTAATTGTGAAAAAGTGTGGATTTCGACTAATATGTAAATCACTAGAGAACGAGCTAGAGGTTTTGCTTCAAGATGATCAATTACATGAGAGTCCAAGAGAGTTCGTCCACAAAGGTTTGGATGAAAATCAAACGAGCATAGAGGAAGATAGTCTAGGCAAGTTCATCCACAAAGGAGTGAACATGACTGACTTCTCAATTGAGGTCTCTCTCTCTCTCTCTCTCTCTCTCAAATGAGTATAGTATTTAACATCAGCAAGAATGCCTAATTATTATAGAAATTTAGCTTTGGTTGAGTTACAAGGAAAATGCTCAAATCAAACTCTTCTCATTGACTAATTATAAACTTGGGTGCTTCTAACAATTTACCCATATAACAGAAATATCGTTATTTTCAAATTTCTCCTACTTACCGAAATGTTCTTCTTGGAGGAGAGATGCCAGAGCAGTTTGTCCTTGTTGAAGACGGTACCATATCTTTCATGGCTTCACAAGACTTGTATGACAAGTTTCTAGGATTGGCTCTTTGTGTTGTTTTCAATGTAGAAGACAGAGGAAAGGAAATATCTTTCGAGCTTGTGCCAAACGTTAATGGTGAAAGACAGAATGTGCTATCAGGAATTCTTGGTTCATTTGATTCGGATCACATGTGGATTCAGTATCTCAAATCAAATGTGCTGTGGGGACTATTGGAGGGAGGAGTTGATTTTGATCAATTTGAGGAAAGTTATATACAATTTAGCCTTAGAATCAGAGTATCAGGTGGAACCGTGAAAAAGTTGGGCTATGTGCTACGGTGCGGGCAACTAGAGGATGATTTGAAGGTTGTGCTTGAAGACAATCAATTTGTGGATTCAACCGCACTCGTGAGGATATTGATGGATCAACAGGTTTAAGAGAATTCTTAAGGAAATGTCACCTCCCTATAGAGAAACTGGGAAATAGTGGAAGTGAAAGTGAAAGTGAAGACGATTAAGTGGGAAGAGGCAAGTGTAGTATTGTTGGCTTGCAGATCTCAAGGAAGCAATCATTAATCTAGGAGGTGGCATACTTATCCTTATATCCGGGCAAATGTATGGGAAATTCCTACTATTAGAACTGTGTTGTTGTTGGAGTGACAAATGGCTTTCAATTCAAACTCGCTTGATTCAAAGATGCATGAATAGAGAGAGGGTGACTTGGCACATAAGATGCTTGAATTCATCATAACAGGGCATCATTTCTGGCTCAAGTATCTCCACCATGGTGTGCTGCGGGAGGATCGAAAAGATTCAAGTCATTTCCACGTTAGCCTCGGACCATCCCATGAAATTGTGAAGTATTGGTGAATCCGTCTGATATGCATGTAACAAGATAGTGATTTGAGGGTTTTGATCTCGTAGATTCAGCCAGTAGAACCAGCTCTAGTCCATGAAGCAGTCTTGGATCAAGAGGTTTGGAGGATATTGCGCTTCGCTGGGAACATGATCTAAGCAAATGAATCTAGAGGGAAGTGGTGATACTAGTACAAAGGAGAGCACGATGCATGAAGAAAGCAAAATAGGGAGGTAATGGAGGAAGGGCGATGGCCAAAGCTTCTCAATTAAATGAAGATTCAAGAAAGGAGCTAAGACAGAGGGATGCGATACAGACAGCTGAAAGTAGATTAAATAGCGAAAAAGAAGAAAGAGAGAAGAAACTCGGACCAGTGGTTTCTTCTTGTCTTCACGGCCTGATTCGCATGAAAGCTAAAGGGTCAAAGTCGTCGCACATCCATGGAGGATACACAGGAATGCATGGTTAACCTAAGGCAGATGCAAGGGAAGATCATATTGTTCCTCAGAAAAGGCATGATCACAATAATTGAGCAACTTGGAACGAATTCGCACCGATTTTTTTGGATAGTTTGATCACGACTTCTGAGGGATGATTACTACTTCCTTCTACTTGTCATGGAGCGTTCAACGTAAGCACTTTATTTTGCTGGAACTATAAGTATTTGCTTTATGCCTTCTTCATTTGATTTAGAAGTGAAATTTTACGAGTTACTGACGTACTTGTCATGAGTTCGTCAAGAGAAATCGTTGAAAGTGACGTTCCAAACTGTTTTTTTTTCCCACTTTTTTTTTTTCGTGATTTTAAGAGTATATTTACTAAACTCAAGTTGGGTCTCGAAAGTTAGCTTTTCCATTGGCGTAATCGAGTTATTAATGATCACATGCGTTCGTGGTTGTTACAGATTCAGTTGCAAGATGTGCTGCTTTGGAGCCGGTAGGTGGTGGCGCTTGTGTGGGGATTGCTGTGGAGTGCCATGCCTTTGGTTGGAGGCATATGGATTGTCCTGTGACTTGATTGCTTTTTGCGTTCATGCACCCTTTCAACCTTCCATCGTTTCAGTGCTAGGAAAGCTTGAAACCCTTGTAGAGGAATAGGCATCCCCGAGGATAAAAGAATGAAGGAAATCATCCCTGAATTTGGATGATGGCTTGGTCGTGGAGTGAGAGTTTAGAGCTGCCAAAGCCGTTGACATCTGCGTGAACGAGATTATTCCCTACCACCAGTGCTTGTCCCTTCTCTCTTTCGTCCAAAGGAACCCCAACTCTGTGACGCCCTCCAGGTGTTTGTGAATTTTCCCAACTGTATCCATTGTGTAGTTCGCGGATTTAAATGTTTTGACTACTAGTCTTGTAAAATTATTTTCTCTTTTCTTTTAGTTATTTTTCTATTATGTTGATGCCCTCGTCAATCTAGATGGATGACTTTATTCCATTTTCACTACTTGCAGACTTGTCCTGGATGAGAATTGTTCCCATTGGGTTTGGGAGGCGAGTCTAGTAAAGACTTAGGTTCTTCACAGGTTTGCAAGTACCAAGTATGGATGGAGAGTTGAAGTTCACACTTAAAAATACTTCAGTGGAAGAATCTAATCGAGTCTAACAAATCGCAAAAGAGGCACAAAGCATGGGGAAGTTACTGCCTGTATTTGGAAATTTGTCAAATTCCTGTTATGTACCATTTGAGAAGGTACTCTTGTTCATTTTGATTTTTTTTCCTCACTATGCACTGCTAAAAACTTCCACCACATGCATGAGCGGGTGTGATTCTGATTTTATAGATTTGCTATAGCAGGATGTTCGTGAGTGGGTCACTACATGGATACTATACTTCCTGGAAGAGAGATTCTATGCTAGTTTATCCGAAGTCAAGAGTGTCCTGTCTCTTTCTGGGTACCCCAACATTTGCATGCGGATGTCCTTGGATTGACTTTTTGTGTTGCTTTTGAATTGAAGGAGGGAATTCAGGCTAGCCTTTCATGTGAGGTTCGAGTATTGGTGGATCCCATTTGAAGCAACTACAATAAAAGCACTTTCTCTTCATTACAGTCTGATCACTTGTGGTTTAACTATTTTCCACACCGTTCGTTCAATGAACTGTATGAGATGCTAGAGACTGAGTGGAGTCTCTTCCGGCTTTCATTTGAAGTATCAAAAGCAATTCTAAGAAGGTGTTTGGGTTTCGCCTTATATGCAAGCAAGTGGAGGATGGCCTCAGGGTTCTATCCCAACATGAATTGCCCTTAGGAAATGCCTCAAGCCTTTAAAGATAATCTCAGTAATCAGAGACGTTCTTGAATCATGGCACAAAGGTCCACTTCTGGATTGCAGCCAATTTTGAATATTAGACATAATGCTTACTGTAATTTGTTGCATTTGTTAAATGTTTTCCTACACTTCAATTTCAGCAATTTCCATACCTGTGCCGTTTCCTGGTGAGAGTGACCCTTTGTCCATCTTCTCATGGGTTTCTAATGGAATTCTTCTACGTGATGACCACAGCAGCTGTCACATCAAGCAACTTCATCTTGGTTTGTCAAAAAAAGATGGATGGATGGGACATTTGTTGATTTTTTTTTTTTTATCTCAGATTGTTCTATGTTATATTTCTCACCGATTGATAGGAATTCCTATTTGTAGAACACCTCACCGTTCATGATCACCAGCCGTTCGACGTTTTGCCTCACAGATGATAATGACGAATTTGTCTGCATCATTGATCAATCTGAGATTGCATAGATTGATCTGGATGTTCTTGTTCGACATGCTGATCATATATTGTGAATTTTGATGCTTCATCCTTTGATGGCAGATAGTTCTCTTTTCCTTGGTGCTTCGGTTAACTTTGTCTCCTTTGGTTATGTGACTGGATTGTCGTCTGGTATAACAGTAAGTCACTATGCATTGGTAGTGAATAAATCACAGCCAAGCTATATCAAGTTCAATCTCGTTTTGATGCTCATAAAAGACCATTCCACCAAAGTTTGAGGAAGAGAGTCTTAAACCTAATTTAAAGTCAAAATAAGCAGAAACAGTACAAGAAATTCTCGGAAGTTTAGTTAAGTTGAGAAATTATGGATATATGAAAGCAGTTAAGTTAGGAAATCATGGATATATAAAAGCAGTTAAGAAATGGACATTGACCTTGTAATAATCAAAGGGAATTTAAGACTTATGAATAAAAGATATGCAGAGGAAAAAGATATATTGAAATTATGCCGGAACCGTGCCAAAATTATTGCTGATTTCCCCTTGATTATTGTTGTAACATCGATATCAATGTCTCCATCCGAGCGTCATTTGTACAAACTGTGATTAGTTTCAATTCCGGCAATGTCAATGTCCTAGTAATCTCATTTTCAGTTAATTTCGTTCGGCTCGTTCCTTTGAGTTTAGTGTTCTTCGCTTTGATTATTCCCTGCATTGCACCTTTAAATAATTCACAGTACTTCCACTTTAATGTCCTAGCAATTTGCTACTCCTGTCATTTAGATCGATTTCCATCAAACAATTACATCCATTGCTTCCATTGGCTAGCACGCATACACGCACACCATCAAAGCCATCTCTGTAAAAATTGTTTGTGGACAGTTTAATCATTTTAGAGCCAAGCTAGAATCAGAAAGTAAGCCTGTTATTTGTTTTCCCAACCGCCTAACAGCCAGATCAACAAATGTCTAGCGAGTTTGCTACAACAGTATCATATATCTAAACAGGTTGATGTACACAAGTGGTTGCACTGTAATAGGATTCTAAAGTTAGCCACCACTGGTTCAGGAGGTGACTCCTACCATGTGATAGTTTTTCCTAACAAGGCTCAAGAGGCGGCTTCCACAACGTAACACTTTATCCCGTGTGGCATTTGGTTCACATTGGACTCAAATGTCATTCCATATTCGATGTATAGGTCACATATCTCATGCTCAATATTTCTCACAATGAATAATGATTCCTCGAGCTGATTTGTGGTATGCGGTTATGTACTTGCTTTCCAACCCCATATGGTTTTCAATAAGAGTATTGATTCCTGAGCCGAAGGAATGTGCTGAATCTACATACCAAATTGAGCTGGCTCTAGAAGAACTTGTTACATGTCTGCTTGCTAATTTCCAATTCGAAATCGGTAGTTTCTTCTTTCCCTTTTGATATTAAGAAGAGCAGTTCACTATACCTAAATTTGGTGATATCAACTTGGAATTTTCTTTGTGGGATTTTGGTATATAGACTTAATTTTTACTCAGTTCATAAATCTGAAAATTCTCAATATGAATATTAGTATCTTTTGGCTTGATCAACACGAAAATATGAGAGAGCAAGCTTGCTTCATGTCATAGGATGTGTTTGACTAGTACCTTCCATGACTCCGATAATGACATATTCTTGGAAAGTCGATTCAATAGTTATTTTATGAGTGGAGTGAATAGATGATATATAAAGATTATCCGTCCATTAGTTTTATGAAATGAGACTATATATTATGTTTTCTCAAATTAAAAAAGGAGGAGAAGTTAGATAAATAGGTATTTTGGTTTCATAAGGTACCATTAGTTCTTGAATTTTTTTATAGCCAATTGAGATCTTAAACAACCTAATTTTATTTTAACTCCTTAACAATTGTGGTACTCTACCCTCTCGTCTTCTTCAAAGAGTGAATTTGCATATCGTGAGCTCTGCTTCACGCTCAATTAAAGGCTAGGGCACAATTACAAGGAGATAATGGAGTGCCACAAAGGAAATGATGATTGATGAGGCGGAGAGCATGGGTGATAGTCTCTTTGGACTGCTCTGTTCTGTCCGAAATTCCACGAGGTAAGAATTGGAATAAGATCATCCATGAATTTCGAATGATGGCTTGGGCATAGAGCGAGAGTGTAGAGCTTCCATAGCCAGTGACAGCAGCATGAACAAGATTATCTCTACTGACAGTGCTTGTCCCTTCTCTATTTTGTCTTGAGAAACCCCACTGCTTGACGTCCGCTAGGTGTTTGTGATTTTGCCTAAATGAATCTAGCTTCAAAGCACCCTCCTCCCCCCCCCCCCCCCCCCAAAAAAAAAAAAACCTACGGGTTTAAATGTTTTTACTACTATTATATCAATGCTTGGGTCAATTTAGAGGGATCCGGATATTCCATATACAATTTCATGTGAAATTTCTTTTGGAGGGTTGCTGTCATCACTCGGTGTAGTGCTGGAATAAAACCAGCATAATGCGATCGTGTCTTGTAGACTTGTCCTGGACGACAATTGTTCTTATTGTGCTTGGGCAGCAGAGTTTTTTTTTAATCTCTTCCTGTCGGTACAAACCCACTAGCATGTATTTTTTTCTTCCCAAACCTGTGTTAAGTTGTTCATCTTTATATTGATATAGTAAGGACGTATGTTCATCACAGGTTTAAAAGTACCAGCTATGGATGTAAAGTTGAAGTTTACTCTTAAAAATACTATCCAGTGGAAGACTCTAACTGAGCCTAACAAATCGCAAGAGAGACAACAGAGCATGGGGCCAAGTTTCTGTTGGTATTTGGAAACTGGTGAAGTTCTTGTTATGTACCATTTGAGAAGGTAATCTTGTTGTAGTTTTGATTTTTTTTACTTCTGTGCTATCATTCCTAGAAACTATGATGTCGAGATGACTTTGTTGTCTTTTATATTGGAAAGTAGAAATGAGAAATGGAGTTTGAGTTGGATGGCCCTGACTCATTGCTAGATGACCCCAAGTTTATAATGCATCAATTGTGGTGGCATAGATGGAAATATTCTTGCATGCTAGAATTGCTTGGATATATGACATATGCGTTGGATACAGTTGATAAGTTTAAGACAGACATAGGGTTGTCGAAAAAGCCCAAATCAAATTGACTCGAACCAAACCGCTTATCTCTGTGGGTTATTCTCTGTGTTCGTGTATCATGTGAAAAATCGCGTATCATTAAATATCCTATACTCTTCCAGATCGCTCCCAAAACCATCATTAGGTCTCTTGCTCCCAATTCCATGAGGGTTTCTAGCTCCCAAATCCATTGTCTCCATTGCAGACTCTCCAAGATCGTGAAGCTCTCTTACTCCCGAATCCATTTTCTCCAAGATTGTGGAAGCTCTCTTGGTTATGTTCCTTCTCATTGTCTTTGCATGCTCTTTGCGTCTACTCCTCTCTCTCTTCACCCCCAAACCCACCACCCACCCCCCCTCCGCGGGGAACAACCCTCATCAAGCGACCTCTCAAATCCATGTGGAGGACGACAATTCAGTCTGGCTAAAGAGCAACTCAAACCAAATTATTTTGCTCGCTATGTATATTCCACTATTGTCAATGTCTCTTTTTTTTCTTCTTTTGTTGTTCTTGCTTTTGTTTCGTCATTGTTGCGTTTGCTTGGATTCACGTTTCGGAGGAGGAGATTGGTCCATTGATCTTTGCATAAGTTCCAAGTGAGATTGATCATCGAAGGAGATTGATCATCGAAGGAGATTGATTTTGCTCTGTACCAAGTGACGAAGTTGGTGTAAGTGAGGGGTTCGATTTGGAGATGGGGTTTTACAATACCATAGTGGCCAGGGAGAAGAGGAAAAACCACCAAAAAATATATAAACAAAATAGGGTGACCCAATAACCTAAATTCACTCGAACTGTATTTTCATTTTGAGTTCTATTTAGGTTAGTCTAATCAGAAAATAAAAAATTTGCAAAAAAAAAAATTCAAAATAAGGTAAGTTAGTCAAATCAAAATATGAAAGAGTTGTGCACTAATAATTTTTTTTTTGGTAAAGGTGAACTAATAATTTTTTGTTCTGAAAATGTCATTTCCCTTTATTTTATTGTCAATTAATTTCAGAATATCATACTTTCAAAATTGAAGATATATCTACCCATCTCATAACCATTGAAATTTCTTTCCAATTGCCTTTTTAAATTTTTATCTCTTTTGCCCACAATTAATATTTTTTTCTTTTTCTTCCGTATGCGTTTCTTTTCACGGGCATACATGTGGTTTTAATTATTCACAAATCTGATGATTTACTATGTTTTTCGTTATGTCTAAAATGGGTCTTGTATATGTTGTAAAATCTTAAATAAGAAAAAAAGGCAACCGGCATTTGCCAATTTGAAAGGCTGGAGGACGATCCAACTCTATGCCGTAGAAATTCCCATTGACTTCTCCTATTATTTTGGGCTTCCCACATCAGTTTCGCTATTCACGCTCACTCCCGAAACACAAATAGTTACTGGAAAAAACCGGAAACTTTACCGGCCAATGTAATGAATTAGCAATTTTTCATATGATTAAAATTATTATCAAAAGATGATAAAAAAAACCATCATGAAAATATAATCCAAGAATATTCATTGAATAATTCATTACGTGCTTACCGAAAGGCAATCTAGGATCATGTAGGCTGATGCGGCTCGAGGGGGTGTCGGCATTCCTAATCAGTTTACTTTCACGCCACTCCCGACACTTGTCGGCTTTTTCTGCTCATTGTTCTTGAAGCTACAGTACCCCTGCTCTCCGGCAGCGGAGTTCGCGCCGAGCTTGGTCAGCTCCGCAAACTCCATCGCCTCCTCTGCAATTCCCACATCCCTCTCTCATCTGCTTTGTCCATTACTATAACTTCATTTCCTTAATTAATCCTATGTTATTTTCTTACATGCTTCTATCCTATTTTCCATAGTGGGTACTGTTGCAACCGAAAGGTGACATGGCAAATGTTCATTCCATCCCCTACAACAGTCATAGATTTGGTGAGGCAAGAATTCAATTGAACGTGCCTCGTAGGATATCACTTTTTGGCCACTTAAAAAAAATTGAAAAATATGATTGGCCAACTGTTGAAGCGAAAGCGCGTGAGGACTAATAACCGATATATCTTTCGATTAATCATGAATTATTATTTATATAATTTGTAAAAAAAAGAGAGAAAAATTAATTTGTTGCGAATGACATTTCTTGAAAGCCGGGGGGGGAGCCAATTGAGTAGCTTACCTTTATAAATGAGATGACATACTTTATTTTCCATGTAAGCAAAAGGAAAAAATGGACTAAAGATGTTATAATTTAATTAGAATTCAATACCCACGGCTTTCCTTTGAGGGGGGTCCTCATAGGGAGAGAAGATGAGACCAGAAGACTTCGCATTTGTGAAAACGCGTGAACAGATAAGTCTTCCCTCTTTTATTAGAATTCAATGTTGCTTTGGAAAGAAGTAAAAGACGAATGGACGACTTTGAGTTTGATTGAGTCAATTTGGCTTTTAGCTTCTTCACGGAACACGGCATTATTATTGACGTTTGGACTATAGATTATCAAAACGATATCTACCTCATTCGGATTTTTCAACACTTTTAAAAGGCTTTCTTGCCCCAAAGCCAATTATATAAATTCACTAGAAAGCTGCGGTCCAATCAAGACCGTGTGAATTTATGGTTATAGACATTTATTTTATGTGGACCGCCGCAAATGTAACTTCCAGCGAAGAAAAATTTCACGCGCCAATGATCAACACTTCTTGTGCCTAATGTGCACTATAAAATCCCACACTATGATCTGTATCACCTCAAGGTGAAGGTGGCCTTGCTTGCTGCTAGCGAGGCCATGGCTGCCATCACCCTTGGCCAGCGAGGCCCTCGCAAGGCGGCCTCACCTGTGGTCTAGGCGAGAGGAGACTAAGGGCGAGGCCGCCTTGCCAGGGCCATGGCTTTGCCAGTTGCGGGCAAGGCCGCCTTCACTCATAGTCGATAGAGGCCATGGTGAGGTTGCTTTTCGCCGAGTGGCCGACAAGCTTCGGTGACCTCACTGCCATAGTAGGACATGAAAGGAGGAAGGAAGAAAAAGAAAATATATAAAAATTTTAAAAAAATTATCTCCGTCAGTCTAACCATGCCATGTAGGGTGTGCACTTTAGTGATTTCTAGTCAAAATTAACCAAATAGACTAAATTGAAACAAATATAAAATATTTATAACTCAGTCGGCCAAAAAAAAGTTTAGAAGTGAACTAGCACAACTACGATAGATTCATAACTTTTTTTGATAATTTTTTTCATTATGAAATTATGGTTATATAAATTTATTTAATGTGGACCGGCAAAATGTATCCAGCTAGCACCGCAAATGTAATTTACAACAAAGTAAAGTTTCACACGCAAATCTTCTACGCTTCTTGCGCCTTTCGTGCACACACCAAAATCCCTTCATTTTCCAAAATTCCAAGCGAGCACACCAACACCTCCTTCGTCTTACTAAATTCAAATGGCATTTCCTGGAAGTCATGTAGAACTCTATTAGTGAGGAGCCAACCAGCGGAGTAGCTTAACTTTTTTAATGGGATGAAATACTTTATTTTCCATGCAAGCAAAAAAATAAAAATAAAAAGACAAACTAAAGATCTTTTTCTTTTTATTTGAAAAAGAAATGAATATATCACAGTTTTTAATCTATTATGAAAATAACACTCTATTCTAGATCATACAAAATTCAAATAATAAATAATTATAAATTGTTGTAGGGCTTATTCCTTCAAAAATTTTGAGACTTACAATAAATTATTATTCTCGCATAGATCTATGCTTTTGTATTTGGGGTTTGTAATTTTTACCAAATTTTTTAGTCAAAAATATCTTGGTTCCATCTACTGGAACAATGACACGCTTGCCAGCTATTAAAAATTTGGTCGACTAGCAAGCTTTGGCTCTGGCAATTATTTGACAATATTCATTTTAGGTATTTTTAATAAAATAACTCTGTTCCATGTCCTTATTTAAAATTTTCCCAAATAATAACAATCAAGCCGTTTATGTTAATAACCAAAAAAGAATTAAAAAAAATGCACTGGAAATGAGCCACTGGACTCAAGCCTTGGATTTGCTCCAGATATGAGCATTTAGAAGGAAGAAGTACCTGGCAGAAAGAAGCTGCATGCCTGGAAGGAACCAAGTGGTGGGGACCGCCTGGCCATCAAAATCAACTTGACCTTCTTTCTTTCCCAAGTGAAGCCGCGTGCAGGGAAGCTAGTACGAAACTGATAGAGCAAACATTTCCTTGTGCTTTTGACTGAGCAACAAAGACAAAGAAAAAAGGTGAGAGATCATCAAATCACTTGGAATTGACAATGATCGGTGTTTGTGCTCGATTGACATTAGCGATGTTCCTATGCAGCATTGATTTAGATAGTAATAAAATAATTCAAACTCTATACGCAATGCTCATCACATCCCACATTAGTGAATGCTTTAGGCTTTTAAAGTGCCATCTTTCATTAAAGTCTAACCACAGAAATCCTCTTTTAGACTAAATAATTTGAACGGTGTTCTTTTACACCTAGTCAAAGTCTTTCTAAGTCTTTCTATGAACTTTCATATGAAGTATCCAATTCTTTTGAAAATGACTAGCACTTTGATTTGACAGTGAATGACATCATCAAGCATATGAATTCCAAACATGCATCCAATGAAAAAGGCCTTAGTCAAGTGAAGATCCTTTGCTCCAAAGTAATAGAGCATAAGCTATTGGTGTAGCAATAAATTATTTAATGGCGTTCTTCTAGAAAATATCTCAAATCTTTGAATTTATACATTAGAACCAATTGCATATTACTTTTAACTAAACAAAAAGCTTGATCTATTTTCATGCCTGAGGTATGAAAGGAAAAAGGTAATCCTAAACCAATTTGTAACTAGAATGCCTAGTGCATAGAACATGTGACGTACCGATTGTTGGTGAAGACGTACAAAGATCAAAGCCCTTTTCTCAAATCAGCACAAGTATCTACTTACTTGCATAACTAATTAAAATCTTGTGTATGATATTATAATTGATTTACATGTCAAAGCTATCCTCTCGAGTTACCTAGTAGGCCCTTGCTCTAAATTTGGATTTCTTCATTCCCATTGTATACTGATTTATCTCTAGTAACCAAAGCATGAGAGATTACTTTACTATAGTGAATGATTATAAAAAATGGAAGCACCATCCTTTAGCATGAAAGGCATCGTGCAAATAATGCGAATTTTAGCTAACAAAACAACTTTCTTCTTGCCTAAAAATATGTAAAGATTTGTTGTCTCATTTAATGCGTACATTTTAGACTTCATGGAATACTTTTTTGTTTATAGCAAATTGTCATATTTTCTAGTGATTTCGACCACTAGGATTTGCCTTAGTGGCCACTCTTTCCTCATAGAAAGGGGGAGTTAGGAAGTTTGAGTCCCCACATTCTCAGAGGGGTTGGGATGTGAATGATTTAGTTTCAATTATGAGTTTCGATTCTTATACCCTATAAGGAGGCAAGGCAAAAGTCTAAGAGTAAGTGTTAAAGTAGGAGTGAACAGGACCGACAAAAAAAAGAAGTGATTTCGACTATGCTTTCCCTTGATTTTGTATTTTTAAGGAGGTAAATATTTACGATTATCAAAGTGCAACAATTCACTAGTAAATCCATTTATTTTGTGGAAGAGAAAATGAACTCTGCGGACAAATGAAATGTTCTCTACTGAAGATTCTAAGCATAGTAATATCATAGTTTGTCATACTCCGGACGGTCGCTAACATCTACTTTGTGGTCTTCCTCAGTGTCGCAGCTTCGACGACTGATGAGAAGGGGCTGAGACTCTCGCGTGGGATTCGCTCTAGATATAAGTGTGTTCTGTTCTAAAATAAGGAACAAGGTGGTGGCAGCCACTTGCCCATCAAAGTCAACTTGATCATTTTTTTCTTTCCGAAGCGGGCCGCCTTGTTCAGAAATGCATAGCGAAGTCGCGTGTCACGGACTACATTGGATGAACTATCGAGAGATGGCTTGCATGGTGTTCCGTCTCACCAGGCGCTGCATGGTGCCAGGAATCTCTCGACCCATAACACTACCAGGAAAGTGATGAGTAAATTTTCACTTGGCCTTTTGGCTAAGCAAAAGAAAGAAAAATCAGGAAAAAAATAAAAAAGAGGGATGTCAGGAGGACCAAGTTAACACAAGTGAAGTATATTATAAAGTCTAAGCATGTATTACATGGTCCAAGTTCATCAAATACGAATCGAGATCCAAATGGGTGCCGATATGAGTAAAAATGGGGTTAATAAATGAACAATACTTTTAAACCATGTGAAGTAATGTTCGGAGGCAAACGTTGGTTCCCATTTTTACCACCTCTGAGTTTAAGAGGTGTTTAATATCAACGTGAGTAACATTTAACAAATTTATCACTTATACTCACGATTCACATCGAGGAAAATAAATTAATAATTGAAGGAATGCAATATTGCCCTTTGGAGATGTCAAGACCAAATTGAAGGAAATGTTGGGGTTTCATGAATCATGTATAAGAAAAATCAACAGAATAAACGCAGCGGAAACAAAAATATATTTTACACATGATTCTCCTTAGGCGTTGTTCGTGCGTTTTAATCAAAAATCTAAACATAAAAGGGAGTTAAACGAAATACCTCTCGAAAGCGCGCTTTGAAACAAGTCGGTTCGGATGTTCTACGGTACGAGTCCACAAGCGTCGGACCTCTAGTTCAGACACACCAACAACGAACGTCGAACGGAAGAGAGAGCTTTCGGATATCCACCACTTCGATCGTGCTAGCAATCACGTGGAAAGAATCCGTCGTATTCTTGGTGTATAGTAGTCACGGCCCAAACGAGAGAATTGTTTCTCTTCCTCGTGTCTCAAAGACACAAGAACACGCACACAATTTGCTCTCTGTTTTCAGCAAATCATTTTCTCTCTAAAACACAAAATGCACACCCTAACCCTTTTCTCTGTTTTTCAACAACAACGAGCATGCATTTCGTCGCACAAATTTTTAACTCTTTTAAGGCATTTATTGGACGAGCACTTCACGGTTCAGCAGCGGTTGCTGATCGTGGGATGAGCAACCGTTGCTGATCCTCACGATTATGCACGATTGTGCATAAACGGTCAGCAACCGCTGACCGTTCGTGCACAATTTCGTGCATGATGGTCAGCAGTTGCTGATCGTGCATGCTACGTGCATGATGGTCAGCAACTGCTGACCATCTCACACGATTTTGTGCAAATCGTGCATGTGCACGATTATGCACACTTTAATTAATTAACTAATAAAAGGATTAATTAAAAATAACATAATCCTTAGCAGCTTTAGGGCATTTTCTAACAATCTCCCACTTGCACTAAAGCCAACTTGTTTAGTATGTAAACATATATCTACTTTGGGCATGCGTGTGCATCATATGCAAGTAGGCTCGTGACTATGATACAAATTAAATTAAATCTCATTTAATTTAATTTCAAATCGACTCAATTGGATTGTAGTAATTGCAAACACATTTGCAAAATATTTCTCTCTTGTTCCACGTCATCCTAGTTGTTTATGGTGTGTGACATCCTAGGTTCATCACTAAGCTGGTAGTAAGACTTGTACTAACACATTAGTACTTCCAAAAGAATTAATTGTCCCGATTAATCTTTTAGGTCCTACAAGCCACGATTGACATCTAGCAATATGTCATGGCTACCCAGATAGTGTGAATGCTTTAAGAACATAATGAACCTGTCAGCTTTGGCTGGTGTAATTCAATCCTCTGTCTTACTATGTCCCGATCAAAAAAGACCATGGAATATTTGTCAAGTCATTAATTCGATCATATGCACAAATCTAATTGACATGCATTTTATTCGAGACATAAACAATTTATTCTCGGTTACAACCCGGCCGAGGATTTCAATGATGTCACAATTAGATCGCATAGGACATCATTATCATACCTTGCATATAACAAGGAGACAGATTCCATATTGTGCACACGTGTAACTTCGTATATGAACAAACTATGACCATCAAGTATAAAGACGGATCGACGACCCGACATTATGTGCACCCGTGAACCATAGTTGTTCGATACACAAGTTAACACTGTGCCTCAGGTCTAAGGATTATTTACACAAGACCAAAACATGAACAATTAGACATTGACCACGCTTAAAGCTTCCATGTCGCTAATCGTTCCATATGCGTCACGTTCAGTGAATTTGTCTAATACAAACACCTGTGTTCTAACTCAGGCATCATAATACCCAATGACATGTGACTCATCATTCCCTTAAGTATCCAATACTTAATGGCGAAGTTAAGAACACACCGGTCTCAACGGGATTATTAATATCCACTTAATAATCCATCGACCGGAACAATTTAAAGATTCAGTCTAACTATGAACCCGTCACATATATTCTTGACGTCTCAAGAATAGGTCTAGTTGCAACTGATCTTATGGAATCATTCATCAATATAAAATAATTGGACAAATGAATGAATACGGCATTGCCATTAATTAAATAATAATAATGAAAGTACAACTGAAATCCCTAATATGTAACTATTACATAGTAACTTTAGGGCATACATCCAACAATTTCCCAGTTACACTAAAGCCTATTTGTCTGGTACCTCAAACCCATTTTGTCAATATGTCTTTCAAAAGAAAACTGAGGTAAGGCCTTAGTGAAGGGATCTGCCACGTTTTCTACTGAGGCAATTTTCTGCAAGGCGATATCACCTCTCCCAACAATTTCTCGATGAGATGGAAGCGTCTCTCAATATGCTTGGACTTCGGTGAGACCTTGGTTCCTTAGCTTGAGCTATCGCCCCATTGTTGTCACAAAACAATGTGATCGGTTGCTCAATTGAAGGAACGACTCCAAGTTCAGAAATAAACTTCTTCATCCAAGCGGCTTCCTTTGCTGCTTCAGAAGCAGCTACATACTCTGCCTCAGTGGTGGAATCGGCAGTTATACTTTGTTTAGAACTTTTCCAACTAACTGCACCACCATTGAATGTAAAGACAAACCCAGACGTAGACTTATAATCATTAGGATCCGATTGAAAATCGGAATCAGTATAAGCTACAACTTTAAATTCTCCTTCTCAATATATCAAGAATAAATCTTTAGTCCTTCGCAAGTACTTAAGAATATTCTTGACTGCTATCCAGTGCTTTTCTCTTGGATCGGTGATATCTCGCTAGTAATACTTACAGCATGCGCAATATCAGGTCTAGTACATAGCATAGCATACATTATGCTTCCAATAGCGGATGCATATGGTATCTTTGCCATCCGCTCTCTTTCTTCGGGGAGTGTTGGGACACATCTCCTTAGAAAAATGGATCCCTTGCCTAAAAGGCAATAATCCTCTCTTGGAACATTGCATGTTAAACCGTGTTAACACTTTGTCTATGTACGTAGATTGTGAGAGGCCAATCAATCGTCTTGATCTATCTCTATAGATCTTGATACCTAAAATGTAGGTTGCCTCTCCTAAATCTTTCATGGAGAATTTCTGTGACAAGAATAGTTTTATCGATGATATCATTGGTACATCATTTCCAATTAAAAGTATATCATCGACATACAAAACCAGAAATGCAATTGCACTCCCAGCGATCTTCTTATATACACAAGGTTCATCCGGATTTTTGATGAAGCCAAACGATTTGACTACCTCATCAAAACGGATGTTCCAACTTCGGAGGCTTGTTTGAGTCCATAAATGGATCTCTTAAGCTTACACACCTTCCGTTTTTCACTATTGGATTCAAAACCCTGTGGCTGTTCCATATAGATGTCATCATCGAGAAAACCATTTAGAAATGCCGTTTTGACATCCATCTGGAATATCTCATAATCAAGGTGTGCAGCTATAGCCAACATAATCCGAATGGATTTTAGCATGGCCACAGGTGAGAAAGTTTCGTCATAATCAATTCCTTCTTTTGACGATATCCTTTCGCCACCAGCCGTGCTTTGTAAGTTCCAATTTGACCTTCAGCATTCATCTTCCTCTTGAAGATCCATTTACAGCCAAATGGTACAATACCATTAGGCAGGTCAGTCAAGGTCCATACCTCATTGGAATACATTGAATCCATTTCAGATTTCATGGCTTCTAGCCATTTACCAGAATCGATGTCCAACATCGCCTCCTCATAGGTTTTAGGATCACCGGGTTGATCACTATCATTCACAATGAATAATGGTTCAATATGATCAACCAAGTGTCTATAACGAGCAGGTGGGCGAGACGTTCTCGCACTTCTCCTAAGAGGTTGTGTATCAGAAGCTCCCACTGAATCAGAGGTTGGTATTTGAACTCGGTTATTTGGTACTTCATTATTTTCTTCTTGTAAGACTATTTTCCGCCCAGCACCACTTTCTTGGATCAACTGATTCTCCATGAAAGAAGCGTGCTTGCATACCAAAATTCTTTGGTCTGAATGAAAATAGAAATAATATCCAAGAGTTTCCTTTGGATATCCAATGAAGCGACCTTGTTCAGATTTTGCCTCCAATTTTTCCACTTTCAGCTTTTTCACAAAAGCTGGACAACCCCAAATCTTAATATGATTAAGACTAGGTTTCCTACTATGCCATATCTCATAGGGCGTAGTTGGAACAGATTTGGACGGCACTCTATTCAGTATATATACAGCTGTCTCAAGGGCATATCCCCAAAGGGAAAGGAGGTTGGCATCTTTTCATCAAGCACATACCCAATTTTTTTTGAATTGAGAACAATTCTCAAATTCCTCACCCAGTCAGTGAAATTAGGTCCAGTCAAACAATTCTTGTCAAGTATAGAAGCGAGTGGGTTTGTGGTCACCATTTTCAGAGTAATAATATATCTGTTGCAGAAAATAAATTGTTAGCCGTTGTATCTTTCAAAGTAACTATTTCATTTTGGCCTTTAAATGAAATAGATCCTCCCACTAAATTTATATTCGAATCCTATACTCCTTAAGATGGAGAGCGGTAATCTTTGTTGGGTAAAGATTACTAGTGGGGATTGAGTCCCACCAGTCCAAAGTCCACCTCACCTAACAGTTATTGGTGTCCTATGAACTTAGTGAGTGAACCAGCTTGTTCAACGCATCATATGCGAGTCCCAATCATAACTTCGGCCTCTAGACCATGAAAGCCTCACCTAACAGTTATTGGCATCATGATCATAGTTAAGTCTAGCCCATCGTCTCATGCAAGTATTGAAAACTCAAATGATTCCCTCACCTGACAGTTATTAGAAATCATTTGGCTCCAACCCCACAGCATCATATGCATAATGGAGTGGTCCAATATTATAAATGGTAATTAACCCCTATGTATCCATAACCAGTTAGTTAACCACTATAATATCGGATCAAACCATGACGATGGAAGGCCACGAGTCCGAAACTCGTTTCGACTTAATATTCTTTGTAAGGAGATTTGGGTCGTTATTAATGGTCTCACTTTGTACATTAACCAGTTTAACATGCACGATAACAAAACATAATAAATAAATAGATATCACATAACATCTATCCTATGTGGTGATCATGGAATTATGGTTCAATGGGTCTCGAGCCAAAGAGACCCATTTAGCCATTTTAATGTTTTAATTATATGGACCTGCTCTTCACTTTTTCTTCAATCTTTGAACTCTTCAAAGACCGGGCCCAAAGAGCTCACCGGTTTAATGGCTCCTCCAATGGCTCCTCCTCTCTTGTAGTATTTACATCAACAATTGAAATACTAAACTATACTAAAAATTACATATCAAGAAAAATTAAAGTAAAATAAAAGGAAGGACGCAGCCTCCATTTAATAATTACATCCCCAAAAAGAATACCTGTAATCATCATACATTCATCCATACAACAATCACAACAATTAGGGATTTTTCCATGATCACCACCCTTCCTTTCGATCCATAAATTCAAAATTTAAAGCTCTGGAAGGCATGCATAAAATTCTGCATATCATTTGCAAAATATAAACATCAAGTATAACAAGTTACGGATTTTTGATTCAAAATTGATTTAGTTCTTAATTTTTGCTTAGTTGATTTAATTTATCACATAAATTAATCAACTTCTATAGGCCACATAAAAGGTAAGAGAACCGATTCTCTTAACAAAATAAATTGGCCATTAGAACGCAAAAATATATTTGAACTACAAATCAATTAAACGCACGAAAACGCCTAAGGTTGGCTCTGATACCACTGTTGGGGTTTCATGAATCATGTATAAGAAAAATCAACAGAATAAACGCAGCGGAAACAAAAATATATTTTACACATGATTCTCCTTAGGCGTTGTTCGTGCGTTTTAATCAAAAATCTAAACATAAAAGGGAGTTAAACGAAATACCTCTCGAAGCGCGCTTTGAAACAAGTCGGTTCGGATGTTCTACGGTACGAGTCCCACAAGCGTCGGACCTCTAGTTCAGACACACCAACAACGAACGTCGAACGGAAGAGAGAGCTTTCGGATATCCACCACTTCGATCGTGCTAGCAATCACGTGGAAAGAATCCGTCGTATTCTTGGTGTATAGTAGTCACGGCCCAAACGAGAGAATTGTTTCTCTTCCTCGTGTCTCAAAGACACAAGAACACGCACACAATTTGCTCTCTGTTTTCAGCAAATCATTTTCTCTCTAAAACACAAAATGTACACCCTAACCCTTTTCTCTGTTTTTCAACAACAACGAGCATGCATTTCGTCGCACAAATTTTTAACTCTTTTAAGGCATTTATTGGACGAGCACTTCACGGTTCAGCAAAGGTTGCTGATCGTGGGATGAGCAACCGTTGCTGATCCTCACGATTATGCACGATTGTGCATAAACGGTCAGCAACCGCTGACCGTTCGTGCACAATTTCGTGCATGATGGTCAGCAGTTGCTGATCGTGCATGCTACGTGCATGATGGTCAGCAACTGCTGACCATCTCACACGATTTTGTGCAAATCGTGCATGTGCACGATTATGCACACTTTAATTAATTAACTAATAAAAGGATTAATTAAAAATAACATAATCCTTAGCAGCTTTAGGGCATTTTCTAACAGGAAAGTGGGCTGCAAGGCGATTGCTAGTGTGGATTGTAAAATTAGTTCTTAGAACTTAAGACTTTAAGCATGTGTGAGCGGACGAATTGGGATCATGTAGGTCGAAGTGGTGAAGCATGAGATGCTTTGTGTGCCTTATACATGATGGAGTCTCTGAAAATAACATTATTAATATTCTAAATCAAATGGTTGTAGTAGCAAATATATATAAAACTCAACAAGAAGTTTCCGATCATGCCCATCAATTGATCTTCATCCAAACCTCCCTCCTATAATAACTCTTCCACCAAGAAATCAAGATAATGCTACAACTTCAAATCAGCCTAATAATTCTATAATAGCTAATGTATATGTGTGTGTGTATGCATTTAAATTAAAATCGAGGTATGTTTCTGTTTTAACTTTTCAAATTTACCCTTATGTTATCTACTATTTTTTTTTAAAAGAAATGTATTTATTTAGTTCTTCACTTCAATTTAATCTTATCATCAAGAAGCTTTTTCAAAAACTAGAACTGTTAAAACTGTGAAAAACAGAAAACTATGCACTACTTTATAAACCCAAAAGCTACCAATGCCTATAAAAGAAAAAAGTTACTCAAATTCATTTACCAAAAACACGTGACGTGCGTCGTATGTTGGTTCTAGGGTTAATTCATTAGTCCTTCACCAAGGATATGTACATGCACAGATTAGATCATTCAAAAGCAATCAAGTGGAGACCATGAAGACCAAATGGTTATTAAAGTCAGAGAAATTAAAGACGATTATCATTAAGCATGTGACAACACATAATTCGGATTTAGAGTGAATGGCTCAGAGGGGAGGGGGGCGGGGGCGGTGTGGAAATTCTTTAGGATCACTTTTTAGGCTCCATATGTTTCGCAGTTTCCTCATTTTTAGCATTTGATTCGCTTAAGAAAATAAATAAACTAAAAATATTTTCCTAATAAATGGATTTTTTTTTTAATACAACTAGATATCGACACTTGAACTTGAAATTCCAAGTCTCGACATTTAGGACTAGGTCTCCGATGGCCAGGCCGGTCCATAAGGCTAGGCTCAGGCCCTTGACGTCCATGCCCAAGTCTATCGATATTTAGGGTGCATCTAATTCAATATTTGCAAATCCCTTTGGGACTCTAAAGTCCTTAGAGCAAATGCAAATTAGTTTTGATAATTTTTTTAGAGTTTTGGGAAAGACAATTGCATTTCCAAATGCCTTTAGCCTAAGGTAGATCCGAAGGTGCATTGGAATGCTACATTTATGGAATACAAAAACAATTTTTTTCTTCTGATTTCGCTCTCGCTCAATTTTCATAATTTCGGAAATATCTCCACTTCACACAACCTCACTTGCGAGTGTTTAGGCCGCCAATGAGGCCATATTCGATTATCGACAAGCTAGGTTGGTGCCGGTCAGCCACGCCTAAGGTTGCACAACCTCGGCGAGGCTGGTAGGCGACGATTTGGCCTATTGGTGGCTAAGTTTTGCCTGCAAATAGTTTGAGGATTTTTTCTTAAAAGAAATTAGCAAAAAGTCATTTACAAAATTTAGTTTTTAGTAGACGGTATTTAAATCAAAATTGCTTTTTAATATATTTTTAAAATACAATTTTATCAAACGGTACCTGCATTTTGAAACATGTTTTTAACCTGAAAGCATTTGCATTTTTCCAAATGTATTCTCTTAATATTGGCCGGCGCAGTGAATCAGCAATTTTTTATAAGACATAATTATCACAACATGATAGAAAAACCATCGTGAAAATATAATCCAAGAGTAGCCATTCAATAATTCAGTATGTGCTGACCGGAAGTCAATCGACGACCATGGGAAGCAAATGCGTCTGGACTAGATGTTTGGATTGCTATCTAACTTCCTTCATACCATGATCAAGATCACGCTAGTCATGATGCTCACCGGCAACATCTGATTCGTGTTCCCGGTGCCACACTGTCGCTGCTCTCCGACTGCAGAGCTCGAGCCCAGCTTGTCGAGCCAGACAGGTCCCACCGCCTCCTTCTCTCCAATTCCCCAGTCTCTCTCATCTGCTTTGCCCACAAAGCTGAAACTTAAGTTTTATTCCTATTTTATTTTCTTAGATGCTGTTTATCTTATTTTCCACGGTGGTCGAGTTTCAGCCAAAAGTTGGTTCTACAAATTGTAAATTTAATTGATTAAATTAGTCATAAATTCATTTCACTTTTTGGCCACTTAAAGAAAATTGAAAAATGTGACTGACTAAACTTTGAAGCAAAAGCCGTGCATGAAGGCTAGTATGCTTTAATGTGCACCTAAGAAAAACACAAAAGCAAACTAAAATGATATATGTGTCGAGTTGTCGTTGATCGTTAGTCAAAATATGCTTGAAAAGAGACAAAAACTTATTTGTTACGAATGTCATTTCCAGGAAGCCACAGGGAAGGATTTCATCAGGAGCCAATAAGGTAACTAGCCTTTCTTAACGAGATGAGATACTTTATTAACAACTCATTAACAATTCAATTAATAATAAATTCACATAAAATAAGAATTCGAGTCGATTAGACATCCGAACTTAATAGATGTGACGAAGAAAAGGTTCATGCGCAAATGCTAACATTTTCATTGCACGCCTGATTGGCACAATAATATCATTAAAAATATAATATCACGAAAAGAAAGTCATCCAAGTATATATATAGAATATGCTGAGAAGATCAAATGGTGAACAAACTTCCTCAAACAAACTACCAAACCTCCTCTGATCCCCAATGGCTTCTTCTTCCAAGCCCCGAAATAGTTTGCAAGCCTTCATGAGTATACTTCCGCATCTCTACACTGCTCTAGACCTGCTGCTGACAGGAATATCCACTCACAGTGACTCTGAAGACCTGCCGACGGGAATATCTTACATCGACACTGAAGATCTGCCGACGGGAATACCTTACATGGACACTGAAGATCTGAAGGCCATCGAGGAATCACACGTCGAAGATCAAACGGTGAACAGACTACCTCAAACAAAGTACTAAATCTTAGACAAACTCATTGCTCATTCTTAACCTCTTCTGTTCGCTGATTCAAATGGCTTCTTCTTTTTCCAAGCCCGGCCATCGAGGAATCACACGTCGAAGATCAAACGGTGAACAAATTACCTCAAACAAAGTACTAAATCTTAGACGAACTCATTCCTCATTATTAACCTCCACTGTTCCCTGATTCTAATGGCTTCGTCTTTTTCCAAGCCCAGAAGATTACAGCATCCAACAAAAAAAAAGGGTTTGCAAGTCTACATCAGTTTTAGAGGCGCAGACGTCCGCAACAACTTCGTTGAACATCTCTACACAGCTCTAAACTCGCTGCCAGGAATATCCCCTTACTTCGACTCTGAAGAATTGAGGAAGGGAGAGCAGATATCATCCTCGCTTCTGAGGGCGATAGAGGAATCGCAAGCCTCAATCATTATTTTCTCTGAGCACTATGCTAGCTCGTGGTGGTGTTTGAAAGAGCTGACGAAAATCATGGAGTGCCAGGCACAGAAGGACCTCGTCGTGCTGCCGGTGTTTTACAAAGTGGAACCAAGAGAAGTGAGATTGGGAAGAGAAGCTTATGGGGAAGCTATGGCTAAACATGAGTACAAGTACGGGAAGGATTCAGAACAAGTGATGAAATCGAAAAAGGCTCTCTTTGACGCGGGTAACTTGGCCGGGTGGGAGTTGCATTACGGGTAAGTAGTAATTTTGCCTCCGACTCTCACGCGAACACATTCTCATCGGACACTCACACAACACAGGGCACACTCACGCAGAACCCGAAACAGAGCACCATATACGAGCCGTTCGTCCTCTCCAAGCCTCCGCTGATTCTCAACGCACGGCCGCCCGAGTGCTCACGTCTCCACGCCGCCCAAGCCGCGTCACCTCAGGCCCCCTCCCTCTCTCTTTGTCAAGCGGCTTCGCGCGACGTATCTAGGCTCGCTACCTCAGATCGACGGTCGCTACCCTTGGGCGAGGGTCGCCTGAGGCTGGCTACGACGACTGAGACTTTCCTCTGTCCGTTACAGAGGGACAAAAACGGAGAACGAGAGGCGTGACAACGGCCAGGACAGGCGGCGGTGACAGACACGCCACGGTGGCGGAGACGTGACGGCGGGGCAGTGGCAAAGGCGGAGGGGAGAGAAGGGAGGGGGTGGGAGTGGCCAATGGGTGGGCCTGGGCCCCAGGCCATGGCTGGCCGAGGCCCTTTTTGATTTTTCAACTTTTATAAATTCAATTCTACAAAAATACATAAAAGAATCCACGAAATCCACAATTTTGAATGTACGAATTGTCCGACCAAAAAAAAAAGTACGAATTGAGTATTTGTTAGAATAAAAATTGCACAAAATCCAGATAGAATAAATTTCCCCAATATCAAAGACGGTACATAATACATAAAAAGATGACGTATACTAATCTATATCTATATACCATATCTAATATATGTAGTTATATACTGTTATAGTCCAAGTTGAAAGAATATCTACTCCCGTGCTTGTCAGGCATGACACCGAGGGTGATGTAGTAGCCACTCTACATGAAGTTCGGCCCTAGGCTTTTTCTTTTAAATTGGGCTAGATTCTCTTTCTCTTCAAGTCGCTGATCTTGGGTTTCAGCGATCTTCTTCCAGACTTCAAAAACATCAGCCCGGACACACTAGCACTGTTCTTTTAACCCAGAACTTAGTCGATAGATCGATTACTCTCTCTCATCCTCTCTGCAAGGCTTCTCCTTTGTTGCCTATGACATGCTCTAGGACAGCTTTAAAGAATTCAATTCCAGTGGCTCTAGTAATAAATTTCTTATTATAACATACCTGTCACTGCTTTTGTTTGGTTCTATAAGCTGTTGACCTTAGACGAGATTACTTTCCCAGATTTGTTAGGAAATAGCATATTTCTTTCATCATCCAGTTCCATCGACGTGCTGGTAACAATCACTGAAGCATGTCTAGGACCATTTTCTAAGCAGCTTAAAGCATATTTTACCAATGGATGGAGTTTACTAACCAGGTCTGGACCACGTGTGCAAACCCTCCTTCCACAAATTGAAGTCTAGTTTCCGCTATGCTTGCGTCGAGTTTCCAGCTTAGTCATCCTAATCCTTCCCGAAGGATTTGAAACAGAGAGTTCCTCTAAAGAAGTGACTCTCAAGTCTATTATATTCTTCTTTTTAATGTCAAATCTCCAGGTGATAAGAGCTTTTGTCAAGGCGGGAATACATTCCTTAACTTTACAGTATATAAGGAACTCTCCTCCATATGTTTTGCAAATTTCTAGAATTTTTATGTAAGAAGCAGGATCTTTTGTGAAACGTTCAAGTTGTTGTGAAATAATCTTCTGAAGTACTCCTAGCAACTCTGCATAGATTTTAGTAACCATCCCTTGATAGACCAAGATCAATGGAATCAACCACAAGATAAAAACGCTTGACATTTTCAAAATTTTATCTTTGTGATCAGGATCAATTTCAATATCTTTAGGAATAGGGTTATGATTTTCAGGAGTTTTTTCTTAGTGATTTATTTCATCACCATCCCATACAGGTTTTTCAAGTTCTTCATTTTTAAAATCTTGTCCCTTTACCTTTTGTTGCGAAAAGAAACGATTAAACAATAAAATAAACAGAATAAAGAAAAAAAATGACATGTTTACATCGGTTGGATCCACCATGACAGCAGCATTAGAATTCCAATATAAATGAACTTATACAATTAAGATAAATTACGCTCAAGTCACTTGCCGGATTTGAGTCCAAATAGGATATTAAGTTATCCTATCGGTATTCGGTGATGTTTTCCGGATTGGGTAGAAACCCAAATACATCCGGATAACATGCTGGATTTCTCACCCGACATAGGGTTAATACTTAAGTTAACAATTCCCACATAAAAAACCCAACTCAAACGAGACTCACTCATTGTCCCTAGCGTTTCTCACCGGCAGTAGTCCACCACCACTCTAGCAGTCATCCACCATAATGGTCCTTCACTTCAAAATCCTTGAGTATCCTCGCTTGTGCCTTAGCTCGTGGCTTATTTGGATGGGTAGGGCTCCTCACCTCATTTGTGGCTCCCTTTCTTTCTCAGTCGATTTTCCACCTTCTCAACAATCACCGAATCATCTCTCGATTCCTCTCTTTACTTCACGTTTGATTACTCATTCTCGGCATTGATATCTCTCTTGTCAACATAGAACTGGGCATTCATCAAGCGTTTGATGAAACACTAAGGGGAGATCCTCCTTACATTTAGTTCATAATTTATGGCTTATAATAAGTTGTTATTCTCACAGCAGGCCAAATACTTTATGTTGGCAAAGCCTATTCAAAAAATGATTGGGAGACAGTTTTTATTCTCATGTAAGAATAGTAGGTTTTCCTAGACAATAAAAAACTAAATAATAAATAATTATAAATTACTATTGGTCTACTTTTTTTATGAATTTATGGCTCACAACAAGCTGTAATTCTCACAGTAATCTAAAGACTATTATGCTAACAAAGTCTATTTGAGAAATGATTAGATAACAGTTTTTAATCTATTGTGAAAATGACAGTTTATTTTATACCACAAAAAATCAAATAACAAATAATTATAAATTATTGTGGGTCCACATCTTCATGAATTTGTGGCTTACAATAAATTGTTATTCCCACAGTAACACAAAAACTGTTATGTTAGCAAAGCCTATACGTTACATATATGGCAAGACAATATATCAAATCGACTCCACCAAAGATAACTTCCCTTGGGTTTCAAAACAAACTTTATCAATGCGGAAATAATCTATGTAATCTATGGGATTCGCCTTTGAACTTTCATGTATCGGACTTATACATAATTCAACTCGGGTCGGGTTCGCTCAAGGCCTCAGACTCAGTACTTATCTTAGCACTTTTTGAACTTGAGCTACTAGCATTTGACCTATGAGACATAGTAGACGGACAGTTCACTCCATTAACCATTATTATATTAGATTATACTTTGTGACCTGTGAATAGGTTTGTTGACAAACATATCATTTTTTATGGATACATGATTCTCATCTTTAAGGATTTCTCCTCCAATTTTTTTTTTTTACTCAATCAAAAGACTTGTACGAACTTCATCTGTATTTTCAATCGATCGGTTTATTCTTTTGGCAAATCTTTCACATTATTCACACTCACAATCATTCAATGGATGATGGCGATGCCAAGGCTTTTTTCCCTCTTCTCTATCATTCGAAAATGAGAAATAAGGACTCGGAATCGAAATTTTCTTATCCTCGGTTTCTCCTATAGCCTTTTTGGTTCCCCGACAAGGGTTAGCCAGTTTCTGTGAATTCGCCGTTTCTTTTTCTCTCGAATAATTGGCTACATTACATCGGTTGTTTGCCGGCCCTCAGTCGAAGGCAATAAAAACTACTTATGGATTTTGCATTATCTCTCCTTTGTTCGTTCTTTTCTTCTTTGGGAGCACTTCATTTCTCCTTATGCATACTTAACAAATGTCCTCATTAACATGGTTAGTTTAATATGGTTTCTCGTGATAACTCCGTATTTCTTTCCACATTGGCACCATCACGGCCTGTGTCGAGTGGCAATACGAAATTGTATCCTAAGATTTGTGCTCGTGTCGTTTTGCATGGAGATCTTCATGATCTCTTCTTCTTATACCTAATTGTCATTGCTCACTTCATTTAATTCGACAGCTTGGGCAGCTTATATTATCCATATCTCTGTTGTTTGTCATGTTAGAAATTCGGAGGCCAAAACAATCAAAGACATCGTCAAAAGGATCTCTGAATTGACAACGTACTATGATGTGTTCCTAAACTTCAGAGGTAAGGACGTCCGTGAGAACTTCATTAAGAGTCTGCACGAGGCCTTGGTCCAGAAGGGCATAAGGACTTTCATGGACAGTGAGGACTTAGAGATGGGCCAGGAATTCCCACCGAAACTAAAGAAAGCCATTAAACTATCTCGCATGTACATCGTCGTTTTCTCAGAAAACTACGCTGAATCTTGGTGGTGTCTAAAGGAGTTGGTGCAGATCCTAGGGGAGAAGAACAAAACAAAACATCTGCTACCGATATTTTATAAGGTGGCACCGGGGGAAGTGAGGGGACAGAAACAGAGTTATGAGAAAGCATTGACCACCCATTTGAGCGAGTTTGGGAAGCGCAAGGTCAAAAAATGGAAGGAGGCTCTCTCTAAAGCTGCCAATTTGCAAGGAATACATCTACATGATGGGTAAGATTTTGAACTCATTTACCTTCTCCTTTCAGAAATAATTTCTACTGTCGGTTAGAGGAAGTGTTGAGACTTGGGTAGCTACATGCATATTGAAGAGTCCCACCAATAGACCGAGCCAACCAACCTATGACATCGATTTCTGCCTTGTATTTGTCGGGTATAAGTAAAGGGCCATTGTATTGACGTATTTATCTATTATGCTTGCTGACATATGCTTCGAGTGGGAAAGAGAACTTGAAATTTGAAAGCTGAGTTGAGTCCAATGCGTCCCCTAAGAAGTTTTCCGCATTCCATGCATTAAGTATGTCAATCAAATCAAATGATCCGCATTCAACAGCACCAATATGTCCATTATACTTAACAATTGCAAAGTTATACGGTAAATTCCTCAATATGAATTGAAGGGCATGTATCAAAATTTGGATTTCGTTGATCTGCTCAATAGGAGCATATGCTTTGCTCATTCTCCAATTCGAAGCGGCCAATATACATTTTTTCCAGTAATTCAATAAATTTTGATGCTACATAAGCCAATTTTAGCTAGAAAAGACTCAACCTAATCAGAAACCCTTTTAGCCTCGTGAATGTGCTCCTCTTACTGGATTATGATGGCCATATGTCATATGTCAAATCTTCATGCTATTTGATGGCCATATGTCATAATATTCATATTTTTCTCATTTTTTTGTTTGGACAGGAACATGCATGGTGGCATTCCTAGAATTTTTGAAGAGATGGAGAAAATGATGCCAGGGATCGGATGACAACTGGGACGAAGAAGCTCAAAATGTTAGTTTGATCAAACATAATATAATTTCACTAGAGATAGTTGAGTGACATTACTCCTTCTATAAACATCGCTGCTTTTCCTCTATTCTCTCTAGGGTTTTCTCTTCTCCATTTTATATTCGCACAGCTTTCTTCTTCAACCTTGATGGAGGGGAGGGTTTGAGCTAGCGTCCCCTCCCTTTTTTGCCTTTTTCTTTGGCTGATTTGGTTCTCTATTCTAGTTTTCTTGCTTTCCTCTCATTATGCAAAGCTTTTCTCTTCTAATTTAGTCTAGACTTGGAAGCTCATCTCTCCTGTTTTGGGGAGGTTTCTATTTCGATCTAGTTTAGATTTGAGGATTTTTGCATGTATGGTTTCAAGATTTTGTTTCCCTTAGGTTTCGTTAGTGTACAAGTTCAATTTCAAAGGAGATTGGAAGAGCTTCATTTTGATCTCCTTGGTGTTATATTGATGCTCGTTCAACCTTGTTACTTTGAACAATAATGGTGTTGGGACGCCGAACCTAAGTGCACACTGCCAAAAGATATAAATTGGATTTGATTGAGAAAAAACTTGCTATTTCAGAATTTTAGAGTATGAAATAGTGGCAATATATTGGATTAAGAGAGGTGACTGTGATAAATTCTACAGAGCAACTTCGAACACCACAGCCATTCAACAAGCAGTTTGGATTAATGCAATCTGCATCACAATCATAAAGAAAGAGAGGAAAAAAATAGTTCCTCGACCAATGTCAGTACTAGTAAGCATGATATGAAATCTATATTTCATAGTGTTTTTGAATACAAATTGAAGGAGCTTACCTTTAAAATTTAAGAAGTTGTCAATAAAGGGAAAAGCAAAACGCATCGGAATCAAAACCATCCATTTTGCTTCCCTTGGAATCACTTCCTCAACAAGTCGTCACCAATCCAAACAAGCATGTTTTGCAAGCCAACGCGAAGGTAATAGTTGGCGCAAGTGGAACTTATGGTCTCGGCATAGTTAAGACCATTTTAAATTCTTTGTTAAGTTGTTCAGCTTTCCTCTATACATGTTTCTCTTGGAATTTCTTCTTTAAGCTTCCTTTTGATGCTCTGAGGCGAACTTGTAAATGACTCCAATCATTTCACAGACGCTTCTCAACTTCACACAAACTACTGCACAGGAGATATGCAAGCCACACATGATTGGATTCCAACGAAATCAAGCTACTCACGTGCCAAATCACCTTTGGTCATATATAAAACTTATGGACGTCACACAAAGCATCGGCCACTTTTCCTTCCTCTAGGCTGTGAACAACATGGAGTGCTAGTCCTAAGAAGTTGTCATATAGGTCCTGTGGAACATTGAAAGATATGGAAACCTCTTTTCAATAAAGAAACCATTCTGGCATTTGTCTTCCGAGTAGGAGAATGTCGACTCACGATGAGTTCGTGTCATATAAATAGTACACATATCAAGCATTCAAAGTTAGAGAGAGAGAGAGAGAGAGAGAGAGTCTGACTCGAGAGGACCCTGCCTAGCACACTATACAAGTAGACAAGTTTCTGTAGAACAAATGGGGTTGTTGTCAAGTTTTCCTTAGTGCATCCGAAGGGATCTTTAGGAAGTGAGGATCACATCTAATACACGAGGAATTATGGGTTGTCATGCTCCAATAGCCTTAGCCAGTCAAGACAAATCAGATGCTTGAACAGACTAAGAGGAACACAATCAAATATCTTTGAGCAATCTCTAGTGTCGAGCTAAGATGCGCGAAAATTGTGGATATTAATGGATATTTATGGGAGTAGGGCATACAAAAGGTCGAATACAAACCCATGACATTGTCTGGTCAAAATTTGGTCAACCTTTTACATACTCGACTTTATTCTAAAGGAAGAAGAAGGTCCAAATCTAACAGAGCTAGAGAAAGCTGGTCGAGTTCAAATGGATTCAAAGGAAGGTCATTATCTTCCACAAGAAAGGCATGACAACTCTAACTATGGTGTAGTACGAGTACAAATGGCACCGGCTGTTATAATAGACACTCATATTTGTCGGATTGGTCGCGGCTTCTTAAGGAAATGATTCGGAGGGAAACCAACTGGTAGATTTTGATTTTTGTGCCTTCAATAAATTATTGTGGTCAATCTACCATTCCTTATAATATTGCGAAGAACAATGTGCTAGATTTAAGGCCCTGCATGTTTTTGTTTTTGAAAAGTGTTTATAAACACTTTTTCTGTTTTTTTGTTCAGGGGAACAAAAAAAGAACAGTAAACGCGTTTGGTTGCGCTGTTCTTTTTTTGTTTTTTTGTTCTAAACAAAAAAAAAGTAAACGAAACAACAAAAAGTTGTTTCTCGTTCCAGAAACAATTTTCAAGAAACAATTTTTTGTTTTTGTTTCTTCTTTCTCTCTCTCCTCTTCTCTTCCTCTTTTCTTCTTCTTTCTCTTTGGCCGGTCGCCGGCCTCGGCCTCGGCCTCGACCATTGCTGGCCGTCAAGGGCCGGCGACACCGTCGAGGATCGGCGACCTCGCCGCCCCGGTGAGGCGAGGCGTCGCCGCGCGGTCGAGCTCGAGCCTCGCCGCCGCTGGCGAGCTCGAGCCCTCGCCGGATCCGGGCGAGCCCGAGCTCGCCCTGCCAAAGGCGAGGCTTGGCCTCGCCCGCGCCGGCGACGCCGAGCCTCGCCTTGGCGGGCGAGCTCGGGCTCGCCGCATCCGGCGAGGCTGGAGCTTGCCCGCGCCGGCGAGGCCGAGCGTCGCCCGGATCTGGGCGAGCTCGAGCTCGCTTCAGCCCATGGCGAGGCGCGGCCTCGCCGGATCCGGGTGAGCCCGAGCTCGCCCAGCCAAGGCAAGGCTCGGCGTCGCCGGCACGGGCGAGGCCGAGCCTTGCCCAACGACGGCGAGGCTCGGCCTCGCGGGGCCGGCGAGCCTCGCCGTGGCCGGGCGAGGCCGCCGCCCCGTCGGCCAAGCCGCCGGAGGCCGAGACCGGCCGAAAGAAAAAAATAAAAAATAAAGGAAAAAATGAAAAATGAAAATAAAAATATAAAAAAATTAAAAGAAACAAAAAAGAACAAAAATTTACCAAACGTGTTTCTGTTTATTTTTTATTCCCGGAACAAATTTACGAAACACATATTTTTGTTCAAAAAGTGTTCCCCGGAACAGAAACACTTTTTTTTGTTTCTGTTCCTTGGAACAAAAAAAGAACAGAAATGTTACCAAACAGCCCCTAAATTTGGTGATAGCTTTTTGATGCCTAGACTTAATTCTCACCTTACTAATAAATCCGAAAAATTCTCTATATGAATATAAATTTTTTTTTTTTTTGGCTTGATCGACATGAAAATACGATAGAGCAAGCTTCTTTCATGTCACAGGGCATACTTGAGTGTTACTTTCCATGACTCTCATAATGCCTTTATTCGTGGAAAACCGATTCAGTAGTTATTCTATAAGTGGAGTAAATAGTAGATGTATGAAGACTGTCCACCGCTAGCTTTACTAAAAGAGATAATGCCTATGTAACATTTTTCTCAGATAAAAGAAGAAGAAATTAGATAAAAAGGTATTTTCGTTTTATAATGTACCATTAGTTCTGGAACTTTTTTATTGCCAATTGAGATCTTAAACAACCCAATTTATTTTAACGACTAGAGTTACTAAAATTTAATATCTTGTGGCATACAAAATGACGCGATGGTTGACGTGGCGGATTACGTGGGCATTTGATACGTCTCTCAGTAAATGCGAGTGAGGAATATAAAAAGAAAAGCAAATCAGAATAGTTGAAGATCATGAAAGCGATGGCTCTGAGGGTCTTGGATCGAATCGAACCTCTGTCTTCTTCTACTCTGCGTCCTCTGGATTTCCTCTTTCTTTTTTCTTTTTTTCCGATGACTTCAAAGAAGCTCGATTGATCTCTGGTGCGTCGCGACTATCCTTTGCTGCCGGGGTACTCGAGCAAAGGCCGTGGCACAATTACAAAGGGATAATGCAGTGCCGCGGTGGAAATCATGATTGGTGAGGCAGAGAGACTAGGTTGAAAGTCCCCTTGGACTGCTTTGTTCAGTCCCAAATTCCACGAGCTAAGAATGGGAGAAAATTATCTGTGAAGATGAATAATGGCTTAGCCGTCGAGTAAGCGTTTAGAGCTATGAAAGCCATTGACAACTACGTGAACAAGATCATCTCCTACCGCCAGTACTTATCCCTGCTTTACTTTCGTCTGAAGAAACCCCACTGGGTGACGTCCACCTGATGTTTGTGATTTTGCTTCCCGGAATCCAGCTTTAAGCCATCCGAGAAAAACCAAGCCCATTGTTTTTACTTCAAGGATTTAAATGTTTTGACTACTAGTTTTGTGAAATTAGTGCTCATTTTTGTTTTTTAAAGTACGTAGCAGCTTGTTCCAAAGCATAGTGACCTTCAATCTATTGTAAAAACTTTTGGAAGGAATGCAGCTGTCCCTCGGTGTAATGCTGGAATTAAACCGGTGTACTTTAGTCGTTTCTTGTAGACTAGTCCTCGATGAGAATTGTTCTTATTGTGTTTGGGAGGCAGAGTCTATTATAATCTCATCTCGTTGGTAGGTATGCATTGATATCTCTTTATTTATTTTTTTCCTCAAATATATTATGTTGTTCGTTTTTCTGTTGTTCTAGTAACGACCTGTGTTCTTCACAGGTTTAGAAGTTCCATGGTTGGATAGTTGAAGTCAACTCTTGAAAACAGTACTTAGCAGAAGACTTTAATCGAGCTTAACATATCACAAGAGAGACAGCAGATCAAGGGGGGAGAGTTTGTGTTTGTAGTTGAAAATATGTGAAGTTCTTGCTATGTGCCATTTGAGAAGGTAACGCCTTTGGAGTTGTGATTATTTTTCCTTTCTGTGTACGGCTAGAAAGAGTGATGTGGACATGAAGTTGTTTTCTTATGAAGGAGAAATTAGAAATGAGAAACTAAGTTTGAGATGGACGGCCTCAATTGAATGTCAGCCAATCCCACGTTTATAATGCATCAACTATGGGTGCACAGATGGAAAAATCCTTGCATGCTAGAATTGCTCGGAGAGATAGCCTACACATCAGAGATGGTGGGTAGCTTTGTTGAGTAAATGGTACTGAAAGAGAATGTGAATCCAAGAAGCCCACTCTTTCTGAAGAAATGGGTGATGATACTAAATAACATATACATACAAAAGGCTTCTCTATAAAATAGTCTACAACATTCTTATAAAATAAAAGTTTAGGATTTTGCAGGTCTCAACTATTGATCACGAACAAAATTTAAGAATCTCTCTCCCAACTATAAGAGAGTCTTCTCCCTTCAACATCACTCCTCTGTCCCATGGAAAATAGCTAAATACACAAATCACCATGTGTGATGAATGTCCATCAAGTGAATGTATTGATCAATAATTTTTAATCTAAAAAGTTGTGTTGTGATGTGACATCCAGATTTTCAGGTTTTGACTTCGATGGGATAAATTGGGCATTTCATTGACGCGACTACAGTGTTTTTCTCTGAGTTTGCCATTCAAGAGATAATTAGACTAGCTGGGTATGCTATCAGGGACTTTAAGGCAAATAGACTGAGAATTCGACCAAGAATCGATTTCTCAACTGTGCTCATCTTTAGAGGTCATTACGGCACAGTTAAAAATCGAATTAAGATTAGAGATAGGTTGGTTCCACTGTGATGTGTGACCGATCGTGAGTGACTCCACTAAATTGGAAAACTCTCGTCGACCGACACTAATTTGATTTTACTATGGTTTTGGTACCCTGTCTCCATATTTGAATTCTCAAGATTTTCACAACAATTGAGAGTCGCCAATGTGTCGAGTGGGTTCATCGTGGCTCGAAGAAAATTGACAATGGATCATTTGTCCAAAAAAGTTCTGAAAACTACCTAGTAGCCTAGGTCACGCCAAAAAATGCATCTGAGTGAAATTAACCGCCAATCTAAGTCCGATTTCAGAAATTGAAGATTCTGTCATGTCACAATAAATTTTAGGAACATCAACTCAGTCTCAAAAGATTTTTTTGACAACCGAGACTTTTTGGGAAAAAGGTCGTCGCCGGGGCATTTTTGTGTAGCAAATGTTAAAGATGGCTGTTGGTTGCAAAATTGAGATGCAAGGTGGGTTATTGGATGATGAAAAATAGCAATTGAAGTATTGAGACATGGATTGATTTTATGGAGGCTAAGTGAGAGTGAATCAAGAGAGAATGGTTGTGCAATTGAAGCCTTTGCTAAGAAATTTGTAACACCCTATGGGCCTTAACTTTTGGACCTCTTAAGCCTTCTAGAAAGGGCAATTTGGGCTGGAATTAAGTTGGTGGAAGACAGCTATGGCTTTGGTCCAAGATTAGAGAAGAAAAGAGAGATTTTTTGTGAATATCAAGCCAAGTGGAGCCCCCTCACCTCTCCATCTCTATCCATCTACCTCTCCCTCATCCTCTCTCTCTAGTTGTCGTGAATTGTTTCTCCTCTATCCTCCCCATTTCGTGCGACGCCATAGCTGAAGAGAAACGGAGCAATTCACTAAAGACTACCCCTCCTCGGCTCTGCTTCGTCCACCGCTACGTTCCCCCGCACGAAGCCAGCATCAAAGGAGCTGGGCCAGCACATCCGGTCAACTTCAGCCGTTCGTGGACTCTGTGCCGCGTGTCTTTCTGCTGCCAGCGACCACCGAAATTTTGGTCGAGCACCCAACAGCTTCATCGACGCCAACAGCTGCTCCCTGTCTCTGCCACGTCCCAGTCAACCGAAGCAGCGTTGAACACACCGAGGTTGACTCAGCACCGAACGAAGCCACCACCATCTTTAGTTTGGCTCCACGAAGCTGCTCCTTCATCCTCAGCTTCTCCAGCAGCGAAGGCCCAGCAAAGCCAGTGTGGATTTTTCCCTTAGTCGGCTGCTTCTTCGCGGGCTCTCTTCATCATTCGGTCCAAGTCTCCAGTAGCAGCAACCCACGTGTTTCTTCCTTCGGTCCAGCCCGACTTCCTGCTACTGTTTGAAGCCAGCGAGATTTGCAAGCTTCGATCAGCCCAGCAGCAGCAGGACGGCCCAGTCCAGCAGCTCTTCAGTCGGCAGCCTTTGCTGCTTCTCGCACGGCCCAAATTGCAGCCCATCAATCCTACAGGATTGATCCATTTGAAGCCCAAGAGCCTAGCAGTATTCAGCCCATTCTCAATCCATTAAAGTTGCATTTCAGCCCACTTGATTCAGCCCATAATCCAGTGATGTCCAACAAGTTCTTTTGAGGCCCAAGCCTAGAATTTCTGCGGGCTTGCAAGGCTTTTGAGCCCAGTCCATGTGCCCATCGACACCGCCGAAAATTTGGAATTCGGACGCCGTCGAATTGCCATCGCGGTGATCCGGTCTCCGCTTTCAATCAAGTGGGTTTTACTCACTAATGCCTTCTTAGTTTGCTAATTATACTTAAAGGTTGATTATATTTAATTAAGTGCAATTAAGTAGTTAGATTAGAATAGATTAGCGATTATTAGTTGATTGCATTGCATATTAGTTAGGTGGTTAGTGTACTTAGATAAAGAATTGCCTATACTATTTATTGGATGCTTCTTGGGATTTTTCCCGACCCTTATCGGGTGTTAATTAGGCAATTCGAGCCTAAGTGGAATTTTTAGTAATTAAATATTACTTTTTGAAATTAATTATTTAATTATTTATTTCCCGGAAATTCCACTGGGATGGCTAGTGACCGGGATTTTATATTGATGATCGTGGTGTAGTCCGTTTATTTAATTGAGCTTTATATTGTGCTAAATTGAATTTATTGTATTTATTTATTTAATTTTCGAAATTATTTATTTAATTATTTATTTCCCGGAAATGCAACTGGGATGACTAGTGATCGAAATTTTGTGTTGATTGTCTTGGCACAGTTCGTTTATTTAATTGAGCTTTATTTCATGCTGAATTGAATTATTTGTGAAAGTGGGAATTATTCTTTAATTGGATAATCATTGGTTATCAATCGAAAAATAACCGGGCATTGGTTGATAATGCCAAAAAGATTTGAGTAGACTACGGAAAATGTGGGAGTTATGGAAAGGAAAATATTATATTTTGGCTAAGGCCAACCGTGTCCTCACACACGGCTATTTTATCGAGAATGATAAAAGAGAGAATTGATTGAATGATCAGAATTGTATACTATATCATCCTACGGGCTCTGATATGTCAGCTTAGCGAGAGCAATATACTGGTGTACTATATCAGCCTACGGGTGATATATCAGCTTAGCGCGAGCTTAGAGTGAGTATCAGGGGTATACTATATCAACCTACGGGCGATATGTCAGCTTAGCGAGAGCAGTATACCTTAACCCTATCAGTTTAGTGCGAGCTATACTATCTATATATCAGCTTAGAGTGAACAGTCCTAGACTATGGTCGGACTTATAGATAGTATTGAATGTGCCGACTAGGTCGATTGATTATTGGTTCATTTTGATGTTGTGAATTGATTGATCGAATGGAAATGACCATGAGTGGTCTTGTTGATGTATAATCGACTAGGTCGATTTGATCAATGCTTCGATCAATGATGTGATTGGTTTGAATGCTTATTTGATCTGTGCTAATATGCAGGTGGAATCTGAGGCCAAGGTAAGTCCTTTAAATTGTGTTGTGCATAGGCAATCCTAAAGTGTATTAGTTTACTAATCGGGTCTTAGGGTATAGAACTTGCTGAGATGTGGTCTCAATGGTTATTGAATAACCATTTCAGGACCCTGATGAAGAGCTTGAGGAGGAGGAATCTGAAGAGGAGAACCCTAATGTGGAACTAGATGAGAAGGAAGATTTTGGAGAAGAAGATGACCATGAGGGGGATCTTGAGTATGACCCGGATGAGGACTGAGATCCCATCCTGTTTTGTCAGACGTTGATTATATGTGGATAAGGGTTAGATCAGACCCCTGAGAATAGTATTGCATTATATACTATGAGGTGCTTGTATAAAAGAGTAGTTGTGAATTTCAGTATAAAAAATATGGCCATACTTTTCTATTCCATTGCTTTATTGTCTAGGGATTTATAACTGCTTCCGCATGTGCATATATAAATGAAAGGATCGGCGATACGTCCTAGGATATTGATTTCAAAATTGACCAAAGGTAAGGGATGTGCGCGTGTCTGAAGATCGGGGCGTGACATGTGATCCTCAAAAGATTAATAATACTATAAGGTTAACTTTATCGCATCACTTAGTCCTGTTAAATGAAAAAAAAAATTAAGAATTGTATTAAGAATATCAATATACCATTGCATGAAATATCAACGAACTCTTCTTTTTCCACATTTTAATCTTGTGTTAGAATCCCCGTTCGACACCAACCCACAACCAAAAAGTGTGAATTGACCATGAGGTGCGAAAGGCACCTCATATTGATTGTTCAAATGTGTAGTATCAAAGGTTACTGCTTCATCAAAATTTTCATATAATACCAGACTTCTTGCATCTGCCTAGGAAACATTCTTTAACCTGGAACTATCTTCCAATTCCATCACATAGAAGAAAAAACGGTCATTTCTCTTTGCATCCTAACAAAACAATTATGACTGGTTTCGTCTCTCCAGTTCCAAGTCTTCAACTTTCTTGCCTTTTCAATAAAATTTTGAAATCTTTCTCACCAAAGGTAAGTTTTTCATTCCCTCCTGCCTTGACAACAGACAAGTTAAAGTCCTTGTTGATCCTTGTACTGCTCTATCTACATACACTCTTTCGATGAAGAGAAAATGCAAGAGTTGAGTATTCTACCTTACCATCATCTCCAATTTTCTAGCTCCTTCTTGAGACACCCAATCCCACTTGTTTAGCATATCCTTTATCGTTCTCTTAAGGGATCCTCTACAAAATCAAATACCATTCCTTCCCTCCGTTTTCTATCACATTTTTCTTCTTTAATTTGATTTCAATTTGCTTCAACACCAATAGCTTCTGTCTCACATTCTTCATCATCAGATAATGTGTCGATGTCCTGCACTTGTGAGGTTGATGCGCATTTTTCTTGCGTTTGCTGAAACTATAGAAAGCAAAAATTTTAGTATGACAATCAATTAGAAACATAGGTACACAAAAGATTGTAATTTGAGATTTTTTCAAATAAGATATGACGCAATGGTAGCTTATTCATATAATCGTAAACTGATACAATAGCTAATTTATGAATAACAACTTGTGCATTGTTTTCCTGAAAATAGGAGCATATGGCGCACGAACTATTTGCAGATCAAAGTCCTTTAACCATGTCTTCTATTTAATAAAAATATTACGATTGGTGGACGGAGGAGAAAAAATAGGTAGGACTCATCTCAGGCAAGCACAAATTATAAACATGGAGCAACAATAGTTAAAACGCATAAAACCCAACGCAAAAATGACAAAACCTAACACGTATTTCTCCTAAATCTTAAAAATCAAATAATCGTGGGGCAAAAAAGTCAACAGTTAAAGAGTTTATATATACAAGCAATCCATTTCGTCCATGGGTGCCAGATAATTGGTTTGGTTTTTCTATTTAGTTTGAGAGTTAAAAGACTTTACAAATCAGATAGTTGGATGATTTTCACCATTAGATAGATAGATGCTCTGCAATAAATGTCAATTTATAGCACTTTATATATGAATTTCTCTGTATTGTAATTTTTGTTGGCCATCGCTATCTAAGGATTTCTTCCCTATTTGTTATGGCATTGAAATTTAGATTCTCAACGTATACTTTTTTATACAAAAAGTTTTTGACCTCTTGATATCAATTTTTTCCATGCATGGCCATATCCCTTATATGATTCTTAAAGATCCAATTATCACATGAACACAAAATTATCTCATGTTCATGTATATTTGCCGGGTGAATCAAGAAAAAATTGCCAAAAAAAAAAAAGAGAGAGAGAAAAGTCAACAGGTTCAATATGCTCGAACAAAAACTAAGAATGATGCCAGTAAAAACTTGTTCAAATTTCTGCTATCCATTTTTTGAAAAGGAAAGGGGAAAAAAACATGATCTTTCCATGTAAAAGCGTGCTTAAAATGATTAAAAGAAAATACAGTTTATTGTGGTTTTATAAACACTTTGTGTCTGGAAACATTTTGAAAAGTTTTGTAGAATATTCATGAAATGATTGAGTAACATGTGGTTAAGTATATTGATGCATGTTATAAAATATATATACAAATGAAGAAGCACGTTTTCATCAAGTAAGGTCCGAAATTTATAAGGTCTCTAATTCATAAGAAGAAGAAGATACCCCCAGAACCATCCATTGGTCTTCATCTTTGTCTACTAATGAACTGGAGAGTACTTGAGAATAGATTACTCCGAACATTGATAAAGTTGGCAAAGATAACATCAAATACTCTGAAATGATGGAAGAGGAAAGCCATCGGTTTTTCAATTCTTTTCACCATGGCTTGTGACTTACTATCTCCACCAGCATTTATGAGCCCATGTCTAATACTAGCCAACAGATCATAAAAGACAAAAGGTGTAGGCAGAAAATTTAGAAATGGTTTTTGTTAGACATGATTGGTTTGTGCAAGAATTGACTCTAAAGGAACGTACCCTATATGAACAAGAGGACAACAACGATATTGTATCGTCCGAATTATAATGAAGAACAAGACACCAAAGATACCAAATTTATTAGACATTCTCTTGGGTATAATTTGTGTGTAGTTGTTATTAGGGCATCGTTATGTGTAATTTTCTTTTTCAAATTACTCCAATATACACTTGTATTTCAATTAGGTTTAATTAATGAGCGGTTTTTTTATTAAAATTTTATTTTTTTTATTTTTAAAAACTGAACCAACTAGTTTATTTTTTGAAAAGAAAATTCATGAAAATAATTAAAATTAATTTAGAGAAGAAATGGGCTAGGACCAACCAAGCCTGGAACGGCCCTTCGGCCCCTCCTAGCTGGCACAGCACAAGGACTAGCACTTTCTTCCACCAGGCCTTTCGCCATAAGGTTTTTCACTTGACATTGGGCTCTTCGTGGGTTAGGCAACTCTATTGGGGATAACTGCAGTGTTGAATATCACGCATGGGCAGCAAGGCAGCCGGAATTTCATCAGGGACAAAAACTCTAAATTCTTCCAGGAGTTGCTCAGTTGTCTTAGAAATTCAAGTGCTTCTTCGTTTTCTTCTGTTGACGCCGAAATTTTGTTGATGTTTTGGATATCCATTTATTTTGCAAAATATAAAATTTATGAAAGAAAGGAGGAATGATGAAGTAGTGTGGCCCGGCGTGTCCGGCCCACTTGGCAACCTTCGGCCCTCTAAGCTCTTTTCCCCCTCCCATCTTCATATCTTTTGTTTTGAGCCCATCTTCATCTTTTCCTTGTAGCCCATAAAAGCCTACACAGAAGCCCAGCCCAAGATCACTTCTTCCCCTTCGTCTGCACGAACCAGCATCTATGAGGAGGGAGGAAAAGAAAGGATGGTACGTGAGGCAGAGGGAACAGGACAGAGGGCAGACCGTCGACCGGGAGTTGATCGGGGCCAGGCCGGCAGCAGCAGCTGGCACGGCAGGAGGCATGCGCACCGAAGCTTAAAAGCGAGAGAGGAGCGTGCTGTTGTGAGGGGTGATTATTAGGGGGCTTGGCTGAAATGAGAAAAATGGTCGACCGCCGACCATCGCCTCTGTCCACGGTTGAGCGGTGGTCTTCCTTCTCGTCTTGTCATCCGTCGAAGCTTTGCCGGCAACCATACGACACCAAAACTCTACCCTGAACCTGGTGGGAGTTCGCTTTCGAACACCTCATTTTCGGCCCCGTTTCGTTGAGCACGAGATCTGAATTTATTTCTTTTTGGAGATCATAGGACTTTGATATAGTAATAGGACTGAGTTATAATCTATGATGTGGGTTCATGTTTTTGTGTGTCGAGATTTCAGACTCATTTCGCCATGAATGTAAATATGGAGCTTGTTTTCTAAAATGCGCACCGTGCGTTTGTTAAAATGCTTGAAAGAAGACCGGAAAAATTCTCATGTTTAAACTCGAAACCGATCTCATTTGTTTCTGTGTTCGTCGAACCCTACTTGATTTCTTCGTATTTTTCTGTGTTGGCCTTGCATACGCCCCTTCACTAGAGCCCCTTGCCGGCAATCCCCCCGTCCATGGTTCAAGCCTAATCGAGTCAGCGTTTCTCTCTATTTTAACATGCTTGTGCTTGTTTATTTGCTGAGTGTGCTGGTATTTAAAATTTGAGTGCCGGGTGATGTTCATTTTTGGTGTTCGGTGGTCGCCGAAATAGCGAGCTGAAGTTGGTGGTCGTCGGTCAGAATGGATGATCAGCGGGAGGAGATGGCTCGGCGGCGGTATGTATGTCGGCAGCAAAACATGTGAAAGTTGATATTATCTTGAAGTTGGTGATTTGGGAAGGAGACGATCGAATAAGATAGGTTGCAGGAGAAAGCTTCGGCGAGGAAGTGCAGGAGGTTGAAGATGATGAAGAAAAAGACAAAAAAAAAAAAAAACAGAAAGGACAAAAGAGAGAAGAAATAAAAGAAACAAAGAAAAGAGAGAAAAAAAGAAAAAGCCAACAATAGGGGGATAGAAAGTAAAATGGGCTTCGGGCTTTTTAGTTGTGGGCCGGTCGGCCATACGAAGAGAAGGGTTTTGGGCTGGTTTGTTGTGGGCTAGGTTCTTTTTAGAGTTCGGGCCAAAAAATTAAGAACAAGAGAAGTGCTCCTGGGATGATTTATTTAATTGCGAGTGGGCTTTTAGGGTTAACATTTTTAGTCCAACCCGATCCGATAAGGTTCGGGTCGGTTTAGTTTGGTCAGGTCTATTGACCCGGCCCGAATTTCTTTTAAATTAATGTTTAAAAATATTAATAATAAAAATAAAAATAAAAATATATATTGATTCATAAAAAAATTCAGAAAAATCATAAAAAAATTCATAAAATTCTAGAAAATCAGAAAAATTGGACAATCCTTAAAATTAAAAATCTAAAATCGCATAATCCTCTAGGACTTTACAATAGGGTATTTTTTTAATTGTATTTTTCTTTTTAGAAACAATATTAGGATGCTCTTTACCGAAAAAAATATATATATTAGGATGCTTACGTGTTTTCTTTATGATTATATTTGCTTACACTTTCAACATGTTAGATGTTATTTCTTTGCTCTAGAATGGTTAGGACGAACTTTAGATTTCTTTTGGATAAACTACTATAACATTAGTTAACATGATCAAGCTAGGTATTAGAAGTGTGTTAGTCTTAAGACTAGCATAATCAAATCCCTGAGTCTAAAATCTCTGATTGCATAAATAGTAAGATATCATCATGTATAGACTAGTGGTGACTTCTTAGTTAAAATTTACATTGGCTTAATTAATTAAAAACTTGAACACCCGATGTCATGTGAGAGATGGGCTTGGAAGAACCTGAATTAATTGAAGGCCGTCAGCTCAAAGTTGACAATATCTCCAAACCTAATAGTCTCTCCCACAAGAAGTTAGGTCGCAACATCTTCATGTACCACTAGCGCTCATGCAACGTGTCTCCTTGTAGGATTTTATGGTGTGTTCTTTTGATTTTGTTCCTTGTTATTATATTCTACTTGGGTGAATTGTTTGTGAGCATTTTTTTTTTCCTAGAATTGACATGCGAATTTCCTAGCACATGATGGATACGAGTACACTTATTCTTTCTAAGTAAAAAATTTGAAATACAACAATGATCTTTTCTCAAGATGAGGGCACAAAGAAATTGAGGACTCTCATTCGAAAAGAAAAAAAAGCTCACTATAATAGGGTACGTGATGAACCACCTAAGGAAGGTCGTGCCTAATTTTTTCTTCTATCTAATAGGGTTTTAGGGGTTGAACTTGCCGAGACGTTGTCTCGGTGGTTATTGAATAACCATTTCAGGTCCCCGATGGACGGAGCGGCAGATAGCTTTGGTTGGCCTTGAAGAGTTGGAGAAGTGAAGTCATAAGGATTGGAGATCGTGTACGTCTTGTAGGTCGTAGGATAACCTCTTTTTAAGAGCCGAGTCTTTTGTAGACTTTTGGCCGTAGACCTGTTTTTTGCTTCCTGCTTTGCTATCCTGTATTTTGTTGTCGGGGATTTGTTTCGCTCCGCATGCGTAAATAAATGAATGGGTCGGCGACGTGTCCTGGGATGTCGCATATTTGATCGACCGCTGTGGGATGTGTGCGCGCTCGGAGTTCGGGGCGTGACAAGTGCCGTACACAATTTATGGCACTGATAGTGTACTTCTCCCCTCTTTTAGGATAGATCGCTTCCTTCACCAATATACACAGTCATTCATCTCTCTGTCTCTCTGTCTCTCTCCCTCCCTCCCTCTGACACACACAAATCACAAATCGTACTAAAATTCTTTTCTCACATGGTCAACAAAGAATGGTATGATTAATTGTCGGTAGTAGACTCAACACATTGAACATTAGCGCTTCAGAATGTTTATTGAAGTTGGTTTATTTCTATTTTCTTTTTTAGTATGTTGACAGCTAGCATCTAACTATCATTGACATAAATGTGTAGCTTTTAATCCAATAGCAAAATTAATTGAAAAGACAAAAATGCCTCTAAAAATATTTGGCTTCAACCGTTGATATCATGAATAGTTTCGACGATAACTTGTTGCTTTCCGACAAGAGTCTCCTTTTGTTTTGTGCCTGCAACCCACAATTCCGTTTAAAAAGTCCATGGCTTTCATGCTCGATTTACCTTTACTTTTTTGGGTATCAATTGAGGACAAACCCTTTTATTACATCATAATCTGACTTGGTGCACAAACACCATACAATAAATGAATTAGATCTCATGGCGGCTTGTAGCCAAGACAAAAGGTTAGCATATGAGCATTTGTAGTCTAATTAAATTTGTAAGGAAAAGTATTCTATATATTGATTCTGTGAATTTGTACATGGTGTCACTTGATTTTAGATAAGCCCTGAATGAAAACGATTGATAGCGTATATTAATGTTCTTTGGTACACCGATAAAGCAAAAGAGTATGCTACGAGAACATGAGTATATGGAAAGGGAAAGGACCTCAAAAGCTAATCCGTGGAATCGGGTAAAGTAAGATGAAAGCAGTGTAAAAGTCAAAAAAGAAAATCTTAAAAGTCGCAAAGAAGCGGACGGGTCATGATGAGGACAGATCAAAGTGAACGTCCCACTAAGTAAGTCCGCGTTTCACGGATTATAAAAAGGGATGCGATAATGACAAACAAATGGGAATCACGCGAAGGAGCAAATTAGAAAGTAGGTCTCTCTCTCTCTCTCTCTCTCTCTCTCGCGAATCTTTCCCCTTTTTTGTCAAATTAAAAAGCAGCCGTCCTCAGCAAAGGCATGATGACCATCACTTATCATGCATGTGCTTTCAATTCATTTTGCTCCAACTTTTTTACGGTAGCCTACCGTAAAAGATCGTGATGAAAAAACATATATGCTTGTGACATAGATAAATTTGACATACAAAAACTTACGATGCATTTTTTCTGCTCCTTTCTTCATGACTTTGTAGAGATATGTACTAAATCCAAGTTGGCTGTAATCTTCCTCAATGACTGCATAAGATTGACATTCCAATTTTTCCTTGGGACATCTCGATCATAGAAGGCTTCTTCCGCAATAAGTTATGTTCGTATAGTCCTCATTCGGATAATGCATAGCACATTTTGCTTTTCATTTTTTTTCCTTAATTGAATCACAATCTCATTGACTAATGCCATCCTCGATGATGTCTATCACTTGGATTAATTAGACATTGTAGCTAATAAAGGCAATTGATTGGGCAAAGAAAATAGAGTCAGTGTTATGAGATGAACATTTGTTGTTGACTTGACATTAAAACTTCAAAATATAATGAAGCACTTGAACTTTTGGTCGATGTGGCCCTCTTACTTTTTATATTTGTTTCGACTGGTTATGTTGAGTTTAATAGATCAATTTTAATTGGAGAGGCTTGACCTATCTATCAGTTGCAACATAGATATAGTTGTTGTGAAAGATAGTTAAGATAGACTTGTAATAATGCATTCATAACCTTATAAGTTATAGTTTCTTACATTTCCTATACCGTGAACACCATGTAGAAAAGATGATCAAAATGATCAAATATACTTGTGTTAGTACCCTAATTTTACTCCTTTTTCCCCCAAAAAGTGTGTTAAGCTAGTCCATTTACTCAAGTGGTTGCCCACAAAATAGGAGGATTTCAAGCAAAGTGGACAGACATGGTGCCACTTCTTTTGAAGAACATTAAAGACACTGAAGCGATAGATCGACTAATGAACCCTTTATCTCTAGAGTCATCTTTACTTTTTCTTGTACTTTTATTTCCTTGTAATTTCATTTTGATGTAATTTCAATTTCGATCGTAATTGCAATTCCAGTACAATTAACATTTTCTAGTGCTTAGATTTGTGTAAAATCGAGGAGCATTTTCAATTGCTTTCCAATTGTTTGAAGCAGCTTTGAAGATGAGTTTCAGGAAGTCACTTAGCAGTTTAGCCCTAATTTTAGCTCTGAACATCTCCGTCCTTTAAGGTGAAGTTTCCGACCGGAGATAAGAAATTACTCCTTATCTCCTTTCAAGAATATCATATGATTATTAGCAAAGTGCGTGAGTAAATCGCCAAACAGAAGTGCATAAACTCGATTTTCTTCTGCGTAAGTCTCCCTTCTCTAATGCAGAAATTTAGTGAAAACTTGCACTATCATCACAAAAAAATAGGAGATAGGATCACCTGGTCTTAATCCATTCTGCCCTCTAGAAAAGCCGGCAGGCTCCCCTCTAACAATTATAGAGTATTATATAAAAGTAGTAATTGCATCTTTCCGCCTAAGTCAAGAATACAGTGGGGAGAAGAAAACCCTTTATCTTCATAAGTCAAGAATGCAGTGGGAACGCTATCTGTCTACCAGCTGGAGTAAATCTCAATATAAACATGGCGACATCAACTATATTTTCTGAGCCCAAAATTATCGATTTGTTAAATTTGTTCATAATTCAATTAACAATAAATCAATGCTAAACAAATATTTGTACATCAAACTAATGCGGTAAATGTGATCTCTAGTAAAGAAAAATTGCAGGGGCAAATCATCAACTATTTCAAGCACTTCACACACACAATGATATTACTAAAAGATCTTATAATATCTCGTGTTTTAGAGTCAAGCAGTCTTTTTTACCCTTTCGAAATCTTATAAAAAATACTCAAGTACAACAAATATAATTTTAAATAATAAGAAACATATTTGATTGAGCTTTATTGTCATCAAAATTGAATTAGGGTCAACATAGACCTAGTTCTATTATTTTTTAGGATAGTTGTGAAAAATTCATTCATGTGAATGCAACATGTATTAGTCTTTCAAAGTCGCTTTAGTCGAAATCACAAGTAAAAAGAATTACGGGATTTTTACATCTCTGAAAAGGTGAAAGCATTGACATCAAATGATATTACTTCAAATTATCAAGCTCATGGTTTGAATCTTCCACACATATCATGCATAAGTGCAGATAAAGCATACATAATTAGCCCCTCTAAATATTTCATTTTCTCAAAAAATAGTAATAAAATAAAAAGAGAAGAAAATTTTCAAATCTGGCGTGCAAATTCATTGAGACAAATGCAGCCAAAGTTAGATCACATGCGGAATAAAAGAGAGAAGAAAATTTTCAAATCTCGCATGTGGATGCACTTGAACCAATGCAATCAAAGTTAGAGCACATATGAAAACATAAATATTCACATCACTATATAGGATCATCGTGACGATCCGCCAAATATTGTGACTCAACAGGTAATAACTGTTGAAGTAATCATAAGAACCACATCACATGAGGCATGGGAAAAATATGGTATGAACCACATGCTATGTTGTATTTTATCAAATAAGTTATGTTCCAGAAAAAAAAAAATGTCGCGACTAAGGACAAATAGCAATTCAAACTTTCCAACGTACCACCACCGACAAACTGAGTTTCTCGAATAAAACCCCGTGCTATGAAAAAGCCTTAAAAATAGAATTGAGAGCCAAGTCACAATACTAGAAATACGTTACTGAGGTGAAGGTCTACACTCATGAGCAGTGAAAAAGAAAGAGTTATAAACAACTATCATTAACTCAGGGTGTAGTAAACACGAACTTGTCTTTACGTTTGAGCTCTTCAGTGCATTGCCTTCCTCTGTTTTTCACTTGTTCCTTCTTCTTCTTCTTTTTTTCCTTGAAAATGATGAAATATTCACTTTGGATTTTGACTAAGCATAAAATATTATATGATATGAACATAGTTAATGCAAGTGAAGTATAATGTCATAAAGTCTAAGCGCATATTACTGTAATGACTTGGTTTGACAAGGGCAGGGTGTGATTACTGAAGCCAGAGGGTCTAGATAAAATGGAATTAAATTGGACTATGCATCGAATAGGGGGAAAACAATTTTAAAATATATATATGAAAATTGGAATTAACTCATGGAGCCTCCTTTTGATGTAACAATAAGTTTTGCTTTGAAACTTCAAAATTAAGCAAGCCCAAGCTAGGGCACTACTAGGATGGGTGACATCCTGGAAATGTAATTGCTCATTTACTAAAGGACAAAATTGTGAGGCTCGGCATGAGGTGGGTCAAAGTTGACAATACCTCTAATGAGTTAATCAAGTGACATCATAATATAGTATTAGAGCAAGACCACTCCAGTAGGTGTGTGGTTGGGAGTCAAACCAGGTGGAAGCTAGTGGCTTTGGAATGCCTTGGTTCGATGAGAGAAAGGAATGGTCGCCGATGTCAAGGGACTTGGACAAGAAGCGGCTCCTAACGAGCTTCTAGGATAGCGAAGGGAGTAGGCATCAGCAAAATTGTGTATTGAATAGAGAGAGAGCGATTCTAATATATATGAAAACTATAATTAACTCACGAAGGCACATTAAAAGTTTCGTTTTGGAACTCTAAAGTTAAGCAAGCCCATGCTAGAGCATTACTACTATGGACAACCTCTCTCTTGGAAAATTGCTTGCCTGTATGCCAAAAGAACAAAACCGTGAGGCTCAATATGAGATAGGTCAAAACAAAAACTATCTTGAGTAAGTTAATCTCGGGACGTCACAATTACAATGTTCAATTTCATCCGGTATGAATTGAGATCATCATTTGTGACCAATTCAAGTAAAAATAGGTTAATACATAATCATTACTTTAAGGTAGATCTTCGAAGCAACTTGAGAGGTTTTTCATGTCAATGTGAGTAACATATGATGGATTTATCTCGTAAGCACATGATTTTACATTAAAGAAAATAAATCAATGATTGAAGAAAAGCAATTTTTGCACTTCGGAGATGTCAAGACCAAATTTGAACAAAAGTGTGCAGAAAGGTAATCAAGAATCATGTGAAGCCAATGAGGTGCAAGTAGGTGTTGGATTCTTGATCAGTTTCCTTCACGCCCTGATCACGATCGACCTCGTCATGATGCTCGCCAGCGACATCTGGTTGTTTTTTCTTGGCGCCACAGTATCTTGGCTCTCTAGCGGCGAGATTAATATAGATTTTTGTGATCAACTTCTTGAACGCGAGTAAGGATTTCATTTTTTGGTTACTATGACAAAAACAAAAATGATTTGACTGACGTCTGAAACAAAAGCACGCGCGCGCAAGGAAAAAGGACAAAAACAAACTTAAAATAATATGAGTTAATAATTGAAATGACCCACTGGACTCGAGCCTGGGATTCGCTCTAGATATGAGCAAGCGAAAGGAATAAGGTGGTGGGGCCACCTGCCCATCAAAATCCGCTTGATCATTGTTCTTTCCTGATCTAAATAGCGTAAAGTGAAGCTAGCACGACAGTCGAAAGGGATGAGTTAATATTCCTTGGGCTTTTCAATATGCAAAAAGACAGGAAAAGAAGAAGAAGAAGAGGAGATATCATCAATTCACACGAAATTTATGATAATTAATGTAATTAGGACGCTCAATTAACATTGGTGATGTTCATAAGTCGATTTATAAAATAACAAAGTAAGATAAACTCTAGATGTAATGGCTATCGCATCTAATGTTAGGAGATGCTTTACACTTTTGAAATGCCATTGTTCATTAAAATTCAAATTTGGAAATCCTCTTTTAGACTAAATGATATGAATGTAACGTATTCTTTCACACCTAGATGGATTCTTTCTTATGAAATCCTGTCTGGAGTTTCCAATTCTTTGAAAATGACTTGCACCTTGATATGATAGGAATGGCATCACCAAGCAAATGAATTTGAAAAAAGCATCCAATGAAAAGAGTCCTACTTTGAGGGGGAGATCCTTCGCTCAAAGAAATAGAAAATAAGCTATTGGCATAATAATTAATTATTTAAAGGTGTCTCTCTAGAAAATGTCTCATTTCTTTGATTTTACATATTAGAGTTAACTGCATTACTTTCAACCGAGCAAAAAGCCTTATCTATTTTTACAACCGAGCTATGAAAGGAAAAGGTAATCCTTATTTAATTTGTACGTAGAATATCTAATGCATAGAAAATGGGATGCCCTAATTATTGCTGAAGAAATACTCAGATTAAAACCTTTTCCTCAAATCAGCACAAGTATCTACATACTTGCTTATACATCTTGTGTGGAATAATTATAATTGATTTACATTTCAAAGCTATCCTCTTGAGTTACCCAATAGGTTGACAGTCTAAATTTGGATTTCTTCATTCCCATTGCTCACTGATTTATCTCAAGTAAGCGAATCATGGAAGGCATGGCAAAAAATCATGCGAATTTTTGCTACCAAAATAGTAGTATGCAACAAAATCACGCTATTTGTTCCCGATGCCAATGTACCTCGGCTCCCCTGCATAGAATCCCGAGCCGAGCTTGTTGAGCCCACCGGGCCCCGCCTCCTTCTCTCCAATTTTCGACCACATCCCTCTCATCTGCTTTACCCGCAAAGCTGTTTAATACTCTCCAGAAAAGAAAGTCATGCCTCTGGGTATAAAAAATATATCGAGCAGATTCCATGGAGAACAAAATCTCATCGGCTGCAAATGCGATTTCCTGGGAGCCACAGCCAAATATATTGTTGGAGAGCCAATGAAGTAGCTTACCTTCGAAGATCTCAGTTCATCCTTCAGCAACTTTCATTTTCCAACATTCCAAGCAAACCCACCAGCACCTGCCTCGTTTAACCAAATTCTAATGGCTAGTGCTTCTTCTTCTTCGAAACCTAAGAGGAATTACGATGTTTTCTTGAGTTTCAGAGGCACCGATGTTCGTAATAACTTCCTTAGTCATCTCTACACGGCTTTAGATCAAAATGGTTTATTCACTTACCTTGACAGTGAGGAACTAAGGAAAGGAGAGCAGATATCGCCAGCGCTTATGAAGGCAATTGAGGAATCACAAGTCGCAATCATTGTTTTCTCTGAGGACTACGCTTCCTCGCCATGGTGTTTGGAAGAGGTGGCAAAAATCATGGAGTGCAAGATACAAAAAGACCTGATCGTGTTGCCGGTGTTTTACAAAATGGAACCTAGAGAAGTGAGAAGGGGGAGAGAGAGTTATGGGAGAGCTATGGTTAAGCATGAGTCTAAGTTTGGGAAGGAATCAGAGAAAGTGAGAAGATGGAAAGAGGCTCACTTTGATGCCGGTAGCTTATCCGGATGGCACTTGAATGATGGGTAAGTCATAATTGATTGATGCATTGGTTTGTCCCAAGTAACCCTGCATTTATATGCTTAATCACATGTTCGCCTTTTTTTTTTTTTGCCCCTAAGAAACGTGATTATTTCTTTGAACTGCTGCATCAATGCGTTAAGTTCTTTTTCTGGTTTTTTGTCAGTCTTTGAACCGCTGAATCAATGTGTTAAGTTCTTTTCTGGTTTTTTGTCAGAGATGAAGCGAAGCTTATACTGAGTATTGTGAAGGAGATCTCTAGGCAGTTAGACCGCACACCCCTACATGTTGCTAAGTATCCAGTTGGGATAAATCCTCGAGTGGAAAAGATGGTATCAATGTTAAATCTTGAGTCTGATGATGTTCTCATGATAGGACTATGGGGGCCAGGGGGCATGGGAAAGACAACTTATGCGAAAGCCCTTTACAATGCTATTTTTAGAAAATTTGAGGGTTCTTGTTTTTTAGCAAATGTTTGAGAAGCTTCAAAAGATTCTAAGTATTTAGTTCCCTTGCAAGAAAAATTGTTGTCTAAGATATTATGGGGAAAAACATTCACAGTGTTTAATGTTGATGGAGGTATAAATTTAATACAATATAGGCTTTGCCACAAAAAAGTTCTTCTTGTTCTCGACGATGTCAATGACATAAAACAATTAAATGCTTTAGCTGGAGATTGTGAGTGGTTTGGTAAAGGAAGCAGGATCATCATCACTACTAGAGATAACCATTTGCTAACTTCACATGGGATAGATAAAGATCAAATCTATGAAGTTAAAATTCTAGAACATTGTGAAGCTTTTGAACTTTTCAACAAGCATGCTTTTCTGAGAAGCAACAAAATAGCAATACGACAAGATCTAGTGGATAGTGCTTTGGAGTATGCTAATGGACTTCCATTAGCACTTGAGGTATTGGGCTCTTTCCTTTGTGGTAGAAGAGAACATGAGTGGAGAAGTGCATTAAATAAACTTGCCAAAAGTCCAGACAAAACAATCAATGATGTTCTCAAGTTAAGTTACGATGCACTAGAGGACTATCAAAAGGAGATCTTTCTTGATATTGCATGTTTCTTCAAGGGGCGATATACAAAGGATATTAGGAAAGTTCTTGACTCTTGCGACTTTGAGACAACTATTGGAGTACAAGTTCTTGTTGAGAAGTCCTTAATTAGTGAAGAGTATGGGAAATTACAGATGCATGACTTGATTCAGTTGATGGGCATGAATATTGTTAAACAAGAATGCCGTGATGATCCTCGAAGACGCAGTAGGTTGTGGCTTTGTGACGATATTCGTGATGTTCTGTCGGGAGATATGGTAAGATTTCATGATGTCACTGATTTTACTCTCTTATTCTCTTACTTTGTATATTAATTGAAATACAAAATCTATAAATACAGGGAACGGATGTAGTTAAAGCCATAGTATTGGATTTACCTGAGCCAGAAGAGATAGACATAGATCCTGATGCTTTCACAAACATGAGAAGGTTGAGGGTGCTCATCATGATTAATGTGCATATCTCTCTCCAAGGTCCCATCTGTCTTCCTAATGAACTAAGATGGTTTGAATGGCCCGAATGTCCTTGGAGTCCACAATTTTCCTCTGGTCAAAAGAAGTTAGTTGGACTTGATTTGCCAAGAAGCAACATCCAAGTAGTGAGGGAACAATTTAAGGTGCGCATTTAAATTAATAGTATTTAGTCTGGTCTTTTTATATATCCACTTTTATATGCATATGAATATGAATATATATTGATCGTTGAAAATTTCAAATGCAACAATTAATAACCCTGACGATGCTCGTTAATGTGCTTAAGAAATATCTCCGTCTACCAAATTGTTTATAATAGATTAAAGCATTGAATACCGGATGTCGTTCAATTAATTGAACCGACACAAGTGGAACATTCCCGTTTAGGGGAGTATTAAACATTTTCCTAGGTGAATATTGATGTTCCTTCGAACAAAAATATACAAGAAAATATTCCAATCTCATTTTCAAAATATTGCAAGTACTGGACATCATAAGAACGCTGAAGTTAAAGCATGGGTAACTATTGAGCACCGGAAATTGGACAAAAGCTTATTGGTGATATAATTTGGAGACTGAACAATGAGTCTGCTTGAATTTTTAAAATACGTGAAATGAGGATCTAAGTTTTATGTTTTTGAAATGATAGATTATTTAAGTGTTATTTAAGATTTTATTCTATACAGCAGAAACAATCTAACAAGACTCTTTTCAAAATTGCGTAAAGAAATGAAAAGAGTTTTCTTACTTATTTGCTTGATCATTGAAGTGAGTATGCGCTAAATGCTTTCAATTGAACCTTGCAGTTTTTTCCTTTTTTGTGGGTAATGGTGTAAGAGCCAAAGGACATAAAAAGAAGCTTTCTGTTAATAACTTTGTGCATTTTTCAGTAGTGTCACTCACCGAATTATTATATGCTAACTTAGCTTAAACCAATAACAAATCGCATTGTTTAACATGTTTTCCTGGGGAACTCATTAATAAAATGCCTAAAATCCAGTTAAAAAGCCTCAGCTTGTCCATCAATTTGAGGATGGCTAGCAGAACTAAACTAAGGTTGAGTCCCCATTTTTCACCATAATGAATGCCAAAAGTAACTCATAAACTTGACAGGGGGATATTTTTGGAAAACCATCAAGGCGCCCAATTCACTAATATAAAACTAAATAACATGTAAACCATCAAGGCTCCAAGACAATCACTTTCAAATTTGTTACCACGTAACAACCTTTCCGTGATCCCCTTCCTACTAATAGTAACATTTCAACTCATAATGCACGTGCACAAGTGTTGATTAGGTTTGTCTCAATTTATAAAGTTTAATCGACATTCTTTACTTGTCCTAGGAAAACACTCACCACATTTATCTTTTGAGAATTACACGTTCAAATACAATTTCAAATATAACTTTTCAAATCTTATTCCTAAACTCTGTTTCCATTAATATTCTTTCTTTAAAAGCGATGTGCTATAATTTTAGAGAGTTCCTTGAGAGTATCCAAATCACTATGGAATGACAACCCATTAAAAGGGCATCTTCAGAATAAAGTTGTTAAAACATTAATGAAATAGGCGCGAAGAAGACTCATTATATATTCAATAGATGTGCATCGCAGGGGTTTAATAAATTGCACATGAGATTCACTCCATTATAAGGGCATGCACAATGTGTGTATACATATATATACACCCCCAAATGCAAGGTCTAATTAATAATTATTGTGGTTGTATTGATGATGATATAGTGAGCTCTTACAATACACCAACGGATATGTAGCTAAAAAAATGAATTAAGATGGCTTGGACTCTATTATTATTATTATTATTATTTGGTTATATTTATGATTATCTAGGCATACAAAATATGCTCTTTTTTTTTTTTTAATAAAACGATAAATCAACCATCACTTCCTAATAATTTATGACTAGAAGATATTCCCAATCTTCTGCTGCTTCTGCGGGATCCATAGGTAGGTGGTTACGAATCTCTACATAAGATTCCAAATCAATCAAGTGCCACCTATCTTAGCTTAAATTGATGTGATAAATTAATTGGCAAAGGACTGACCGTGGCTCACGTGTTGGTTGCTCTCTCTCTCTCTATCTCTACTTACTAAAACTCATATTTAAAAAAGGGAGAGAGAAAGAGCTCGATATACACCATAAGACCAAGGAATTTTGATCACATGTGGCTTAAATTATGATCAAGTGATTTTTATAAAAACAGAGCCTGATTTTGAATCGAATTTTTATCTCACTGTTTTTTCCCACGAATGTCTATCTAAATTGGATCCATTCATCTTGTAGGACTTCAAAAAATTGAAGTTTATTAACTTCAGCGAATGCCAATGGTTGGTTAATATGCTAGATCTCAATTGCACTCCGAATCTCGAGGAATTGAATCTCTTCGGGTGCAAAAACTTAGAACATGCCCATGAATCAGTTGCATATCACGGCAAGTTACGATGGTTAAATTTAAGTGGGTGCTCTAATTTGCAAAGGTTCCCTGATGTTCCAAATAAAAACGAAAGCTTGCAAGAGGTTTGGTTAGGAGAGACTTCAATTAAGGAACTTCCTATGTCCATAGAAAATCTTGTCTCTTTGAAGTACTTGTCTTTATATGATTGCAAGAAACTAGTAATCCTTCCATCTAGCATTTATTGGTTGCAAAATCTTGAAAACTTGGCTCTTGATGGCTGCTCAAAACTAATCAAGTTTCCAAAGAAGGAGGAGGAATTGAGTGATCCCCATAAGATGGGATTTCCTAGTTTACATTCGTTAAACCTTAATGGATGCAATCTATCAGGAGTGGAGTTCCTAGAGGATAATTCCTGTTTCCCCTTCTTACAAGATTTGAGTCTATCGGAAAATAATTTTACTAACCTTCCTACATTTGAACAATTGTATAATTTGGAGAAATTGTGGGTTTTGAATTGCCAACAACTACAAGAGATCCCCAAAATTCCAAGGACATTGAAAATTTTATGGGCAACTAATTGTGAATCTCTGAGTAAACTTCCCTCCAACATGTATGACATTGAGAAGCTTGAGTTATCTTCATGTCAACAACTAGCTCGCAATGGGTTCTTTGATTGGTTCAACCTTGAGGTTAGACTCTCTCTCTCTCTCTCTTTCTCTCTCTCTCTCTCTCTCTCTCTCTCTCTCTCTCTCTCTCTCTCTCTCTCTCTCTCTCTCTCACATTGGTGACCTAAGTAAGAAAAGCAAACATATGGAAAGTTACTGTACTTGTAAATATAGGGGAGGTGACTATAAGGCAAGATAAAGGATATTCTCTCTACTTATAGAACTCTAGTTCACTGTAAAATTACGAGGATCACCCAATGAAAAATTTCAATAAAACTTGTTCATCCAATTACAAAATCTTGAAAAATACATGTCATGTCCAATTAAGTACAAAAGTCTTTGTAGCGCAATTGCTAATTATAGCTAAATTATAGGATTACCTGCTTAACTCGTTGAAACTCCTCTTTTTAGGTGTCAATTTTGAAAAAACTATCTCACAGTCTACATCTATGACAGAAATTTCATCGCCAAACAAAATGCAAAGTTTTTGTACCTGGAAGAGAGATGCCAAAGTGGTTGCTCCCCAATAAAGAGGGTTATATATCTTTCATGGCTTCAAAAGACTTGTATAAGAAGATCTTAGGAGTAGTTTTATGTGTTGTATTTCAAGGAGATATGTCATCTTTCCCGTTTGAGCTTATAGCATCTGTTAATTGCGAAGGCAGGGAAAGTATCAGGATTGTCAGCTTATTTGATTTGGATCATGTGTGGCTTGAGTATATGGAATCAAAAGAGGTGTGGCCAATAGAGGATTTTGGTCCAAATGACTTGAGCCATTTCCACCTTAGCATTAGTGTATCTAGAGATCGTGAACTTCTACATCGAAGAGTGATGGTGAAAAAGTGTGGATTCCGTCTAATATGCAAGCCACTAGATAATGATTTGGAGGTTTGGCTTCAAAACGATCAGCTATTGGATCCAGCTTTACTCTACGAGGCTTCGCATGAAGATAGTCTGATGAACACGAAGGAAAAAAGTTCAAATGAAATAGACGATTTACAAGATAATGATACGTGGACAGAGCTAGACTTCTCAATTGAGGTCTCTCTCTCTCTCTCTCTCTCTCTCTCTCTCTCTCTCTCTCTCTCTCTCTCTCTCTGCATATCTGTGTGTGTGTGTGTGTGTGTTGATATAGAATGCATGTTGGGCGCACTGTGTTTGCGTAATGCAAAAGATGAAAATTCTTGACAAACAAACAAACAAAGTTAATATAAAGTGAGTTTGCAAGTACAAAATCTCAAATTACACAATGACATAGATCCAATAATTGTAATTCCTATGTTAAAAAATAAATGTAAAAATCTTGAAAATCTAACGAATTAGTGGACACGTAGTTCTTGATAGTGCGGTTCATCATAACAACCGACACCCTTATAATACTAGATCATCTATACGGATCAGGATAAATCTAGAGAATGACAATAATTCAATAATTCAACATGAGGTTGTTCTCACTCTCAGGCGTTTGTTATTGTAGAGTTAGATTAAGATAAGATTAAGATAAGTCTTTTGCAAGTGCGGTATAATATGAACCAATTCTATTTGTTTATATCCATAGGTGAGAATATCTCTAATCATTGTTGTAGCCAAAGTCTCGTGATTATAGCCATGATGCTGCAAATTCAAACGACAGATGTAAAAAATATTGTAGAGTAATAATAATAGTGTTAAAGAAAGCGAGAGATTATGAGTAGACGATTAAATAAATGGATTATATTAAATAGTTATATAAAAATATTTAGATTACTTGATATAAATATTTTGTGAGTTAATTTTAAAAAGTCTAACATCATTTTGTAGTATAACGGATAAAAGTTCTAAGGAATTAATTCATCCCTGGAGCCAAAATCTTACTTTGATATAAAAGAAGACAAGCAGCATCAATCGATCAAATCAAAGTTATCAAACAATAATAATAATAAAAAAGGCAAATAAAAGGTAGAAAGAAACAAAACAAAATGGCATGAAAAGCCCAAGAGCCTCTCTTTTGAAAATCAGATCCTGTTGGATTTTCATGAACTTTGATATAGAATAATTGCTGACCCTAATCGATTTGAACATCACCACATAATATATCTACTAACCTTGAGGGAGAAGACGTACAAGAGTTGCTATTATGATAGAGGACCGTCGTGCTACCTGCCTTACTATGTGACACGTGTCAACTGCCATATACATATTGCTTGGGACAGTTTGATTTAAATTAATTATAGAGACTATCAGATTTGAGATTCTCCTTTAAAAGAAAGTTTGAGCGGACATAAAAGGTGCAGGAGGTTTGGATGGGGCTAACCTGTGGAGAGAACATGCAATGGACTTTCCTTTTCAATTTTCCATTAATTTAAGGCCAAGTACAAGTTTTTTTTTCTCTCTCTTTTTTTTTTTTTATGTTAATAATGTTAAGTTTGTTGCAAGTAAGTTGGAGTTTAATTAGGATGGCTTTTACTGAAGAATCAGCAATGTCTAAAGTGAACACATAAAAATGAACATTAGACAGTGGGGTCCGACTAGGACAATTGATTTCTCATATATGTTGTTCTCTTTTCCATCAAATTTTCACTCCGTCTATAGTACACTCGTATTGCATGAGCTACTTTTAGAGTGATTCAATCTAATATTAGGGGTGGCTAACGTTTGCAAGGGAATGATTTCCAAGATAAGCAAGGATCAATGTGTCTAATTTTATAGAAGTCTAGCTTTGGTTGCGTTACCAGGAATAGGGAAAATTACAAAAAAATAGTTTTAAACATATTACAATTGTGATAATTCAATCATAAACTTTTTTTTTTTAGTTGAGTCCTAAACATTTTACATTTGTGCAAATTCAATCCATTCGGCTAATATTGGCCAATCTCGTTAGAGGCGGGCAAGGCTCACCCTTGTTTATAGCCTGCAAGGCCGACTCACTGGCCCTCAACTTTGGCCAATTGCTAAGTTCTGACAACTAGCTAGAGGATGAAGATGGAGTGAAGGGGAAAAAAGGGAATAGAAAGAAAAAAAATAAAAAAAATAAAAATTCTAAAAATTATTAAAATATTATTACAAATTGTCCATATCAACAATGATTGCGCCACGTAGGATAGTCGACATCCATATTAGCGCCAGTCAACCAAAACTAATCAAATGGACTGATATAAATGTAAAAAGTTTAGGACTCAAATGGCTAAAAAAAATTAGGACTAAATATCAAAATTGCAATAAGTTTATAACTTTTTGGTATTTCTCCCTTATGAATATGCTCAAAATCAAACTCTTCTTCTTGAACTAATTACAAATTTGGGTACTTCTAACACTTTATTCATATTACAGAAGCTTCGCTATTCCCGAATTTATCCTCGTTGCCGAAATGTTTTGCCTGGAGGAGAGATGCCAAAGGGGTTTGTCCTTGTTGAAGATGGTACTATATCTTTCATGGCTTCACAGGACTTTTTTGACAAGTTCCTTGAATTGGTTCTCTGTGTTATTTTCGGTGTGGAAGATGGAAACAAGGAAATATCTTTCAAAATCGTGCCACATGTTAATGGCCAAAGGCGGAATGTGCTAGAAGGAACTCTCGGTTCATATGATTCAAATCATATGTGGATTCAATGTCTCAAACCAAATATATTGTGGGGATTGTTGCAGGGAGCAGTTGATTTCAGTCAATTTGGGGAGAATTATTTAAGATTTAGCCTTACAGTTACACTATTGGGTGGAACCATGAAAAAGTTGGGATATATGTTAAGATGCCGGCGATTAGAGGATGATCTAAAGGTTGTGCTGGCAGAGAATCAATTAGTGGATCCAGCTTCATTCTATGAGGACTCTGATTCAGAGGAAGACACCTCAATAGGATACTTAAACACGTTTCCCATTTTGCAAGGAACCGGAAGCAGTGACAGTGAAACAAATTAAATGGGAAGAGGTGAGTGTTGTATATGTTGGCTTGCAGCTCTTAAGAAAGCGATCAGTAAGGCAGTGAAACAAATTCGGGGTGGCATGTGTTTCCTTATACCCCTGGACAGTGGTTGCAGTAATGGAAGGCGTTCGGTTCAGTCTCTCGTCTCATATTCAAATATATGAAACTGGATAGACGATGACTTGGCACGCAACATTCATAGCAAGTGTGTTTGTTTTTCATATTTCCTTGTCAATTGAATCATGATCTCATTGGTAAATGTCATATTCTGCACAACATGCTTAGCAGCATCTCGTTTACTGATTTCAGTGGCATTAGCGAATTCTTGTAATAATAGTCCTGAGAAGTGACCCCTTTTAACTGAAGTGCGGAGATCATGTTATCATCATCGCACCTGCTGGCTACCGTTTGTCGGGTTATGTAGATCATAAAATCAAATCCTCAACGGTCAAACTATATAAATTACCCTCACAAATGATAATAGAATCTTAGGAAAAGTTCGTGAAGCACACGAGCTTCTCTTTGCTTTTGGCCCCTGGAATGGGAGAAGGTCGAGTCCAATTTTCTGTTTGCCAAAAAAGGATCAATGTTCCCAGCATGGTAATTTTTCTCATATGGCTAGTCAATTTTAAATCCCCTTGGTAAAATTATATAGCTGGTAACTTATTGGTCATGTTAGCTCATTGTAATTTACCAAGAAGTTAGCAACTTAGGAACGTGAAATGCAACATTAAGCTACCAACTTTTTAATAGATTTACCGCTCAAAACAAAAACTGAATGGGGAACATTGTAATTTTCCAATGGCATTAATAACATACTGAAATTTTTCCATTTTTCAAGGTAGCAAGTGATCACCAAAGGGAATTTTCCAATTTCAATTGGATTCTAAATTATCTACTTGTTATGTAGAAGTTTACCACTTAAAGATTAAACTTACCGGTGAAATTAGCAATTTATCTACATAGGTCCGCCTACATACTAGTTAATTACCAATACAAGGAGGAATTTGCTATTAATAAAAAAACGCAATTAGTCAATTATTATTGAATTAAGTAACTTACAACGCGGGCATAATTTTACTGCAGTATGTTACCAACAATTTGAGGAATTTACGAAAGCCAATTCGATAGTAAGTTATCAAGTTGCTAAGAAAATTTTGCTATTTCTTATAAAATCTTATAATTCAAGTTGGGAATAGTACAAAAAAAAAAAAGAAATGTTTGGACACCTTAGGAAATATGACAAACTATTAGGTACTAAAAGGGTGCTCATAGAAATATTAGCATAACCCGAGTCCTCAAATCTAGAATCTCTAGTTGCGTAAGAATCGAGGAACCACTTTCAACCCTCAATTGGGATTTTTAGCCGACCACAAAGACAAGGCTAGTGGTGACTCCCATTCTTTTTAGGTTGTTTTAAATAACTAAATAATAAAATCAACCCATTGCAAAGGGTATGAGCCTCGTCAAAGCTCACCATAATTTAGCATACCCACTGTAGAAAGCTCCCAATTGATGAAGTGATATCATCCTTAGGGAATAGAGTACTAGTAGAAGGGCTACTATGGTAAATGTACTCTTAAATTCAATACTCACACCCGACCTCCTTCTTTGAGGTATGTCACCCATGTGGGTATGAATCGTGACACTTTTAGTTGTCACGTGAGGTATGAGCTTGCTCACAACTATGATCAAGCAAACTCATGAATGGTTCATCCTAAAAGGTAGAGGTATCAAACGGGTGGGTCAAGTCGGGTTTGAATCAGGTTATTAATGGGTTGACCCAAATTGACCTATTAATTCATTTATGACCCATTTAAGCCTAATGTAAAATTTTCGACTCATAACCGTCCGACCCATATTAATAAAATATTTTCATATTTAACCAAATTTAGGAAAACTTATTCTTATGTTTTTTTTTTAAAGATTATATAACTAAAAAAACTTCCAAACTTATTTCTTATATATATAATTTTTTTTTCAAAAAATGGTATTACTAAAATATTTTTATACAACACAAATTTAATGGACAATTTTTATAATTTTTAAAATAATTATTTTTAAAAAATCAAAATTTTCTTTTTTATTTTTTAAAATTAATTTTTAATTATTTTTATTTTTATTTTTAAAATATAATTTTCTTTTTTTCTTTTGGTTCTTCTTCTTCTTCGGCCGGCCACCAGCCACGACGACGGCCGACGGCCGGCCACGGGTGAGCCTCGACCTCGCCCGACATCGGCGAGCTTGAGGCTCGCCAGACGGCGGAGGCCGGAGCCTCGCCCGATGTCGACGAACTCGAGTCTTGCCGGATCGTGAGGCTCAAGCCTCGCCGGACGTTGGCAAGGCCTTTGTCTCGCCAGATTCGGTGAGCTTGAGGCTCGAGCCTTACCAGATTTGGCGAGCTCGAGGCTCACCGCACGGCGAGCTTGAGCTCGAAACTGCCGGATTTGGCGAGGCTCGAGCCTCGCCCGACGCCGCCGAGTTTGAATCTTGCCGATCTAGTGAGCTCGAGGCTCGCCCGGTCGGCCGCCGCCATTGCCATGCTGGCGACCGGAGGAAGAAGAAAGGAAAAAAAGGAAGAAATAAAAGAAAAGAACATGAAAGAAAAAATAAAATAAAATAAAAAATAATTATAATTATAATTTTGGTATTTATAAAAAAATATTTTTGTAAAATTAAAAAGAGAAGAGAGAGTCTCTCTCTTAAGATCCACTTAAAAGTTAAAACCAAACCCATTTAAGACCCACTTAAGATCCACTTAAAAGTTAAAACCAAACCCATTTAAGACCTACTTAAGACTCACTTAAAACTTACTTATCAAAGTAAACCCATTTAACTACTTTTTGTCAAAAACAAATGACCCATTTTGACACCTCTACTAAAAGGCAAGGTGATAGCATCTTTGTGGATGCGAACCATGAGGGAGCTCTTATGGTCAAGTATCCATAAACCCAACATTTCCTCTTCTTGGTTCACAAAGTTGGGTCGTGACAAGGCCACCTTCGTTATGTGGCAAGACCATGGTGAGGCTAGCCTTGTGGGCGAAATTGCCTCGCCCGTGGCCCTGAGACCTCATCCAAATTTGGGCAAGGCTACCGGCGAGGACTTCTAGCCCTCGCCTACTGGTTGGTGAGTGTCGCCGGAGCCTTGCCAACCACTATGGGAAAAGAAGCCAAGGGAGGAGGAAGAGAAAAAAGAAAAAGGAAAAAAATAAAAATATTATTAAAAAATTGCCACATCGACATCGACCGAATGGTCGTTATCGGCATGCGTTCACATTAGCATTGACAGGCAAAATTAGCCAGATGAATTGAATTGGCACAACTATAAAAGGTTTATAACTGAATTGATAAAAAAAGTTTTAAACTAAATTGGCATAATTGTAATAAATTTATAAATTTTTTTGTAATTTCCTAGTTAAAATTATCTCATGACTTATTCTTGTTAAATATAAAACTCTGATGAGTTGGTATTAAGAATATCAACATACCATCACATAAAATTTCAAAAAACTTCAATAAATCCACATGATTAAAATGTGGAAAAAAGAGACTCCACGGGCATCCTATGAAACGTGAAGGATCACATTCTATATAATCGGACGAGACAATCATATACGAGAATTTCTTATATCAAATGATGACAACTATAGTTGGCTTACTTTATGAGTATTTGGGCATTAATTTTCATGTCCACTTTTCATCATTGAGGTTAGCATATTCACAACAACGCCTGATGACTATATGCTTTCGCCTTAGGTCCTTCCTCCACTGTTGTCAAGGGTCTGTTTGCTAACTAGCAAAAATAATTAAATCTATTCTTTTATTCTCCGAAATAAAATAAAATAAAATAAGAACATAAATTCGTTTAGTAACTTTCGTATCCCCAAAAATAAATTTGTTCCAATGAATAGATTTGGTAAATAATCAAGAAGTTGAAAAAAGTTGCTTCTTTATTTTTAGGAATAATTTCAAAATCGAGCCAAATTTTCTATTTTTCTCTTTTATTTTCTCTTCATCTTTCTCATGGTCGGTTGTCGGCCATGGTGATGGCCAATGACTGCGGGGTTTAGGTCCCACTAGTTTGCCAAAGCCTCCCCAAGCCAAGGCGAGGCTTGGCCTTGGCAAGGGTCAGTCTCACACTGACTAGGCTAGGTCTAGTCTCGCCGGTAGCCAAACAAGATCGCCCAACCACTAATGAGGCTCAACCTCGCCAATGGCCAGTTGAGCCTCAATAAGGCTCGATCTCGCTAAGCCTTGCATTAGCTTGGTGAGTCTCTGGCGAGCTCGCTAGACCTTGCATAGCCAGTCGCCGACCATTGCCATGATCGACAATCGACTAGAGAAGAAGAATAGGGATGGAAAAGGAAAAAGAAAAAAAAAGAGAAAAATATAATAAAAGTATTAAAAAATTAAAAAGAAATTCCAATTCACAAAAGAATTTGAGATTTTATCAAACGCATTTTTTCTCGAAAAAATAAATTTTAAACAGTTACCAAACACTTTCAAATGTTAGAAACTATCAAAAATAATTATTTTAAGCAAAAATTGTTCCCGAGAGTAGAATGTTACCAAATATACCCTAAAGATACTCAGTAGACACAACTTCAAGATGTTTCTTAAGAGTAGCCACCATAGAATGCCCACATATAGTTCCCTTAAATTCAAATAAGTAGCTCATGCATTTAATTTCTCATTCCTCGTAATTAAAATACACTTCGCAATCAACATGCCTTTCTCCATCGCCGAGTTCAATTTCATCACAGACATCAAAGAAGGAATCGAAACCTTCCACTTAGGTCAGAGTTGGATAACATCACATTTTCATCCCTCTACTCTTCTTGAAATTCTCCCAAAATTGCTATTGCATGAACACCTTGAAATTGCTTATCGGTGCTGGAATGTGTTATGAGGGGGGCTTTGGAGTTAAAAGAGTCGCTCCTCTTAAGATTTTCTTTTCCACCTTATCCCTTGAGGCATTATCGTCTTGCTTGACAAATTTCTTCAAAGTGGCATGGCGATTGACACACCCATGAAAGAAAGAGTTTCTACTTTTCCTTCTTTACAGGAAAGACATTTTCGCCCAAAAACTGACTTTCACGCGAATATGAACTCGACAAAGTCGCTCATTATATGTGTTTGGATTGACCATGATTAGATAGATTACAAATGGATGAAGTGTTTGAATTTCCCGAAGAAGGATCAATTCATATGGGCTTCTTCATGAACTAATCAATCCTTCACGTTACTACATATGTAATATCTTTCATACACCAACAGTGAATGAAATTATGCACCGTCGCATCTTAGTTATGGTAATTTGTATGATGTTAACTCGAACTTGACCACTAGCGTGGTAGTAATATTAATTCAGAAAAGTTTCTTAAACGTTATAATTGCTAAATTGTTTTAGAAAATTTTGGTAGTTTTGCTGGTCGATATATTCTCCCATATTTCTTTAGGTCATCGAAATTCCCATTCTCAGAGAATTCTTTTTTTTTTTTTTGTCGAAATTCTCAGAGAATTCTTTTCTCTTAAAAAAGGTTTTTCAGTTCATGCATTTTTTTCCATCCATGGCCAACATATATCCCTTATATTACCCTTAAACCACGAAAAAAATTCAAAGAAGAAGAAGAAGAAGGTGTGCAGTATCAAACGTTCGGACTGATACTTCTTCAACTTCCGAAGCAAAATGGCCGTTCGACGTCTTTCAGCTTCAGACGCGAGGACGACTGCCCCTGCTTCGGGGGTGTTTGGTTGGGCATTCTCAAGGGCCTTTGGGCCCCAAAGCCCCTTGGGGGAAATTTTGAGTGTTTGGCAAAATATTTGAAAGCTCCTTTGCCCAAATATGAACATTCCGAAGGCTGAATGCTGAAAGTTGGGGAGGGGCGGCATTGGGCATTCGGCATTCCAGAAATGCAAAAATCACTATTCATCGTCATTACTGTTCATCTTCTTCTCCGCTCGGCTCATCTTCTTCCCCGCCGCCTCAGAGTTCGGCTTCTCCGGCAACCACCACCACCGCGGGGGTCGTGCGTCCCCGGTGACCACCGCCCGGGTGGCGCGACAGCGACCTAGGTGGCGTCGCGACCCGCGACCCAGGCGGCGTCGCCTCGGGCGCGCGCGAACTAGGCGACACCGCCCGAGGTCGCGCGGACCGGGCGACGTCGCTTGAATCGCGCGCGCCAGCGACGCTCCTAAGGTCGCGGACTCTCGCGGTGTCGCTTGAATCGCGCGCGCCAAGTGACGCCTCTTGAGGTCGCGGACCTCGGCGACGCCACCCGAGGTCACGCCCTCGCCCGCCGATCCGGCCGTTGGAAGGCCGGATCCGCGGTCCGGCAAGTGGCCAAATCTAGCCGTCGAGAGGCCGGATCCGGCGGTCCGACGGCCGATCGGCCTCCGCGACCTCAGGCCGCTAGATCTGACGGTTCGACGGCCAAATTGGCCGTCCAGTAGTTGGCCGGCTGTTCGCCGGCTGTTCACCAGCCACCGGATTTTATTTTCAGACTTTAAAAAATAAAAATAAAAATAGCAAAAGCTAATTAGAAATGCAAATTTTGCCAAACGGTGTCTTTGCTAAAATTATTTTTCAAAGCTACTTGAGATTGTAATTTACCAAACGGTGTAGCATTTCGGGAAACTCCTTTATCTCAAAGGTATTTGCATTCTCCCAAGAGCATTTCCCCAAAGTTGAACCAAACGGGCCGTCCTCCCTCACCTCGACGGGGCTTTGGCTCAAGTAGGCATCGACGCCTCCATCGACAGTGACGACTCGAGGCCCGGGGCACAAGATCTCGCCCGCGCTCATGAGGGCCATTGAGAAGTCCCGAATCGCCCTCCTTGTCTTCTCTGAGAACCACGCTTCGTCCGGGTGGTGCTTGGACGAGCCGGTGAAGGTAATGGAGTAGAAGAGGCTCAAGGGGACAGCTGGTGTTGCCTGCGTTCCACGGAGTGGAGCCAAGGGAGATTCGAGGAGGGGGGAACAGAGACAGAGAGTTATGGCAAGGCATTGGTCTGGTACGAGGAGAAATTGGGAAAGGTGGATTCTGAGAAGGTGAAGAAATGGAGGCAAGCCCTAATTGAAGCCGCCCATTTGTCCGGTTGGCATTATTATGTCGATGGGTAATCAGAGTATTCCTGTTCGACCCTGTGGAAGAATTGGTAATTCTCTATTCTAGTTGTTATATGATGGCATCGATTAGTGCGTTAGAGTCATGTTTTGGAATGTTACAGAGTGATTGTTTACTTCGTGTTGGTTTTAGTTAGTCCGATGGATCGTATATTGCCATTTATTCCCATTCTCTTTGCTACTTTGTTTTGGTGGAAATGAGACCAAGTATCGTGACTATGGTAGGACGAGTACCCCTGAAAGTGCCCAAGTATCCCATCAGTACAGGTTGCCGGGTTGAAAAAATAAACTCGTTGTTAAGTACAGGCTTGGATGAGGTTCGGATGATAGGAATACGGGGAACTGGGAGGTATAGGGAAGACCACCATCGCTAACCTGTCCATAACAGTATGGCTAGTCAGTTTGGTGGGTGCGGCTTTCTTGCAAATGTTAGAGAAACTTCCAGTAAACCTGATGGCCCAGTTCATTTGCAAAAAGCACTCTTATCTGAGATATTTTGGAAAGAAAACTTAGCAGTCTTGAGTGTGGATGGAGGTGTTGGTTTGATATGAGATAGACTTTGCTGCAAGAAGATTCTACTCGTGCTTGAATGTGTGGATCATGGGGACCGGTTAGATGATTAGATACAGAGTGAATGGTTTGGAAAAGGGAGAAGGATCATTGTTACGACAAGGGATCACCATGTACTAAATTTTCATGGGGCAGATCAGGTACATGAAATTAAAACATTGGATCAAAGTGAAGCTTTTGAACTTCTGTGTCCATTTGCTTTTCCAAGAAACTAGATAAAAGACATAAGCAGGGATTTCATAGATAATATTTTGGGCTACGCTAATGGCCTTCACTTAGCAATTGTTGGGTCCCTTTTATGTGGTAGAAGTAGAGGGGAATGTGAGAGTACATTAGGTAAACTTGCTGAAAGTCCTAATAAAGATATAAACAATGTTCTGAAGAAAAAGTTTGGTGCGCTGGAAAACAATGAGGAGGACATATTTTTTGACGTTACTTGCTTCTTTAAGAGGAGGGATAGTCATTATGTAACCACAGTTCTTGATGGTTGTGGTTTAAAGACATTAATTGGGATTCAAACTTTAATAGAGAGATCTTTAAAGAACATCCATAATCAGAGAACAGTACAAATGCATGACTCGATTCAGTTGATGGGTCAGGATATTGTGAAACAAGAGTGTTTAGATGACCTTGGGAAATGGAGTAGATTATGGCGCTGCAATGATGTTTTTGAAGTATTTTTGGAGGATATTGCGAGAGCTTCTCATGACACCATTGATAATTTTGTCTTCTTTAATTTACATGCCATTACCTAATTCGGGTAGTGTAGTAATAATTATTTTCTTTTCCTTGATAGGGAACCAATGCTATTAGAGGCAAAGTGCTGAACTTGCCAACACAAGTAGAGCTAGACATCAATCCGAGTGCTTTCACACATATGAGGAGACTGAGATTGCTCCTATTTCTAAATCCACAGCTTAGCGGAGATCCCGTATATCTTCCTAAAGATTTAAGGTGGCTTGAATGGCCTGAATATCCTTTATCAACTCTAAAGTTTGGTGCTAGTCTAAAGAAACTTGTTTGGCTTGATGTGCATAACAGCAGGATTAAAGAATTAGGAGATAACTTAAAAGTACATCATACATGCTTTTATTGTCGGTTTCCATTTTAGGTGCCTTTCATAAAGTGAAATTTATCAAAATCTTGTTTGGCTGTTCTTTTTGATTTGCAGCATTTTAGAAATTTGAAGTTCCTAATTTTTAGCTGCTGTAAGTCTCTAATTAGTGTTCCAGACTTCTCAAAGGTGCCAAATTTGGAGGCAGTGAACTTAAGTGGGTGCTTGAACCTCAAGGTGCTTCCAAGCAAACCAAAGCTGAAATATCTTTAGAACTTGATGTAACTGGCTGCTCTTGTTGGTAGGTCTGCATTGATATCTATTTGTCTTTTTTCCCCCTCAAATATAGTATGTTGTTTGTTCTTATGTTGCTCTAGTAGCGACTTGTGGTCTTCACAGGTTTAGAAGTTCCATGGTTGGATCGTTGAAGTCAACTCTTGAAAACAGTAATTAGCAGGAGACTCTAATCAAGCCTAACATATTACGAGAGACAGCAGACCAAGGGGGACAGTTTGTGTTTGTATTTGAAAATATGTGAAATTCTTGTTATGTGCCATTTGAGAAGGTAACGCTGTTGGAGTTGTGAATATTTTTCCTTTCTGTATACTACTAGAAAGAATGACGTGAACATGACTTTGTTTTCTTAGTAATGAGAGATTAGAAATGAGAAACTAAGTTTGAGATGGATGGCCTCAATTGAATGTCAGCTGATCCCATGTTTATAATGCATCAATTGTGGGTGCATAGATGGACAAATTCTTGCATGCTAGAATTGCTCGGATGGATAACCTACACATCAAAGATGGTGGGCAGCTTTGTTGAGTAAATGGTACTCAGAGAGGACATGAATCCAAGAAGCTCACTCTCTCTACAAAGAAATGGGTGATGATTCTAAGAATCACATACAGACAAAAGGCTTCTCTAGAAAACAATCTAGAACATTCTTGTACAATCAAACTTTAGGATTTTGCTGGAGATAGTGGCTTCTATTCTATGGCATCTATGGAAGAGCAAGAATGATTTTGTTTTTCGCCAAAGAAGTATAACCATTGAACAGGTGGTGCAATTGGCTCTTGCCAATGTTAGATCGACTCGTCTCTGCAACCAGACGTCTGCAACCCTGCAGAGGACACAATCAGATTATGATCAGTTGTGGCATCCACCAGATCCGGGAGTTCTTAAAATAAATATCGACGGAGCCTACTCGACCTCCTCACAGCAAGGAGTAATAGCCTGCGTGTGTCGCGATTCTGTGGGTCACCTGATCACCGCGTTCACAGAAACCGTCAACGCTTCTTTAGCCCTAGAAGTAGAGACTCAAGCGTTGGTTCTTACCTTAAAATTTTTGCTGCAAAAAGGGCTGGATCGAGATCGTCTGCTGTTGGAGTCCGATTGTTCAGTGACGGTGGATGCTGTGCGAAACCCAATTTCGATCCCATGGCAACAGCGATCTCTGTTCGTAGAAGCTAGGGCACTCTTGCCCTTTTTTCCTTTTCTTCGCATACGGTACTGTCGACGGGCCGCGAATTTCATAGCTGATTGGGTTGCTAAGTCTCATGGGCTTTCTATGCTTCCCCTAAATTGGCCCATTTCTCCCCCTTCCCATCTCTTAGATCTTTTGTACTCCGAAGCTTTGTCCAGCGGTTGTAATTCTGGTAGTTAATATATAATACCGTTGTTTTAGACCCAAAAAAAAAAAAAATTAGGATTTTGCAAGTCTCAATTGTTGATCACGAACAAAAATTAAGAATTTCTCTCTCTTCACCTATAAGAGATTCCTTTACCTTCAACATCATTACTTTGTCCCGTGAAAAATAGTTAATTACACAAATCACTATGTGAAATGAATGCTTATTAGTCGAATGTATTGATCAATAATCTTTAATTTTAAAAAGTTGTGTTGTGATCCTCAAAAGATTAAAAGTATAATAAGGTTGACATTGTCCCATGGTTTAGTCTTGTTAAATAAATAAAAATTCATGAATTAGTATTAAGAATATAAACATATCTTTTTTTTTTTTTAAATTCAAACGACTTCATAAATGCACAAGATTAAAATATAGACAAAAAACACCTCAAAGAATCTTATGAAATGTCTAAGATCAAAAATCTATGTAAACGAATATGACAATCATATATGAGAATTTCTTAAATTGAACGAAGATAAGTATGATTGGCTCATGTTGAGTGTTGCGGCAATGATTATCAAGTCCAATCCTCACATAGGTACGAGCTGTCCTAGATGAACATACTTTGACCGTTATTTACAAAGCACAAATGTTGTATAGAATATTCTCAAATAGAAGATTAATTTATGGACGAAAGGACCTTCCCCACATTTAAATAGTTTCTGCTGGAAAAGAAGAAGCTTTTGGTAGATCATGTATGCTAGCCGACAGTGCACTTAAGTTACCCACTAGTGAGTCATACAAAAACCATTTTAAGAATGAAGATAATTTTTATAATAAAAAGCAAAAACTGTAAGCGTCGAGACTCCATTTTTATTTCCTTTTTGGCTCCATTAACTCCCGAAAACATGAGAGTACCACCAAATAAGAAGTCCATTTTATGATATGAAATAGAGAAAAAGGATATCAATAAATTTACAATTACCATTTTCAACACTACATCTTTGCTTTTCTTGCTTTTCTTGCGCTTAGTCTGTCGAGCCTTAATCTTTTGCTTCTTTACTCTATCAATATGACCTATTTTTGATTCCTTCCATTTTGATGTGGGACGCCCTTTATGTCGAGTGATAAGTTGAAATGCAGAATATCGACCTAATTTTTCAGGAACTTTTTTCATGATATGCCATAAGCACCATTGATGCTTAGGATCAGGAACCGATGCTCAACTCAATTTTGCATTGCCTTGTCCTAGTCTGTGATAGTAGGGAATGTTGCTTGTCCTCCCATCCAAAAGAGACGAGGATTTGAACAACCAAATGAATGTGTTAGTGTCCTCATTCACACCCATGAAAGGGGCAAAAGGCATCTCATATTGATTGGTCAAAAATATAGTATCAAAGGTTACTATTTCTCAAAACTTTCATATAATGCCCAAGTCCTTGCACTTGCCTAGGAAACATTCTTTAACCTGGGACTATCATCCACCTCCATCACATAGAAAAAAGGTCATTTCTATTTTGTATCCTAACAAACAGTTATGATTGGCTTCGCCATCTTCAGTTTCAAGTCTTAACTTTCTTTGCCTTCTCACCAAAGGTAAAATTTTCATTCCCTCCTGCCTCAACAACAGACAAGTTAAAGTTTGTTGATCCTTATACTAGCTGTAAATACATAGACTTTTTCCATGAAGAGAACATGCAAGAGTTAAGTATTTTACCTTATCATCATCTGCATTTTTCTAGCTCCTCCTAGAGACACCCAATCCCACTTGTTTATGCATCTTTTATCGTTCTCTAATAGATCCTCCACAGAATAAAATAACTCTCATTCCCTCGGTTTTAATCACATTTGCTTCGTCGATTTGATTTGATTTTGTTTCATCACCGGTGGCTTCTATTTCACATTCTTCATCATCAAATAGTGTGTCATCGTTTTACACTTGTAATGTTGACACGAAATCTTATTGTGTTCGGTAAAATTATAGAAAGCAAAAAATTCAGTATGACAATTAATTAGAAATATAGATAGACAGAAGATCATAATCCGTGATTTTTTCAAATAAGATATGATGCAATAGTAGTTTATTCATACAATCCTAGACCGACACTGTAGCTAATCTATTATAACAACTCGTGCATTCTGAAAATAGAAGCATATGGCGCACGAACTATATGCAGATCAAAGTCCTTTAACCACGTCTTCGATTTAGTCAAAACATTATGATTGGTGGATGGAGGAGACAAAATAGGTACGACCCATCTCAGGCAAGCACAAATTATAGACGTAGAGAAACATTAGTCAAAACGCATAAGATACAACACAAAATGACAAAACCTAATACATATTCAATCAAAAGCATGCTCCTGAATCTTAAAAACCGATAATTGTGTTCCAAAAAATTCAAGAGTTAAAGACTTTTTATATTAAAGCGATCCATGACGTCCGTGTGTAGCTGATAATTGGTTTGATATTTTCTATTTCGTTGGAGAGGACAAGACATCACAAATCAGATAATTGGATAATTTTCACCATTAGATAGATAGATGCTCTGCAAAACAGTTGATTTACAGGAATTTATAAATGAACTCCTCTGAAATGTAATTTTTTATTTAGCTGATGCTATTTACGAATTTCTTCCATATTTGTTATGGCATTGAAATTTAGATTTAAATTAGTCTTTTCTATTCAAAAAGTTTTTGACCTCTTGATATCAATTTTTCCGATGCATGGCCAATGTATGTCCCTTATATGACTCTTAAAGATCCAATTATAACATGAACATACAATTATCTCACGCTCAAGTATATTTGGACGCATGAATCATGAAAAATAAAATAAAAAAGTTAACAGGTTAAAAATATTTGAACTAAAACTAAGGATTATGCCACGTAAAATAAACTTTTGCAACCTCCTTGGACCCTCCCACAGTTGTGGAGGTTAATGACCTACTAAGTCTAGATTTAATTTGGGCTCTTCCAAGCTCATCAATTTGCGATTTATGGTCTAAAATTTTAATATGCAAGTCATTTTCATTTATGAATTGCCTAATCAATTTGTGGTAGATCAATTAGAAACCAAATAAAATATTAAGAGAATTATTTTACTTTTGTGCAACAAAAAAAATTAGAATTTGAGACTTGATTATACTAGTTAATCAATTAATAATCTTTCGAAACCTAACATTTTAAACCTTAGGTTTGATTTTTTTTTTTTTTAGAGATATTTCATGCATAGAAAGATACTCAAAAACCTTTTCATTTTTTTTTACTTTTCCTAATTTGAGAATTTTTGTCAAAATTCTTTTCAAATTTTTTTTTTTTAGATATTTTTTAAAAAATATATTTTCATAGTTTTTTATTCCGAAAGTGGGACTCGGGCTCGGCCTTTGAGCCCTGTCCGAATGTGGGCTGCCGCTGGTCTTCAGGTTGGGAGGCCTCACCCATTAAGAGGCTTTTAAAAAACGAACCGGGCTCAATCTTATAGAATTAAGCCCAACTCCAACAAACCGAGCTAGACCCAAACCTAATATAATGAGCCCAAGCCAGTTAGACGTGCGACCCGGGACCGACCCCGACCCAACCCCAGGCCGACCCGACTAGTAGCCCCTCGCGTTCCCCTGCTCCCACGCAACGCCGACGCGGATGGCCGTGGCGACGCCGCTCGTCTCGGCTTGGCCGCACGCTTACTCCGCCGTCGCCTCAGCCAGCCAAAGCCGAGGGCTCGGCTTCCGCCCGGGTCTCCGTTTCCGGCCGCGCTCGACACCGCCGGCGGGGAGGCCTCGAAACGGCCAAACGGCCGACGCCCACAAGCGCCAAACGTCACCGAGGCGTCTCGACCGGCTGAGATGGTGTCCGGACAACTCGATGTAAGCAAAAACTAATTATTGTCGAACGAGCCCATATTATGTGATTTATTATATGGTTTAATAATTAGCTCCGGCCCGACGTACGCAAAACGGGGCAAAAAATGCTTATGTAAGAATTATAAATGATTTATTATATGGTTTAATTATTATTGAAATGCTATAAATAATTATTGGTTACGAGAAGGTACGACTCTAATAAAACGAAAGGGTATATCGCTTTGATGGAAGGCACCCTTTCAACGAACGTATATATTGAGTCCGGTCCTCTCTCCACCACACATACGAACAACAAAACAGAAAGAACGTATTCTCTCCTCCATCAATTGAATACATTAAGATTTAGTGGGTTAAGGGAGAGAAATCGGATTTCTTCTTTTGGATCAAGTTCAAGCGCAGCGTTATGGATAAAGGTATGTCTTCATCTATTTGTGAGAATCATGAAGATCAAAGATCCTTGATTTGTTATGAATTTCCGCATCAGGTTTTGTATGAATTATATCCTACAGTTGGTATCAGAGCATTTGGTTTATGATCTCATGATTTTTCCGTTTAAATAAATATTATGATTTATGCATGATGATTTGTTGAATGATCATGTTCGTAGTATTTGTTGTTGTTGAAATATTCTGGAAGATTCTGTTAAAGAAAATCCGAATGATTGAGCGTTTTTCATGGACTAAAATGGTGAAGAAAAGTTACTGTGTGTGCACGTGTGAAAATGAACAAAAATGGAGTAATTCGGAATTTTAAGGACAAAAATGGAGGAATTCGGAATTTTGAGGGCAAGGTAGAAACTCTTCGATTCCGGGCAAAATCCGGCGACCCACCACTTGATTTCGGACCCACACCGTCGCAAGACCATGAGGAACATTAGCCATGATTTTTTCCGGCATATCGGTGTTCGCCGGAGGCTAATCGAGCGGCGGAAGCGGCGGTGGTGGAGGTTTTGTGTTTTGGGAGAAACTTTGGTTTGATTTGGGGCCAATTTTTTGTCATTTTCTCTGAAACTTGGACCCATGTGGTCGTGCCGGCATGCTCTTCAAAACCCATTAATTATTTGTGTCTGGGATGGGCTGTCGGAGAAGAAACGGGCGGCGAAACGGCGGTGGAATGGCGAAAAACCGACGAAAAATCGCGTCGTGCGCGAGGAAGAAGGCGCGTGGGATCCACGCGCGCGCGCGGTTGCAGGCGCGTGGAACCCACGCGCCACGCTCCCACACGCGCGCGAGCGCGCTGCGCGCATGGGATCCGCGCGCGGGGCTTCCGCGCGGTTGCTATGGGCGCGTGCAACGCACGCGCCGCGCGTTGGACGCGCGCGTGGGGGCACGCGCGCCGCGGCGGATGAGGGCGCGTGCTCGGCACGCGCCCGCCGAGGACGAAGGCACGTGCTCGGCACGTGCCTGATGTCCCCGCGCGTAATTTTACGATTTTGCCCCTCCCGAGGCTCCTAATTACCGTTTTGCCCTCCTTTTGATGGTTATTTACTGTTCTACCCCTGTTTAATTTATAATTACAATTCTGCCATTGCTGATTATTTACCATTTTGCCCCTGGATTATAATTTTATGGTTCTACCCTTATGGAATTATGATTTTACGATTTTGCTCTTATGCCTTGATTGCATTTTATGTCCTTGTGTGCAATTTGGTAAATATTTGCATTTAAAAAAAAAAATTTCATATTATGAAAGGTTTGTTAGTCACCAAAGTGGCCGAACCTTAAAGTCTTATGAATTTTGATATTGTAAATTATTTTATTCAATTATCCATGATTAATTGATGCTATACATGAAATTGATATGTTTTATATCATTATTGGAGTTATGGGTATATTGAAGTTCATTTATTATAAAAACTTAGGGATTAACCCAAAGGTTAATTATTTTCTTCTAATTCATGAACATGATGGTTGATAATTAATATGACTTGTTAAATTTGTTTGTATATCCAAAGATAACAAATAAATTTTAATAAGATATATTTACAATTATCAAATAAAAGTTATTAGCATCATTATGGTTTATATATTTTTGTATATCATAGGATCGCCCAAAGGAGAACTATGATGTGCATGTGTAGTTTAGTTTGAATCTGATTAGTTGATATTCTCAAAGCATTAATGTATGAGTATTTTCTTGCACATTTGCAGTATCTGTACCTGTTTCACTCCATTCGCACGCCTCATCTGTTCCCTTATTCAATGGGATAAATTTTCCTGATTGGAGTGAGCAAGTCCAGTTTCACTTAGGTGTCCTGGATCTTGATTTATCGCTTCAAGCTGAGAAACCAGCTGCTATTACCGATGAAAGTAGCAATGATGAAAAATCTTTCCATAAAGCTTGGGAAAGATCGAACAGACTGAGCTTAATGTTCATGCGGATGACAGTTGCAAACAACTTAAAGACTTCTCTTCCCAAGACTAACAATGCTAAGGAATTTATGAAATTTGTGGAAGAGCGTTCTCAAACCGCTGATAAGTCACTTGCTGGTACATTGATGAGCACACTGACCACCATGAAATATGATGGTTCGCGTACTATGCATGAGCATATACTTGAGATGACCAATTTAGCAGCAAAGTTAAGGACTTTGGGAATGAATGTGGATGAGTACTTTTTAGTACAATTTATACTTAATTCCTTACCTCATGAGCAATATGGGCCATTTCAAATGAATTACAACACTATAAAGGATAAGTGGAATGTAAATGAATTGGCCAAGTATGCTAGTTCAAGAGGAAATAAGGATAAAGAATCAAAAGGCTCATTCTGTTCATCTCTCAAGTCATCAAGGAGTTCGAAAGAATTTTAAGAGGAAAGGTGGAAGGAGCAAGAAGAAAGGACTACACATCCTGAATGACTCTTCAAAAGCTTCTCAAATCCACAAGAAGGAACACAATCTTATTAAGTGTCATTTTTGCAACAAAATTGGACACTTGAAGAAAGATTGTCTGAAATGTAAGGCTTGGTTCGAAAAGAAAGGTAAGCCTTGTGCTTTAGTATGTTTTGAATCAAACTTTACTGAAGTTCCTTATAATACTTGGTGGATTGATTCTGGTGCCACCACTCATGTGTCAAATACGATGCAGGGATTTCTTACGATCCAAACTATAAAGCCAAATGAAAGTTATGTGATTACGGGGAACAGAGACAAAGCTCCAGTTGAAGGCATTGGCACTTATCGTTTGATCTTAGATACTGGGCATTATTTGGATTTGTTTCGAACCCTTTATGTACCTACATTTTCTCGCAATTTAGTTTCTTTGCCAAGACTTGATGTGGCTGGATTTTATTGTAAGTTTGGATATGGATCTTTTAGTTTGTTTAAGAGTGATACTCTTATTGGAACTGGAACTTTATGTGATGGTCTCTACAAATTTAGACTTGATAATACTTTTGTTGAGACATTAATGACCTTGCATCATAATGTTGGCACTAAACGAAGTTTGGTGAATGAAAATTCTGCTTACTTGTGGCATAAACGGTTGGGTCATATATCCAAAGAAAGAATGCAAAGATTAATGAAGAATGAAATTCTTCCAAATTTGGATTTTACTGACCTTGGAGTGTGTATTGATTGTATTAAAGGTAAACAAACAAAACACACTAAGAGAGGTGCCACAAGAAGCACAAGAGCTTCTTGAAATTATACATACTGACATATGTGGTCCTTTTGATGTTCCATCTTTTGGTAAGGAAAGCTATTTCATAACCTTTATTGATGATTTTTCACGTTATGGTTATATTTATCTATTGCATGATAAGTCTCAATCAGTGAATGTACTTGAAGTGTATATTAAAGAGGTTGAGAGGCAATTAGATAGAAAAGTGAAAATAGTAAGATCTGATAGAGGTGGTGAATATTATGGAAAGTATGATGAATCGGGACAATGTCCAGGTCCATTTGCTAAATTCCTTGAAAGACATGGCATTTGTGCTCAATACACAATGCCAGGTACACCACAACAAAATGGTGTAGCAGAAAGGCGTAACCGTACTTTAATGGAAATGGTTAGGAGTATGATGAGTCATTCATCTTTACCCTTATCTTTGTGGATGTATGCTTTAAAGACTTCTATGTACTTATTAAATAGGGTTCCTAGTAAGGCAGTTCCAAAAACTCCCTTTGAACCGTGGACGGAAGGAAACCTAGTTTACGACACCGCATGTTTGGGGTTGTCAAGCGAAGTAAGAATTTATAATCCACATGAAAGGAAATTGGATTCAAGAACAACCAGTGGTTATTTCATTGGTTATGCAGAGAAATCCAAAGGGTATAAATTTTATTGTCCTAATCATAGTACAAGAATTGTTGAATCTGGAAATGCTAGGTTCATTGAGAATGGTGACATCAGTGGGAGTGAAAGAATGCGTGATGCTTGCATTCAAGAAGTAAGGGTAGAAGTTCCTATACCCAAAGCTTCTAAAGTTGTCAATAATGAACCTCCAATAGCCGAGTCACAAGAAATAGCATTAAGGAGATCTCAAAGAGAAAAGAGATCGGCTATTTCTGATGACTATATGGTTTATCTACAAGAGTCAGAAATTGACTTAGGAATTGGAAATGATCCAGATTCATTTTCCCAAGCCATGGAATGTGAAGATTCTAATGAATGGTTTAATGCCATGGAAGAAGAGTTAAAATCCATGCATCAAAATCAAGTTTGGGATATTGTTGAATTGCCTAAAGGATGTAAGAAGGTCGGGTGTAAATGGGTCTTTAAGACCAAGCGCGACTCAAAAGGCAATATTGAACGACATAAAGCCAGACTTGTTGCAAAGGGTTTTACTCAGAAAGAAGGCATTGACTATAAAGAGACATTTTCACCGGTCTCTAAGAAGGACTCACTTAGAATCATTATGGCTTTGGTGGCTCATTATGACTTGGAGTTACACCAAATGGATGTTAAAACCGCTTTTCTTAATGGGAATTTAGAGGAAGAGGTTTATATGGACCAACCCGAAGGCTTTTCAGTTAAAGGAAAGGAACACATGGTATGTAAATTAAAGAAGTCAATATATGGACTTAAACAAGCTTCCCGACAATGGTATCTTAAGTTTAATGATACCATAACTTCATTTGGATTTAAGGAAAACACCGTTGATCGGTGTATATATATGAAGATCAGTGGGAGCAAGTTTATTTTTCTAGTTTTGTATGTTGATGATATTTTGCTTGCTGCTAATGATCTTGGTTTGTTACATGAAACCAAGAAATTTCTCTCTAAGAATTTTGAAATGAAGGATATGAGAGAGGCAACATATGTGATAGGAATAGAAATATTCCGTGATAGATCACAAGGATTATTAGGATTGTCTCAGAAAGCCTACATTGAGAAAATTTTAGAGAGATTTAATATGAGTAAATGTTCGGCAGGAGTAGTTCCAATTCAGAAAGGTGATAAATTTAGCCTTATGCAATGTCTGAAAAGTGAATTGGAACGAGAACAAATGAAAAATATTCCTTATGCATCTGTTGTGGGGAGCTTAATGTATGCACAAACTTGCACCAGACCAGACATCAGTTTTGCTGTCGGAATGCTGGGCAGATATCAAAGTAATCCTGGAATGGATCATTGGAAAGCTGCAAAGAAAGTTCTTAGATACCTGCAAGGAACGAAGAATCATATGCTCACTTATAAAAGATCTGATCATCTTGAGGTGATTGGATATTCAGATTCAGACTTAGCCGGATGTGTCGATACAAGAAAATCAACATTTGGTTACTTGTTTCTTCTAGCTGGAGGGGCAATTTCATGGAAGAGTGCGAAGCAGTTAGTTATTGCTGCATCCACCATGGAAGCTGAATTTGTGGTATGCTTTGAGGCCACAATTCATGGATTATGGCTGCGGAATTTTATTTCAGGACTTGTGATCGTCGATAGTATTGCCAAGCCGCTGAAAATTTATTGTGATAACTCGCAGCAGTTTTCTTCTCTAAGAACGACAAGTATTCTAAGGGTGCTAAGCATATGGAGATCAAATACTTGTCTGTCAAAGAAGAAGTTTAGAAATAAAGAGTGTCAATTGAGCACATTAGCACCAATTTTATGATAGTAGATCCCTTAACAAAAGGACTGCCGCCTAAAACATTTAATGAACATGTTGAAAAGATGGGCATTATTGGACGTCGTTAATGTTTGTATTATGATTGTATTAAGTTTATGTATTTGACACTTTGAGCTCACTTACATGTTTCTGATATTTCCTGTTTTCTATTTAGTATACATTATAGAAATAGATGAATGTTAAACAGGATAGTTTCTAAAGAAACATTATAGTTGGACTATTAACGTACTTCTCATTTATGGATCATGTTAAGTAAAGTGCTATAGTTGTAGTACATAGAAGGGATTATGTCGATTAATGACATACAACCGCTATGACTCGCATTAGTTTTCTTTACTTAATTGTGATTATTATGTAATTGCCAATTTAATGAAATTTTGAAATTTATAGCATAACCTTATTGTGCACATTATAGTCTTTATTAAACCATGAAAGGAGAATCATATGGGCCAAGTGGGAGAATGTAAGAATTATTGTGGCCCATATTATATGATTTATTATATGGTTTAATAATTATTGAAATGCTATAAATAATTATTGGTTACGAGAAGGTACGACTCTAATAAAACGAAAGGGTATATCGCTTTGATGGAAGGCACCCTTTCAACGAACGTATATATTGAGTCCGGTCCTCTCTCCACCCACACATACGAACAACAAAACAGAAAGAACGTATTCTCTCCTCCATCAATTGAATACATTAAGATTTAGTGGGTTAAGGGAGAGAAATCGGATTTCTTCTTTTGGATCAAGTTCAAGCGCAGCGTTATGGATAAAGGTATGTCTTCATCTATTTGTGAGAATCATGAAGATCAAAGATCCTTGATTTGTTTGAATTTTGTTTTATATGAATTTCCGCATTAGGATCGGCGGGCGGCGTACGGGCGCGGTGGCTACCGGAGAAACTCCCCACTCTCGCCCTCATCCTTCGCTTTCTCGATCTCAATCTCCCTCTCTTTCGGATCCCTCTCTCTCATCCCCGCGGATCTCACCCTTGGGCCCCTCCTCTTATAGGGCCAGACGTCCCGTGAGGGAAGGAAGAAGAAAAGGAGAGAAGGGAGAGAAAAGGGCCGGGGAGAAAATGAGGAGAACTGGGCCCCGGCCCGGGCGGAGGAAAGAAAGGGGGCTGGGGTCAGGCCCCGCCCCCGAGTCCCTTTACGTCTTTCTAATTTTTTAAAATACTGATTTGAAATTTTTAAATTTTTTTATGAAATGTAGTAAAATAAAGGGAAAATAAAATAAAAAATAAAATTTAGTTGATGCAAAAAGTATTAATGACTATGTGACGTAAAAATCTTTTCTTGTTAGGGCCAAATCGATCTCTAATTTTCTGCGCAATTCAATCATAAATATTTAACCAAGATTTAGGTGTCAACAAAAACTTATTCAAATTGTCAGCTATTTAATCAGCATCAATTGAAAAAAAATAGATTGTTAATGCAAGTAGCCTTTGTCCCTTCATGTTCTTAAGATCCATTTTTAGGAAGGAGTTAAAAAAAAAAATGATCTTCCCATGTAAAAGCGTGCTTAAAATAATTAAAAGAAAATACCAGTTTATTGTGGTTTATGAACACATTGTTTCTAGGAAACATTTCAAAAAGTCTTTAGAATATTCATGAAATGACCAAGTAATATATGGTTAAGTGTATTGATGCTTGTTATAAAAAATAATTTTTGACGATGCATAATTTCATCAAAGAAGGCCAGAAATTTCTATGGTCTCTAATTCCTAAGCAGAACACTCCGAACCTTCTGTTAGTTTTTCGTCTTTGTCTACCAATGAGTTATTCTGAAATGGTGGAAGAGGGAAGCCACTAGTTTTTTTTATTATTAATCGCACCAGCGTTTATGAGCCCATGTTTAAAACTAGCTAACGGATCTTGGAAGACAAAAGGTGGAGGTGGAAAATTTAGAAATTGTTTTGGCTGGACACGATTGGTTTGTGTAAGAACTGACTCTAAAAGAATGTGCCCAATATGAACAAGAGGACAACAATGAGATTGTATCATTTGAATTAAGTTGAGGAACAAGACATGAAGATACCTAATTTATTAGACATTCTCTTTGATGAATTTGTGTGTAGTTGTTATTAGGGCACCATTATGTGTATTTTTCTTTTTCAAATTACTTGAAGATATACTTGTCTTTCAATTTGGTTTAATTAAATGAGTGCTTTTTTATAAAATTTTCTAAATTAATTTTTAATTTGAAAAAAATAGTTTTTTTTTTTTTTTTTTAATTTTTCATTCGAAGAATTAAAATTAATTTAGAAAAAGAAATGGGCCCAGACCAACCGAGCCGAGAACGGCCCTTGGCCCCTCCTAGCCAGCACCGCAGAAGGACTAGCACTTTCTTCCACCAGGCCTTTGGCCGTAAGGTTTTTGCAGTTGACTTGGTTCATGCTTCTTAGGACTCGTGGGGTAGGCAACTTTGTTGGGGATAACTGCAGTAATGAATATCACACATGGGCGGCATGGCAGCTAAAATTTCATCAAGATAACAAATTTCAAGTGGCTTAATTGTCTTGACAATCCAAGTGATTCTTCGTTCTCTACCACTAGTGCACATGCAACACATGTCTCTGCGTAGGCTTTTGTTAATCCAGACAAGGATGTTAAAACAACTTCTTCCTTATCAATTATTAATGGTGCAACTGTAATCTATACACCATCCTTCCCGAAGGAGTAAGTGTTTCCGTGTCCATCATGAATAGTTCAATGTTAATATTGCCACGATAGTCTAAATAGCATATGGCACACATCCATTGAAATCACATTATACCATAGTTTGCCCGCGATATTTATTTGCAATAGAAAATTGAATTAATAAAGTCGAAGAGCTTTCCTTCATTCTCCTCCCTTAACTATTGTGATCTGTTAAGGTGGGGATGATCTTTCATCGGCAACTTCAACTTCTCGACCATTACAGCTGCTATAACATTCTTGCAACCTCCTCCATCCATAATACAATCACAAGCCTTGCCACGTGACGTGCACCTTGCATGGAAAACATTGTGGTGCCCTGTGTTGGTCACCTCTCTCTGACTTGTCTTTCTGGTTCAAGCCAGCATAGATCACCTATTTCACCGACATAGTCATACATGCATCTATCTCTATCTCTCCCCCTCGCATGTGCATACGAATCACAAATTATAATAAAATTTCACAAACTTATTAATAGAAAAATAATCGGTGATTTGTAGGAAAAAAAAAGTCATTAAGTTTAATTTTCGGATTCTACATCAAAATCCACACAATTTCACCGATAAAAGCAAACTGTTGAACACGAATTTAGTGGGTCAGCATTTAGGATCCTTATCATCTCACCGAATATCTGGAATTGATGGAAGAGAGAGTGATGATCAAGCTCCTTGTGATATTGGACGGCTGCGTTTGATTCCGCTTTTCCAAGTAGCTTTGGAGAAAACAATTTAGCCTAAAGGGTTTTGAAAAAAATGCAAAAGCTATTTGTTAAATTCTGCTTTAAGAAGCAACTTTGAGACAATTGTTGTTCAGTAGAAAAGATATTTGAAAAGCCCATTTGAATAATTAATTTAAAATTTAATTTTTTTATTTGTTTAAAAGTGAAAACATTAATGTTCACAACTTTTTTAATTTAAATTTTGACAACAATGTCAAAGATATAATGTAAACAAATTTTTTAGAAAAATAAAATTTGTTTGTTTTGGCTAAAAAAATTTCAAATGGAAAAATTTACATCAAAATGGTCTATTTCTCAATTAAAAAAAAATACTGTCCTTGCAATAAACATATTAAAATATGCCCCCAAGAAAAGAAATTTATTATCCTTAAAAATTAGAAATATTCTTAAATATTTCATAAACTCATATCTATTTGATCATATAAATGTACCATATCAGAAGTTGCATCATTATTTGGAGCATTACCCTCCTCATTTACATCATCAACAATTGTACAGTGAATTCCAATTCGTATGAAATTCTGAGGGAATAAAAGAAATTACGGGGATTTGTATCTGTCAATTTTCATTGAGTAGGCACAGAACCAAACTTCCCAAGTTTTCTATTTGTATCCAAGTTCATGGCACCACTTTGCCACAAGAAACGATCTATGTAGCTGAAGCAAAATTAAAATGAATTTCCAAATGTCTCTCAAGTCATCACCTCAAATGATCCTTACCCAACCAAAATAATGGACATGAACCAAAATAAGCTTTCATTCTGCGTTATCACAAGAAGAACAAAATGTATGCTTGTTTTCAGTGACTTCTCAACATATTACAATCATTAACTTGTGCATCAAATTCATAAACTCATATCATGGACAAACAAAGAGCCATTCACGTTGATGAAAGCGGAGTAGCTTGTGCATCAAATTCAAGAGCGTTTGTACGTACAGTGCGCTGCAAAGAGATCAACTTGAATCTCAAGCTCATGAACATATTGTACGGAAAATTTATCATTGCTGGCAATCAACTAGAGACTTCACTGGAGTTCCTTTTGCTTAGGCCTTGTAAATCATCACAGTTAGGTTGCTCACAAAGGCACATCAGAGGATTTGCACAGAAGTAATCCTCCTCCTTGGGCTTATCAACAACAACTCTATAACTCTATGATGACTTGGTTGTGACATCTTCTCATGTGCCAGATGTACAGCAACTTCCAAGGGAAATAATGGAAGAACATCAATCAAGTTAACGCACAAATAAGCAATCTCAAAGGTCCTAAGATAGGATTGCAATCAACAATTAACCAATCGGTTAACATTCCCCTCTCACATTCAATTAGGACACATCCACTACAATCGACAATTGACAATATGCGATCTCTTAGTGTATACTCAAAACAGGACAAACGAAAATCATTTCTTTGTTGCAACCCGTAAAAAGACATACAAGAATCATGTTGGTGACAGGAAAAAAAAATCATCATGAGCAACACTAGTGGCGCTTCAGAAGATTTCCATTTCGTGCATGTGATTTTTTCAGGCTTCAATGAGATTGATATTCAGCAGGTTTGACACCACTAGTTCGGCATTTAACGCATTGATATAATAGTGTTCTAATGAACTCGTGCGCTGTCAACACGAAGCCATAGCTGAAATTCACCCATGATTTAAAATTCGATCACCACACCAGCATAATAATCAAACATGTAGACAACACAAGTCGTGGACTGCGCAAACAAAATCCCAATTAAAAAGCAATCGAACATTAAATACATAGAGAACGAGACACAAGCCAGCAATCAACAGCCAAGCATCTGGAATTAACGAAACAAATGACAACTATGAATTACCTGTAGCGTGTTGGAGTAGCAACAATGGCGAGTCCGTCGGCAGAAAGTGCCTGGCCAGCCATTGCTCTAAACTAATTGAATTCTCTCTGGTTGCCTCCGTCATCAACCTCTCCGACAATCATCACCACCTCGATCGCCGTGACAAGAACCATCAGGCAAAGGAGAGACGAAGAAGAAGCCATCGACGGAGAGAGAGACTGAGATAGAGAGTGAAGCGGGCGCAACAGAGTCGCATGATGCACGGGATAGATCTAGGGCGAGCAAATTGAAAAGGGTGAGCAAAGCGGAGCGAATGAAGTGCAGGGTCAAGCGGAGAACGAGCGGAGCGAAGAAGGCAGTGTCTGTAGATCTAGGGTTTTTTTTTTTTTTGGTAAAAAGATAACTTGTAATATATTAGGTAACATTACAGACAAGAGCGGAAGCATCCGTAGAGAGAAGATTAAGGAAAATAGAAGGAGGGAAAAGAAGCCAGTTTATAGGTGGGCCTTGATCCCTGTGGGCTTTAGCGGCCCAGTCCGCTGCACCATTTGCCTGGCGTCAAACGTGTTGAAGTGAAAGGTTAGGGCATCGCTGGAGAAGATCACTGAGGGTCGCAAATAGAGGGCGTTCCTTCCATGGCGGCAGCTGGTTCATCCGAATGATCTCCACCAATTTTGAGCAGTCAGATTCGATTACAACATGCTGAAGATGGAGATTCTGCTGGAGCAGTCGTTGCAGAGCAGAGATGAGGATGTAGAGCTCAGCTTGGAACGCCGATTGGGCAGGCACAGATTCGGTGAGCATATCTGTTAAGATGCCTCTACTGTCTCTGAAAACACAAGCGATTGATCCTTTCTCCGATTCTTGCCGAAAAGCCCCATCAATATTACACTTGATATACCCCTCCGCTGGTGGTTGCCATCTCTGTTCAGAACTGACTATTGTCTTTTCCGTCTTCTGAGGCGAGGGCTGTAAAAACTTGAAGACGGTGCTTTGGGTTAGGGCATCATTGACGGCTTGGAGGGGATCGAGTGGGATCTGACGAAAGATAGCATTATTTCGTTGTCTCCAGATTTCCCACAGAAGATGAGCGATCACAACAAACTCAGGAAATGCTTGTGGGAGAGAAGCTCTTTCGACTAGCCAGGCATCTAATCGGCTAACTGAGGTAGGTAAGATATTGACTCCAATGTCTTCGTGATTCCAAATATCATTTGTCCACGGGCAGAAGAAAAAGAGATGCACTACTGATTCAGGAACAGAATTATTGCATAGAGAACAGTAGGGATGCGGGGTGATATGGCGTTGATAAAGATTGAGTTTTGTAGCAATGGCATTTTTGCAAGCTAACCAGAGAAAAACCTTAAGCTTTGGGGCTGTACACATATGCCAAAGTTTCCTCCATAACATGGATGGGTTAGTATAAGAGGATGATGGTTAGTGTATTGGTTGCTGAGATTGTTTAGATAGAGAATGATAACAACTCTTTACTGTGTAGGTACCAGAAGGTGTTTCCGTCCAAACTAGTTGATCCTGAAGGAGAGACGGATTGATGGGGGTATTGAGAATTGCCTTACTGACCTGATCATCGAAGAGTGCAGTAACAAGGGAGGACTTCCATTCAGCATGCTGTAAATCAATGAGATCAGCAACTAGATCAGGTTCCCCCTCTTCTGGTAAGCCTCCTATCGGACCTAATGGTAGCCAATTATCTTCTCTGATATGTATCTGCAATCCATCCCCAACTAACCAACGTAGTTTAGGAGTAATTGCTTGATGACCTTTTAATAAGCTCTGCCATCCCCAAGAAGGACGATGTCCTGAGGCAGCAGATTGAAAAGAGGAATATCTAAAATATAAACCCTTAAAGAGATGACTCCATATAGCTTGAGGTTGCTGAAAAAGATGCCACGCTTGCTTTCCAAGCATTGCATTATTAAAGTTGATTAAATCTCTGAATCCCATCCCCCCTGAAACTTTGGATAGCTTTAATTCTGACCATTGTTTCCAGTGAATTCCCGATTGACTATTTTGTTTACTCCACCAGAATGCTGAGATCTTCCTTTCAATCAATCTGCAGAGAGACAGCGGAAGCTTGAAGATAGACATGGCATACTGCGGTAAGGCCTGAATTACCGATTTCAGTAAGATTTCCTTGCCACCTTTCGATAAAAAATTTTCCTGCCAACCTGCTAACTTAGCATTTACTCTTGCCATGATCTAGGAAAACATCTCCCTTTTGGAACGGCCCCAATCCGAGGGAATGCCCAGGTATATACCATACTTACTGATAATAGGGACTCTGAGTTCTTGTGCAAGATTATGTTGTAACGAAATAGGACAGTATTTGCTAAAGAACACCCCAGATTTGTTTCTATTAATGAGCTGGCCTGTAGCAACACAATATTGGTTTAGGAGATTGGCAAGGTTATGGCATTCAGAGATAGTGGCTTTAAGGAAAAATACTGAATCATCAGCAAAAAATAGGTGAGATAACTTAGGACAGTCTCGATTGAATTGAATCCCCTTTATATGGCCAATAGCAACAGCTTGAGTGAGAGTAGTGGAGAGGGCATTTGCAATTAAAATGAAGAGATATAGAGATAGGGGATCTCCTTGGCGAATCCCTCGAGTAGGTTTAAAATAAGGGAGCTGTTCACCATTAAAACAAATACTAAAAGAGATTGTAGTAACGCAAGCCATTACCTGAGTAACCCAACTGTCATTGAAACCCAATTGCTTCAAGTAGGCTTCTAAAAAGTCCCATTCAACCCTATCGTAAGCTTTCTGCATGTCTGTTTTGAGAATAAGATTGAAGCGTTTCTTGCATGCTCGCACTTTAAATTGATGCATGACTTCTTGAACCACCATAATGTTGTCCTGAATCTGTCTATCGCTAATAAATGCTGCTTGCTCTTTGGATATCAAAATAGACAGCAGAGGTTTAAGTCTGTTGGCCATAATTTTTTAGATGATCTTATAAGCGAAGTTGCAAAGACTTATGGGTCGGTATTGTTCTATACTTTCTGGATGCTGGACTTTAGGGACTAGGGCAATGATTGTTCGGTTTAATGTAGGGGGCATACAACCTGTGGTAAAGAAATCTTGTACTGTTTGAATTACGGTTGCTTTGATAACATGCCAGTGATGCCGATAAAAGAGGCCTGGAAGACCATCAGGACCGGGAGCCTTTGAAGCTCCCAATTGGAAGGTCTGTAGATCTAGGGTTTTAAATCTTTCGAAATGGGCCAAATTTGGATTTTTAGTTAGGTTTTGAGGGCAAAATAAACGAGTCACCGAGGGCTACATGACAACTGTCTATTTCGTTATAGAAATAATTTTTCTATTCTAGACTGTTTCTTGAATAGAAATCCGAAATGAAAAATACAAAATTTTCTCATCGTTGGTCAACTAGTCCTTCATCCATTGCCGTTGACCACCATCCGTCGTTGCCCGCGTTTGGCCTTCGCGCCGCCGACCACCGCCACCGCTGCCCGCCCGTTCGTCACCGTTATTTTTCTTAGAAACTTTCTAGAAATAGAAATAGAAAAATCTATTTCTATTCCATAAACTATTTTCGGAGCAAAATGGTTGTCATACGCGCCCTAATTTTCATTAAATCAGCCCTTTAGCATTTCGAAAATGCTGAAAATTCAAAACAAATCTCCACTTGCCTTAACTTTCCGCATTTCCAATACTAAATTTTCACTTGAAAACTCTTTGAGATGGTTGCCGAACATCCAAACATTTCCTCAAGAGGTTTTGGATACTAAAGCCTCTTGAGAAGACTAAACTAAATGCACCCAACATATATTCCAGATAATTGGCTATAAATGATTTATTATCTTTCAAATAACAACTCTTGGTTCCCTACCATGTAAATAATCGCAAAAGTGACTTTGATTATTCTCCCTTTCCACGTCTCCATTACAAATTTCCAGTTGCAAACCAATAAAGATCACAAAATTGAAATAAACCTTCCTCGAGGTTTTGAGTCATTACACCCTCGTACTCTTTCTTTGGACAAAACCCCTCTCTCTCAGTTTCCCGTGTCTTTGGCGACTTGTAGAGTAGGCCGAATTTTCCTTTTATGACCATTGTAGATGATAACGATGCCCCTTGAATGATTATTTGAAAAATAATCGGCCGACTTCTTCTTTTTTGACCCTTGTAGACGGTACCCATGCTCCTCCCAGTGAAGGATTATTGGGAAAAAAATAATAGGCAGACTTCCCCTTTTTGACACTTTAGGGCTATCCGTGGTGAAAATTTTGACCCTGAAGCACTTCTTGAGGGCAGTAAGATCGAACCATATTATTCACAGGTCTCATGTATTTTTGTGTGATGACCAGAGTAAGGGGATTAGACAAAAAGTCAATGCAATTATAAACCCTGATGTTCAGAAAAGGAGACACTTGAAAAAAAAATTTCACACTGACTCTCAAATTTGGCATAGGTTATTTTAATTAGAACATTACAAAAGGACCGAAAATGAACACATCACTCAAATATTTTTTTTTCCCGACTAAAAAAGAAAAAGTTGTGCTCTGATTCTTTCTATTAAAGAGATGAGAACAAGTTTGAAGGCTTTGTATCATTAGTTGTAGCTTTTGTCACCATTGCCATAGCCTTCTACTTCCGAAGTCCATCCAATCTCAAAATTCTCCATAGCCAAGCAGTTCAGAAGGTGATCTCATCTCATTAAGTAAGGCCTCTGGATCGCGAGGATACATGGGGCACAACTGCACTTCAAAATCTCTGATTAGTATAGCACCATCATGCTCATCAAAGGTAATCAGACGTTTCCAGTTGTAACCTGAACATCCATTCAAGGGACAGCCGACCCACATGGCGTCCTCAACTCAATCCAAGTCTCTAATGCACACGATCGGCCTAATCAACCAAAATATATCGATTCGTGTCAAAACATGTCGATACCTCCCCCTTTCCTTTGCCCAGCCCTACTCACTCCCTGCAACCTCTATGCAGGATATACTGCAAATATATGTGGTTTTGAGATGCTTTTGGTAGCTTACTTTGGACACTAACTAGAGCAAGCTGCATTGTGAGTTGTTATTATGGGGATTAACGGTTCCGTTTGATTTGAATTTTCAAGAAATCCGAACCGAACAAATAGAGTGAATAGCTGAACTGAATCGAATTGCGATCCAAATCGGATATGAAAACTCGGTTCAATTTGGTTTTTCGGTTTTCCGCTTTTTACCTTGTTTACGAGAGCTAAATTGAATAAAAAATAAGAAAAAAGAGAGATTTTAAGTTGGGCGTTCAGTTTTTGTTAAAAAATTCAATTTGAATTGATTAATTGAATCAGAAAAAAAAAAAAAAGAAGAAGAAGAAGTTATTTTTTTCATTATTTGAATCGAATTGAAAATGTATGAAATTTCGATCCGGTTCAATTAGCTTTCGATTTTGATTTGATCCGAATCCCTATTGTTATTTCCCCCGGTTTATTTTATGGCCGTCTGCAAGGACAACGAAAATGATCTTTTTCTTATCCTCTGCTGCGCAGAGAAATTCTAGTGAAGACCCACAATTGATTTTGCTACGTGCTTTGAATAATTTATAATTTTGGGCAAATATTCAAAAAAAGTCAGTTTTCAGTTTTTCGTAAATCATAAACCGAACAATTTAACTCAAAATTGAATGGAAAATTAACTCGTGGTTGTTTCTAGAAAAAAATTGAAGAGGAAAAAGCATCACATTCTATCTTCCAATGTCGTCGTCGTCCTCTCCTTCTTCTTCCGAAGCAGGATGGCAGTTTGACGTCTTCCTCCGGTTCGGAGGCGAGGACGTCCACCCCGGCTTCCTCCCTTCATGGCGGCATCAACGCCTCCATCGATGGCGATGGCTCAAGGCCTGGGCGCGAGATCTCATCGGCACCGACGAAGGCTATTGAGGAGTCGCTGATCACCGTGGTCATCTTCTCCGAGGACCACGCTTCGTCCCGATGGTGCTTGGATGAGCTGGTGAAGGAAGGTAATGGAGTGGAAGAGGCTCAAGGGGACAACTGGTGTTGCCCCTGTTCTACGGGGTGGAGCCTAGAGAGATTCGATGGTAGAGAGACGGAGAGGGTTATGGCAAGGCATTGGCCAATCGCTGATTTTTCCGGTTGGCATTATTATGACCATGGGTGTTAACAGTATTCCTGTTCGACCTGTAAAAGAATATAGGATTCACTAATCTGTTGATACTTGATGGGATCGATTAGTGCGTTAAGAGTCTTGCTTTGGAATGTCACGGAGTGATTGTTTCCTTCGTGTTGGTTTTTATTTAGTTCAATGGATCGTACATTACCACTAATTCCCACTCCCTTTGCTACTTTGTTTTGGCAGAGATGAGATCAAGTTCATTGAGGGCATTCTCAGAGAGATCTTGACTATAATAGGACGAGTACCCTTGAGTGCTGCCAAGCATCCTGTCGGTGTAGGTTGCCAGGTAGAGAAAGTAAGATCATTGTTAAGTACGGGCTTGGATGAGGTTCGGATGATGAGAATATGGGGAGCAGGAGGTATAGGGAAGAGCACTATCGCTAAAGCTATCTATAACAGTATCGCTAGTCAGTTTGGTGGGTCTGTCTTTCTTGCAAATGTTAGAGAAACTTCCAGAAAACCTGATTGCCTGGTTCATTTACAGAAAGCACTTTTTTCCGAGATTTTGTGGAAAGAAAATTTAGTGGTCTTCAGTGTAGATGGAGGTGTTAAGCTGATACGAGATAGATTTTGCTGCAGGAAGATTCTGCTTGTGCCTGATGATATGGATCATGGGGACCGGTTGAATGCGTTAGCTAGAGAATGTGAATGGTTTGGAAAAGGGAGCATGATCGTTATCACAACAAGAGATAAACATGTACTAACTTCTCACGGGTATATTATGTTAAATCATTAGATCAAGGTGAAGCTTTTGAACTTCTGAGTTCATATGCTTTTCCAAGAAACCAGACGGAAGACATATATTGTGATCTCATACATAATATTTTGTGCTAAAATAATGGCCATCCCTTAGCAGTTGGGGTCGTGGGTCCCTTTTTATGTGGTAGAAGCAGAGGGGAATGGGAGAGTACATTGAGTAAACTTGCTGAAAGCCCTAATAAAGATATAAACAGTGTTCTGAAGATAAGTTTTGATACAATGGAGGACAATGAGAATGACATTTTTCTTGACATTGCTTGATTATTTAAAGGGAGGGATAGTGATTATGTAACTAGAGTTCTTGATAGTTGCGGTTTAAAGACATTAATTGAGATTCAAACTTTAATAGAGAGATCTTTAATAAACATTGAGAATCAAAGAACGGTATAAATGCATGAGTTGATTTGGCTGATGGATCAGGATATCATGAAACAAGAGTGTCCAGATGACCATGGGAAATGGGGTAGATTATGGTGCTATGATGATATTTTTGAGGTATTTTAGGAGGATATTTTGAGAGCTTCTCATGAAATCATTGATAATCTTGTCTTCTTTAATTTACACACTATTCCCTAATTTGGGTTGGGTAATAATGATTATTCTGTTTTCCTTGATGGGGAAACAATGTTGTTAGAGGCATAGTGTTGGACTTACCAACACAAGAAGAGCTAGACATCAATCCCAATGCTTTCATATATATGAGGAGACCGAGATTGCTCCTAGTCCTGAATGCACAGCTTAGCAGAGGTCTCATATATCTTATGAAAGATTTAAGGTGGCTTGAATGGCCTAAATATCCTTTATCAACTCTGAAGTTTAGTGCTGGTCTAAAGAAACTTGTTTGGTTTGATGTGCATAATAGCCGGATTAAAGAATTAGGAGATAACTTAAAGGTACATCATACATTCTTTTATTGACAGTTTTCATTTTCGTACTTTTCACAGAGTGAAAATTTATCAAAACCTTGTTCAGCTATTCTTTTTAATTTGCAGCATTTTAGGAATTTCAAGTTCCTTATTCACAGTTGCTGTAAGTCTTTGATTAGTGTTTTGGACATCTCAGAGGTGCCGAATTTGGAGACAGTGAACTTAAGTAGGTGCTCGAACCTCAAGGAGCTTCCAAGCAAACTGAAGTTGAAATATCTTCAAAACTTGATGTAACTGGCTGCTCTAAGCTTGATAAATTTCTTGATATTAAGGATATGGAGAGCTTAACAAAACTTCATATATCTCATACCTCCATTAAATAACTTCCTGCGTCAATTGGAAACCTTATCTCTGTTGAGGATTGTGGAAAAGTCTTATCGATCTTCCTAGTAGCATTTGTGAGATGCAAAGTCTAGAGCACCTTCCTCTTGAAGGGTTGTTCACTATTTGGCTTGTTTCCATGGAGCAGCGAGAGCTTCGATCTCCCTAATGGTAGACTTGGATTCCAAATTTGGTCTCCCTAAAGATTAGTGGGTGCAAGCTGTCAGAGGAGGAATTCCTTTAGTGTTACCTGCTTCTTTTCTGTAAATATTTTGCATCTCTATGGAAATAATCTTGTTAGTCTTTCTACATGCATTAGCAAGTTTGACGAGTTGATGGTCCATTAAAAATTAGATGATTGTAAGTAGCTACAGGAGATCTTAGAGCTTCCACCAAACATTTGCACCCTCAAAGCAAATGGCTGCAATGCATTGTCCAAATTTCCAAAATTGCTTATTTAGTGCATTCAGTCCTCCATGTCAATGTATGTTCGCTTAGATTTTTGTCATGGATTGATTTATGAAGGTATTGACCTGGCTAGCATTACACATGTGCATGATCTGATGTGATTTCTAATTTAATAGATTTGTGATAGCTGGATGTTGGTGAGATAGGTCACAGCATGGATACTATATTTCTTGGAAGAGAGATAGCATGTGGGTTTATCCAAAATCAAGAGCGTTCCGTCTCTTTCTGGGTACCCCAAGATTTGCATGGGAGTAACCTTCTTTGTGTGTTGCTTTTGGATTGGAGGAAGGAAATGAGGCTAGTTTTTTGTTTGAGGTTTGGGTATTAGTGAATCATGTTCATAGTAATTATGATACACAAACATTCTCTTTTTACAGTTTGATCACTTGTGGTTTAAAAATATTACACGCCGTTCATTTGATGAGCTGGATGAGATGCTAGAGACTGAGTGGAGTCTCTTCTAGGTTTCATTTGAAGTATCAGAAGCAACACTAAGAAGGTGTAGGTTTGGCCTTATATGCAAGCAAGCGGAGGAGATAATCTCAATTGTCAAATATATTCTTGATTCGTGGCAAAAAGGTCCATTTTCTTGCCTTGTTTCTGTTTCTATGATAGAGGGTGGCATTACTTATGTTAGAGGATATCCTATGAAGGTAAGAGGCATCTAGAACAGAGTTGACATTTCAATTGCATTTGCAAGTTAGATTCCTGGGTAGAATCCCATTAATGTTTGTATCCAAGTTCTTTCAGTTTTTTCGGTTATCTTTTGCGTCATGAAGTTTGAGCTATAATGCAACTGAGTGTCCTCTCATATTGCCTTAAAGTTCTATTATTGAGGTTTTGCAGATTGAATTCAGCATCCTGCGTTCTAATTTGTCTAATTATCTTTGTTGGTATGCCATCCTTGTATTGGCACATACAACTTAAACTGAGAAAGGTGAAGGGCCATGACTGGCAAAAGGGGCACATTCCGGTGTTCTTGTAGATGGTGGGAATTATAAGGGTCCAATAGGGGATGTGCTCAAATCTGTATTTGTTGGTTCTACATTTGTGAAAAATATGGCCCAACTCGTTCAAGTTCAGTAGATAGGTTATAAAATAATGCTTACGGTTACATGGGTTATACCAAACACATTTATGCCAATTGACAAGCTACTTCTCTCTAATTGCATTCCATTTGCAAGTAGAACTATACCTTCCATCAGAGTAGCAATGGCAAGATGCAAGAAAAGGGATCCTGCATAAAGTAGCCAGCACTTGCAGCAAATTGTCAGATCTTGAATCCATGCTTCCCAAACAATTGCCGATTAAGATCAAGAGATGGACCTGAACCATAGACAATTTCTTGTTGGATATTATCAAGCAAAGGGCCATAAGATGCCACGATCAAACCATAATAAAAATGTACTCCCCTATTTAATGTGTACTTCATTAGCTGCCTAGCTATTTTATAGAGCTTCAACGCTTAATTCAACAATAGAAGGAGTCAGAGCGCAACTTTAAAGATCAGAAACTCTTCCTTTTTTGTTTATGAATTTCAATCCAAGATGTTCAAAAGTAATTGGATTTCAAGAAAATGCTCAAATTAAACATCAAGATACAAGCATTATTCCATTCCAATAATATCATTTAACCCCAAGCATACTTGCTTCTTAGGTAGACATACCTTTTGCTCCATGCACAGTAGAACTTTTCCAAAAGAAAGCGTCGCGCTTTGCTCAATTTGTTCTATTAGTTCTCTTGGGCAAGATGAAAATATCGCAACAATAGTTCACAATTATAGAGTAGGTAATAAATCATAATTAACCAGCATGATAAATTCATTAGTAGTCCAATGAGCCGATTCCAGTCAATAACTAGAGTAGCTAGGAGTAGTAAATTCACTGAAGTGAAATTTACTACTATAGCTCCACACCAACAATTATATGGTAGCTAGAAGTAGTAATTACATTTTTCCTCTCAAGTCAAGAATTCAGTGGGAACGCGAATTGCATCAATAAATTAAAAAAATAAAAATCTCAATCTTCATAAGTCAATAATGCAGTGTGAACATCATCTGTTTGTTTTTTGTTTGAAATTAGGGAGGGGTCCATGCATGTGGTGCGTGCAAAATGGAGCATCCGTGCATTGTTAGCTTTATGAATCAAATAGCCTTTGTCATGCTACTGCATGTGAGTGTCTGGTGAATGATCTGTTTGTTTTTGGTTTGAAATCAAGGAGCGGTCCATTCATGTGGTGCGTGGAAAGTGGAGCGTTCGTGCATTGTGAAATTCACTAAAGTGAAATTTACTACTATATCTCCACACCAACAATTATAGGGTAGCTAGGAGTAGTAATTACATCTTTCCTCCAAAGTCAAGAATTCAGTGGGAATGTGAATCACAATCAAAAGATTAAAAAAAAAAAAAAAAACCTCAACCTTCATAAGTCAAGAATGCAATGTGAACATCATTTGTTTGTTGTTGGTTTGAAATCAGGGAGGGGTCCATGCATGTGGTGCGTGGAAAATGGAGCGTCTATGCATTGTCAGATTTATGAATCAAATAGCTTATGTCTTGCTGTTGCATGTGAGTGTCTGGTGAATGATTTGTTTGTTTTTGGTTTGAAATCAAGGAGGGATCCATTCATGTGGTGCGTGGAAAGTGAAGCGTCCGTGCATTGTGAAATTCACTAAAGTGAAATTTACTACTATATCTCTACACCAACAATTATAGGGTAGCTAGGAGTAGTAATTACATCTTTCCTCCAAAGTCAAGAATTCAGTGGGAATGTGATTCACAATCAAAAGATTAAAAAAAAAAAAAAACCTCAACCTTCATAAGTCAAGAATGCAATGTGAACATCATTTGTTTGTTGTTGGTTTGAAATCAGGGAGGGGTCCATGCATGTGGTGCGTGGAAAATGGAGCATTTATGCATTGTCAGCTTTATGAATCAAACAGCATTTGTCTTGCTGTTGCATGTGAGTGTCTGGTGAATGATCTGTTTGTTTTTAGTTTGAAATCAGGGAGGGATCTATGCATATGGTGCGTGAAAAGTGGAGCATCTGTGCATTGTGAAATTCACTGAAGTGAAATTTACTACTATAGCTTCACACCAACAATTATAGGGTAGCTAAGAGTAGTAATTACATCTTTCCTCACAAATCAAGAATTAAGTGGGAATGCGAATTGCAATCAATAGATTTACAAAAAAATAAAAGAAATAAAAACCTTAACCTTCATAAGTCAAGAATGCAATGCGAACATCATCTGTTTGTTTTTGGTTTGAAATCAGGGAGGGGTCCATGCATGTGGTGCGTGGAAAATGGAGCGTCCGTGCATTGTCAGCTTTATGAATCAAACAGCATTTGTCCTGCTGCTTCATGTGAAGGTTTAGTGAATGATCTATTTGTTTTTGGTTTGAAATTAGGGAGGGGTCCATGCATGTGGTGCGTGGAAAGTGGAGCGTCCATGTATTGTGAAATTCACTGAAGTGAAATTTACTACTATAGTTCCACACCAACAATTATAGGTTAGCCAGGAGTAATAATTACATCTTTCCTCCCAAGTCAAGAATTCAATGGGAATGCGAATCACAATCAATAGATTAAAAATAAAAAAAATAAAAAAAACTTCAACATTCATAAGTCAATAATGTAGTGTGAACATCATCAGTTTGTTTTTTGTTTGAAATCAGGGAGGGGTCCATGCATGTGGTGCGTGGAAAGTGGAGCGTCCGTGCATTGTCAGTTTTATGAATCAAACAGCCTTTATCATGTTGCTCCATGTGAACGTTTGGTAAATGATCTATTTATTTTTGGTTTGAAATCAGGGAGAGGTCCATGCATGTGGTGCATGGAAAGTGAAGTGTCTGTGCATTGTGAAATTCACTGAAGTGAAATTTATTGCTATAGCTTCACACCAACAATTATAGGGTAGCCAAAAGTAGTAATTACATCTTTCCTCCCAAGTCAAGAATTCGGTGGGAATGCGAATCACAATTAATACATTAAAAAAAAAAAAACCTCAACATTCATAAGTCACCATCATAAGTCAAGAATGTAGTGTGAACATCATCAATTTGCTTTTGGTTTGAAATTAGGGAGGGGTCCATGCATGTGGTGCGTGGAAAGTGGAGCGTCCGTGCATTGTCAGTTTTATGAATCAAACAGCCTTTGTCCTGCTGCTGCATGTGAACGTCTGGTGAATGATTTATTTGTTTTTGGTTTGAAATCAGGGAGGGATCCATGCATGTGGTGCGTAGAAAGTGGAGCGTCTGTGCATTGTGAAATTCACTAAAGTGAAATTTACTGCTATAGCTCTACACCAACAGTTATAGCGTAGCCAGAAGTAGTAATTACATCTTTCCTCCCAAGTCAAGAATTCAGTGGGAACGCGAATCGCAATCAATAGATTAGAAAAAAAAATCAAAAAAAAAAAACTCAACCTTCATAAATCAAGAATGTAGTGTGAACATCATCTGCTTTTTTTTTTTTTTTAAAGGGAGGGGTCCATGCATGTGGTGCATGGAAAGTGGAGCATCCGTGCATTGTCAGCTTTATGAATCAAACAGCTTTTGTCCTACTGCTGCATATGAGCGTCTGGTGAATGATCTGTTTGTTTTTTTTTTTTTTGGAAATCAAGGAGGAGTCCATGCATGTGATGCGTGGAAAGTGGAGCGTCAGTGTATTGTCAGCTTTATGAATCAAATAGCCTTTGTCCTATTGCTACATGTGAGCGTCTGGTGGATGAAGACGTGGTCCTTGTTCGAGCTTTGTCTACTTTTCTAGAAAGAAATAAAGACCAAAAGCAAAGGAAAAACATGGGAAGACACGTATGACTGTTGAAAAAATCACATACTTGCTAGCCGGTAAACATTTGGCTGATTGATGAGTTCAGGTCCTTATGTGAAATTGATTTAGTTATTTTAAATTATTATTTGAAATAATATTCACTTTAGGTCATTTTTTGATGAAATGACTTTATTTTATACTCTTTTTCAGAATATTCTCAAATAATAACTATCAAACCTTTATGTTAATAATAAATAAAAATAAAAAATGTAACGGAAATGAACTAATGGAGTCAAGTCTTGGATTCACTCTAGATTTGAGCATGTAGAAGGAACAAGGTGGTGGGGGCCACTTGCCATCAAAATCAATATTGATAATTTTTCTTTCCAGACCAGAGTTATGTGAAGGAAAGCTAGCACGAAAGTGACGAGCAAATATTTCCTTGCACTTTTGACTAAGCAAAAAAGACAGAAAAAAAAATGCGAGGTATCATCCAATCATATGGAATATCCAACGTTAGTGGACGCTTTATACTTTTAAAGTGTATTCTCCATTAAATTCCAAACACAAAAATCCTCTTTTGGACTAAATAATTTGAATATGTATCCTTCACACTTAGACGAAGTCTTTCGCATGAACTTTCGCGTGAAGTATCCAATTGTTTTTATAATGATTTGCACTTTGACTTGAGTAAGAGGAGCACCTCTAAAGAGTGGTTCCCAAAAAAAAGCAGCTAGCAAAAAAGGCCCCACATCAGCAAAAGATTCTTTGCTCTAAAGTAATAGAAAATAAGCTATTAACGCACCAATTAATCATTTAAAGGTGTTTTTCTAGAAAATTTCTCTCTTTGAATTTATATATTAGAACCAATTGCATTACATTCAATTGGATGAAAAGCTTGATCTATTTCCATTACAAAAGATTATAAAATTGTCTGACGACTATTGCTTTATGAAATGTGGGGAAAGTGCAAAAGGATATATATGCCTCTCTGCATTTGGCTTGTGAATGTATCAAATTCCTCCTCTGACACTTGTTGATCATACAATTGTTTAATTATGTATTGTGATGAAAAAATATCATCAACTCTCTTAATTTATCAACATGTGATGCTAGGATACTTAGCCCAAATATTGAATATGCTCCAGAGTATTAAGTATTTATGCACAAATATAAATTAAGCAATTTATTAAATATGTTATATGCATATAAAAAAAAAGGAGTAATGACAGAGGAATGTGGAACCATTTTATAGTAGTCCGGTCCAAATGGGTGCCCACTCCATTTTCAGAGACTGTTCAAGAGTTATGCCTAATCAACTATACTTCAAGCCTCAAATAAAGATTGGTTTGCAATGGAGCCAACATTCATTTATAAACACGTTACACTCTTTTACAAAGAAATGCTCTCATGAGATTGATCTCTCAATAATTTGATTGCAAAGTGTATACAAGAGGGATATTGCAAGTACTAGTAGTGTACAAAAACAAAAAAAAATATTGGCAAAAAAAGTCACTGATCACCAGATTTTCCAATAAAGAGTCATTGACACCTTCAAGAAATATAAGGTATGCTTCCATAAAATTTTGTGTTAAAAAAATAATGTGTATAATTTGCTTAATTAAATAGAATGTAATACATGAATGAAATGATTATACGCATCGGACCTTCGTGGAATCATACATTCATGTACATTTGAGTTCAGATAGATGGAGTCCCCACCCATTGAATATAACATGTGAATGGAAGTGCTGTTCATTAATTCAAGTTTTGTCGTTGCTCCACTCCTTTTTTAGGTGCATGTAGAGTGGAGCATCGGTGTATTGTCAGCTTTCTCAATTGAACAGCTTTCATCTTGTCGTGACGTGGAAGAATATAATGTGGGACATCAGCCGAACATTACTCGATATTGCTGAAGTTATCTATAAATAAGACCAAGGAAAAGAGCTATACAAAGAACGTTAATGGATATATCTACCGGAGAAGTATACAAATGAAAGAAAGGAAAGAGATGTAACCCAAAAAAGACAAGAAGAAAAAGGAAAAAAAACGAAAAAAAGGAGACTTTCAACGCACAACGCTGAACCATGCCTCATGGATGTCAATTGTTATGATGAGATGAGAAGATTTCTGCTGTTGAATTTGAGTCAGTTGCAATCGATTGTGCATACAATTAGACGTTTTACCCACTATAAATTGGAAGTGAAATTAAATCTACTTTTATGCACTAGCAAATTGATGTCCAACGCAGTAAAAGACATATTTAATGACGTTTTACGACGTCGAGTTCTTGATTACAACGGAGTAGTGTAAACTTTTGTAAATCGTCATAAATAATAATTAAAAGCATTCAAACTTGTGGCCTTAAGCTATTGATTACGATTGAATATTGTAGACCTTTAAATGTCGAAGCATGGAGCTAAAGCTGTCGGTGGGGATCTCGTAAAACAAAAGTAGGTACAGCTGACACGGCACATGTAATGTTATGCTGGGACTGCAACCAGATATGATGACATGATGTTTGATTGAATTGTTTGGCTTTTAGCTCTCAGAGAAACACGGGATTGTTATCGACGTTTGTATTGGGTTATCAATACAATATTTGTCTTATACCGATTCCCACACTTTTAAAAGGCTTTATTTTCCCTAAACCAATCAATTATTGAATCAGAAATCCAACCTCCATTCAGGATTGTACGAAATTATAGTCAAAGAATTTATCTTAGGTTGACTTGTCAGATTCATTAGTAATTCAGTTAACAATAAATCAACATTAACCAAATATTTGTATCGATCACACATCTTAACTAACGTGGTAAGTGCAATCTTCAATGCAGAAAAGTTTCAAGCGCAAATTATTGACCTTTTTTAGGCGCGCACACAATAATATTGCTAAAAGACTTTATAATATTATGTGTTTTAGCGCAAGGCGGTCTTTTTCACCCTTTTGAAATCCTTTAAAATACTTAAGAACAACAAATATAATTTTAAATTATAAGTAGCATATATGAGTGAGCTTTACAATGACCTAAATTGAATTAGGGTCAATAGAGACGTAGTTCGAAATTTTTTTAGGATAGTTGTAAAAGCTTCTTTCATGTGAATATAGCATGTAAGTCTTTCAAAGTTGCTTCAGTTGAAATCACGGGTCAAAAAGAGTCATGCGACTTTTACTCCGGAAAAGTGAAAGCATCGATCTCAAAGGACCACTTGAAATTATCAAGCTCTTGGCCGGAATCTTCCATACATGTCATTTGTAATTAACGGACAAATAGAATCATCGTGAACAGGATCCATCACTTAAAGACACGGTAAATGCACTTTTAATTAGCAATTTTCGCAATTTCACATGCTCATTGTGAAGATGAACTGCCGACATTGGACTTAGCAAGTAATAATTGTTGAAGTGATAATGAGAACCACATCACATGAGGCACGAGAAAAATATGGTACGGATCACATGCTATGTTGTATTCCATCGAATAAGTTATGTTTCAAAAAAATATGTCGCGACTTAGGACAAATAGCAATTTGAACTTCCCAACGTACCACCATCGGCAAATTGAGTTTCTCGAATAAAACCTTGTGCTATGGAAAAAGTCTTAAAAACAGAATTGAGAGCCAGGTGAAAATACAATAAATTTATGTTATCTGAAGGTCTACACTCATGAGCTAACGATAAGAGCAAATAATTACGTCTCCGAGCGCGGTGAAAAAGAAAGAGCTATCAAAAACTATAATTTACTCAGGGTGCGGTTAACACAAATGATCTTCCTTTGTTTTTCACTTTTTTTTATTTTTTCTGAAACTGATGAGCAAATATTTACTTGGAATTTTGACTAAGCATTATATATATATGGACAGAGTTAATGCAAGTGAAGTATAAAGTCATAAAGTCTAAGCATGTATTGCAATGTTCAATTCCATCCCATACGAATCGAGATCATCGTGTGTCCGATACAAATAAAATGGGTTAATACATAGCCACTAGTTTAAAGTAAATCATTGAAAGCAATGTTAGGGGTCACATTTTGGTTCCCATTTTTACCACATCTCATTTTAAGAGGTTTTCAATGTCAATGTGAGTAACATATAATAGATTTATCAGGAAAGCACATGATTTTACATCAAAGAAAATAAATCAATGATTGAAAAAAAGCAATTTTGCATTTCGGATATGTCAAGACCAAATTGAAGAAAAGTGTACAGACGGGTAATCAAGAACCATGTGAAGTGAATGCGGTGCGATTAGGTGTCAGGTCATTGATCAGCTTCCTTTACGCCACGATCAAGATCGGGCTTGCCATGGTGCTCGCCGGCGACATCTGGTTATTTTTTCAGGCGCCGCTGTGTCTTGGCCTCTAGCGGCGAAATTAATATAGATTTGAGTGAGATAAGAGTTCAATTTCTAAAAGATGAGTTGAAGGATTTCATTTTTGGGCTACTTTAACGAAAATAAAATGATTTCACCGACATCTGAAGCAAAAGCTCGTGTGTGAGGGCTGGTGTACTTTAATGTGCACATAAGGAAAGAGACAAAAACAAACTCGAAATGATAGAACTTTTGAATAATCGCAGTCATAATAAGTAAAAGAAAGGAAGGAAGGAAAGAAGGGCAACAACTCGTTGATTCCGAATGCCATTTCCCGGAAGCCACAATGCAGTATTTTATCAGGGAGCCAATGGAGCATCCAATGAAAAAGACCCTACCTGAGTCAAAGATCCTTAGCTCTAAAATAATAGAAAATAAGTTGTTGACGTGCCAATTAATCCTTAAATGTGTTCTTCTAGAAAATTTCTCATTTCTTTAAATTTATACATTAAAACCAACCACACTATTTTTAACTGAACATAAAGCTTGATCTATTATCATGCTCGAGCCATGAAAGGAAAGAGTAATCCTTATCCATTACAAAATCTTATAAAATTGCCTGACGACTATTGCTTTATGTAATGTGGGGAAAAGGGTAAAAGGTTGCATGTGGCTCTCTGCATTTGGCATGTGAATGTATTAGATTTTTCCTCTATTACTTGGTGATCATACTATTGTTTAATTATGTTTTGTGATGAAAATGTATCACCAACTCTCTTAATGTATCAACATGTGATGCCATGGTATTTAGCTCTAAAAATTCAAGTAAACACGAGCAATTTTTTGCCCATATATAGAATATGCTCCATAGAATCAAGTATTGACGCACAAATATAAATTAAGAATTTTGTTACACATGTTATATGCATGTAAATAAAAAGGAGCAGTGAGAGAGCAATACTGAACTGTTTTATAGTGGTTTGGTCCAAATGGGTGCCAACTTTATTCCCAGAGATTGTTCGAGAGTTATGCCTAATCAATTATATTTAAAGCCTCGTACAAAGATTGGTTCGTAATGGAGCCGACATTCATTTATAAACACAAGGCGCTCTTTCACAAAGAAATGCTCTCACATTTGATTGCAGGGTGTATGCAAGAGGGATTTTGCATAATTACCCAAGGCAATGAGTTACTCTATTTATAGGGGAAAAGAACAAAGTCAACTAGCTGTTAGCACTTAAATAGTTAGCAATTTTACAATTGAGACTTTTGGGTATCTGGCTAAAAATCACCCGGACACCCGCTGAATTGGGCGAACAAATCCAAATCCAAAACTGCAGGAGCTGGATGTTAGGAGGTTAACTGGTCCGGTGTTCGTTCATTACGTAGTTGAAAATGCCCAAATTTTATTTAAGTCCTGCAAAAGAAATAGATCGTGTCAATTTTTTTGCGGCCAAATAAGTGAAACTGGCATTGGGGTTTGTTTTCAGAAAGCTCGCCAAAGAAATTAATAAAAAATATTTGGTAGAAATCAGGGCTTACTACATTGTTCAAAGTGGGTCATAGTCAAAATGAATGGAAAAGGTAAAGCCTCGATTTCAAACAACGCTACGTGTTTTTACCAAGCTGGGATCTTCCAAATGTATCATGTGTTAATAACAAACAAAGCACATAGATTAATCCCTCTACATATTTCCTTTATTTGAAAAAAAAGAAATAGAAGAGATAATTTTCAAATCTAGCGAGCGAATGCGTTTAAGTCAATGCAGCCTAAGTTGGCGTAGGCTAGAAAATTTAAATATTCACATCTTGACAAAATAATGTAAACATGCACATGACTCCCTCATACCATCCTTAAACAAAAGATGACTACTTGAAAATATCAATATTAATTAATGAGAAAAAAAATTTATCCGGTACATGCTAAAAAATCTATTTCATGACTCATTTCCGAGGACACGATAAGTTAAATAAGCACAAAATCTAAATAATTGGCTGAAAAAGACTGAAATGGCATAAAGTAAAAAAGTTTAGGACTAAATTGGCACAAATACAAAAAGTTAGGACTTTTTTTTAACACTTCTCCCTAACCAATACCTATGATGACTCTTTCTTTTGAGTTGTCACCGTAATTTACATGTCCTCCATCCATTTCTTCAAAGATTTAAAGAAACTAGCATTTTCGGTCATTTATCATGAGCAACCACTATCAAGGTACCATTAGTGCATATTAGAATTGGTCCCAAGACATAGTCATACCTACAAAGAGCACATTTAAGGATTTTGTTTCTTGGTACGCAAACTGCATTGGATCCTTGAGAGTTAGTAGACAATGAAACTTTAGGTACCCCATGCCCTTTCTACTCTTCTAACAACACCGTTTCCCAAGTACTAATTGTGTACAATGTCCATATTTACCACACAGGTTACAAACGAGCCATACGTGAGAAGCTCTCAAAAAAACGGCATGAACACTTCTATTTTCAAAAAGGCTGGTATCCAAGAACACTGTACGATGAGGAAATTTTTGTTTTTCAAGCATTGTGTTCAAGCTCTTATTAGTACCCTTAGTATAAAGTTTTGCAAATTTGGCATTCAATTCATCCGTTTTCTTTTTCAAATACTCCAATTCCTTTTGCAACTTCTTGACATTTTTCTTTGATCTCATTTTCGCTATGCTTCAAAGCCATGTTTTCTTTTTCAAGACCATCACTCTTTATGTTCAAAGATTTAAATTTACCCTTCAGTCTCTTGTTTCTATCTATCAATAAGAGAATCATTTGATTTCTTCAACAGAGAATTTTCTTACTAACTTCTCAAATTCTACTGCAGGATCATCCAAGGCACCTTGAAGCTCTTCAAAAGTAAAAACAAATGTAGGATCATTTACCTCATGTTCTCAATCGCTTAGAGCCACGGGACATAGATTGGCAACATCTTGATCACTATAGGTATCATCGACCATGCTTTCGCTTCTTGTAGATGTCAATGCCTTTTTTTTTTTTTTCCATTTCACGAATATTTTGTAATTTCTCTGTGCATTCTTCTCCCTTCTATCCATCTTGTAAAATCGCTCCTTCTTGTCCCTCTTGTCCTTGAAGGTGACACGTCTTGGACATTTGTACCGTACATGGCCTGACTTTTTGCACTTGTGACATTTGACGTTGTTTCTCCAATTAAGATTTCCTTGTGTGCGCCTTTCATCATTTTTGAAGTTGTTCTCGAGAAAATGCTGGAACTTCCACGTGACCATAGTCATGTCCTTGTCGCTACGTTTTGGCTCCGCATCCAAGTTAGTGGATCCAAGAGCAAATGACTACTTGCTCTTTGAATCTTCCTCCAATCGAGCCTTTAACTTGATTTTATGTGTAATGACCTCTCCGAGAAGCTAAGCAAAAGACGCCATAGAGATCATGAACTTCATTAATGGCTGACACTTTAGTCTCCCAAGCTTCCGGCAAAGCTTTTCAAATCTTTCGGTTTGGCAATTCTTGAGAATATACCTTGCCAAGAGATTTCTATACTATAATTATGTCGGTGAATCGAGTTAATATATGAAACGATCAACTCTCTCTCATTCATAGTAGAGAGCTCATCCTAATGAGTAAGCATACTGATTTTAAGCTTTTTCAACTCAATTGGTTCCTTCAAAAGTGACCTCAAGTTTTTCTCATATCTCTTTAGCACTAGAACACGATTGAATGAATTAGCATCCAAAGCACAACACGACATGTTCATTGCCCTAGTGTTTAATTGAACTAGTTTCATGTCATTAGAACTCCATTCATTTTCATTTGGCATAATAGCACAAATGATCCCTGAAATTTGGTCCAATATGCAATGTCGTCCTTAAGCTTTTAATTTGTGTAATATAAGCCTGAACTTTGGCCTAATGTGCAATGTTATCCCTAAAATTTTTAATTTGTTCAATGCGGTCCTTAAATTATTCATAAATGTTCGATATAGTCCATCAACTATATAAAAATATTTGAAAATTTAAGGACCACATTGAGCATAAACCCAAAGTTTAGGAACAACATTAAACAAATTAAAAATTCAAATTCCTCATTGTACATTATACCAAAGTTCGAGGAACACATCAGACAAAAATTTGGGGACGGCATTGCACATTAGACCAAAGTCCAATAATCATTTGTGTCATTTTCCTTTTTCATTTTAATGCATGATATTTTCACCTTTGGTTCTACTAGGCACATAAGGGCCATTAGTAATGCATCGCCACCACAATTCATAGTCTTATTGATTAAACAAAAATTCTCATATGAGCCTTCAAATAATTATAGTTTGTTCCGAAAAATAAAGGTGCTCAACAATAGATTGACCTTCAGCTAGAAAACTACTAACAACATAAGATGCCATGATATTTAGCTCAAAAAATTCAAATAAACACAAGAAATACTGAGGAAGAATTGATTGAGAACCTGCGGTAATACCAATTTTGGCCCAAATGTAGAATATGCACTACAATATCAAGTATTTACGCACAAATATAAGTTAAGCAATTTGTTAAACAAGTAATCACTATATAATAAAAGGAGTAAGTTAGAAGAATGCTCTGCCGATTTATAGTTTCCCCGAGACCATTGAAGAGTAAGTCCAATCCACTATATCCGTATAAAGGTTGGTTTATGATGGAGCCAACATTCTCTAATAGACATGGTGCACTCTTCAACAAGGCAATGCTCTTACAAGATTTATCTCTCAAATTTTTTATTGCAAAGTGTACACGAGGATTGTACGAGTACCCATAGGGCACATAATTACCCAATACAATGAGTTATCCTATTTTAGAAAGGAAAAACTAAAAGTAGACGTTACTAACACTTCAAACAGCTAAAAATTCGAACATTAAGACTTCTGAATGTTCGGCTAAAAATGACTCGGACACCCCCTGGATGGGATGGACAAACCCAAATTCAAAACTGCAGGAGCTATCTGGAGGTTAACCGCTGGATATCTAGCTGGCTGGATGTCTAGACATTATTTTGGCTAGTTACTCGCCCTTACGTTTTTCGGCAGGACCTGTCATTTTTACACATTCCAAAATCCTGTAAAATATACTAGAATGCAGCAAATATAAGTCCAAATAATAAATAAAATATTTGAGTGATTTTCATAATAATCAATATTAAATTATGGTCAACATAGTTCTAGGTCATAACTCTTGAGGATAGTTGAAGTGCAAGGACCATCACCATCCCAAATGGTTTGGTTTGACGCTCAGGGGCAAGTGTTAGTTGACTCTCGTGCGGAATATTTCTTTAATGATATGGCAAATTTTTATTTGAGTCCTGAAAATGAAATAGGAAGATTTGATTATTTTGTGGCAGAAGAAGCGACAATAGCATTGGGGCCTGTTTTCAGAAAGCTCGCCAAAGGTATTTGATCGAAATCACAGCTTGTTGCGGCTTTTTAAGCTGTCTTAGTTGAAATCATGGGGTATCTTTAAAGTAATGAAGAAAATCTCCAAATAAGGACTTAAAAGTGAGGTTATAAAAATTATTTCAATAAAGGCCTGAAGATATTAAATCCACGTCAAATAAAGACTTGAGCTCATTGGTCCGTCAAGTGTGGGTTGGTTGACGAGCATGCGATATTTCTAGCGGTCAGAAAAGGGGCATTTTCGTAATGGAAATGCAATGGAAATCAGCTAGTCGACCCAAGCCTTGGATTCCCTCTGGATATGAGCACGTAGAAGGAACAAGGTGGTAGGGGCCACCAGCCCATCAAAATCAACTTTATCATTTTTCTTTCCAGAGCAAAGTTGCAGGAGGCGTGGAGTGAAGTTGTGTGGAGGGAAGCTGGCACGAAAGTGATCAGCTATTCCTGGCACGTTTGACTAAGCAAAAAAGAATTTAGTGCCCAATTTTTCCTTTTTGAACTACCATTCTTCACTAAAGTCCAAACACGGAAATCCTCTTTTGGACTAAATAATCTAAATGAAATATGTTCTTTCACACCTAGACGAAATCTTCCTTATGAACAAGCATCCAATGCTTTTAAAAATGACTTGCACTTTAATTTGATGGAGAAAAACATCACCAAGCCAATGAATTCCAAAATAATATCCAATGAAAAAGGCCCTACCCGAGCGAAAGATCCTTCACTTCAAAGTAAAATTAAAATAAGCTATCGACACGCCAATTAATGTTTTAAAGGTGTTCTAGAAATATTTCTCATTTCTTTGAATTTGTACTTAAAAAACAACCGCATTACTTTCAACTGAGCAAAAAGCTTGATATTTTTTCATGCCCAAAGAAAACTAGTTACACAAGTGGCTATATACCCCCTTCCTCTTCCATTGATTCAATTTTATTAGATACTATTTGTCATAAGAAAAATGAGCATTATGGACTTAAAATGTTTTATGTGCTAGTAATCTGCATTTAGACTCTCCCATCTGGACTTAAAAGTGCCATTGCTATGGTGAGGGAACTCATCGTTGGTATGGTCAATAAGCTCAATCATTATGTTTATGAGGCCTCCGGTGCAAGAACATCATCAAAAACCAACAATTTTTGCTGCTAAGGTGAAGGATTTTATCCTTGGCGTGGTCAATGTGCTATAACTCAAAAACCATTAAAAAAAAAAAAAAAAAAAAAAAAGAACCAACGCTTAAATTCCATTCCATGCTAACGAGTTTTGGTCATCAATAACAAAACACACGCTAGAAAAAAAAACAAAAACAAAATGAAAGCATTAACAAATTTGCAAAATAGAGACCACTAGCAACATGTAGGACTATGACGGCAGCCAATCCAATTTAAAAATATGCAGTGGATGCAACTGATGTGCATTAATTTGTACGAAAGGAGACATAATGCATCAACAAATCTAACAAAACAAGCAAAAACAATACTCAAAGAACAAAAAATTTCTCCTACCGTTATCGCCACTCCTATTGATGTGATATTCCACTACATGCCTATACCTTGTCAACACGTTGCTTCAACAAAATGCAATTACTCTCTCTTTGGTGATTGAAGGATTGGCGGCAGCAATTTGAATAAAACTGAACTTAATTAAACGTAAGTGGAGATCGAAGTAAATTGCAAACTTGGGAAAAGATGATAGAGAATCTAGGCCCTCGTGTATTACGTGAGTACTTGACTAATGAGAGGTGGGTCTTGCAGAGGAAATCGAAGTAAATTGCAAACTTGGGAAAAGATGATGGAGAATCTAGGCCCTCATGTAATACGTGAGTATTTGACTAACGAGAGGTGAGTCTTGCAGTAAATTGCAAACTTTGGAAAAGATGATGGAGAATCTAGGCCCTCGTGTAATACGTGAATATTTGACTAACGAGAGGTGGGTCTTGCCCGAGCTTTGTTTTCTTTTATCAAATGAAACAAAGACCTGAAGAAGAGGAAGATCATGTGAAGAAACGAAGGAAGAAGTGTTTGCTTTTTCTTTTTTAATGGCTTGTAATTTTTTACTCAAATTTTTCTTGGACAAAAGTACCGTGGAAAAATACATGCTTGTTGGCCGACAAACATTTAGCCAATCGGTGAGTTCGGCTTATCTAAGATTAATTTAGCCACTTTAGGTCATTATTTAAAATAATATTCATTTTAGGCTTCTTTATATATAAAATAACTTTACTCCATGTCCTTATTTAGAATTTTTTTTCAAATAATAACTATCAACCCGTTTCTGTAAACAGCAAAAGATAAAAGATAAAAAGATTAAAAAAAAAATGTAATGGAAATGAACCACTGGACTCAAGGCCTGGATTCACTCTAGATATGCGCACTTAGAAGGAATCAAGTGGTGGGGGCCACCTGTCCATCAAAATCAATTTAATCATTTTTCCTATCCAGAGCGAAGTTGCGTTGAGTGAAGCTAGCACGAAAGTGATGAGCAAATACTCCCTTGTTCTTTTGACTAAGCAAAAAGACAGAAAAAAGGGAAGATATCATGAGTACACATGGAACATTCAACTTTAAGGGAAAGCTTTACACTTTTGAAGTGTCATTCTTCCTTAAGGTCCAAACGCGGAAATTCGCTTTTGAATTAAATGCTCTGAATGATGTATTCTTTCACACCTAGATGATCTTTCCTATAAACTTTCGTATGAAGTTTCCAATTATTTTGAAAGTGACTTGCACTTCGAATTGATTGGAAATAACACCACTAACCAAGTAAATTCCAAAAAAACATCTAATGAAAAGACACTTCCCGAGCGAAAGATCCTTCGCTCCGAAGTAATAGAAATTAAGCTATTAACAAACGAAATAATTATTTAAAAGTGTTCTTCTATAGAATTTCTCATTTCTTTGAATTTATACATTAGAACAAATCGCATTATTTTCAACTAAACAAAAAGCTTGTTCTATCTCCATGCCCAAGCTATGAAAGGAAAGGGTAATCCTTATCCATTAAAACAGCTTAAAAATTGCCTGGCAACCATTGCTTTACGAAATGTGGGGAAAATGGCAAAAGGATGCATGTGCCTCTCTGCATTTGGAGCGTGAATGTATCAGATTCCTCTGACACTTGTTGATCATACTATTGTTTAATTATGTATTATGATGAAGACGTATCATCAACTCTCTTAATTTATCAACATGTGATGCCATGATATTTAGTTCTAAAAATTCAAATAAACATGAGAATTTTTTGCCCAAATATAAAATATACTCCATTGAATGAAGTATTAACGCACAAATATAAGTCAAGAAATTTATTAAATATGTTATATGAATATAAATAAAAAAGGAGTAGCAATAGAGAAATGCATAACCATTTTATGGTGGTCCGGTCCAAATGGGTACCAGCTCAATTTACAGAGTTTGTCAGAGTTATACCTAATCAACTTCAGCCATTGAATTTAAGTCGGTTGCAATCAGTTGTGCACAAGGTTTGACGTTCTGCCCGCTTTAAAATGGAAGTGAAATTTACAAGACTTTTTTTGTTTTTGGTCGGAAAATTTTCAAAACTTTACGTACTAGCAAATGGACGTCTAACCCAGTTGAAGTCATATTTAATGACGTTTTACAGCGTCATGTTCTTAGTTATCATAAAGTATTGCAAACCTTTGTAAACTGTCGTAAATAAAATAAAATAAAATCAAATCAAATCAAACTTGCAACATTAAGTTATTGATTACAATGGAATATTGTAGACCTTTGGCTACCGAAACGTAGGGCTAAAGTTGATGGTGGGGGTCTTGGAGAAAAAGTAAGTGCAACTGGAACGGGCACATTGGATGTGATCTTGGAACTAGAACTATATATGCCAACATTATGTTTGATTGAGTCGTTTGGCTTTTAGATCCACGAAGGAACATGGGAGATGTCAAGACCAAATTGTAGAAATAAATCAATGATTGAAGAAAAGCAATTTTTCACTTTGGAGATGTCAAGACCAATTTGAAGGAAAGTGGGCTGGAAGGTGGTTACTAGTGTGGCTTGCGAAATAAGTTCTTAAGGGCCAAGACTTTTTAAGCACGTGCAAGTGGACAAATTGTGACCATGTAGGTTCTGCTTACTTTGTTTAATTAATAATCTTTGTTTTGATATCTTTCATCATTTTGTTGATTGAGAATTTCTGTTGCCTAAATATGTTGAGACATAACCTGGATGTATTTTAGTCGCAGAATAATTTCCTATCTTCTTTCCTCATGAGAAATTGGTGTAATTTGACAATCATAGGCTGAAGAGTTACACCTCCCACACTCACATTGTCTCTAATTTTTCTGCCTTGTCTAATGATGGAACGACTTTCATGCTCTAGCAATTGAAGTTTTTATTTGCAACTTGACCTTCTAATTTTATGTCCTCACTAATTTTGGAGCTTGAACCTAATAGCCTCCTCCTCCTCCTTTTTTTTTTTAAATAATATTATAACTTCCAACATGAATCCGGATATGCATTTTTTGTTCAATTTGATATAATCCTTTAGAATAAGTAATATATGGCCTATCTTGTGGATAGACTTCCAAGTCACGGGATATAAGGTTTTTCATTATATAGTTGGAGTGTAAAGGTTTCCAGATTAAAAATCCAAGTTGCTTTTGCAATCATATTTAGAGTAACGCATACTTCAATGACATTCATGGACCACTTTCAATTCACATTCAACAAAGATTAGAACACATGGTGCCACCACAGATCTCATATCACCTTTTTCATTTTATAATGACAAGAAATTAATTGATTAGTATCTGATCGATTAATCTAGAGGTGCATCAATCATCACTCGCAAATTTACCATATAACCACAGCAAAATATCTTTTTAACGAGATCAACACTTTATTATCAATATAAGAAAAAGAAAAATGAAGGACTGAATAAATAGAAGCCATTTCCCTATAGCTAAATAAATTAATCAGAAAATTGGCCTTTAATTATGATAGTTTGTTATTATGGTTATAGAAATTTATCCTATGTTGAATAGTCAAATTTATTAACAATTCAATTTAGCAATAAATCCAACATTAACCAAAGGCATGTGACGAAGACACATCTAACTAATGTGACAAATGTGATCTTCCACGAAGAAAAGTTTAATGTGCATATTGTCAACACTTCATGTGCGTGAAGAGCACTCCGATGCTAAAGGGTCGGCTCCTTGAGCACTTTTATTAAAATATTCTTTGTTGACCCACATCGAAAGGAAGTCATGCACAGGAGAATCAACATATATAGAGAAGATCAAATGGCGAATAGACCGCGACTCCGAGAGCGACTCAGAGAAACCAAATCTTAGGCAACTCATTGCCTATTGTTAACCATTTCTGTTTTCTGATTCTAATGGCTTCTTCTTCTTCTTCTTCTTCTTCCAAGCGCAGAAGGAGCTATGATGTCTTTCTGAGTTTTAGAGGTACAGACGTTCGCAACTATTTCCTCGGTCATCTCTACACAGCTCTTGATCAAAGTGGAATAAACACTTACATGGACAGTGAAGATCTAAAGAAGGGAGAGCAAATATCACCCGCACTCATGGAGGCAATCGAGGAATCGCAAATTGCAATCGTTGTTTTCTCCAAGGACTATGCCTCATCACCGTGGTGTTTGGAGGAGGTGGCGAAAATCATGGAGTGCAAAGAGCAAAGAGACCTCATGGTCTTTCCGGTGTTTTACAAAGTGGAACCTAGAGAAGTGAGAGGGCAGAGGCAGGGTTATGCTTATACAGAAGTTATGGCCAAACATGAGGTCAAGTTTGGGATGGATTCAGAGAAAGTAGAGCGATGGAAGAAAGCTCTTCTTGACGCTGGGAGCTTGTCTGGATGGCATTTTATGGACGGGTACGTGAAAACACTTCTTGTGACATCCTGAAATTCGATCCCGTTTCGATAAAGTGAAATGGGCATTTCATCAACGTGCCTATGGTCCTTTTTCTCTCGAGCTGATCACTCATGAGTTAACTAACCTATTGGGTGAAGCCGGTAAAGGATGTATCTGCAGTAAAATCCTTAAAAGCTACTCAATTTGTTGGATTGGACTAAAATCACGTCGATCGATTTTTAACCACGAAATTGAACTCGATTTCGGGAATCGAATTTTAAAGCGCGTCATAATTCTTATTTTAGGATCTGTCTCATCGCTCGTCAATTTATTGACGAGTCCAAATTTCAAGAAAGAAATTATCGGAAGAAAAGATTGAAGACCAAAAGAAAATAGAAAAGGAAAGGAAAAGAGAAAAGAAAAGAAAAAGAATAAGATCATTATTTAAATCCTTTTCTCTCTCTCCCTTTTCTCTCTTTTTCTCTCTCTTCTCTCTCCTTCCCTCTTTTCCCTCGTACGATTTCCCCTCCCCCACCGAACACTCTTGCCAAGTTCAAATTGGCTTCCTCTTTCTTTTCTTTTATTTCTTTGACCAGTCAAACCCTTCTCTTTCATCTCATCTCTCTCTCATCTCTCTCTTTCGCACCCTCTCTCCCTCGGCTCTCTTTGCTGTGCGAACAAAACCAGAAAGGAGAAACTTGAGCGGAGGAGCTCGCCGAAGCCGTCACCGCCCGCACCGCCGCCCGGACGCCCAGCGATCGCCGCCGTCCGCACCGCCCGCGCACGCGGCGCATCCCGCCGCTCGTCCCTCGCGTCCCCGCCGCCTAGCAACTCCGTCCAGCAGCCGTTTGGCCTCTGTTCAGCCCCCATCCGGCCATCTCCGGCCGCCGTTTGAGCTCGCCGGACCTCCACCGGCCTTCCCCCGCGCCTTGCCGCCCTTGCTATGGTTGTGGGTTGCTGTTTTGTGTGTTTTTCCAGCCATTCCAGCCACCCCGCCGAGTGGGTATCCAGCTGGTTCGAGCTCGTTTTGGGCCGTTTCCAGGCCCCGAACCCGAGCCGTGCTTTGGGAAGAATCGTTCCTCGCGTCGCCCCCGTCGGATTGATCCGATTTGCGCGCGATTTGGTGAGTAATCTCACTAATCTTGGATTAGTTGACTAATTATGCTTTAAGGTTGGTTTAGTTTTAATTAATTATGTTTAGGTTGTTAGATTAGAATAAATTAGCAATTATTAGTCAATTGTGATGCGTTTTAGATAAATTGATTGTGCAATTAACAAGTAGACGTGGTCTACTATTTATTGAAGCATCTCGGGAATTTTCCGACCCCTAATTGGGCTTCAATTTGATGATTCGGGCCTAAGTGGAATTTTTGGCATTTAAATATTAATTTTCGGAATTAAATTAAATAATTATTTAATTTCCGAAAATTCAAGGGAGATGGCCCGTGACCGGAAAATTATGCTGATGACTGTGGTGAAGTCTGTTTATTTAATCGGGCTTTATTTTGAGCCAAATGGGATTTTTAATATTAATTATTTAATATTCGAAATTAATTAATTAATTATTTATTTTCCGAAAATTCAACTGAGATGGTCTGGAACCGGAATATTGTGCTGATGACCGTGGTGAAGTCCTTTTATGTAATCGGGCTTTATTTTGAGCTAAATTGAATTTTTAATAATAATTATTTAATTTTCGAAATTAATAAATAAATTAATTATTTTTCGGAAATTAAGATTTTGATGGCCGACGACCGAAATCTCGTGCTGATCGTCGTGGCACAGTTTATTTATTTATTTGAGCTCTACGTTGCATGGAATTAAATAAATTGTGATATTTTAGGGATTTACCCTAAATTGATTTGGAATTAATTGAGATTGAATGATTGATTGGTAGATGACCAAATATGTTTGTTTAGCATTTATAATGCTTTCATTGAATATTGAAAGTGGTCGAGTGGGGACCGTAAAGCTATTGAATTTGGAAAGTGGTCGAGTGGGACCGTAAAGCCATTGATTCTTGAAAGGGGTCGAGTGGGACCGTAAAGCCATTGAATTTGGAAAGTGGTCGAGTGGGACCGTAAAGCCATTGATTCTTGAAAGTGGTCGAGTGGGGACCGTAAAGCCTATTGAATCTTGAAAGTGGTCGAGTGGGACCGTAAAGCCATTGATTCTTGAAAGTGGTCGAGTGGGACCGTAAAGCCATTGAATCTTGAAAGTGGTCGAGTGGGACCGTAAAGCCATTGAATCTTGAAAGTGGTCGAGTGGGACCGTAAAGCCATTGATTCTTGAAAGTGGTCGAGTGGGACCGTAGTAAAATCCATTGAATATCGAAAGTGGTCGAGTGGGACCGTAAAGTAAAGCCATTAAATATTGAATGTTGTTGAGTGGAACTCGAATAGCAATAGCTTGAATGATAGGAAATGGTCGTTTGTCATGTAATCGACGAGGTCGATTGATCATTGTTTTGATTTGATGTTGTGAATTGATTGATTGAATGAGAATGACCGTGAGTGGTCTTGTTGGCTTATAATCGACTAGGTCGATTTGACCGATGCTTCAATCGGTGATATGATTGCTTAAGTGTCTATTGTGAATTGTCGCTTGCTTGTGTGGGATCGATGCTAAGGTACGTTTTCGACCTATGCGTGTTTAGGCAGCCTTTAGTATAATGGTTTACTAATCGGGCTTAGTGGGGTAGAACTCGCGAGACGTAGTCTCATCCCGGTTTGGGGAAAAACATTTCAGGACCCCGTTGAGGAGCGAGGAGGAATCGAGAAGGAGAACTCGGAGGTGAAACCACGAATAGAAGGATTTTTGGAAGAAGAAGATAATATCGAGAGAGATTTTGAGTATGACTGAAGGGATTGAGATTCCATCTTCTTTCGTGAACTCCAATTGATATAAATAGTTATGAAGTTCTCTAGTTGTTGTCATGTACAAAAGTTTGGTTATAAATTTCAATATGAAAAATATGGCCCTGCTTTTCTATCCCATCGTTTTATTGTCTGGGGATTTTAACTGCTTTCGCATGTGCTTAAAATTGAAAGGGTCGGCGATACATTGTCCTGGGATATCGCATTATAAAATCGACCAAGAGTGAAGGATGTGCACGTGCCCGAGGAGCGGGGCGTGACATCCGGTTTAAGTGGTATCAGAGCGAGGTTGAAGATTGGAGTGATAAGGAGCGATGGTTAATGGGATAGTTAGTAGGAAGGCCTTTAAATTCATGCTGATGCATGTTTGTGTTAGTTGAATGCTAAATTTGTTTGTTGTGTGTGGATCGCTCATCTTCTAATCCAAAGTGTGGATTTGGAAGACGGGTTGCGGTGTAAGCGAACCATGAGCGGCGGAGCTGAGAACTCCTAGTGAGAGGACAATGTCCCTCGTGATTCGGGATGATGCACCGACAAAGGTCGCACCGAGGTGGTTGTGGCAGAGTGTTGGCTTTGGCTGGCTCGAGTGTAAGAGTACCACCGCAAGTTGGTACTAGTGTAGCAGCGTTGAATGATCCTAAGTTCGATAGGATCATTTTGATGCTAGTGTTCCTTGGGAACTGGATGAGCTAGCAGGCTTAGGATTGAACCGCCGTCAGTGTTGCAATTGCCGTTGTCGCTTCACCTGCTGAGATCCAAAGTGGAAATGTGATCCAGAGGAGCGAGTCATTGCATTCGAGCCGAGTACGAGATCCAGTTCAGGCAGAAATGAAAATCGGTCAGGGAAAAGATCGAGGTCGAGAGTGGTTTTAGCAGACCAATGGGACAACCAGAAAGAGTGTGTGATGTCACTTGGCAGGAGATAGAAGACTCACTTGATATGTGTCGAATTGTAGAAGGAAGCGTGGATAAATCCGGTGTCCGAATATGACTAGAACCTGTTGTGATGATGACCAGCGGCCATCAGGTGAAAGACTGTCAGTGGAAGTTTAAGGTGACATAGACATCATTACTGCGGCCAGGAAAGAATGGGAGTAGATTGGACCTTGCACCGATCAAAGAAAGAATGTGTTGAAGGTGATTTTATCAAAGCAACGCAGCAGAGTTTTGTGCTAAGTTGTAGAACTTAAATTGTTGACATAAAAGTGAAAGAGAGGGAATCACTAGCCATAGTTATGCTTGATTAGTTGCTGAGGTGTGAATTTGATGTCACATGAACAGTGTGGGCTTATGGAGCGTCTTGTGATAATGAATCATGGTCATGGAGTAATCCAGTTTATTCTATTAACATGTGAAAGTGTCGAGGTTATTGGGAGTCGAAAAGAATTTTCGATTTCATTAATCTTGTTGGTGAAAGATAATCCGTTTGTTAGACGGAGGTTGCCAAGATTGATTTGACAACTGTAGTGGATGTATCAGTTGAGAAATAGAATGTGAAGAAGGTGGCCGTGATACAAAAAATTTCTAAGATGGTTCCAAAGGAATTGATTGGGTTGCCCACGCTTTAAAGAGATATAAATTGTGATCGAACTAGCATCAAGATAGAGCTACTCTCGAAGGCTTCTTACCAGTTGTTGTTGTTGCCTGAATTAGTAGAATTGAAGATACAGATGTGAAGATTGATGAATGAGGAATTCGTGTATATCATTGCATCACTTTGGGGAAACATCAGTTGTGTTTGTGAGAAAAGAAAGATGGTTTGTTGCGAGTATGCATCAACCATCGTCAACTCAATTAGGTGACAATTAAGGACAAACGTCCATTGTACAAGATCGGCGAATTGGGTGACCAAACATCAAGAGTGTTGATGTCTTCAAGGATTAACTTGAGAACAAGATGTCGTCAGTTACGAACCAAGAAGGAGGTTATACGAAAGACAGGCTGTTCGTACTCGAGAAGGTCTTTACGAGAGTATTGTAAGATCGTTTGGCCTGGTGAACACTCCAGTTGCTGTCATGGATTTGACAAACAAAATGTTCAAGGAATATCGGGATCAGTTTGTGATCGTGTTCATTAATGATATCTTAGTCTATTCGAGAAGTGATGATGAGCATGAGAATCATCTGAGAGTAGTACTCCAGATCTTAAGAACTCATTAGCTGTATGCTAGGTTTAGCAAATGCGAGTTTTGGTTGACTCGTGTTGCGTTATTAAGTCATGATTTCCGGAGGATAAATCTCCATCGACCCGAGCAAGATAGAAGCCGTGATCAAGTGGCCGAGATCAACAACAGCGTCGAGAGATCAGAAGTTTTCTGGGGTTAGCAGGTTATTACAGACGGTTTGTGGAAGGGTTCTCATCGATAGTGTCGCCTCTGACAAAGCTCACAAAGAAAAATGAGAAATTTGTATGGTCAGACAAGTGCGAGTGTAGTTTCCAAGAGCTGAAGGAAAAACTGACTACCACACCTGTGTTGACGATTCCATCTGGTCCTGGAGGATTCGAGATCTATAGTGATGCGTCATTTCGGGGATTGGGTTGCGTGCGATGCAACATGGCGAGTTGTTGCATACGCTTCCCGGCAGTTGAGACCTCATGAATTGAATTACCCGACGCATGACTTGGAACTCGCAGCCATCATATTTGCGTTGAAGATTTAGAGGCATTACTTGTGTGGGGAAAAGTTTTAGATCTTCACGGACCATCAGAGTCTCAAGTATTTGTTCTCTCAGAAGGAGTTGAACATGAGACAACGGCGATGGATGGAATTGCTGAAAAACTACGACCGTGATATTTTATATCATCGGGAAAGGCGAACAAGGTCGCCGATGGATTGAGTCGGAAGTCTTGATGGCACGAGATCTTGGTTAAGGAGTGGAACTTAATCGAAAGAGCTCGGGATTCGAATTCGAATTTGAGGTAGGCCACCTTTCTAGTCTTATGGCCACCCTCGAATTGAACCGGATGTCCAAGTTAGAATCAAAGAACTCCAACCGACAGATCCGGATGTCCAGAGAATTCTTCAAGAGGATATCGATAAAAGAAAGGCTGATTTTCAAGTTTCTGAAAAGGCTGATTTTCAAGTTTCTGATGACGGAACTCTAAGATTCCAAGGATGTTTGGTTGTACCTGACGATGTTGAGCTTAAAGAAGAAATTTTATCTGAAGCACATCGTAGCAATTACAGCGTTCATCCTGGAAGCACTAAGATGTATCAAAATTTGCGTCAACACTGCTGGTGGTCAAGTATGAAGGCGGACATTGCCAAGCATGTGGCCAAGTGTTTTGACTTGTCAGCAAGTAAAAGCCCAGCATTGCAAGCTGAGAGGATTTCTACAACCTCTCACAATCCCAGAGTGGAAATGAGAGCATATCACGATGGACTTCGTGACTGGACTACCAATGAGTCAAAGGGGAAATGATTCGATTTGGGTAGTAGTCGACATGTGTCGACAAAGTCGGCTCACTTCATTGCAATTTAAAAGGACTCGAGTCGGATAGACACGCGGCACTGTATGTACGTCAAGTGGTTCGTATGCATGGAGTGCTGGTTACGATAACATCTGATAGAGACCTGAGGTTTACTGCCGCTTTTTGAAGAGCTTGCAGAGTGCTTTAGGTACAAAGCTTCAGTATAGTACGGCATATCATCCTCAGACGGATGGCCAGTTTGAAAGGATAATTTAGACTCTTGAAGACATGCTGAGAGCATGTGTAATAGACTTCAAAGGAAGTTGGGAGGATCAGCTTCATCTAGTGGAATTCGCCTACAACAATAGTTATCAGCAGAGCATCAAGATGGCTCCATTTGAAGCGTTGTATGGCAGAGCGTGCAGAACTCCAGTATGTTGGGATGAAGTCGGAGAAAGGAAGATAACGGAGCCCGAGTTGGTTTAGCAATCGGTAGATGCCGTGGCGATGATCAAAGACAGATTGAAGACAGCGCAGAGCAGGCAGAAGAGTTTTGCAGATAAGCGCCGAAGGTCTTTGGAATTCCAAGTTGGTGATCACGTTTTTTTTTTAAAAGTCTCACCAATGAGGGGAATTTCGCGCTTTGGTAAGAAAGGCAAGTTGAGTCCGAGGTACGTAGGTCCGTTTGAGATTCTTGAAAGAATCGAAAACCTAGCGTATCGTCTTGCGTTGCCGCCAAGATTGGCGCAAGTGCATGATGTCTTTCACGTGTCGATGTTAAGGAAGTACGAGCTTGACCCGACCCACGTGCTCAATTTCGAGGAATTGGACGTGGATGACCGTGTGTCATACGTGGAAAGCCCGGCTCAGATTGTCGATAGCAAAGAGCAAGTTCTGCGTACAGAGACCATCTTGTTGGTCAATGTGGTCTGGCAACACCACGGTATTGAAGGAGCGACTTGGGAGACGGAAGAATCGATGAGACAATTGTACCCCCACCTTTTTGAACAAAGTATAATGGTTTAAATTTCGAGGACGAAATTTTTATAAGAGGGGAAGAGTTGTGACATCCTGAAATTCGATCCCGTTTCGATAAAGTGAAATGGGCATTTCATCAACGTGCCTATGGTCCTTTTTCTCTGAGCTGATCACTCATGAGTTAACTAACCTATTGGGTGAAGCCGGTAAAGGATGTATCTGCAGTAAAATCCTTAAAAGCTACTCAATTTGTTGGATTGGACTAAAATCACGTCGATCGATTTTTAACCACGAAATTGAACTCGATTTCGGGAATCGAATTTTAAGCGCGTCATAATTCTTATTTTAGGATCCTGTCTCATCGCTCGTCAATTTATTGACGAGTCCGAAATTTCAAGAAAGAAATTATCGGAAGAAAAAGATTGAAGACCAAAAAGAAAATAGAAAAGGAAAGGAAAAGAGAAAAGAAAAGAAAAAGAATAAGATCATTATTTAAATCCTTTTCTCTCTCTCCCTTTTCTCTCTTTTTCTCTCTCTTCTCTCTCCTTCCCTCTTTTCCCTCGTACGATTTCCCCTCCCCACCGAACACTCTTGCCAAGTTCAAATTGGCTTCCTCTTTCTTTTCTTTTATTTCTTTGACCAGTCAAACCCTTCTCTTTCATCTCATCTCTCTCTCATCTCTCTCTTTCGCACCCTCTCTCCCTCGGCTCTCTTTGCTGTGCGAACAGAACCGAAAGGAGAAACTTGAGCGGAGGAGCTCGCCGAAGCCGTCACCGCCCCGCACACCGCCGCCGGACGCCCAGCGATCGCCGCCGTCCGCACCGCCCGCGCGCACGCGGCGCATCCCGCCGCTCGTCCCTCGCGTCCCCGCCGCCTAGCAACTCCGTCCAGCAGCCGTTTGGCCTCTGTTCAGCCCCCATCCGGCCATCTCCGGCCGCCGTTTGAGCTCGCCGGACCTCCACCGGCCTTCCCCGCGCCTTGCCGCCCTTGCTATGGTTGTGGGTTGCTGTTTTGTGTGTTTTCCAGCCATTCCAGCCACCCCGCCGAGTGGGTATCCAGCTGGTTCGAGCTCGTTTTGGGCCGTTTCCGGGCCCCGAACCCGAGCCGTGCTTTGGGAAGAATCGTTCCTCGCGTCGCCCCGTCGGATTGATCCGATTTGCGCGCGATTTGGTGAGTAATCTCACTAATCTTGGATTAGTTGACTAATTATGCTTTAAGGTTGGTTTAGTTTTAATTAATTATGTTTAGGTTGTTAGATTAGAATAAATTAGCAATTATTAGTCAATTGTGATGCGTTTTAGATAAATTGATTGTGCAATTAACAAGTAGACGTGGTCTACTATTTATTGGAAGCATCTCGGGAATTTTCCGACCCCTAATTGGGCTTCAATTTGATGATTCGGGCCTAAGTGGAATTTTTGGCATTTAAATATTAATTTTCGGAATTAAATTAAATAATTATTTAATTTCCGAAAATTCAAGGAGATGGCCCGTGACCGGAAAATTATGCTGATGACTGTGGTGAAGTCTGTTTATTTAATCGGGCTTTATTTTGAGCCAAATGGGATTTTTAATATTAATTATTTAATATTCGAAATTAATTAATTAATTATTTATTTTCCGAAAATTCAACTGAGATGGTCTGGAACCGGAATATTGTGCTGATGACCGTGGTGAAGTCCTTTTATGTAATCGGGCTTTATTTTGAGCTAAATTGAATTTTTAATAATAATTATTTAATTTTCGAAATTAATAAATAAATTAATTATTTTTCGGAAATTAAGATTTTGATGGCCGACGGACCGAAATCTCGTGCTGATCGTCGTGGCACAGTTTATTTATTTATTTGAGCTCTACGTTGCATGGAATTAAATAAATTGTGATATTTTAGGGATTTACCCTAAATTGATTTGGAATTAATTGAGATTGAATGATTGATTGGTAGATGACCAAATATGTTTGTTTAGCATTTATAATGCTTTCATTGAATATTGAAAGTGGTCGAGTGGGACCGTAAAGCTATTGAATTTGGAAAGTGGTCGAGTGGGGACCGTAAAGCCATTGATTCTTGAAAGGGGTCGAGTGGGACCGTAAAGCCATTGAATTTGGAAAGTGGTCGAGTGGGACCGTAAAGCCATTGATTCTTGAAAGTGGTCGAGTGGGACCGTAAAGCCATTGAATCTTGAAAGTGGTCGAGTGGGACCGTAAAGCCATTGATTCTTGAAAGTGGTCGAGTGGGACCGTAAAGCCATTGAATCTTGAAAGTGGTCGAGTGGGACCGTAAAGCCATTGAATCTTGAAAGTGGTCGAGTGGGACCGTAAAGCCATTGATTCTTGAAAGTGGTCGAGTGGGACCGTAAAGCCATTGAATATCGAAAGTGGTCGAGTGGGACCGTAAAGCCATTAAATATTGAATGTTGTTGAGTGGAACTCTGAATAGCAATAGCTTGAATGACCGGAAATGGTCAGGCTGTCATGTAATCGACGAGGTCGATTGATCATTGTTTTGATTTGATGTTGTGAATTGATTGATTGAATGAGAATGACCGTGAGTGGTCTTGTTGGCTTATAATCGACTAGGTCGATTTGACCGATGCTTCAATCGGTGATATGATTGCTTAAGTGTCTATTGTGAATTGTACTGCCTTGCAGGTGGGATCTGATGCTAAGGTACGTTTTCTGACCTATGCGTGTTTAGGCAGCCTTTAGTATAATGGTTTACTAATCGGGCTTAGTGGGGTAGAACTCATTTGAGACGTAGTCTCATCCCGGTTGGGGAAAAACATTTCAGGACCCCGTTGAGGAGCGAGGAGGAATCGAGAAGGAGAACTCGGAGGTGAAACCTGAATAGAAGGATTTTTGGAAGAAGAAGATAATATCGAGAGAGATTTTGAGTATGACCTGAAGGGATTGAGATTCCATCTTCTTTCGTGAACTCCAATTGATATAAATAGTTATGAAGTTCTCTAGTTGTTGTCATGTACAAAAGTTTGGTTATAAATTTCAATATGAAAAATATGGCCCCGCTTTTCTATCCCATCGTTTTATTGTCTCGGGGATTTTAAGCGCTTTCGCATGTGCTTAAAATTGAAAGGGTCGGCGATACATTGTCTGGGATATCGCATTATAAAATCGACCAAGAGTGAAGGATGTGCACGTGCCCGAGGAGCGGGGCGTGACACTTCTACTGCTTCAAATAGTGTAATTCTTTTGATATTTGATCTTCTTTAAGGTTTGGGATCCTCTAAAGTTCGGCGTAATTTATCCGGCTCTCTCTCTCTAATTTTCCTCGTCTCTCTCTCTCTCGCATTAGACACACAGCACAGAAAACACTTGCAGAACACGAAACAGAGTACCATCGGCGAGCGGTTCGTCCTCTCCGACCCTCAGCCGATTCTCGACACGCCGCCGTCCGATTGCTCACGTCCCAACGCCACCCCAGCCGCATCACCTCAGCCCGTCTCTGTGTCTCTGTGTCTAGGGGCCTTAGGCTACGAATCTAGGCTCGCGACCCCGGATCTGGAGCTTCAAGCCCAGAGCAGCGGTCGCTAGCCTCGGGCAGTGGTCGCTGAGACTCTCCTGTCTTCCGTGACAGAGGGACAAGAACACGGAAAGAGGGCGCACCAACTGCGCTAGGACAGGCGATGGTGGCGGGGACATGGCAGCAGGGGGAACAGATGAGGGCGGCCGCGGGGCAGCGGCAAATGCGGGGGGAAGTGGAGAGAGGGGTGAGGGAAATTTGGGTTTGAGTTTTGAGCCTAGGCATTTTCTTATTTTTCAAGTAAAATTTAACAAAAATTCTAGAAACTATAAAAGAAAATTAAAAAAACTTGAAACTTTGAATTCAAAAATTGAGATATTGGTTAAAAGAAAAGGTGCACAATATTCAAATATAATAAGTTTCTTCGATATCAAAAACTGTCATAATACATTAAAACCACATGTACTAATCTATATCCTATGTCTATTGGATATAGTTTAAGCTGGGTTTAAGAGAGAGTTTCCTTCTATGCTCACTAACGTGGGAGGTAACATTGCTCTATCATTGCCACATGGCATAGTTGTGTCATACGACCCGTATTCAGTCAATTCTCGTTTTAGTGATTTGTCCTTTATCTTGAAATACATTTTTAACAAATATATGTTTGTTTACAAAAAATCATGATGGCAAAGTTATCAACTTAATTTAAAAGTTTAAATTCTAATAATTTGAAATTCGAAAAAATAACACAAAAATAAAATATCTTGAAATAAACATTTTAACTAGCATATATTATCAAATGCAATTCATGATCAAACAAATATCCATTTGGTTTAAAGTATGAGAATTATAAGTCATTAAATCAATGACACAAATAATGCAAGTTATTGTCATTATAAACCATGGTATTAGTCTGTATATAATTACGTAAATAATACGTCTAAACCATAGATAAGCTACTCCTAATTGGAAATACATATCATTTCATATCGTGATCTAACTTCATATGGTATTAGCTTACACTTGGCAATATGGATTAGGCTATCACTCATGAAAGACTCATGCGAATGGCACCCTCATGTTTAGACCAATTTTAAGGATTCTGTAGTTCTAGATAACAGACTATATCCTCTTAAGAAAAAGATTAACTTAAAAATCTATAGAAGTATATTTTCGTGGACTTCGGCTTTCCAATTCGGGCGGGAAGTTAAGCTCCCATGTTCCACCCCCGTTACTGTTAGTTGGAGGGTCTTTTGTATAGCTGGCATGCCTCTGCTTCTTGTTGAGGTTTTGAGCTATCAGTCTCTCACGGACGCAGACCCAGACTAGAATTACTTAGAGAGTAAGAATTGTAGAGAAAGCTTTCTCTACTGATTTCGCCTTCCCTTTCGACTAAAGAGGGATCAGCTATATACATACAAAAGCTGGTGCCTGTGGGATGTTGCCCAGCTCACTTCTACATTTACCAGCGGACAATAACAAAAGTTAGCTGCCTACGCCTGTACATATAAGACATTATACCCCGTCTAACCCATGGGGATTATCCTTTCTTATCCATGCATTTTCTCTTCTTCTGAGAAAATTAGTTTTTGACGTCTTGTACTACTGAGTGCTGACGTAGTAGTCACTCATCTGAAGGCTGGCCTTGGGTCTTTTCTTCTAAATTGGGCGTGATTATTTCGTTCCCTTTCCTCTTCAAGTCGCTGATCTTGGGTTTGGGAGATCGTCCAGACTTCAAAAACATCAGCCCTGAAATATAAGCTCTGTCATTTTCTCTCTCGAACTTCTTTTTATTTAAAGCTCATATAACCCTTGAGAATGATGATGAAAATTCTTCCATCACCTCGCAGATAATACTATTGTTTGTTGCCTATTGCATGCTCTAGGACGGCTTTAATTCGATTTCAGTGGCTTTAGTGATAAAAATAATATGTCTCACTGCATTTTTACGTTTCTCTTGGTTTTGTTTGGTTCTGCAAGTAGTTGAATTTCCCAGATCTGTTAGACATGATCTATTTCCTTTCATCAGCCAGTTCCATTCATCGTGCTGGTAACAATCACTATAGAAAATCTAGGACCATATCCTAAGCAGCTTCAAGCATGTAGTACCAACGGTTAAACTTTACTAACAAGGTGTAGATAGCCTCTGTCAATGTTGATCGAGTCTGCAAACCCTGCTTCTACAAGCGGAAGTCCAGTTCTGCTACGCTTGTGTGAAGTTTCTAGCTTAGTCATCCTTGTCCTTCCCAGTGGAGATAAGGATTTAGAGCAGAGAGTTCCTCTAAAGAAAAGTGTCTTTTTGAGCCTATTATAATTCTTCATTAACGTCAAATCTCCAGGTAGTAGAGCTTTAGAGAATACGCACCTTAACTTTCCATTATTCAAGGAACTCTTCTCCGATTTTTTAGCAAAATTTTAACTCAACTTCTACAATCTTTATGTGTAAAGCAGGATCTTTTATGAACCATTGAAGTTGCTGGAAATCTCTTTCTCAAGTCTGACTAGCAACTCTGCATAGATTTTAGTACCGTTCCCATGAAGGCCGTGATTGATGGAATCAATATGTAGATGTCAAACTTAACATATTCAAATTTTTTATTTTCGAGGTTTTTATCACCAGATTCAATGTCAAAATCTTCAGGAATAGGATTATGATTCTCAGGAATATTTTCCTCGTGATTATTTTATAGCCATCTGGTACAAACTTTCCAAGAGCTTCATTGTCAAGACCTTGCTCCCATAACTTTACTGAAGCCATATATGCCAGATAGTTCACCTAAAAAACACATAACCATTTCTGAATCAGATTATACTTGGTGTGTGCGTTTGTTTGCCACACATATCATCTTCTACCTGATTTTAATCTTCAAGGATATCTCCTTTAATTCTTTTGGGACTTAATCAAAAGAGGCTTGTGAACCTCGACTGTCTTTTCAACCAACCAGTTCATTCTCTTGGTAAGTCTCTCACAGTATTCATTCACCACATTCATTGAACGGATGATATTAAGGCTTTTTTCCAATCCTCTATGATTCTAAAATGAGAAAAAATAACTGTCTTTTGCATGGCCAACTACTATTTGATTTCGTTCTAATAGAAGCATAGCTTTTGCTCTCATTCTCCTTCTGTCTCTTTGAGCACTTCTTCCTTGGATGCCCCTCTTGCTTGCATACCCGAAAATTTTTATTTCTGCTGGAGGATTTATCTGCACAGCAAGACAATTTACGAGAGAGAGAGAGAAGCAGCTAAGATTTTTTATCTGGAGGAATATATTCTATGTCAAAGTTGTAATAACTATACCATTCTTGTATACTTCTTTCAGATTCAGATACAAGAATCTTTCGACATATTCAGAGTTGGTTCTCATTACAAACCTTTTTGGGGTAAGGAATATGTAAAAAAGAGGGATAATATGGAGCGGACCGGTGTGTCCAGCCCACTTAGCAGAATTTTCAGCCCACCTTCTTGTGTCTTTCTAGGCTCAATTTTCTTTCTTTCTTTTAGGCCCAATACTTCTTTTTCTCACCAATCGACGACGCCATCCCGTTTTCTCGGCGACCGTACGTCAGCTCACCACTTGCCGTTGGCGACCTCACGTCAGCTCACCACTTGCCGTTGGCGACCTCGAGGAGCGACGACCGACGATTTTGATAGATAGATTCGGTAGCCTTTCGTCGAAATCAACCTCACGGAGCTTCGTCTCTCCAAATTCGATACGCTTACTCCAAAGATGGTGGAGCGAGCGATTGCAGGGCCTAAAGAACCGATCAATGGCGGTCGGCTAAAGCAACAAACGGAACGAACGCGACGATGATGGAAATCCATCAACCAGTAGTTTCATACCCGTCCTTGTGATTTCATCATCAAGATATCTCTGCCGCCGATGCTTTTTCTCTCCAGCCTTGTCGCTGGTCTTACGATCTTGCTATCTGCTCGAGATGAATCATCGTCTTAGCAGTCGCCTTTGTCTCGCTTCGGTTCATTCAATACACTCAATTTGATGAAATGGCACAGTGAAGGACTGATCGAGACTCTTTTGATGAAATAGCATTCACCCGTTTTATATCTACTTAATCAAATCCTCACTTTGTTTTCATGAAACTTTGATTTTCTTTGAATTGCTGGATCAATATGTCAAGTACTATTCCGGTTTTTTTCAGAGTTGAAGCGGAGCTTATAAAGGAAATTGTGAGCAAGATCTCTATGCAGATTGACCAAAGACCCGTACATGTTGCTGAGCATCTGATTGGGATACATCCTCGATTGATAGAGCTGAATTCAATGTTAAAACTTGGGTCTGATAAGGATGTTCGCATGATAGGATTATGGGGACCGGGAGGCATAGGGAAGACAAGTTTAGGTTTAGCCCTATACAATAATATTTCTAGGCAATTTGAGGGTTCATGTTTTTTGGCGGATGTTTGCAAAGCTTTGGAAGGTCCCAAGGATTTAGCTGCTTTGCAAAAACAATTGTTGTCTGACATATTACCGGGACGAAGGTTAGTGGTATCTGATGTTCATAAAGGTATTAGTTTAATGCAAAATAACCTTTACCGCAAGAAAGTTCTCATTGTTCTCGACAATGTCACGACGAAGTCGGTTAGATGCTTTAGCTAGAGATTTGAAGTGGTTTGGTGCGGGAAGCGGGATCATCTTTATAACGAGAGATAAGCATTTGCTAATTTATCATAGGATAGATGAAGATTATATCTATGAAGTTAAACCTCTAGAGAATTGCGATGCTTTTGAGCTTCTCCGTAGACATGCTTTTCCGAGTAACAACAGTATAAGGAGGGATCTTGTGGATAAGGTTTTGCATTATGCTAATGGACATCCTTTAACACTTAAGGAATTGGGTTGTTCCTTGTATCGTAGAAGTGAAGGTGAATGGGAAAGTTTACTGCGTATTCTCGCCAAAATTCTTAAAAAGACCAGCAATGATACTTTTAAGTGGAGCTACGATGGACTAGATGACAATGCAAAGGAAATCTACCTTGATATTGCTGTTTCTTCACGGGGTACTCTAAAGAGTATATTATGAAAGTTCTTGACTCCTGTGGGTTTGAACCTACTATTGGAGTAAAAGTTCTTGTTGAGAAGTCCTTGGTAACTGAACAGAGAGAGACCCTACAGATGTGTAACATGATTCAATTGATGGCCATGGATATCATTAGACAAGAACATCCCAATGATCCTGGAAGTCGTAGTAGGTTATGGCTTTTTGATGATTTTCGTAATGTTTTGTCAAGGCATTTGGTAAGATTTGCTGGTGTTGATATTGATTTTGCTCTCATTATTTAATTTTGTATATTAATTGCACTGCAAATTCTATAAATACAGGTAACAGATGCATTACAGTCGATAGTTTTAATTTTACCTGAGCCAGAGAAGATAAACATAGGTCCTAATGCTCTTACAAATTTGAGAAGGTTGAAGAAGCTCATCATGAAGAATGTGCATAACTCTTTCCAAGATCCTATCTATCTTCCTAATGAACTAAAATGGTTTGAATGGCCTGAATGTTGTCCTTGCATCCCAGAATCTTCCTCTGGTCCTGAGGAGTCGGCTCAACTTGATTTGCACGAAAGCAACATCCAAGCACTGAATAAGCAATTTGAGGTGCGCATTTAAATGAATAGTCTTTATTTCCTTATCTTCTACATATCCATATCTATTTGCATATGAATATGAATATGCATGTGTATTACTTAGAACTTTGAATGCAACAATTACTAACTCTGATGATGCTCGTTAATGTGCTTAAGAAACATCCGCATCTATTTAATTGTTTATATTTGATTAAAGCATTAATTACAGGATGTCGATCTACTACATGAACCAACATAAGTTGAATCCTCCCGTTTTAGGGGAGTATTAAGCACTTTCCCATGAGAATCTTGATGTTGATTTGAACAAAATGTATTCAAGAAAAAAGTCCAATCTCGTTTTCAATATATTACAAGTACTGAAACTTAAAAGAACAATGAACAGAAAGCATCGATAACTCTTGAGTACCAAAATTTGGAAGAAAAACTTATCGGTGATATAATTTGACCATTGAATGATGAATGTGCTTACATTTTTAATAAACACAAATGGCGATTTAATTTTTATTTTTATTTTTGAAATGATAAGACTCTGAAAATGTTATTCAAGATTCTATATTGTATAGTAGACGCAGGCTGACTAGATTCTTTTCAAAATTGTGTGCGGAAAGAGAAAAAGAATTTTCTTGTTATCCGCCTAATCATGAAGTGAGTTTGCATTAAATGCTTTTGATTGAACCTCTCATTGTTCTCTCCAATAGTATGTAGCCAAAAATGAAATGACATGTAGAAAGTGTGTAGTGAAGAATTTCTATAGGAAGCTAGTCCTACTTAAATTGGTCCAAGCTTGACAACTCTCAAACAATGACGAAAAGGTCCCATGTCTCTTTCGGTTGTGCCAACCTAACAGACGATTTCCGATAACTATTTCTTTATATTTAGAGGGAAGAAAGAAGCAAAATTGCAAGAATTTTAATTGATGACAAGTTCTATCTCAATCCGAGGAATCTCTCCTTCTGCTTCCCAATATGTAACTCATTCCCCTCCTTTTGAACATCGGTCAGTGCCTTTAATCTATTTCATCCTGATGTCAGAAATCACAGGATAGAAAGCGACTCTTCTCATCCCCTTATTAGGACATCCTCTTGCCTTAGCGGTAGAACAACTAGGGAAATAGATTGATGATCCAATTCTATCTCTCGCTTTTGAAAAAAAGGCTTGTGGAGTGCGACTCCATTGAAGAGCCTTACTCTATAGATATGCTAGGGTGCTGGGTCTAGCACTTGGGCCACCTTCTCATGAAAATTTCAACGCCAAGGAAAAAGAGGGAAAAAAAAAGGAAGAAAAGAAAAAAAAGAAAAAAGAAAAGGAAAGTAAAAAATTTAAAAATCGATTTTTAAAAAATAAAATATTAAAAAAATATTAAAAATGAGTGCATGCAAGAAAAGATTTTCCTTACTGAATGGCAAAAAATATTTTTCAATTCATTTTCAAATTTTAGTCAAACATTAGAAAATACAATTATTTTCCAGGAAAAATGATTTTTAGAAAACTAATTTTCATAAATGTCACATTTTCTGCAAAATGAATGGAGCAATTCATATCCTTTTACATGCTCGAAATATTGCATATACTTATATTATTATTCAATAAACATTGCAATTTTTATGTCTTTTGGTTACTTTAAATTAGAGAGTAAATCTCCAAGATGAGGTCTGGATAAACTTTAAACAAAGTTTCACGTAATCTCTAGTGTAGAATTTGATTAACGTGGATATTTATTTTGTTATTGTTTTCTGCATATATCATATTTCTCTTGTGAGAAATTCACTTCGGTATCAACAATCAAAACAATACAAACACACAGGCATCTTACTAGTTTTCTATAAAACATTGGTAACTTTAACTTATTGGTAAGTTACTTAAACATATGGGTAAATTATTATATTAGTTGGTAATTTAAAACTATCAAGTAACTGATCTTAAGTGTGTTGTTAACTTACCAATGCATTGCTTCTGGTCAAAGTTTTGTTAGCCATGTAATTTGATAGTTACTAATGTCTTTCACCTTTTACCAGCACGTAACAGTGATCCGATTTTTGCACTATGGAACAGCAGAATCGTCCTTTTGTTATATGTTTAAAAAAACTATGAGGAAAATCTATTCGATCGTGGACAAATAGAAGTAGTTACTTGTTCATCAAAGTTTTCCGATGATGCTTATGAGTTATGATGTGTGAAAAATTTTATATATAAAATGCCAGTATATGGACACACCACTAGCTTTTTATAAAAAATCAGAGACAGTTTTGAATTGAAAATTTGTCATAGATTTTCTCTTTTGTCCAGAATGTCTATCCTTATTGGTTTCATTGTTCTGGCAGGATTCTAAAAAATTGGAGTCCAATAACTTCAGTGAAGGCCCGTCACTGGTTTATATGCCGAACTTCCTCGGTGGAAGATTCCCTGATATTCTGGAAAAAATGCGAGCATTGCAAAGTCTTGTTCTTCATGGGCGTTCTATTGAGGAACTCCCTGCATCCATAGAAAACCTTGTCTCTTTCTATAATTTGTCCAATATGACACCAAATCCTTAAGGTTGCGTTTGGTCGTCCAGATTTTTAAATGGGATAAAACTGGATAGGATAGGATAAGAAATCCATGGATTTCTTCATATCCCATCAACTGTTTGGTGAACTACGGGTTTAAAGTCGGATATCCCCATATCCTATCCAATCTACTGTTTGGTGAATTACGGACTTAAAGTCAGATATCCTCATATATTATCCAATCTATCGTTTGGTGAACTACGGATTTAAATTTGGATATTTTAAAAACAATAACATTAGGCAAGTACAAATTTGCACGTTTAATATTCACAAAATCATCCAAAACAATATATCTTTTTCAAATTAATAGATTCTCATCGAATTTCATGATTACGCATCGTAATAATCTTTTTCGTTCCTTTGAAATAATCTTTTGGATACCCCTTCAAGAATAACCTCAATTTCAATATATTCACTTTGAAACATAAATTCTTTTTTCTCTGTTACAAGTTTTTCATTTGTTTCCATTTTTGTTACAGGTCCAATACCGAACCAAACAAATGTCCAACTAGAACAAAGCATAAAGTCCAAAGTTCATTCGCTTTTTTTTTTTTTCCAACTGTCATGAGGATGCAATGACAATTAATCACGTTAACAAGATCATGAAAATTTAATGATAGAGATAGCATAGTACTTCAAATTTAAAATGATAAAGTCATAATTCAAACATTATATAGGAAATATGTCTCAATAATGACAAACTAGCACCATATTACACGTCTAATAGAAATGGAAAAAAAAAAATAAACATCTTATAATGCAAGTTTTGCAACAATGGAAAACAAATGATTTTTTTAAAAATATAAAATCATACAACTCCTCCATGTCCTTGACTTGCATTCCACTCATCAAACATTTGTACTGCCAAATTTTGCCTCCATGTTGCCCAATGATCCGACGGCTTGACAACATCAATTGTTTCCACATCTTTAGTAGTGGTAGCAACTTCATCTAACTGTGCCTCGATTGGATCAATAGCCATTTCTCTTCTTATCAAGTTGTGCTTAAGGCAACAAGCTATGATTATTCGACCTTGCGTTCTAATTGGATAAAAGATGGACTCCTAAGAATAGCCCACCGTAACTTAAGTAGACCGAAGCATCTTTTTATGACATTTCTAGCTTGAGAATGCTTCAAGTTGAAGTACTCCTCGGGTGAATTTGGTGTATGACCTTCTGTCCACTCAGATAGATGGTATCGAGTACCTCTATAAGGAGCAAGAATGCCCTCCCCATTTATGTATCCAACATCTACAAGATAATAATTACCTAATAACAAATGATGATATTATGAATTGTCTTAGAACCTTTAAAACCTACAATACGTAGAATGCAATATATTGATAAAGGCTTAATCTTACCAACGGGGATCTTTAAACCATTGGGTTTAACTATAGCATCTTGAAGCACTCTAGAATCCGCTGCTGAGCCTTCCCATCCTAGTAAAACATAAACGAATCTCATGTCACATGAGCAAACTCCTAATACATTGGATGCAATATCACCCTTTCTATTTCGGTACGTCGGTTTATCAACCTCTGGAACACGTACCCTTATAAATGTGCCATCTAATGCTCCTAAGCAACCCTAGAAACATAAAATTAATAAAATAACATTCTCTGTAAAGTGTTAAATTAGTCCATTAAAGAGCATAACAAACATACCTTAAACCACTTCCATCTCTCGTCGGCACATTCTTCTAGAACTGGTTCAAGTGAGACAAGAAGCACACTATGCATTCTTATCACCGCATTTAAAACTAAGTTAAAATACCTACTTATTGTCTCCCCAGACCTCATAAATCTGAACTTGATGACTCGATTTTTCATGTGATGGGCAAGTATATGTAGAAACATGGCCATTTGTTCTTCTATAGTTACAAGTCCATCTTCTTTAAGCCCACCAATTGTACGTGCCAACTCGCATAGTAGAGTAAATGTACGTCTATCCATCCTAAGTTGTTCCACACAATTCAAGTCATTGCTCTTAATGAGGCGGTCAAGGTGATCTAAACAAGCTTGGATTTACGCGATGGTGTGTGAGAGACGATAAGAATGTGTGCGTAGGCAAGCTCCATGCTGGTGCATTGAACTACTTCCCTCACTTTCGATTAGTTGTTGCTCCACAAGCTAAACATTGGATGCAAGACGTGGGTTCTGTGTTGCATACCTATTGCGACGGAAATGTGTGCCTCCGATCGTCCCTTCCATCACGATGTCCTCTCGGATGCTCTAATAAATGTTCGATCCTTCAATATATGCTTGCGATAGTGCCTTTCAGCAGTAGTGGACACTACTAGCATATACATCATACACAAAAGCAACATTTGGAGGCTCATTTCCTCTAATATAAGAATGGTGAAAATTTCCTCTCTATCATTGTGATCCATTTCTAATCAGAAAAAAAAATAATAACATTAGACAAGTACAAATTAGTAGATTAGAGACTTCGAGCATTGAAATATGCTAGACTAGGTTTTTGATCTATTAAGAAATATTCTAAGCTTCTTCTGTTTTGGGTATTTGCCCCTTTCGACTAGATTTCCAATCGGGATTATATCGAATCAACTAAGTAAAATGAGATGCTCCCATCTGCCTATGAAATTGGCTTAAATTCAGATATCTCTTTGGTAATAAACAAATAATAATCCTATTGACTACATACAATATGGTCCCAACGGATCACGACCCATTAAAAATAGGAACTGACTACATATACATAGGTAACAATTTGTGCTAAAAACCAAACTCACACCACACAGCATCAATCAAACTAGCATTGGACTCCACATCACACAACAGAGGATGCCTAGCCTCAACTTACACTACTTCAACACCAATTTGCCAAGATTAGATTTAACGAACAAAGAGAAGTTGAGAAAAGATTCATATTGCACTGATTTAGCACAATCCCGTGACAGCAAAGATGAATTGAAGCTTTTCAACCAAAATTGAACCCATAAACCAAAACCCCAACCACTCTCCATATCCTAGAATCACGTTACTTCCATACCAAAAGACTCAATAATATTGGGACTCACTTGGGCATGGAGGGAAAACAAGAAACAGACCAATTGGACCCAGAAACCAAACCCCTGACGACAAAGATGAAACCTTTCAATTAAAATTGAAACCTTTCGGATTGCAACCAAAGACAAGTTGAAAAAGGATTAGACTTAAGTAACAAAGACAAGTTGAAAAAAGATTCGGATTGCACTAATTTAGCACGATCCCCTGACGACAAAGATGAAACTTTTCAACTAAAATTGGACCCAGAAACCAAACCCCAGCCACTCTCCACATCCCTTAAAGAATCATGCACCATACCAAAAGACTCAATAATTCTTCCACTTGTCGGGACTCACTTGGACATTCAGAAAAAGAGCAACGAGAATCACAACAAGTCAAGATCAAGCACGATATAAGTAGAATAAGACAAGCACAACTACTTTAGAAATCAACGTTAGAGAGAGAATGATTATTTACCTTTGAAAATTCGTCGCTTTCGTAAAATTTCGATGAGAATCGGATTTTTTTATCTGGTTTATATCCCGTCTATATCCGACCTTATCCTATCCTAGACAGCTACCAAACACGGGATATGACAAAATATATCCTATCCTGGTTTTTATCACGGTCGACCAAACACAGCTTAAGTTTGGTGGGTGAGAGCGAGAGAGCCTTGTTTACGGGGGTTGGCTGGTGGTTGGTTCGTCTTTTGGTTGTGGTTACTAGGGGTGTCAGAAAAACCCGACCTAACCCGACCCGAACACGAAACAAGTATAATACATGTTTTGTGTTCAGGTCGTGTTCGAGTAACAAATATAAAACAAGCAAAAAATTGTGTTTCGGGTTGGGTCAGGGTTCGAACATTGTTTGACCCGAAACACATTAATTCTAAATAGAAACACGAACACTTTAGCCCCAAACACAAACAGGCAAACACAAGCACTGAAGCACATACCTCGTCGGCTTCGCTTTCTTCTCCGACGAGTGCGCCTTCTCGTGGAGTCCGTTGCCGCCCTCCGATCGACACGCCTCCACCTCACCGTCGCCGTCGCCACCCTCGCCTCCACCTCGCCGACGCCGGAACCCTAGCCGCCGCGTGCGGCAGACCATCGTCGACAGCTCGGGGGACCGGGTTCGCTCGGCGCTCGCTTCTCGCCTCGTTTCCAAGTCCGGCGGGTGAGGAGCCCCCCCTCCGAGATCCACGCGCCTTCTCCCCTCGATTGGAAACATTTTAAGGGGAATTTATTACTTCTTGCCATGCGTTTTTGTTGTCTGCTGATTTTCCTGTTCCGCATGCATCCCCAAGCGTCGGTCGACATCGCTCGTCCCGCCATCGAAGCGGCCCTTGGTTGGCGGAATCCAGGTTTGTCTTTGGAGTCAATTCGAGCACTTTGAATGCCTCGCGTGCACCGAATTGATGTTCGCAGCATTGGGAAGTGGATTTGTTACATGAACTTTGCAGCCGACATGAGCGGGTGGTTAAGATGCGCGATTGAAAACTTTGAACTTGGCCCATATCCACCTCGCTGTTGTATTTCTTTTGTAGCTTCATGCGAATTCTGCCTTGTTATATTCTTGCTTCAATCGGGTGAACTGATTTTAAGTTTCCGATTCTAGTGCACCCGCAATTTTCCGACTCATCTTAACTTTGACAGCTTCTTGGGGGAGTTTGCTGATTTTCTCGTATGCAAATCATGAGTTTTGACAGCTCCTAAGGTGTCGGTATTTTAATTTTTTTCGCAAAATCCATGTTCCATATCTGTCTGCTAGCTGCTGCTGCTGCTGCCACCGCGTCAAAGTAGTTGTTACTTGGAAGGCACAAGCAATTGCTCCATCATGCGTTTTTGTTGTCTGCGATCGGCTATGGAGATTTTTCATATAATGCCGAGAGAAGAATTGTGTTTCACACAATGCCCTTTTGGCAGGACTTTGTGAAAATGGCAAAGCTTTTGAAGTGCTAGATTTATTTATTAGTATGGTGGAGGAGGGCTTGGAGTTGTGACTACACCTTAACTACTGTTGCTAAGGCTTGTGGGTTGCTTGGGGAAGGAAACTTAGTGAGCTGTTGCAAGGGTTTATTATCAAGTTTGGTCTCCTGGCCAATGCTTGTGTGGAAGCAAAGCTTTGCTTGATATGTGCATTCATTGTGGGAGGATGGTGGCTGCTGGAAAAATGTTCAAACGATGGCCTTTTGAGTGGGATAGCTCTATTATTTGTACTTCTATGATATGTGGGTATGCACGTAATGGGCTGCCGGATGAGGCAATATCACTATTTTGCCATTGTAAAGTAGAAGGGAGCATAATTCTTGATGAAATTGCATCAATTTCAATACTTGGTGTTTGTGGAACTTTAGGGTATTATAGGATGGGTGAGCAAATTCACTGCCATGTCTTAAATCTGGATTATTTTCAGATTTAGAGGTAGCAAATGCATTGATCAGTATGTACTCAAAGTGTTGGAATATGGATGCTGCTAAAAAAGTCTTTAACATTATGCCTGCACATGATATAGTTTCATGGAATGGCTTGATTTCGGGGTTCATTATTCACAAGCGGGAGATGATGCCCTCATGTCTGGTCAAACTTACACAATGCGGGGATAAAACCTGACAAGATTAGCATCCTTTTAGTTATATCAGCTTACAAATATACAAGTTGCTCACTTAGCTTTTCAATTCACTGCTTCATGTTTTATGTATCGGATTTTGGCAATAACTATTTAAAGCCAACGAATGCAAGTCAAAACATGCGGTATATGCTGCTAAGCTAGTTCGTGGATTTGGGTTTCCTTGTGATGTATTAGATTTGTCGATTTGTTCAAATAATTTGCTTCTTTTAGACAGATTATGTGACCATAAGAAACTTTTTGAGGTGATGATAAGAGACTGTTATCTATTGTGAACTACTGATTTCTGCATACACTAAAGATGATTGTACTAAAGAGTATGATTTTGCCTTTAGCTTCTCATATCACCATCTCTTTTAGGGGTGAGCGTGGTTCCGGGTAGGGCGGGAACCGGAACCGAACCGGAGGAGGGTCCGGTTCGGTTCCGGTTCGAAGAGGCCGGTTCCAGTTCCGGTTCCTTTTTTCGGGAACCGGCGGTTCTCGGTTCCGGTTCCGGTTCCCATAGGAAAGGAACCGGAGGAACCGGAACCGGCCAAGTTATAAAAAAAAAAAACCCTAGCCCGCCCCCACGTGATTTCATTTTCCCCCCTCTCGCCGATTCTTCCCCCTTTTCCCTTTCTTTTTCTCTCTCTCTCTTTCTTTTCTCCCCTTTTTCCTCCTCACGTCACTTCCTGCCTTCCCCAAACTTTTTTCTTTTCTTCTCTCTCTCCTCTTTCCTCCTCTCTAGGCCGAAACCCCCCCTTCTTCTTCTTCTTCTTCCATCCTCTCTTTTTGAGGGGCTCCTTTTTGGCCAAGGGAGAGAGGGACCAAGCAAGGGAGAGCGACAGAGAGAGGGAAAGCAAGGGGGTTTCTGGTTTTTCCGTAGATTTTGGGCTGAGAGAGAGATGATCTCGAGGGAGAGAGATCGAGAAGGAGAGTTCGGTGCGATTGAGGGAGAGCGGGAGAGGTTCAGCCGTGCATGGGCTCGGTTAGAGAGCGAGACCGAGAGAGAGACCAAGGGAGTGAGAGAGAGTGAGTAGTCCGCTTCGTCGTGTGAGAAAGTAGTAAGAGACTCGCGTGCCGGAGGCCAGCCCACCGACCACCGCCCGCCACGGCACCGCGCCGGCCCGGGTAGGCCTTTCTTCATCTGTACGTGCCTTGTTTTGGGCACGCGGGGTCCGAGTTCGCGGCCGTTCAGCTTATGTGAACTCGGCCTGCCCGGTTCTCCGTTGACGCTGATGTGCATTCGGGTACGCTTGTTGTGTGTGCTAGACTCGCTAGTATGCCTATAAAGAGTCTTCGTTCGGGCTTAAGCGGGGGTGAGCACCGGGAACCTGCCTGCCCGTCGCCGACGCCACTCGCCCTCGACGCCGCGGCTGGACGCGGTTGCCCCACGCTCGTCTCGCCCTTGCCTCCCTGCTCCCTCGACGCCGTCACCCTCGCTCGCCTCACGCTCGCCCGCTCGCCGTCGACGCCGCCCGGTGGACGCCGCTCGTCCCCTCGGCGGGGACAAGGAGAATTACGCCGCGCAGCAGCAGTTGCAGCCGCAGCCGAAATCCGTGCGATCACGAGGCTTCGTGGGGGAGGGCGAGAGGAGGGAGAAGAAGAAGAAGTTCTGGATATCGCTGTCGAAGGAGGAGATCGAGGAGGACATTTTCATCATGACGGGGTCGAGGCTGCCGGAGGCCCAAGAACGAGCAGAAGCGGCTTGATGTATGTTCTTCTATGTGGAATATTCATTCCTCTTTCATACGATGAATTTTCTCTTCGTTTCATTTGGTTTTCGCTTGCGATTGTCTTTCCGGTTTATGGTTGGTGGGGCTCACACCATATGCTTACCATGTGGCCAAAGCTCCGGCCAAGGTCTCTCTCTGTGTTCTAGAACTTAGGATTATGTTGCTGTCTTTGTATGAACTTGCCATGTTCGAAAGTTAATGAGTTTCGTGGCCTATTTGGTTTCAACAATGAAGTTTGTGTTTATCACTTTTGTAGAGATAGTTTGCGCTGAGGTAGAACATTTTGCCCATTTCCTGAGCCGGAGGTCTCTTTGTCTGTCTCTGTCTCTCTCAACCAAATTGTCATGCTCTGGTAGTTCTCAGTGTCTTCACCCTGAGAACTTTGATATTGAAGGTGTATGTCCCGGAGATAGAAGGTGTTTCAAAATAAGGTTATTTGAATTATCTGCCACCAATTATTGTGTTCAATAAGTCTGTTTATGCTATCTTTTCACTCTTCTGCAGAAATTTGTTGAGCCAGCTAAGATACAGAAATGGGCTGTGGTGAACTTCTTTGCTCGGTATGACATGCGTGGGCTTATAAGAGACCTGACTAGATTAGCTGAAATGAAAGGACCTGTGAGTCTTATATCCTGTCTGCTGCAACATTTTCCTTGATGACTAATAGACACCACTTTTATCCCCTGATTGCCCTGTTAATTGTGTTTCTTATATCTTGTGTGTCAATTATAATGCAACATCTTCCGATAAGCTAATGAATAGTCCGTGACCATCAATGATGCAGCTCACCGAACAACCTTTTGACGTGTTTGAGGAAAGCCCCCAATTCGAAGAGCCCCTCCGCTGTTAGTGTGGATAAAATGTTTGAGGAGATACAGGCTAAACTACCCGGGGTGCTGCTCTTCCTCAAAAGACTAAAGTATATCCTTATCAACCCCGATGCGCATTCCTAATTTGAACGTCAGCATGCCGAGTTATTAAGCTGTTTAGTTATCTGTGCAGCAAAAGCAGCATGGCTCACATCCGTGCGTAAGTAACCCTTCTTAGCATATCTGGAAGTTTTAGTTGTTTGGGTCTTCTCTTTTTTAATTTTGGTGGTGCTAAGTTATGTTTGCTGCTGTTTTCAGCTTTTAGAGATGGGATACTCAATCCAATTGGAGACGGGGTATGTTAGTTCCCAGCAAAGAAGAAACTTTCGATTTGATTAAGGCAAAGATCATTTAGAATGAAGTGTGTTGTTCAAATGACAGCTTGTTTATTACTTCTAAAATGCTGTTTGCTGTTTGTGTTATATTATCTTCAATGAATGACAAGTTTGTTTATTATTGCTGCATTCATTTTCATTTTTTAAACTAAAAATGAAAAAAAAAAAAAGAACCTGTTGGAACCGGAACCGACCCCGAAACCTGTGACAGGGTAGGTTCCAGGTTCTCGGTTTTGACGGGTAGGTTCCCGGTTCCAAAAAATGAGGAACCTGTACCCGAGGGTAGGTTCCAGGTTCCAAGCGGAACCTGTAAGGAACCGGGAACCGCTCACCCCTAATCTCTTTTACTTTTTCCTTTTCGCGGGAAGTCTCGGGGACATCAAGTCAAACCTTGTGAGGCCAGTCAAATGGTAAAATGCGGGGACAACCAAATAGAGAGAACATCAAAAGCCCCCACTCTCCACACACATGAGTAGGCCGGTGCCTATATGCTTGTTCAGCGGGGAAAAAGTAAGGTGAAACCGACACTTCGGAGATATTCAACAGCATGAGTAGGCCGGTGCCTATATCCTTGTATTTCTTAAACATTTACTTCTCTCCGACCCCATTTTAACTTCTTTCTTTTCCCCACATGCATATGCTTGTGCTCATTTGTAGAAGATACATTCATTTGAGGCTAGCCAAAAGAAAAAAGAGTCAAAAATCAATCCAATGCTAAAAAATAAAGAGCCAAGCCAAGGCTTGGAATGTTTCGTAATAACCCATAATAGTTGCAAGAAGTCATGAACAACAATGAAGATGAATGCCCCCATTCGACTCTCACCCGAAAAAAAAAAAAAAGACCCGGAAACCCGACCCGACCCGACCCGACCCGACCCGAATTTCCTATGCGAGTTTAACATGTTTCGGGTCGGGTCGGGTAACATCAAGACCCGACCCGACCCATTTACACCCCTAGCTGGTTACCTTGCTATTGCTTGGCGGTTTGTTGTTCCTTTTGATAGAGAGGCGGACAGTTTCCTGCTGGTCTTTTCCATGTCCGGCCGAGTGCAAGGGTGGTTGTTACCTTGCTAGCTTGTTAGCCTTTGCTTGCCGCCATTGGGCCTCAGGTGCTTTTTCTTCGCTTGTTTGTCTTGCCTTTGTTGGCTTTTGCTGCCGGCTTGTTGGTGGCTCTGTTTCTTTTCTATCGGCACCCTTCCACTCATTTTGACTAGTTTGTTATTATGAGCATAAGTTTTTGGTGCTGGACCTCTTGTATAGTTTTTGGTTAAAGCTCAATATATTCTTACTTTACCCAAAAAAAAAAAAAAAATCCCTAACGAGAGCTCAAAATTGTAAGCAAATGTTTAAGCGATTCTAAGCCAATGTGAGAAGTTATTTCATTATCTGATTTATTTCCCGACAAATGATCAATTGATTCATTAGTGCTACATTTGCAAATATGTTTTCTAATTTAGTGCGGATTTTAATGGATTCTAAATTGCCAAAGGTGGACACGAGAACAAAACCCAGGTTGATTCCGGTAAACAATAGTGCATTTCTATCACTTCTGTAAAATTAATAGTTCAATTCTTAGATGTCCTTCATTTTAGTTTATTCATCTTCTAAGTAGTGACGGCAAGGTTTTTCTTTTGCCCCTATCTAATGTCTCTGAAGAGACGCATTAATGAGGTACGTCTAAGAAGTGTAAAATGTTGGAGATATTGATCGGTTTTTGTTCTTTTGGCCAATATAGACCATGCAAGATTAAAAACATGCAAAATTCTAACTTCATCACTGAACTAAGGTCGTTCATTTGTATCATACAACTTAAAGGTAGCCCTTAACCAATCTCACTCATGTGCTCCATTCCAAGAATCTTCAACTTCTCTATCTTAGTGATGACTCAAAATTGTAAAGATTCCTCATATTCCATATAAAACCAAAGGCTTGTGAAGACTTTACTTAATGTGCACTTCAACCGAGGAATTTTCAGCATCCATAGAAAATCTGGTCTCTTTGGAGATAATGTATTTATGTTACTACATTTTAACATGTGAATTTTTGTTGACACATCAAGCGTATATTTTTTTGTAAAAAATAAATAAAATAATAAAAAGAAGAAAGAAAAGAACAAAAAGAAAGGGCTCCAATGTGGTAAAAAGGCCTGAGCCAAGTTACCCAAGCCCGGCCAATCAATTTGCGCGGCCCGGAAATTCAATCCAATTCACCACATGCACAAAAAGCCCATGACACTTGCACAAAAAGCCCATGACACTTGAAAGGTGGAATCCCCCCCCCCCCGGCGCCCACCTTCCTCTCTCCTGGAGAGATTTAACCGATATTCTCTTCCGGTGCCCTCTCCTTCGCTGGCCACGAATCGACGCCGACATCCGCCGTTCCCCATCTCCCACCGCGATCCCTCCGGTCGCTGGCCGACGGAGAACCGAGAATACCAGAGCAAAGAGGAGGACACGAAAAATTTCATCATCTCTGATCAAGAGGATTCCTTAGCTTCTGGACCACAAATCGACGCTAGCATTCACCGCTCATCACCTCCAATCGCTGAATACTTCCATATTTTCCAGTTGCTGGCCACCATAGACGAAGTTCAGTGAGATCTCTCTCTTTCTCTCTCTCTCTCTCTCTCTCTCTAAGCATTTCCTTAGCCCAATTCATCTTCTCCAACGTTCCCAGGCCACTGACAATCATTGCCATCGCCGTTCGACGTTTCCTAGCTGAAGTCGAACCAGCTCTGTTTGCCCCTGTTTTGAGCCAAGGAGCCCGAAGCGTTCAGCTCTTTTTCAAGACTCTTCCTTATGTTCCTAAGATCCATTTATAACAGAAGGAGCATGACAAAATCTTCCCATGTAAAAGGGTGCTTAAAATAATTAAAAGAAACTTACAGTTTAATAAACATGTTTTTGGAAAGCCCCACGTCTATGTGGAGTGCGTCCTTAGATAATTTGGGGAGGTGGACCGGCTAAGATGTGCAAAGAATGACTTAATCGCCAAACCCAAATACCAAGATGAGCTTTTTTTTTTTTTTTTTTTTTTTTTTTTAAACAAACGCATCCATTTGGAGAAAAAAAAAATATCCCATGCCTTCATAGTCTTCAAATAGATAAGTGGAATGCATCTTTCTTCGAAAAATCTGGCATATGTATAGGCTTTCCTATCGTAGGAAGGTGCAATCATATTATAACGATCGTAAGTTGCAGAAATTATTTAAATTCCACAAGAGTATAAAATGGGCACATTGTCATCGAACTTGTTTTCTATTTGAAGAGCTAGAGTCTAGACTATAGAGATGGTCCATCTTGGTTGGATGAATATAAATTGACCAAGTGTTTGAACTTACTGAAGAAGAATCAATTCATGTGGACTTCTTAATGAACTAATCGATTCTTCTGCTTTTCAGTAACTCATCTACGGATTCCCGCTTCCCTCATAAAGTGCGTATCCACGGTAAGTTACTGAAGGGAAATTTTTCTTCCTCTTCGGAATCATCTCGGTTGAGGAAAGCAGCCTGTTTTATTTATTTATTTTTTTTTAATGAATTGGAGGCTAGTTCGCATTGAGAGGCCATCTCTGCGACTTTATTAACACTGTCCAACTTGTGGGAAGAACCTTGTCCACTCTCAACTACAAAACACTACCGCGATTGCAGTTATTTACATTTTAATCTCAAAGAATTCTTCTTGTTGAGAATTACGCCCATTAACTCGCTTCTTACGAATTTGGGAAACTGTTACTCAAAAGTGTAGACAGTTTTGGACAGAAAGAAGCTTGATTATAGGAACTTGATGGAAACTCTTTTGATCAAATTATCTACAAGATTTGTTTTCTGACACTGATGTGCATATTTGATTGACTGAATTACGCATGATGCTCTGCACGCTGGGATGACTTGAAGCTTTGGGCAAGACCAGACAAATAGCTTGATCGGGATTAAGAGAAACCATGAACAAGAATAGAAGAGCTCATCACACTCATGAGGAAATAGTTCCTAGACCTCGTTGATCCGTGCACATTTTGAATTCATTTTATAATTAAATTATATAAAATCGAACAGAAACAGATATAAATATAACTAATGGTAGGAGCAAATGAAAGCTTAAATACCTTTTCTTTGGATGTCCGCTGCTCCTGCTTGTTGGCTAGGTGTTACTATTCTCCATGACTTCCATATTGACGGGCAATTACAAGGTTGATGTTCATAGTTTGGGCCCATGAAACATCTGAAGTGGAAAGCATTCCATGATTTAAAGCTTCATCCACATAAGTCTTTTGATGTTGAACAGATCAAACGACATATTATCTATATGCTGTTTATTGTCCCTTTTGCCGTTAATATGAATTCATTCTTTGATTTAACTTTGAGCATGTAGTAGGTTACTTTTTTTTTTTTTTTTTTTTACTGTAGTGCTTTTTCCAGTCAATTTCATTTGTACTTACCCATAAAAAAAGAATAATGATGACTTGAATAATTTGCAGTTAAATGGTGCCTAAGTTAGAGGCTTCCCTAGCTAACACGCTAATCTCCCGTGACGTCCGGACCTCAAGAAAAATGAAAGTGCAAAGAAGGAGGGGACGACAATGAAAGGGGAGCAGGTAAGCCTATTGATGTGGCACGTCCCTATGCCTATTCCACATTACCTTAATTCTATTCATATCCGACTTTGCAAACCACGCTTTCTCCACACCAATCAAGTTAATTTTTTTATTATATTGGCGGATATTTTATATGTCCCTACTAGTCAGTTCTTCTCATCTTGTGTACTTGACTGTGGATTATATTATAATTGATGTTATAATAAATGAGCAAATAAGCAAGGGGTCCCATTGCAATTTGAGTTCATAAGCAATATCGATTTGATTCTCCCAAGCAGGCCTGACTTCGATACTGATTGCATATATTAAACAATCTATCGCGCAAAAAATTTTGCGATGTGGTCCAAGGAATGAGTCAAAAACTTTTGTTTGATACAAACTCGATCAAAGGATATATTCTGACCTAGATATCTATTTCCAGCTCATCATCTTCTCGGAATTTCATAAATCGTTATTGCCATGCTTTTTAACAATTATTGTTGGGTAGAAGAGACAGAAAATGGGGATCCAAATGATGTTACTGTTTCTTGCGGAAAGAAAATGGAAATGGTGAGTTGCGTTGATGGTGTAAAATTATGGCCCAAATATTAAGATGAGATTGAAAGATTCAAAGCATAGGTCGAGGAAAAGGTAAGTCGCTGGAATCAAGATCAAATTAATTGAAACACCAAATTGGAGGTCAGCCAATCTAACTTCAACGTAATATATGTGATGATTGATCTCGATCGAAGAATCACTTCGATCAGAGTAAGACCAAGCACTTTGCTCTATTTATAATAAATTACACATAATAATTTAAATTTTTGGGCGGAACTTTACAATATGATATTTAAACATATGAATTATACCTTCATCAATAGCTTAAATCCCATATAATTTGACATGGTATTAGAGATTATAAGTACAAATCTTTCCAAATCCTATTTACTTCCTCAATTTCATATTTCCACACTTTGAGCTTAAGCCAAAGTTTAGCCTAGTGAAAGATGGTATTAGTATATTTAAATATTAATTCAAGCCTTCATCTAATATAACAGTTTAAATTTTTAGAACAATTGACATTCTACATTATTGTCTAACATGTTTTGTCTATAGAAAATTAGAGCGTAGTGATTGGATGTAAATTGACCTGAGTGTTTGACCTTACCTAAGAAAAATCAAATCATGCAGATTTCTTCATAAACTAATTAATCCTTCTGCTTTTCTGTAACTCATCTAGGGATTCTTGCTTCCCTCATGAAGTGCATCTTTGATTGACTGAATTACACTTTGTGCTCTACATGCATACAATAACTTGAAATTTGGGGTGAGAATAGACAGACAGATTGATCAAGATTAAGAGAAATCGTGCAACCAAGATAGGAAAGCTTGTCCTAGCTATGAGTAAGTATTTCATCATAGCCTCGTTGTACCATGCACTTTTTAAATTATTTTCTAATTAAATTAAACAAAATCACAGAGACAAAATTAAGCATAACTAATAGTAGGGGCAGATGAAGTTTAGCACCGTTTCTTTGGATGTCCCACTGTTTTCGCTTGTTGGTTAGGTTTAATTCTTCATGAAACATCTTAAGGGGAAAGCATTCCATGATATGAAGCTTCATCAACATAACTCTTTTGATGGGCAGATCAAACGACAGGCTATCTTATGCTTTTTATTGTCCTTCTCAAGTCAATATGAATTCACTCTTTGATTTATTTTTGAGCTTGCTTTTTCAGTCATATTCATTCGTACTTACCCATAAAAAAAGAATAATTCTGACTTGAATAATGGCAGTTAAATGGTGCCTTAGTTACAGCCTTCCCTAGCTAACACGCTAATCTCCCGTGACCTCAGGACTTAGAAGAAAGGAAGCAAGCAATTAAAGAAAGTGCAGAGGAGGAGGTGATGATGACGAAAGCGGGAAAGGGTAAGGACACAGGAGTGGGACGTCTTCTTCAGATCCAACTTTGCAAATTTCGCCTTCTTCACGCCAATCAATTTTTTTTTCATATTATTTTTGGCGACTATTTTTCTGCATCCATACAAAGTCGGTTCTGATCATTTTTGGGCGCGTGTGTGGATTACATGTATATAGTTGGATGTCATGATGGATGAGACAAAAAAAGAAATCTGAAATTTACAACGTTCTATTCTTCATTATAACGTAATGTCGTAAACATTTATAAACTGTCATAATTTCAAAGTTTTCAAATTTATGGCACTTTAATCTTGGTTACAACAGAACCTCATAATTCTTTGTAAATCCTAATTAATATACATATTTAGGCCTTACTATTCTTTGTTACAACCATGCGTCCCAACCCTTTATAAATTGTTGCAAATGAAAATATCCAAGTTTTATGATGTTTTGTTCTTAATTGTAATAAACCATTGTAAGTTTCCAAATAGTGAATTGTTGTGTAATTTTCAACTTGTTAGCAATATTTGGAAGTGTAATTAAGCCAACCCAAGTCAATAATCTTCTGAGCTCGAGCTCAACTCCACCCGTAGACTCGGTACTCGAAACTCAATTCGAGTAGAAAATCGAGATACTCAAACTCAACTCGACTTGACTTGATCACAATCAACATACAAATTAAACTTGATCCCAGATTGTATAAGCTTGAATATTATGTAATTTTTAGTAATCTGTAAGAATAAAAAGATTTTATAATGATAAAGAAAATTCATATTAAGCTCTTCAGCCTATCGAGCTAGTGTTGAGAAGTTCGAGCACAACTCGATTAGCACGAACTCAAGCTCGAGGAGCTGTCGGGGTTCCCGATCAACTTCCTTCACACCATGATCAAGATCAGGCTTGTCATGATGCTCACCGGCGGCATCTGCTTGTTGTTCTCGACGCTGCAGTACCCCGGCTCCTTGGCGGCGGAGCTCAAGCTCAGCACGTTGAGCCCCGCGGGCCCCACCGACTCCTTCCCTTCATTTCCCTCATCTCTCTCTTCAGCTTTGCCCGAAAAGCAAAAAATTAGTTTAACTTCATCTCCTTAATTAATCCTATTTTATTTTCTTAGATGCTTTTTTATCCCATTTTCCATAGTGACTATGGTTTCAACTCAAATGTGGTACGACAAATTATAATTTCATTTGCTAAGTTAGTGATAAATTTGGGTGAGACAAGAATTCAATTGTTTGACATGCATCAAAGAATTTCATATTTTGGTTACTAAATATAATTGTCCAACTTTTGAAGCAAAAATGCGAGAGGGCTAGTATACTATAATGTGCACATAGGTAAAAAAAAAAAAAAGAAATGAAATAAAAAAAATAGTTATTTAAAACCTAGAAATGAAATATATTTAATGTAGTCAAAAATATTTATTTATAATTTGCCAAAATAAAAAAAAAGAATAAAATAATGAAGGCAAAGATCGATAATAGTATTTTGTTGACATACTAAGAAGAAAAAATAAATTATCTTATGTTAACAAAAGGCTGAGATGGCTATTGGAAAGAAGTAAAGACAAAAAGGCTGAGAGAGCAGCGAGGGTTAAGCCAATTTTTTGGCATTGTATCTTTGTGCCATTTGATTGTCCTCATCTCTTTGTCCATCCAATTCCATCCCCCTCTGTTGTTATTAACATGTCCTCGGAATTTATTGGCTCTTTCTAAACTCGAGTCTACGCTGATTTTTGGGTTTTATTATGTGTTAACATACCATTAGCCAAGGCCTATCGACTTGTAGTGTCCCTAATCTTGTTGCTATGTTTCTAACTTTTTTTGTTTATTTAGCCTCATCACGTTCGCATGCATTGAATGGTAATGGCATGGCAGGCTTCTTCTCATTTTTCTTGGTCCTCGCACATTTGATGACATTGTGTTTGATTGATTGGCTTATAGCTTTTTGGAAGTTATTATTGAAAATTGGATTAGATATCAATATTTTACCTAATACGCATTTCAACACTTTTCAAGGTCTTTCCTTCCAGAACCAATCAAACCAATCGGACCTCCAATCAGGACGGTATAAAATTATTGTCATTAAAACTTATCTTATGTTGACGCAGCAAATTAACTAGCAATTTAATTAACAATAACTTAAAAATTAAAAAAAGATCTGTGCCCATCAGATCTAATTAACAAAGAATAGTTTCATGCGCAAATTTTCACCACTATCAGGTGTGCAAAATAATATTATTAAAAGACCTAATAATATCCTACCAAAAAAAAAAAAGACCTTATAATATTCTTCGTTGACCCCGAAAAGGAAAGTCATGGCATCTCGGTATAAAGAATACCAAGCAAGACCATCCAATGGTGAGCAAACTACCTCAAGCATAGTACCAAATCTTCTGCAACTCATTGCTCATTGTTAACCTCATCTCTTCCTTGATTTTAATGGCATCTTCTTCCTCTAAGCTCAGAAAGAGTTACCACGTCTTCCTGAATTTCAGAGGGCTGGATGTACGCAATTATTTTCTTGGTCATCTCTATACAGCTCTAAATCAGGCAGGAATAAACACTTACAAGGATGACGAAGAATTGAGAAAGGGAGAGCATATATCAACCGAGCTCCAGAAGGCGATTGAGGAATCGTGTATTGCATAGTCATATTCTCCAAGCACTATGCCTCTTCAACGTGGTGTTTAGAAGAGCTGTAAAAAATATTGGAGTGCAAAGAGAAAAGAGACCTCATGGTTTATCCGGTGTTTTACAAAGTGGAACCCTGCGAAGTGAGAACACCAAGAGAGAGTTACTTACAAGATATGGCTAAGCATGAGGACAAGTTTGAGAAGGATTTGGAGAAAGCAGAGAGATGGAAGAAAGCTCTTTTGGATGCCGGTAGCTTGTCTGGATGGCATTTCACTGATGGGTATGTAAGAAACTCTCTCTCTCCCTCTCTCTCTCTCTCTCTCTCTCACGCAAACACGCACTCATCAGACAGCACAGAGCACACTTAAGAAGCACACGAACTAGAGCACCATGTGCGAGCCGTTGAGCTTCTCTGAGCCTCCTTTAATTCTTGACACGCTGCCGCCCGAGTGCTCACGTCCCCACGCCGCCCCGGCCGTGTCACCTCAGCCCCTCTCAGTCTCTTCCTGTCAAGCGGCTTCGATGAATCTAGGCTCGCGCCCCATTCAACAGTCGCTAGCCGCTGGCGATGGTCGCTTGAGGCTGGCGACGACGGCTGAGACGGGACAAAAACAGAGAAAGAGAGTTGCGACAACCGCTGGGACACGCGAAGGTGACCGATGCGGCATGCGGCGCGATGGCAGGAACGTGACGGCTGGGGGAACGCAATGACGGCGGCCGTGGGGCAGTGGGGGAGGCGGAGGGGAGCAGAGGTACCAACCTAGCCATTGTCCTAAAACACCGTTAAAAGTGGAGAATATTCCAATTAGATACCCCAAATTTTCCAATTTTGCCCTTCCATGTGACGTGTATTTCTGGGGCTTTTTTTTTTTTTTTTTTTTTCCTAAGGGAAATGAAATATTCTTTAACAGCTAGTTTTCTTCTACTTAATTTTACCAATATAAATTTAGGGAAGAAGAAAAAAATTGATTTTGTGAGCTACTGGAAGTGGTAAAAGTACGCAACCTTTGCATCGGATTTACTGCACATATTCCCTACTTTAAACATTTGAATCATCCCAATTCTACCTAGTTATTTGCCAACTATTATAAAAATAAAAAAAAAATGCAAAATCATAAGAATGATCAAAAGATGTATTCATAAGGTGAAAAGCAACACCTTAATAAGTTTTGATACTAATAAAGCCTAAGGACCGTTCTCTACTTTAGGGATTATTTTTCTTTTTTCTTCGATCGGAAATTTTCCAACTTTTATGCTCGTTTGAGGGAAAAAGTGTTAAAACAATTTTAAGTTCATTGTATTTGTACTACTTAATCATAAACCTTTTAACGGTGCCGAATTAATCCTAAACCTATTGACCTATAGTCAATTCAATCATTTTGGCTAGTTTTGGTCAGATATTGCTAACGTGGATGTTGTTTAGCTTATGCGACACAACATGGACATTTTTTAATAAATTTTATTTTTAATTTTTTTCTCTTTGTTTTTTCCTCCTCATTTCTTCTGACAAGCAGTTTGTCCACGAAGCTTGCTTTTCCGTGTTCGACACCTAATGCTGGTAATTGGAGGTTCTTTTGTATCTCTGAAATGTCTATGCTTCTTGTTAGGGTTTTCGGCTAGCATTCCTCGTTCATAGACCGTTATGAATACACAAATAAGGTATAATGGAGACTAAAATCACTTGGAGAGTAAAAATGGAAAAGAAAACTTTCTCTACTGAATTTCCCCTCTCGTTTCAATTGAAGAGGGATCAGCTATATATATACCAGCTTGCCTCCACATTTACAAGTGGACACAGCAGCTGGCGTCTGTAGGACGTTGCCAGCTTACCTCTCGTCTAACCGATGCGGAATTTCTTTTCTGCCTTTGCTTAACAGGTTTCATTGATGCAGGATTTTTTCTGTAAAATCTTGATCGTGCAAAATTCCTTTCTATTGGTTTTGTACCCTTCTTTTCCATACGAATCTTTTCGGTCTCATCTGTACACTTCTAATCCATGCATTTTCTCTTCTTCTGAGAAAATTAGTTTTTTTAACGTCTTGTACTGCTGAGTGCTGATCTATCTGAAGGCTGGCCCTGGGCCTTTTCTTCTAAATTAGGCGTGATCATATCGTTCCCTTTTCTCTTCAAGTCGCTAATCTTGGGTTTGGGAGATCTTCCAGACTTCAAAAACATCAGCCCTGAAACATAAGCTCTGTTCTCTAAGCCAGAAACTTCTAGCAGCAAACGTAGACAAATACATTTGATTAGCAATTTTCGTAATTTTACATGTCACTACAGTAAGCTTAACCAGACACGGGTGTCAACACTTGAATTTTACTTGATAAATTAAATATGCATTTAAGTAATAAAAAATATTTTAAAAAAAAAAAGAGAAAGAGAAAAAGAATAGAAGAAGCCCTATCCATCATTTCATATGGCCCTATTCCCGCAACTCTGGCCCATCTATAAAACCTGCCCATTTCAGCATTTTTAAGGGGGATTGGGGGAAAACACGTGAAAAAAAAAAAAAAAAAAAAGAAGATCTTCTTCCATAAACAGTCTCCTCCCTCCAAACCTGAGGGGAAGACAGGATAATATTCATCGTCATCTTCATCATCATTGGTAATTGTAGGGATTAACGGATCCCCAAAACACCGGATTCGACACTAAATCGAACCCTAAATCAATGCGGAAGCGAAGCCCAAGAAAACGACACGTATCACCGATCCTAAAGCACACCACGAGTCGAGCGTACCTTTTAATCCACAGATTAGACACCGACGCCAATGGAGGAAGAAAATCCAGTCGAATTTGATCCGATGAAGCCTTGAAGGAAAGAATTAGAAGCCGTATGCCTACTGTTCCTTTTGAGAGAGAAAACATGCGGGAGAGAAAAGACGTGCGTAATTTCTGATTCCAACCAACGTCTTCTCTCTCTCTCTCTCTCTCCCTTTTATACCCCATTCTCTCCACGGGCCCCTATTCCCATGGGCCGGGCTTTCTGGGCCCAGCTTGGGCGGACAGGGCCTTAAGCCCTTTAATTAAATAAAGCTTTCATCTCCCACTCGCACTAGGTAGGCCGAACAGGATTCTCTTTACCTCTCTTCAACATTCATACCGGTGAATAATCCGTGCGACCAAAGATACTTTGAGAGCTCGTTGCTATACATCTGTTAGGAATATATAGCAGCTCATAATGGGCGTCACACTCCGAGTAGATTTAGTATGCAGTACCCTAGATCGATCGATCACATTTATATCTCCCTTGATCTCTTTTAAACATGATATATATATTGTATTCACAATTATAATTATCACAAAGACAGTTATAATTGGTCGACCAGTGAATACAAAACTATAATGTGGTTCTTCAAAAACGATCTTCCTCTTTCCTTCAAACTCTCAATTTCAGTCCAGCTTGCTTTTCTAGAAATGCCCCATTAGATCGAATCATCTCATGACCATTGGCAACACACTAAGATAGCAAACACTAAATAAAAATCTTGAGAATAAGTAAGAGTCCTGAGGGGACTTCAAAATTGAGGAACTCTTTTCCTCAAGAGTCTCACACGTCATAAAAGTTGAGATCAAACTTTTTGCCACTCTTCTTGGTCGTCTCATGCATACGCAGTATGAAATACGTATTACGGTATTAACTCCTTTCCCATGGAGCGTATGTCTACACTTTTCAATACCGTACAGATGATAGTTCAGACATACCCAATGTCTAACTTGAGTTCACGTATCTACTCATTCACAAAATTCATCAGAACTCACATCTGGCATCTTAGACAAATAAAGTAAAATATGTGGGGTATTTTACTTTCGGACATCGTAAGAATTATGTCCTCATCTTAACACTCAGTTAAGGCGACATACGTGTTTTAAGCTTGAGCTCTCGATTATCACCTAGATAATAAGCTTAAAAACAGTCTCATTTCTATTTATCACACAGTAAACAGAGGCGATTACCCGTGTGAGTGGGCTAATCTAATATCTGTCCGACATACTTCTCAACCTAAAATAATGCACTAAGCATTAAGATGCATAAAGATCAAACAAAGATTCATAGGCATTAATCAATGAAAAACAAAATTTCATAAATGTGAACAACTCAGGGAAAATACAATTCAGTACATCAGACTCTACGCAATCCTAGAGATTTTACATGACCACAAAACACATCTCTAGGTATTGGCTTTGTCATAGGATCTGCTACCATTCTATGCGTAGATATGTACTACAAGTTCATATCCTTTCGTGCAACCATATCTTTTACAAAGTTATACTTGGTATCTATATGTTTGGTCTTGCCATGATACTTTGGATCTTTGGTGTACGCTATAGCTGCTTGGCTATCACAGTTAACCAATAATGGATTTGCATCTTTCTCAATAACACCTAAATGATCCAAAAATCTCTTAAGCCAAACTCCTTCTTGTACCGCTCGATAATGCCACGAACTCAGCTTCCATCGTGGACAAGGCTATGCACATTTGCTTCTTCTTGCTCCATGATATGGCGCCATTGTTGAGTAAGAAAGCAAATCCAGGTAGATTTTCTTTCATCTAAATCTCCTCCCCAATCAGCATCTGAATAGCCTTCAAGTCGCAGATCCTTTCCTTGATAATTCAACTTGAAATCAGCAGTTCCTTCGGATACCTCGGTATTCTCTTGACAGCTTTCCAATGTCTTGGACTGGATTGGATTGGTATCTACTCACCATTCCAACTGCAAAGCATATGTCGGGTCTTGTACACATCATAGCATACATCAAACTCCCAATAGCACTAGCATAAGGAACATGTTTCATTTGTTCCTTCTCTTGTGGAGTCCTTGGACACATTCTATGGCTCAATCCTTCACCTTTTGCAATAGGAGTGTCTATGGGTTTACGAGTCTTGCATACGAAATCGTTCAAGAACCTTATTTATATAGGTTTCTTGCGAAAGAGACAACGATCTCTTGAACGATCTCTCGAAATCTTAACTCCAAGAATGTATGCAGCCTCACCCATATCCTTCATCTCAAAGTTAGAAGACAACCATCTCTTGACAAGTATTAACCAACTCCATATTGCTTAGGCAATCGGTATATCATCAACATATAATGATATGATCACAAATTGATCCTTGGATCTTTTGATATATACACAATGATCCTCATCAATCATTGTAAAATCATATGCCACTATGGCATTATGAAAACGTATATACCATTGTCTTGATGACTGCTTAAGACCATATATCGACCTCAAAAGTTGACATACTTTTTCTTCTTGGCCTTTCACTATGAAACCAGTAGGTTGTTCCATATATATTTCTTCCTCTAATTCTCCATTGAGGAAAGCAGTCTTTACATCCATTTGATGTAACTCAAGATCCAGACTAGCTACTATTGCCAGAATAATGCGAATCGAGGTAAACCTTACTACAGGAGAAAATGTATCTTCATAATCAATTCCTTCCTGTTGATTATACCCTTTCGCCACAAGGCGAGCCTTATGCCTTTCTATCGAGCCATCAGCCTTCGCTTTATTTTGAGACTTTATTTTGAGAACCCATTTGTTCCCAATAGCTCTACGTCCTTTTGGAAGATCAACCAGTTCCCAGACTTGGTTTGATTCCATTGACTCCATTTCCTCTTCCATTGCACGAATCCATTTTTCTTTACTAGGGCACTTCAAAGCCTCATTGATATTTCTTGGCTCATCCTCATCTTGTGGAGCAACCATAAAAGTTTCCCCTTCAATGTCAAAATGTCGACGGGGAATACTTTGGCGACTTGTTCGCCTTACGGGAGATTGTACACTTTGCACATCATTCCCTATTACGCTCCCACTTGGATGAACTCCACCAATATCATTATCTTGATCCAAAGTCTCAAATAGGGAGTGATCTTCCCTATTTCGCCCTTCTTAGGAAACTCATCCTCTAAGAATGTGACATCTCGTGATTCATATTCAGTTACACTCCCACTTTCCTGCTCACCAATGAACACATACCCTTTTGAGTGTTCGAGTATCTTATGAAAATACTCTTCTTTCCTCTGGGACCTAATTTCCCAAACTTGTGAGAGGACTCATGTGTGTAGGCAGCACAACCCCATGGCTTAAGAAAACTTAAGTCCGGTTTTCTACCTGTCCATAACTCATATGGAGTGGAAGTAACTGATTTTGAAGGCACCTGGTTACGTATATAGGCAGCAGTTAACAATGCATCACTCCAAAAGGTGATAGGTAAGTTAGCATGCGCCATCATAGACCTAACCATTTCCAGTAGGGTTCTGTTTCTTCTCTCCGCAACACCATTTTGTTGAGGAGTGTACGGAATAGACAACTGTCTTTCTATTCCTTTTTCATCACATAATTTTCTGAACTCATCAGATAAATATTCTCGACCTCGATCGGATCTCAATGCTTTTATTTTCTTATCTAATTGATTCTCTACAAGGTTCATAAACCTTTTGAAACAACTTATCGCTTCAGATTTATGAGAAATCAAATAGACATATCCGTATCGAGTATAATCATCAATAAAGGTGATGAAATAAATAGCCCCATGCCTTCCTTTTACATTCATTGGACCACAGACATCAGAATGTATTAAATGCAGAGGAAACTCAGCTCTTTTTCCTTTTCCAAATGGTTTTCTTGTCGTTTTCCGTTCTAGGCAATGCTTACATATGGGTAAATCGACTTTTTCAATGTTACCCAACAAGCCCTCTTTGGCTAGTCTATTCATACGTTGTTGGCCAATGTGACCAAGCCTAGCATGCCACACATTCACATCATTATCATAGGTATTAGAAGATGTGATAAGGGAATAACAAACATTTGCATTAATATACTCAATATCCAATATAATAAAACCATCCAGAAAATAACTACAACCATAGTAATTTGTCTCCAAAAACAAATTCACACCTCTACTATAGAAGTTCAAATTAAAACCTAATTTAACCAACATTAATACAGACACTAAATTCCGACGAATCTCCGGAGCATACAACACATCATGAAGGAACAAAGTGCGTCCACCACGCATATTCAGTTGGCATGTGCCAATTCCTTTCACTTCAGCTCTGGAGTTGTTTCCCACATAGATCCACTTAGTTCCAGTTGGTACTCGTCGGAATTCCACGAAGGATCCTCTATCCTTCGCTACATGGTCTGTCGCTCCTGAATCCACAGTCCACAAAGGATTAGACTCAGTTAAGAACACAGAACTCGACACATAAGCAAAGTTCTGAAAAGTGCAAGGGGTGCATACCTTCTTTGGCTCACGACGTCGCAAGCATAGTGACCCTTCTTGTCACGGTTGTAGCATTTCACCCTTGCAAGCTTTTTCATGTGAGGACGCTTCCCTCTTCCATGTTGGTTGAATTTGGGTTTCTTCCCGAAGGACCTGCTTCTTCCTTGTCTTTCCCCTTATCAAACCAGTTAGGGCGCTTGCGCTTGAGCTCGAAGCTCCATTTGAGCTAGAACCAGCATAATAGAGTTCAGCATCCGCTTAGCCGCCAACAAGGCGGTCCTCTTCCAGCTCAAGATGACGCATCGCATCCTCAAAGGTTTTGATGTTTTCATTATGAGTCGGGTGCACCTTCATATGCTCCCAACTCGAGGCAAGGAACGGATCACCGCTTGCACTTGCTGCTCATCGTGAGGACATGGCCAGCATCTTTCAGCTCGTTATCATGTTTGACATCTTTCTAAGATGTTGCTTCATGGTCGACCATGAGGCTTCTTATAAGAGTCAAACCCGATAGTGAGCGCCTCGATCTAGTCACCGAAGTATGACCATATCTAGCTGCCAATGCCTCCCACAATTCCTTGGCATTATCAAAACGCCGAAACTCTCGCATGACATCATTTTCCATACTGCTCAACAACGTGATGCGAGCTAGAGAGTTCATTCTTTTCCACGCAGAAAACGCTTCTTTGTTTCTTTTGTCTTTGTGCGGTGGTTCCCTCTTCGGGTTCTTCCATGGTCATGACAAGAGCCTCAAGTGCTTCTTGCTCTTCCAAAGCACATCTTTGGATTTTCATTTGCCAAATCTCATAGTTGTCTCCATTGAGCTTTTCACCTTTGTTCAGCTCGGCAACTATGCTCTTTGTGGCGAAGCCATTGATCCGAACAAATCAGACAAATATGCACGAATTATTAATGCCTATCATTTATGCATCCCTATTTACATAGACCTATCATATTAATGAATAATTTCAAGTAAGGCTTTAGAATCAAAAGGTCACTTCGTTTCCAATCATCCTCTAAAAAAATCCTAACTTAAAACTATCATTAATATGATTGTCATATGCAAAATTAATTCTATGAAGCTACAAAAACTTCTAAAACTACCCATGGCTAATTACCCACAGCAACCAGCAATAACAGAAAGCAGCAGATAATTGACATACAATTAAAAAATAGTAATGCTTTCAATTAACACAATTAGGTAGTAATCAATACATAATATGTCCACAAAGCACACTTAACATATAATAGCCAATACAACTAACACAAAAGTCATTTAACTCGGGAAAGATCCTCTTTTGTTCAATTTCTTGATCTTTTCCCTTGAAACAATACAGTAATATTCGTTTACAAAATCCATCACAATTTTCTTATAGGAAGCGGCTCCGTTGACATCCCATATGCGATTCAACACATCTTGCCATTCAGGTGGAAGAGTGGTTATGAAAAATCGCACCATCTCTAGTTGTGACATAGGACGACCATTCCATATGACCTGTTGAATTTTCTTGTTGACTTCAAGAACATGATCAATTAAGTCACCTCTTTCCCATCGATGACCGGTCATTTCGGCCTATCAACTCGAGATGCCTATCCTTTTGTTCATCTGCAGAATCGCGCGAATAGGTGTGCGCAACCTTAGGGGAGGCATAGTTCCGCAACAAATGCAGAACAAATAAGGGATCACATTATAATCCACATAGACTTAATTGAAAAAGAAACACATTCTTTTCCTCTTTTTTTTTTTTTTGTCAACGGTCAAAGTCAACGGTCAACGGTCAAAGTCAACGGTCAACGATCAGAGGGTCAACGGTCAACGGTCGTCGGTTGTCGGACCGGTCGGACCGGTCGGACCGGACGGACCGGTCAGACCGGACGGACCAGTCGGGCCGGTCGGACCGACGCACGTGCCGCGCGCGTGCGGGTGATGACGTCACGCAGACGTCATCCGCACGTGCCTGCCACGTGCCTTGGTCTCCGGCGGCCGAGTCGCCCCCGGTGAACGTCCGGCAAACGACGTCGGTGATGACGTTATTGGTGACGTCATCCGAACGGTTACGACCGTTGGATGACGTCAAGGTGACATCATCACGTGACGTCACGCGTCGGTCCGCGGACCGGCGTGTGCCGGTTCGCCCGCCGGTGGCGTGCACGCGCCGGTCGCCGACCGGCGCGTGCGCCGCACGCGCTGGCCAATGCCAGCGCTTCGGGCGCGTCGCGCCCACGCGCAGAGCCTTCCGGCCGCGCGTGTGGGCGCGTGCGGCGGCTCCCGGCGGTGGTCGACACATCGCCGGACTCGTCTCGACGTCGCGCTTCTTCCTATGCAATCACAATTTTATTTTGACTTACGAAAACTCGGAAAAAAGGCCGAAAAGCGCTCGGGTGTTGGGATTTTGGCCCGGTTCCGTACGGCCGAAAGGATTTCGCGAAAAAATCAATCAAAAACAAATCAAATTGATCGGGAAAACGTGAACTAGGGCTCTGATACCAATGTAGGGATTAACGGATCCCCAAAACACCGGATTCGACACTAAATCGAACCCCTAAATCAATGCGGAAGCGAAGCCCAAGAAAACGACACGTATCACCGATCCTAAAGCACACCACAGAGTTGAGCGTACCTTTTAATCCACAGATTAGACACCGACGCCAATGGAGGAAGAAAATCCGGTCGAATTTGATCCGATGAAGCCTTGAAAGGAAGAATTAGAAGCCGTATGCCTACTGTTCCTTTTGAGAGAGAAAACACGCGGGAGAGAAAAGACGTGCGTAATTCTGATTCAAATAGACGTCTTCTCTCTCTCTCTCTCTCTCCCTTTTATACCCCATTCTCTCCACGGGCCCCTATTCCTATGGGCCGGGCTTTCTGGGCCCAGCTTGGGCGGACAGGGCCTTAAGCCCTTTAATTAAATAAAGCTTTCAGTAATTCTCTCTCAGACCTTTCTCTCTCCATAACCGCTCGCGCAGAGGACGCAATGCAAAGGTGGGATTGTCGGTTTTTTTCTGAGTAGGAGGGGACTGAGGATCGTGTTTCGGGGCAATGTCACAGGTAAGAAATTGAGATAGAAATTACTCTGGAAGAAAAAACACAGAGTGAGGATGAAAATAAATTTGGAGAGCACTCCGGGAGATTTTCAGACTCCTTCCTTCGCGGTCAGACGTCTTCTGTCATCACTCGTGGCCATTCCCTTACCACGGCCAAAAAGCTCTGTTATGCTCTGTTTTAACATTCAATGCATCCTATGTTTTTACGCCGATCAGTGTAGCCGGCGTACTTGGAGTCCCCATTCTGGCTTTGGATCATTGCTCCTCGCTTTGGATCTCTTGCCTCTGTGAAGTATCCGGAGGACCGTTGCCTTGCACCGTTTCAGAGGTGAAAACTCTAAAGCTGTCAAGTCCCTCTCGATCTCCAAGTATCCATCTCAAGTTCGTTGATCGACACTCACCTGAACCTCCATGGACGAGTTTAATCAGCACTCGTGGTTGAAGATACTCCTCGACAAGGTTGGTTCCGCAACATCTTTTTGCTTTTTTATGGTAGAAGTAAGAATTATATTGAGGATTGACCAAACTATACAAAAGCGATCCCGGCATAAAAAAACTTGCACTCAAGATGAGTAAATCATTATGAGTGGACCCGCAACATTTTTTTGGTCATTTCATAAGTGAAGATTGAGTTTGAAGTTGACGTTGGTGTATGTCTGGGAAGAAACCAGGTTTGAAATCATTTTTTTGCCTCGATGAATCAAACCCTTTCTGCAAAGGAGAAGTATTCGGATTGTTTTGTGGTGTTGATATACTCATCATGTCTTTTTTCCAGAGATGCTCGCCAAGTGTTTGATGGAATGCATGAGTTGAATCTGTGACCCTCGCCTCGTGTTGTTGATTGATTAGGAAGCAAAACTGACACATTCGGATTGATTTTGTTGAAATATACTGATTATGTTGCTAGTCTAAGCATCGTGGATTAAATTTTTTTTCCCCATTTGTTACGGATCTGCTTTCCAGTACACTTTGTGGTCTCCCAACATGTCACCGGCTATCTATTTTTGCTATTTTTTGCATCTCCATGGCCACATGGTGTGGTCGTTTTTCTTGATGAGAAACGTGGCTCGAAATCTTTGACCCATACGTTGATTAGAGGTCCAGTTCTTTACGCTCATATCCTGGGTGTCCTTCCGCTAATCTAGGTTTATGCATGACGATTACCGGATAATGGCCGTGCTCCGGGCGACTGAAGCCAGAAAATGGCGGCGTTACATTCAATGCTTGAATACGTCGATCATTGATGAGGTTGAGTTGGTTTCTTTAGCAGAGCAGAGCTCCCAGGATGTGCGCGAGAAAGATGATAGGAAGAAGACGACAGGGCAAAACAGAAGAATAAGAAGGAGAGAAGAGAATAAATAGGAAAATGGGCCTCTTAATGGACAATGAATTCATTGTGGGCTTAACATGAGAGAGTTGGGTTATTGCCGTTATGTTCAATTCGGTTTTACTGGTGATTGGGCTATGGATCTCGTTTTTCTTCACGAATTTGGGTTTGATTAATTTCAGGTGGGAATTGGGCTCAATTCTATGATATGAGCCCAGTTTGAATTTTTGATCGAGCCCTCTTAAGGCGATAAGCCCAATGAATCGTGCCCATAGATCTGATAAGTGTCAACCCGTGTCCGTGCCGGGTCTGAAGGCCCAGCCTAGACCCCTTTTTTCAAAATATATAATAAGAATAATAAATGAATAAAATTTAATGATATAAAAATATAAAAAATAGAAAAAAAAGTGAAATATGGTTAGAAACATAGAGCTTGATTAGGTCGGTAAGCCTCAGTGTTCTTGAAAAATAGGGACAACATGTAAAAACTCTAATAAACTTGCTAGAGGAGGAGGATACTTGGAAAGAAGTGAGAATTTTGGAGGAAAATTGAAGCAAATTGACTGAACAATTGAAGTTCCTCTCGAATTTCCTGCAAATCCTTGTCTTATCTCATTGCAAACCATGTAAAACTCCCCTCAAAGCCAAGTAAGCTCGGTAGAGAGCCCCCACCAATGGATCACCTTCATTTTCAATCCATGCTGGAATATCCTACTTCCATGTTCAACAAAGGGGGAAAGATGAAGAGAATCTAATGGTCACTGTTCCAAAGATGATTGAGGAATCAGACCTTGCAATCATCATTTTCTCTGAGGACAACATCTATTCGGAGTTGTGTTTGGAAGAAGTGGTGAAGATCATGGAGTGCAAGAAGCAAAGAGACCTCAAGTTCTTTCTGTTGTTTTACAAAGTGAAATTAGATACGGTAAGTGAATTGAAAGGGAGTTACCGAACTAGTCTTGAATATTTTTAAAAGAGGCTTTGTAAGGATGTGAAGAGATTGATGAGATGGAAGAACACTCTCCACAAGGCGGGTAGCTTGTCCAGGCGGTACTTGGATGATGATGAGTAAGTAGTAATTTTGCCTCTCTCTCTCTCTCAACACACTCTCATCCGATGCTCACATAGCAAGAAGCACACTTACGCTCCACAAGAAACAGAGAACCTCCTCTCCAAGCCTTCGTCGATTCACCACACCGCCCCAGCCGCGTCACCTTAACCCCCCCCCCCCCTCTATCTCTCTATGTCCATCGGCACTGGGGAATGAATCTAGTCTGGTGATCCCAAATCTAAGGTCGCTGCCCTCTGGCAATGGTCGCTTGAGGCTAGCTACGACCGAGATGTTCCGCTTGTCTTCCGTGACAGAGGAACAAAAACAGAAAAAGAGGGGTGCGACAATAGCTAGGACACGCGATGGTGACGAGAACGCAAAACAGAGAAAGAGAGGCGCAACGATAGTTAGGACAAGCGATGGTGACAGGAACGCCACAATGGTGAGGACATGATGGTGGGGCGAACGCGATTATGGCGATGGCGGAGCAGTGGCAAAGGCAGCAGAGAGAAGAGAAAGGGGCGAGGGAAACTTAAGTTGACTTTAAGGTAAAGTAACAAATTAAATTCAGATTTTGTATATACATCCACAACTCAAAATTCTGAACGTGCGATTTGAGACATTTGTTAAAAGAAAAATTGTGCAAATTTCAAATGATTAAGTGTAGTCAATATCAAAGACATTACATAATTCATAATCATCTGGCCTATATTAACCTATATCTATATACTATATTTCCTATACATAGTTATAATCAAAGCTGAAAGAATATTTACTATACTTGCCACATAATTGTTCAAAATGTGCTCTATTATTGTCACTTGGTAAGGCATATGGCATAATTGTTCCACTTGGCTCATAATCTTAGATTACATTTTGAAATATGTATCTGTTTGAAATTAAAATTTAAGTAACATATGCTTAGATTTTTTTTTTTCTAAACTTATGTTAAGTTTTAAAGTGTGAGAAATTTGACTCAATAATATAGATAATGCAAGTTATTGTGAATATAAATCATGATACCCAACTTATAAGTACGTAGACAGTACAAATAAATCATAGATAATCTAATCCTAATTGAAAATAATGTGATTTAACTTCATTAGGTATTAGCTTAATGGACTATTACAAAGAAATTAGTTAAAGAACAATTAAATTTATAAAAGAGGAGGAAAATAAAGCACAAATAAAAAAAATTATCAAGTTATTTGAAACTAAATTTATATCTTATTTCTTTACATGATCAAATTCAGTTAACAATTAAAATCGCTTTAGTTGGCGATGATAAGAAAATTAATAAAAGAAATATTTAAAAGATAAAACTTATAAAATATTAAAATAGTAATATGAAAATAAAAAGAAATCCTCCTAATAAAAGCATAATAAAAGTGCACCTATTATATTAACTGATAAAATTATACTTAATTCCCTTGATTAAATAATACAGTATGAATAAAAATTAAGCTTAACTTATCCGATTGTTTTATTTCATAGTTCTCGGTCCTTTTATAATAAACTTGAATGGAAAATTAACTTGTCGTCGTTTCTTTAAAAAAAATTGAAGAGTAAAGAGCATCACATTAAATCTTCCAGTGTCGTCGTCGTCGTCGTCTCCTTCTTCTTCCGCAGCAAGATGGCCGTTCGACGTCTTCCTCCGCTTCAGAGGCGAGGACGTCCGCCCCGGCTTCCTCCCTTCACGGCGGCATCGACGCCCAAATCGACGGCGAGGGCTTGAGGCCCGGCGTGCGAGATCCTGCCGGGCGCTCACGAAGGCCGCCGAGGAGTCGCGGATCGCCGTGCTCGTCTTCTCCGAGGACCACGCTTCGTCTGGGTGGTGCTTGGACGAGCTCAGTGAAGGAAGGTGATGGAGTGGAAGGGGCTCAAGGGGACAGCTGGTGTTGCCCCTGTTCTACAGCGTGGAGCGAGGGAGATTTGATGGCAGAGAGAGAGGGGGTTATGGCAAGGCATTGGCCAGTCACCGATTTGTCCGATTGGCATTATTATGACCATGGGTAATCACGGTATTCCTGTTCGACCTTGTAAAAGAATATGGAATTCTCTAATCTGTTGATACTTGATGGGATCGATTAGTGCGATGGAGTCATTTTTTGGAATGTTACGGAGTGGTTGTTTTCTTCGTGTTAGTTTTTATTTAGTTCAATGGATCGTATATTGCCATTATTGTTTTGGTGGAGATGAGACCAAGTTCATCGAGAGCATCGTCAAAGAGATCTCGATTGTAGTCAGACGAGTACCCTCGAGTGTTGCCAAGCATCCTGTCGGTGTAGGTTGCTGGGTAGAGAAAGTAAGATCGTTGTTAAGTATGGGCTTGGATGAGGTTCGGTTGATAGGAATATGGGGAGCAGGAGGTATAGGGAAGAGCACTATCGCTAAAGCTGTCTATAAGAGTATCACTAGTCAAACAGTATAATTGGTTAGTTTGGTGGGTGTAGCTTTCTTGCAAATGTTATAGAAACTTCCAGTAAACCTGATGGCCTGGTTCATTTGCAAAAAGCACTCTTCTCCGAGATACTGTGGAAAGAAAATTTAGTGGTCTTCAGTGTGGATGGGGCGTTAAACTAATACAAGATAGACTTTGCTGCAGGAAGATTCTGCTTGTGCTTGATGATGTGGATCATGGGGACCAGTTGAATGCGTTAGCTAGAGAATGTGAATGGTTTGGAAAAGGGAGCACGATCATTATTACGACAAGAGATAAACATGTACTGACTTCTCACGGGATAGATCAGGTATATGAAGTTAAATCATTAGATCAAGGTGAAGCTTTTGAACTTTTGAGTTCATATGCTTTTCCAAGAAACTAGAGGGAAGACATACATTGTGATCTCATACATAATATTTTGGGCTAGGTTAATGGCCATTCCTTGACGGTTCTGGTCTTGGGTCCCCTTTTATGTGGTAGAAGTATAGGGGAATGGGAGAGTACATTGGGTAAACTTGCCGAAAGTCCTAATAAAGATATAAACAGCGTTCTGAAGATAAGTTTTGATACATTGGGGGACAATGAAAATGACATTTTTCTTGACATTGCTTGCTTATTTAAAGGGAGGGATAGTGATTATGTAACCAAAGTTCTTGATAGTTGTGGTTTAAAGACATTAATTGGGATTCAAACTTTAATAGAGAGATCTTTAATAAACATTGAGAATCAGAGAACAGTACAAATGCATGACTTGATTTGGCTGATGGATCAGGATATCATGAAACAAGAGTATCCAAATGACCTGGGAAATGGAGTAGATGATGGTGCTACGATGATGTTTTGGAAGTATTTTTGGAGGATATTGTGAGAGCTTCTCATGACATCATTGATAATCTTGTCTTCTTTAATTTACACACTATTGTAATTCGGGCTGGGTAATAATGATTATTTTGTTTTCCTTGATAGGGAACCAATGTTGTTAGAGGCATAGTGCTGGACTTACCAACACAAGAAGAGCTAGACATCAATCCCAGTGCTTTCACATATATGAGGAGACCGAGATTGCTCCTAGTCCTGAATGCACAGCTCAATAGAGGTCCCAAATGTCTTCTAAAAGATTTAAGGTGGCTTGAATGGCCTAAGTATCCTTTATCAACTTTGAAGTTTAGTGCTGGTCTAAAGAAACTTGTTTGGTTTGATGTGCATAATAGCCAAATTAAAGAATTAGGAGATAACTTAAAGGTACATCATACATTCTTATATTGACGGTTTCCATTTTTGTGCCTTTCACAAAGTGAAATTTATCAAAACCTTGTTTGGCTGTTCTTTTTAATTTGCAGCATTTTAGGAATTTGAAGTTCCTAATTCACAGTTGTTGTAAGTCTCTTATTAGTGTTCTGGACATCTCAGAGGTGCCAAATTTGGAGACAGTGAACTTAAGTAGGTGCTCGAACCTCAAGGAGCTTCCAAGCAAACTGAAGCTGAAATATCTTCAAAACTTGATATAACCGGCTGCTCTAAGCTTGATAAATTTCCTGATATTAAGGATATGGAGAGCTTAACAAAACTTCATATATCTTAGATCTCCATTAAATAACTTCCTACATCAATTGGAAACCTTATCTCTGTTAAGGATTGTGGAAAAGTCTTATCAATCTTCCTAGCACACTAGAGGGTTGTTCACTATTTAGCTTGTTTCCAGGGAGTAGTGAGAGCTCCAATCTCCCTAATGGTAGACTTGGATTCCAAATTTGGTCTCCCTGAAGCTTAGTGGGTGCAAGTTGTCAGAGGAAGAATTTCTTTAGTCTTACCTGCTTCTCTGCTGTGAATATTTTGCATCTCTATGAAAATAATTTTGTTAGTCTTTCGACATGCATTAGCAAGTTTGAGGAGTTGATGGTCCATTAAAAATTAGATGACTGTAAGTAGCTATAGGAGATCTTGGAGCTTCCACCAAACATTTGCACCCTTGAAGCAAATGGCTACAATGCATTGTCCAGATTTCCAAAATTGCCTATTCAGTGCATTCAGTCCTCCATGTCAGTGTACATTCGCTTAGATTCTTGTCATGGATTGGTTCGTGAAGGTATTGACCTAGCTAACATTATACATGTGCATGAGTTGATGTGATTTCTGATTTGATAGATTTGCTATAGCCGGATGTTGGTGAGATTGGTCACTACATGGATACTATATTTTCTGGGAGAGGGATAGCATGTTGGTTTATCCAAAGTCAAGAGCGTTGTGTCTCTTTCTGGGTACCTTGAGATTTGCATGGGAGTAACCTTGGGTTTTGTGTGTTGCTTTTGGATTGGAGGAAGAAAATGAGGCTAATTTTTTATTTGAGGTTTGGGTATTGGTGAATCATGTTCATAGTAATTATGATACAAGAACATTCTCTTTTTACAGTTTGATCACTTGTGGTTTAAATATATTACATGCCGTTCATTTGATGAGCTGGATGAGATGTTAGAGACTAAGTGGAGTCTCTTCTAGGTTTCATTTGAAGTATCAGAAGAAACACTAAGAAGGTGTAGGTTTGGCCTTATATGCAAGCAAGCAAAGAATGGCCTGAGGAAGCACCTCAACCTTTCTAAGATAATCTCAATTGTCAAATATATTCCTGATTCATGGCAAAAAGGTCCACTTATGGATTGCAGTTAATTTGAGTATTTGATATAATGCTTACTGTTAACTTGTCGCATTTTCTAAATGATTTCTTGCACTCCGCTTTCAGCAACTTTAGCACTTTATGCTGTTTCCTGGCGAGAATGACCTCTTGTCCATTGTCTGATTTCTTTTGTGGATATGTGACAACCACAGTGATTGTCACCTCAAGCAACTTCATCTAGGTTTGTGACGAAAGATGGATGGATGGATGGGACATTTGTCGATTTGGGCTAGTGCTAATGCAAAGTTGTGGAAATTGAATTGCAAGGGACTACTTTTTAGATGTCCAAAATTATACATGTGGACCATTTATATTTTTTAGCAGCCATAAATTCGAAATTTTTGTAGCTAAGTTTTGCTTTAGGCAGGTAGGAGTAGCCCAAATGCTGAGATGTAAATGGAGTTGAAAGAAGTTATGTAGATCTTGTCTTTTGGCCTCAATTTTAGTATTGTTTGAGTCACTATGATTTTGTGATTTAAAATATGCTAGATTTGTATTGCTTCTTGCGCTTTACTCCTGTGGATCCTATAATTTTTTCCAGATTGCTTATTGCGTCGCAATACGAAGTATCAGTGTCAAAACACAAGGATACTGAAGTTCTTATTGAAGTTCTAGATTTTTGCTCTCTCTTTTATGTTTATGCGTCCATTAATCTCTTTAAGTTTCCCCCTTTTATACTAGTTGGAATGCTTATTATGCAAGATTGTATAAGCAATACAATTGATGTGAAGGTTAGCTTTTCCAAGTTTCAGATGTAGCTCTCTGTCTGCATTTAACCAAATTAAGCTGGCAGGTATTAATTTTACTCTTCTGCAGAGCTTTTGGCTGTTCTGTCTCTGTGAAAGTTTGAACAAGCAAATAGTTCCATATGTTTTATGCTACAAGTATCGATTGTTGGAAATCTCTCTGCTTTTTAACAAATTCATGGTGTGTTTACCTTCGAATGCTCAGAGATATATACCTTCCTATTTTTCAGAATGGTATTTCACTGTGCATCCAAATGATTGCCCTTCTATTTGCCATTTTCTTGCCTTGTTTCTGTTTCTGTGACAAAGGGTGGCATTACTTATGTTAGAGGATATCCTATGAAGGTAGGAGGCATCTAGAACAGAGTTGACGTTTCAGTTGCATTTGCAAGTTAGATTCCTGGGTAGAATCCCATCAATGTTTGTATCCAAGTTCTTTCAGTTTTTTTGGTTATCTTTTGTGTCATGAAGTTTGAGCTATAATGCAACTGAGTGTCCTCTTGCATTGCCTTAAAGTTCTATTACTGAGGTTTTGCGGATTGAATTCAGCATCTTGCGTTCTAATTTGTCTGATTATCTTAGTTGGTATGCCATCCTAGTATTGGCACATACAACTGAGAAAGGTGAAGGGCCATGACTGGCAAAAAGGGCACATTCTAGTGTTCTTATAGATGGTGGGAATTATGAGGGCCCAATTGGGAGTGTGCTCAAATATGTATTTGTTTGTTCTACATTTGTAAAAAATATGGCCCAAGTTGTTCCAAGTTCAACAGCCAGGTTATAAAACAATGCTTACAATTACATGGGCTATACCAAACACATTTATGCCAATTGACAAGCTGCTTCTCTCTAATTGCATTCCATTTGCAAGCAGAACTATACCTTCCATCAAAGTAGCAATGGCAGGATGCTAGAAAAGGGATCATGCATAAAGCAGCCAGCACTTGCAGCAAATCGTCAGATCTTGAATCCATGCTTCCCAAACAACTACTGATTAAGATCAAGAGATGGACCTGAACCATAGACAATTTCCTGTTGGATATTTATCAAGCAAAGGGCCATAAGATGCCATGATCAAACCATAAGAAAAATGTACTCCCCTACTCAATGTGTACTTCATTAGCTGCCTGGCTATTTTACACAGCTTCAACACTTAATTCAGCAATAGAAGGAGTCAGAGCGCAACTTTAAAGGCCATAAACTTTTCCCTTTTTGTTTATGAATTTCAATCCAAGATGTTCGGAAATAATTGGATTTCAAGAAAATGCTCAAATTATACATCAGGATACAAGCATTATTCCATTCAAGTAATATTATTTAACCCCTAAGCATACTTGCTTCTTAGGTAGATACACCTTTTGCTCCATGTGTAGAAGAGCTTTTCCAAAGAAACCATCACGCTTTGCTCGATTTGTTCTATTAGTTCTCTTGGGCAGGATGAAAATATCGCAGCAATAGTTCACAATTATAGAATAGCTAATAAGTCGTAATTGACCGACATGATAAATTCATGAGCAGTCCAATGACTCGATTCCAATCAACAACTATATAGAAGCTAGGAGTAGTAAATTCACTGAAGTGAAATTTACTGCTTCAGCTCCACACCAACAATTATATAGTAGCTAGGAGTAGTAATTACATCTTTCCTCTCAAGTCAAGAATTCAGTGGGAACATGAATTGCAATCAATAGATTAAAAAAAAAAAAAAAAAAAAAAAACCTCAACCTTCATAAGTCAAGAATGCAGTGTGAACATCATCTTTTCGTTTTTGGTTTGAAATGAGGGAGGGGTCCATGCATGTGTAGTGCATGGAATGTGGAGCGTCCGTGTATTGTCAGCTTTATCAATCAAACAGCCTTTGTATTGCTGTCACATGTGACCATCTAATTAATGAAGAGGTGGTCCTTGTTCGAGCTTTGTCTACTTCTATCGAAAGAAACAAAGACCAAAAGCAAGGGAAGAACATGGGAAGATATGTATGGCCGTTGAAAAAATCACATGCTTGCTAGTTGGTAAACCTTTAGCTAACTGATGAGTTTAGGTTCTCATGTGAGATAAATTTAATTATTTGAAATAATATTCATTTTAGGTCATTTTTTGAACTACTCTATGCTTTTTTTATTATATAATATTCTCGAATAATACTATCAAGCCTTTTTGTTAATAAAATAAAAAAATAAAAAAATGTAATGGAAATGAATCAATGGAGTCAAGCCTTGGATTCGCTCTAGATTTGAGCATGTAAAAGGAACAGGGTGGTGGGGGCCATCTGCCATCAAAATCAACTTTGATAATTTTTCTTTCCTAACTAGTGTTGTGTGGACAAAAGTTAGCACAGAAGTGATGAGCAAAAATTTCCTTCGCTTTTGACTAAGCAAAAAAGAATTAGAAAAAAAAAGGTGAGATATCATCAAATCACATGAAACATCCGTCGTTAGTGGACACTTTATACTTTTAAAGTGTATCTTCATTAAAGTTGAAACACGAAAATCCTCTTTTGTATTAAATAATTTGAATATGTATCCTTCAAACTTAGACGAAGTCTTTCTTATGAACTTTCCCATAAAATGTTGAATTGTTTTGGAAATGACTCTACTCTATGCTCTTTTTTAGAATATTCTCAAATAATGATTATCAAGCCTTTATATTAATAATAAAAAAAAATGTAATGGAAATGAACCAATGGAGTCAAGCATTGGGTTCGCTCTAGATTTGAGCATGTAGAAGGAACAAGGTGGTGGGGGCCACCTGCCATCAAAATCAACTTTGATAATTTTTCTTTCCAGACCAGAGTTATATGGAGGGAAGCTAACACGAAAGTAATGAGCAAATATTTCCTTGTGCTTTTGACTAAGCAAAAAAGACAAAGAAAAAAAATCATCAAGTCACATGGAACATATCAACCTTATTGGACGCTTTATACTTTTAAAGTGTATTCTTAATTAAAGTCCAAACACGAAAATCCTCTTTTGGACTAAATAATTTGAATATGTATCCTTCACATTTAGACGAAGTCTTTCTTATGAACTTTTGCATGAAAGTATCCAATTGTTTTGGAAATGACTTACACTGACTTGACTGGGAGTAGCACCTCTAAAAAGTGGATTCCCAAAAAAGCATCCAGCAAAAAAGGCCCCACATTAGCAAAAGATTCTTTGCTCCAAAGTAATAGAAAATAAGCTATTAGCACACCAATTAATCATTTAAAGGTGTTCTTCTAGAAAATTTCTCATTTCTTTGAATTTATATTAGAGCCATTACATTATTTTCAATTGGATGAAAAGCTTGATCTATTTCCATTACAAAAGGTTATAAAATTGTCTGATGACTATTGCTTTATGAGATGGGGGAAAAAGTGCAAAAGGATATATGCCTCTCTGCATTTGGCGCATGAATGTATCAAATTCCTCCTCTGACACTTGTTAATCATACTATTGTTTAATTATATATTGTGATGAAAATATATCATCAACTCTCTTAATTTATCAACATGTGATGCTATGATATTTAGCTCTAAAAATTTCAAATAAACACAAGCAATATTTTGCCCCAAATATTGAATATGCTCCATAGTATTAAGTATATACACACAAATATAAATTAAGCAATTTATTAAATATGTTATATGCATATAAATAAAAAGGAGTAACGATAGAGGAATGCAGAACCATTTTATAGTGGTCCGGTCCAAATGGGTGCCCACTCCATTTCCAGAGACTGTTCAAGATTTATGCCTAATCAACTATACTTGAAGCCTCAAACAAAGATTGGTTTGCAATGGAGCCAACATTCTTCCATAAACACGGCGCACTCTTTTACAAAGAAATGCTCTCATAAGATTGATCTCTCAAGAATTTGATTGCAAAGTGTATACAAGAGGAATATTGCAAGTACTGATAGTGTACAAAAACAAAAAATTGTTGGCAAAAAAGGTCACCGACCACCTGATTTTCTAATAAGGAGTCACTAACACTTTCATGAAATATATGGTATGCTTCCATCAAATTTTGTGTTAAAAAAATAATGTGTATAATTTGCTTAATTAAATAGAATGTAATACATGAATCAAATGATTATACGCATCGGACCTTTGTGGAATCATACATTCACGTACATTTGAGTTCAGATAGATGGAGTCCCCACCCATTGAATATAACATATGAATGGAAGTGCTGTCCATTAATTCAAGTTTTGTCGTTACTCCACTCCTTTTTCTGGTGCGTGTAGAATGGAGTGTCGGTGTATTGTCGAGCTTTCTCAATCGAACAGCTCTCATCCTGTCGTGACGTGGAAGAATATAATGTGGGACACTGGCCGACATTACTCAATTTTGCTAAAGTTATCTCTAAATAAGACCAAGGAAAAGAGCTATACAAAGATTGTTAATGTAGATATCTAACAGAGAAGTATACAAATGAAAGAAAGGAAAGAGATGAAACCCAAAAAAACAAGAAGAAAAAGAAAAAAAAAAAAGAAAGAAGAGAGACTTTCAACGTGCAACGCTGTACCATACCTCATGAATGTTAATTGTTATGTTGAGATGAGAAGATTTCTGCTGTTGAATTTGACTTAGTTGCTATTGATTGCGCATAAGGTTCGACATTTTACCCACTATAAATTGAAATTGAAATTTAAAAGCACTTTATGCACTAGCAAATGGACGTCCAACACAGTAAAAGTCATTTTTAATGACGTTTTACGACGTCAAGTTTTTTTTGTTACAATAGAATATTGCAAATCTTTGTGAATCGTCACAAATAGTAATAAAAAAATTTCAAACTTGTGGCCTTAAAGCTATTGATTACGGTTAATATTGTAGACCTTTAAATGCCGAAGCATGGAGCTAAAGTTGACGGTAGGGGCATGTTTGTTAAAATATGATGACATTACGTTGATTGAACTTTTAGCTTCTGAAACACGGGATTGTAATTGACGTTTGTATTGGGTTATCAATACAATTTTTATCTAATACCGATTCCGACACTTTTAAAAGGCTTTATTTTCCCTAAACCAATCAATTGACACGGTACATGAGATGTGATGTTGGAACAACAACAAGATATGATGACTTTGATGAATAAAAGTTTCAAATCATGTTTGATTACATTGTTTGGTTTTTTTAATAGCATATTTGAGTGAGCTTTACAATGATCAAAATTGAATTAGGGTCAACAGAGACCTAGTTCTATAATTTTTAGGATAGTTGTGAAAGCTTCTTTCATGTGAATATAACGCGTAAGTCTTTCAAAGTTGCTTCAGTGGAAATCACGGGTCAAAAGAGTCTTGCGACTTTTACTTTTCTGGAAAAGTGAAAGCATTTGTGTCAAAGGACACCACTTGAAATTATCAAGCTCATGGCTGGAATCTTCTATACATGTCATTTGTAAGTAACGGACAATAGACATGGTAAAGCACTTTTAATTAGCAATTTTCACAATTTCACATACTCATTTTAAAGACGAGCTGCCGACATTGCAACTCAGCAAGTAATAACCGTTGAAGTGATCATAAGAACCACATCACATGAGGCACGAGAAAAATATGATACGGGCCATGTGTTATGTAGTATTCCATTGAATAAATTTTATTCCAAAAAAGAATGTCACGACTTAGGAAAAATAGCAATTCGAACTTCCCAACATTCCACCATTGGGAAACTGAGTTTCTCGAATAAAACCTCGTGCTATGGAAAAAGCCTTAAAAACAGAATTGAGAGCCAAGTGACTGCAAGAAATTCATGTTACTCAGCTGAAGGTCTGCACTCATAAGCTAACGATAAGAGCAAAAATTACGTCTCCGAGCAGGTGAAAAAGAAAGAGCTATCAAAAACTATCATTTAGTCAGGGTGCAGTTAACACGAATTATCTTCTTCTTTATTTTTTCTAAAATTGATGAGCAAATATTCACTTGGGATTTTGACTAAGCATTAAATAGATATAATATGGACAGAGTTAATGCAAGCGAAGTATACATTCATAAAGTCTAAGCACATATTACAATATTGAATTCCATCCGGTACGAATTGAGATCATCGTGTGTGTATGATACAAGTAAAAATGAGTTAAGACAAATATTACTTTAAAGTAAATCATTGAAAGTAATCTTAGGGTCGCATTTTGATTCCCATTTTGATCACATCTCATTTGTAAGAGGTTTTTAATGTCTACGTGAATAACATATAATAGAGTTATCACGTAAGCAATTGATTTTACATTAAAGAAAATAAATCGATGATTGAAGGAAAGCAAATTTGCACTTCGGAGATGTCAAGACCAAATTGAAGAAAAGTGCGCAGAAAGGCAATCAAGAACCAAGTGAAGCCAACGAGGTGGGAGTAGGTGTTGGGTTCTTGATCAGCTTCCTTTACGCCATGCCCAAGATCGGGCTTGTCACGATGCTCGCCAGCGACATCTGGTTGTTGGTCTCAGTGCCGCAGGGTCATGGCTCTCCAGCGGCGAAATTAGTATAGATCTGAGTGAGACAAGAGTTCAATTCTTGAACAGGAGTTAAAGGAATTCATTTTTTGGTTACTTAACAAAATTAAAAAGAACATGATTTGACCGACGTATTAAAGAAAAGCGCACACGTGAAGGCTAGTTTACTTTAATGTGCACACAAGAAAAAACAAAAACAATTCATAAATCGTTGTTTCCACACTTTTAACAATTATCTGTGCATAGAGGAGATAGAGGGAATCCACATGGTGTTACAGTTTCTTACAAAAAGGAAAAAAAAAAAAATGATTAGTTGTCATTTGTGGTGCAAATTTATGGCCCAAATATCAAAATAAGAATTAAAGATCAAAGCTTAGGTCGAGGAAAAGATAAAATGCTAGAATCAAGATTGAATCGATTGAAACACCGAAATAAAGTTCATCCAGCCTAACTTCAACCTTATGCTGGTGATGATTGATCTCGATCTGAGGACTACTTCGGTGAGAGTAAGACCAAGAGCACTTCGATCTACTTGCGCTAAGAGCGGGAACGATTGCAAAATTTAATTAGCTTGCGTGAGATGAGCAAGTTGCTGCAAGACACGATCATTTTGAGAGTCACTGGAGTCTTGCAAGTGGCGAAGAACATGGAGACGTTAAGGAGTTAGATAAAATTTGCACGCAAATTCCAGTAATTGTTTAAGGAAATTTCGGGAGTATGAAAGGAGAGAACTCAGCGGAAGAAGAGAAGTTCAAACTAGGCCAAAAGTTTCTTCTAAATCATTTTTGAGTAGTCACAGATTGTTATTCATAATTTGCCAAAACAAAAAATTAAAAACAAAGAATGCCTTCTCCTGGAAGCCACAGCTAATTTTTATTTATTTATTTATAAATATTGGGGAGCCAATGGAGGTCATGCATTTGAAAAAGACCTAATAATATATTTTGTTGACCTACGAAGAGGGAAGTCCTGAATCATGGATCAGTGATCTAGGGATGAATCGATGAAAAATTCCATAACTAGAAATTAGATTGTGGTTCGCTTTTTGTACTTTGATATATAGTGAATCTCTTCTTGAATTTAAAGGGTTAATATCCTGAAAAACTCAAAACTGATACAGATGTGATAAATTTACCAAAAACTATTTTTTTGACCATGAAAAACTCCAAATTGGTACACCGTGATAAATTTATCCCAACTAACCATAAAAAACCCTAAACTTGGTATATTTATGATAAATTTACCCCAAACTAATTTATTTGACAGCAAAAAATCCAAAACTGGTAAATTTGTAACAAATATACCATCCGCTAAATTGGACTAATACGACATGAAAATCACAAAAATTGTAAACTGTGACAAACGGAGCGTAAAATCCTAAATTTGTATACCAGTTAACTATCACATGTCATTTAACTTAATAATTTGATAGTAAAATTTAACAAAAACTAACGGAGGGTAAATTTGTCACAAGTGTACCGATTTGAGATAAATTTGTCAAAAGTATACCAGTTTGGGGTAAATTTATCATATGTGTACTAGTTTGGGGTTTTTAAGAATATTAACCATTTTTTCTTTTGGCATCGCAAATTGGATGTGATGTGGAATTGGAACAATTTATCATGTCATCATGAGTATGGACAAATGGAGTGCTCACTCATTGAAAAGAACAAGATGTGAATGGAAATGCGGTCCATTAATTCAAGAAAATAGCACAGTCATCGGTTTATAGCATAATATATACAAGTTTTGTCGTTGCATCGCTCCTTTTTCTCAATTGATTTAAGGCTATTTATGACATATATATATATTTCCATATGCCAAATGTCTCTTGTGCGTGGATTATTCTAAAGTGCATAACCTATTTGTTTGTACTTGAATTTTGTCAATTTAATCATAAATTTTCGCATGAATTTCAATATTGTCCTTTTAGCCAATTGTCGCAAAAAATTGCAGATATGGAAGTGTATCATGTAGGACGAATGTTGAATAAATGGACTACCACTTCAGCTATTTCAAGCGAAAATCGATTGAAAATACTATATTAAAAATTTCATGCAAAATTTTAAGACTTAATTAGCAAAATTGAAAATTTTAAAATTGAATTGATATCGGTACAAAACATTTAGGATTGATTAGGTAATTTTCCTGATTTTATTTGGCCTTAAACTTTAAATTCTCTGTCCTCACTATTTTTGGAGCTGGAACCCAAAGAACTTTTTCTTTAAATCTAAACTTCCAGCTTGTATCTGAAGTATTCATTTTCGTTTAATTTTATATAATCATTGAGAATTAAGTAATTTATGGCCTATCTTCCAGTTAGACTTCAAGCCACAGGGTGTAAGGTTTTTATTATATAAAGTCGGGGTGTAAAGTTCAGTCCAAATAAAAAATCCAAGTAGGTTTTGCAATCGTCTCTAGAGTCTAAAATACTTCAATGCCATTCATGGACCACTTTCGCATCACATTAAAGAAAGATCGTTTTGTTCGATACCTAAAATCTTTGGAACCTAGGAAATTGGTGCACATGGTGCCAGCAAAAATCTCATAGCACCTTTCATTTTATAATGACAATTAGTTAATGTCCGTCCACCAATCTAAAGGTACATCGATCCTCACTCATAAATCTGCCATATAGTCACAGCGAAACATTTCCTTAATGAGATGAGATACCTTATTTTCCATATAAGAAAAGGAAAAATGGACTAGAGAGATGGAAGTCAATTTTCCGAAGCCAATCAGTCAATCCATCATGGGGCCTCTGATCAGGAGATTATGAGGTTATGATCATTGAAATTTATTTTATAATCATGGATCAAATTTATTAACGATTCAACTAGCAATATATTCCGCATTAAACAAATACTTCTTATAGATTAGACATCTAACTAATGCAGCAATTGTGATCTTCAGTGAAGACAAATTTCACGTGCAAATCGTCAACACTTAAGACGCCTAAAGCGCACATCGGCTCATCCTTAAGCACCAACTCTTTTAATTTATCAACAGGTGACGTATTTAGCTCTAAAAATTCAAATAAATACAAGCAATTGTTGGCCCAAACATGAAATAGGGTCCACAGTATCAATTATTTATGCACAATTTAAGCTAAGCAATTTACTAAACAAGTTATACGCATCTAAATTAAGAGAAGTAGCAATAGAGAAATGCAAACTATTTTATAGTGGTCCAGGCCAAGTGGGGTGCCATTCCATTTTCAGAGACTGTTCAAGAGTTTTGCCTAATCAACTATACTTGAAGCCTCGTATGGAGCCAATATTCATTTATAAACATGGCACACTTTTTAACAAAAAAAGTGCTCGTACAAAATTGACCTCTCAAGAATTTGATTGCAAATTGTATACAAAAAGGATTTTGCAAGTAGTAGTAATGTACAGCCAAAAAAAAAAAAAGAATAGTTGGTAAAAAGGAGTCACTAATCACCTGATTTTCTAATGAGAAATTACATGCACTTTAATGAAATATATGATATACTTTTATCAAATTTTGTATTCAAAATATGATGTGTATAATTAACTTAATTAAATAGAATGCAATACATGAATAAAATAATTATACACATTAGACCTTCGTGAATCATACATTCACGTACCCACCAATTGAATATAACAACATGCGAATGGAAGTGCTGTCCATTAATTTCTTTTCTTTTTTTCGTTGTCCATTAATTCAAGTTTTGTCTAGTCCACTCCTTTTTCTGGTGAGTGGAGAGTGGAGCATTGGTGTATCATTAGCTTTCTCAATCGAATAGCCTTCGTCTTGTCGTGATGCGGAAGAATATAATGTGGCACACTAGCTGTTACTCAATTTTGCTGAAGTTATCTATAAATAAGACCAAGGAAAAGAGCTAAACAAAGAATGTTAATGGAGATATCTACCAGAGAAGTATACAAATGAAAGAAAGGAAAGAGATGTAAATGAAAAGAAGAAAAAGGAAAAAAAAAATGAAAGAAAGGAGACTTTCAACGCACAATGCTAAACCATACCTCATGATTGTCAATTGTTATGTTTAGATGAGAAAATTTCCGCCATTGAATTTGAGTTAGTTGCAATTGATTATGCATAAGGTTCGACATTCCACCTACTATAAAATGAAAGCGAAATTTACAATTCTTTACACACTAGCTAATGGAACTCCAACACGGTAAAAGTCATATTTAATGACGATTTATGATGTCAAGTTCTTGATTATGAAAGAGTATTGCACACCTTTGTAAATTGTCATAAATGCTAATAATAAATAAACCTTCAAACTTGCGGCCTTAAGCTCTCAATTAATATAAACCACTGGGGTTTGTCCCAGTGGCTACTCTTCCAACATGAAAGGGCGCGGTGAGGGGTTCAAATTCTCACCTTCTCAGGGGGGATGGGAGTAGGGACGCGTAAGTTTGAGAGTGGGTTGCGACTCCCATGCCTTGTAAGAAGCGGGGCACAAGTTTACGAGTGAGTGTAGGGTAGGAATAGATAGAACTGAAAAAAAAAAAAAAAGCTATCGATTAATATTGAACATGATAGAGCTTTAAATGCTGAAGCATGGAGATAAAGTAAACGGTGGGGGTCTTGTTAAAAAAGTAGGTACAGCGGACACGGCACAGAAGATGTGATGTTGGAACTGCAATAATGTACGACGAATTATGTTCGATTGAATTGTTTGGCTTTTAGCTTCTCAAAGGAACACGGGATTGTTGTCCACGTGTGTATTCGGTTATCGATACAATGTTTACCGGCTCCGACCCTTTTAAAAGGCTTTTCTATTCCCTTTGCCAATCAATTAACCAATCAGAAATCTAGCCTCCAATAAGGATTGTACGAAATTACAGTCGTAGAATTTATCTTACGTTGACTTGTTATATTCATTAATAATTCAGTTAACAATAAATCAATATTAAACAAATATTTGTATCAATCATACGTCTAAATAACGCAGTAGATGCAATTTTCAGTGAAAAAAAATTTCACGTACAAATCATAAATTTTTTAGGCACACACAAAATACTATTACTAAAAGACTTTATAATATTATGTCTTTTGGGGCAAGGCGGTCTTTTCTACCCTTTCGAAGCCCTTAAAAAAAATACTCAAGAACAAAAAATATAATTATAAATTATAAGTAGCATATTTGAGTGAGTTTTATAATCTTCAAAATAGAATTAGGGTTAACATAGACCTAGTTCTATAATTATTTAGGATGGAACGTGTGAGTCTTTCAAAGTCGCTTTTGTCCAAATCACGGGTCAAAAGAGTCATGCGACTTTTACTTCTCCGGAAAAGTGAAAGCATTGATGTCGAAGGATACTACTTGAAATATGTAAGTAACAAACAAATATGGCGCGTGAACGCACTTGGATTGATGCAAGCAAACTTAGAACACGTGGAATCAGAGAGAGGGAAGAAGAATTTCAAATCAGCATGTGAATGCACTTGGATCGATGCAGCCAAAGTTAGAGCACACATGGAAAACATAAATATTGAAACAATTCTTAAGATTACATGGTCTATACAAACACATTTATGCCAACTAACATGCTTTTCCTCTCTAATTGCATTCCATGTACAAGCAGAACTATACCTTCCGTCGGAGCAGCAATGGCAGGATGAAGGAAAAGGGATTCCACATAAAGCAGCCGGCACTTGCAGCAAAACATCAGATCAAGAGATAGACTTGAACCATAGACAATTTCTTGTTGGATATTTATCAAGCAAAGGGCCAAAAGATGCCAAAGTCAAACCATAACAAAAATGTACTCTCCACTACTCAATGTATAGTTCTTGATGAGAACAGTGCTAAAAAATCCCTAAACCTTTTATCTTTATATCAATTTAGTTCTAAATCTTTTTACGTTGTGCCAATTCAATCCTTTCTGGTCAATTTTGGCCGGATTTTGGTGACTGAACATCGGCCGGCTAACGTGGCTTGATCGCGCGATTTGGACAACTTTTAATAATATTTTAATATTTTTGAATTCTTTTCTTTTTTTCTCTCTTTTTTCTTCCCTCTTCTTCCTCTAGCCGGTCGTCGGACCTTGGCAACGGCCGGTGGCCGCGAGGGCGGCCTCACTCTAGGCAAGGGCGGGCGAGGCTCGAACCTTGCCGGATCCGACGAGGGCAAGCCTTTCCCACCCAGCGCAAGGCCGCCCTCGAGACCTAGGTGGCGAGGCTCACCCTCGCCGGATCTGGTGAGAGTTGAGCCTCACCCAACGGATCGCCGCCGCAGGGGAAACTAGGCGAAAATCTGGGGCCGAAGCCATGCATTTGAGGACACCCCGAGCTCCCGTAAAACCCTAGAGATGACGACAACGAGTGGAGGGAGGAAATTTCTAGGGCGAGATTGGGATCGGGGAACGGAGCGGGGAGAGCTGGTCTCGTGTTGAGCTCGCGGGGCTCACCCTCGCTGGCCCTTGAGGCCGGGCGGCAAGGCTCGCCCTTGCCGGATCTGGCGAGGGTCGAGTCGAGCCGCCCAACGCAAGGCCGCCCTCGCGGCCACTAGCGAGGTGGCCGGCGAGGTCGACCTCGACCTCGTCGGCCGTTGCCTCCGGCCGGTCGCCGAGGTCTAGCAAACGACTAGAGGAAGAAGAGGGAAGAAAAAAAGAAAAATGTTAAAATATTAAAATATAAAAAAATTCTAAAATATTAAAATATTACTAAAAGTTGTCCACGTTAGTCTTGATCGAGCTATGTCGGTGGCAAGGCCCGTTAGAAAAATCTGGTCAAAATTGACCATGTAAAAAATTTTAGGACTAAATCGGCACCAAAAAAATGTTTAGGATTAAGTCGGTACAAAGACAAAATGTTTAGGACTTTTTTGGTACTTTTCCCTTCATTAACTGCTTGGCTATTTTACACAGCGTCAACACTTATTCAGCTATAGAAAGAGCCAAAGTGCAACTTTAAAGACTAGAAACTCTTCCCTTTTAGTTTATGAACTTCAATAAGTTCACAAGTAATTCGATTTCAAGAAAATGCTTGAAATTATTCATCAAGATACAAGCATTATTCCATTCCAGTAATTTCATTTAACCCCAAGGCTACTTGCTTCTTAGGTAGACACATCTTTTGCCCCATGCACACTAGATCTTTTCCAAAAGAAAGCATCAAACTTCTACTCAATTTGTTCTATTATTTCTCTTGGGCAGGATGAAAATATTGCAGCAATAGTTCACAATTTTGTGTAATACGATGCTAATAAGTTGTAACTGACCAGCATGATAAATTCATCAGTAGTCCAATGACCCAATTGCAGTCAGAGTATATAGGAGTAGTAGATTCATTAAAGTGAAAATTATTGCTACAGCTCCCCACCAACTGTAAATGCATCTTTCCGCCCAAGTCAAGAATACATTGAGGAACCTTGCCCTAGTGGCCACCCTTCCAACGTGGAAGGGGGAGGTGAGGGGTTCAAATCCCCACCTTCTTAAGGGGGGTTGAGGTGGGGACGAGTAAGTTTCAGGAGTGGGTTTCGACTCCCACGCCTCGCAGGAGGCAAGGCAAAAGTCTGAGAGTGAGTGTTAGAGTAGGAATAGAGTAAGACTGCCAAAAAAAAAAATAGAATACACCGAGGACACCAATTGCCGTCGATAGATTAGGACAAAAGAAAGGAAAAAAAACACTTTAACCTTCATAAGTCGAGATTGCAGTGGGAACATCATTTGTTTGTTTTTGGTCTGAAATCAGGGAGAGGTTCATGCATGTGGTGCGTGGAAAGTGGAGTATCCGTGCATTATCAGCTTTATTGATCAATTGATCAAACAACCTTTGTTCTGTTGTGACCTGGGGAATTTAATGTGGGACCTTGGCAAAGCTAAAGCTTAAAAAATTGCATGTGCCTCTCTATATGAAATGTGGGGCGAAGGGCAAAAGGATGCATGTGCCTCTCTGCATTTGCCATGTGAATGTCAAATTTTCGTGACACATGTTGATTGTACCTTTGTTTCATTATGTATTGTTATGAAAATGCATCACCGACTCTTTTAATTTATCATCTTTTAATTTATCAGATGCCATGATTTTTAGCTCTACCAATTCAAATAAACATGAGGAATTTTTGGCCCAAACATGAAATATGCTCCATAGTATCAAGTATCAACGCACAAATATAAGCTAAGCAATTTATTAAACAAGTTATATGCATATAAATAAAAAAAGGAGCAGGGATAGAGGAATGCAAAACCATTTTATAGTGGTCTAGTCCAAATGGGGTGTCACTCTATTTTCAAAGACTGTTCAAGAGTTATGCCTAATCAACAACACTTGACTTCTCGTATGGAGCCAACATTTATTTATAAACACGGTGAGGTCTCAGAAGAAGATTGATCATTCAAGATTTTGATTGCAAAGTGTATACAAGATTGTTGAGATTTACCGCCAAAAAAAAAAGTTAAGATTTATTCGTCCACACATGGTCATATTTATGCAACAATTAACCCCCTTTTGTGGGATCTAAAAGCCTGGTTAATAAAATGGTAGTAGAGTTTGCTTCAAGGAATGTCAATTGAGGATTGACTCAGGCGTTACTCGATTTGCCTAAGTTATCTGTAAATAAGACCAAGAAAAAGAGCTAAACAAAGGATGTTGATGAAGATATCTACTAGAGAAGAATCCATATAAAAGAAAGGTAAGCAAAGTAACCAAAAAAAAAAAGTATTTTTTGGACAAAAGTATCCATATTTAGGCTGTTGAAAAAATCACATGCTTGCTAGCTGGCAAACATTTGGCCAATTGATAAGTTTAGGTTATCATGTGAGATTGATTTAGTCATTTTAAATTATTATTTGAAATAATATCACTTTTTTGCCTTTACTTTTTGATGGAATGACTATTTTATGCTCTTTTTTAGAATATTTCCGAATAGTAATTATCAAGCCTTTCTTTCTGTTAATAACAAAAAAAAAAGAATAAAAAATGTAATGGAAATGAACCACTGGAGTCAAGCTTTTGGATTGGCTCTAGATATGTGCATGTAGCAGGAACAAAGTGGTGGGGCCACCTACCCATCAAAATCAACTTTGATAATTTTTCTTTCCAGAGCGAAGTTGCGTGGAGGGAAGCAAACATGAAAGTGATGAGCAAATTTTTTTTGTGCTTTTGCCTCAGCGAAAAAGTTTTTTAAGAAAAAATTGAGATATCATCAAAACATATGGACCATACAACGTTAGTGGACACTATACTTTTAAAGTGCCTTTTTTCATTAAAGTCCAAATGCGAAAATCCTCCTTTGGACTAAATAATTTGAATATGTATTCTTCACACCTACTCGAAGTCTTTCTTATGAACTTTTGCATGAAGTATCCAATTATTTTGGAAATGACTTGCACTTTGACTTGACCGGGAGTAGAACCATTAAGCAAGTGGATTCCCAAGAGAAGCATCCAATGAAAAAGGCCCCACCTGAGCAAAAGATCCTTCGCTCCAAAGTAATAGAAAATAAGCCATTGACGCACCAATTAATCATTTAGAGGTCTTCTTCTAGAAAATTTCTCATTTCTTTGAATTTATGCATTAGAACCAATTGCATTATTTTCAACTGGATAAAAAGCTCAATCTATTTCCATTACAAAAGGTCATAAAATTGTTTGACAACTATTGCTTTATGAAATGTGGGGAAAAGGGCAAAAGTATACATGTGCTTCTTTGCATTTGGCATGTAAAATGTTTTAGGTTCCTTCTTTGACACTTTTTGATCATTCTATTGTTTAATTATGTATTGCAATGAAAATGTATCATCAACTCTATTAATTTATCAACATATGATGCTGTCATATTTAGCTCTAAAAATTCAAATAAACACGGGCAATATTTTTGCCCAAATGTTGAATATGCTCCATAGTATTAAGTATTTATGCACAAATATAAGTTAAGCAATTTATTAAATACTTTATATGCATATAAATAAAAAGGAGTAGGGATAGTGTGGAACCATTTTATAGTGGTTTGGTCCAAATGGGTGCCCACTTAATTTCCAGAGACTGTTTAAGAGTTATGACTAATCAACTATACTTGAAGTCTCGAACAAAGATTGGTTTACGATGAACGCAATATTCATCCAACATTCATCCAACATTCATCTATAAGCACAAAACTCTCTTTTACAAAGAAGTGCTCTCATAGAATTGATCTGTTAAGAATTTGATTGCAAAGTGTATACAAGAGGGATATTGCGAGTATTAGCATTGTACAAAAAAAAAAAAACTGTTGGCAAGAAGAGTCACCGATCACCCGATTTTCCAGTTTGGAGTCATCGGCACTTTCCTGAAATATACAGTATGCTTCCATCGAATTTTGTGTGCAAAAAACAATGTGAATAATTTACTTAATTAAATAGAATGTAATACATAATTGAAATGATTATATGCATTGGACCTTTGTGAAATCATACATTCACGTCCATTTGAGTTTAGACAGATGGAGTCCCCACCCATTGAATGAAACAACATGTGAATGGAAGTGGGGTCCATTAATTCAAGTTTTGTTGTTACTCCACTACTTTTTTTGGTGCGTGGAGAGTGGAGCGTCGGTGTATTGTTAACTTTCTCAATCGAACAGCCTTTATCTAGTCATGATGTGGGAGAATATAATTTGGGACACTGGCACGAGGTTACTCAATTTGTTGGAGTTATCTATAAATAAGACCAAGGACGAGCTAAACAAAGAATGTTAATGGAGATGTCTAATAGAGAAGAATACAAATAAAAGAAAGGAAAGAGACGTAACCCCTAAAAAAGAAGAAAAAGGAAACAATAAAAAAGAAGAGAGAGGAGACTTTCAAGGCACAATGCTGTACCATACCACATAAATACCTGTTGCCATTTTGAGATGAGAAAACTTCAACCGTTGAATTTGAGACAGTTGTAATCCATCGTGCACAAGATTTGATGTTCTCCCCGCCAATAAAATGGAAGTGAAATTTACATAACTTTCCTTTTTTGTCGGAAAATTTATATAGCTTTACAGACTAACAAATGGACGTCCAAGCTAGCAAAAGTCATATTTTAATGACGTTTAATGACGTCATGTTCTTTGTTATCACGGAGAATTGCAAACCTTTGTAAATTGTCATGAATGAAAAATATATATTCAAACTTGTGGCATCAAGTTATTGATTATGATTGAATGTCGTAGACCTTTGGCTACCGAAGCGTAGGGCTAAAGTTGATGGTGGGGGTCGTGTGAAAAAAGTAAGTGCAACTAGCATGGCACATTGGATGTGTTCTTACATTATGTTTGATTGAATCTTTTGGCTTTTAGCTCCTCGGAGGAACACGGGAGATGTCAAGACCAAATTGTAGAAATAAATCTATGATCGAAGAAAATCAATTTAGCACTTTGGAGATGTCCATACCAAATTGAAGGAAAGTGGGCTGGAAGCTGATTGCTAGTGTGGCTTGCGAAATAAGTTCTTAGAACTAAAGACTTTTAAGCACGCGTGAGTGGACGAATTGTGACCATGTAGAATCTGCTTACTTTGTTTGATTAATAACCTTTGTTTTGATATATTTCATCATTTTGTAGATTGAGAATTTTTGGTTCCTAAGTATGGTGAGAGATAATCTGGATGTAGTGTCTATCACACAATCACAACATAATTTCCTATCTTCTTTTCCAATAAGAAATTGGCGTAATTTGAGGATCATGGGCTGAAGAGTTACACATCCCACACTCACATTGTTATAGACAGATTAGGATTGACATAGACCTAGTTTTATAATTCTTGAGGATAATTGTGAATGTTTGGTTCAGGTGAATATGACGTGTAGGGGACTTTTAGTGCAAATATCTGTATGGTTTGATTTATATTAATCCATCATTGGAGCCTCAAGGAGATATGAAATGGCGAATGGTGATGATCAATGCTTTGAAGTGCAAGGACCGTCACTGTCCAAGTGGCTTGGTTTTGCACTCGGGGGCAAGTTCTGCTCGATTTTCATGAAGAATATTTCTTTAATGAAAAGCTAAAATTATATTTAAGTCCTGCAAAAGAAATTGACCGTGTCGATTATTTTGCAGCAAAAGAAGTGACACCTGCACTGGGTCTCGTTTACGGGAGGCTCGCCCAAAAATTTTTGGTCGAAATCACAGCTTGTTGGCTTTCAAAGTTTTCTTGGTCGAAATGGCGGGTAAAAGGGGTCATGCGACTGTTACTTCCCCGAAAAATTTTAGTGTGATTGTTGGACAACACTACTTACATTTACCAAGCTCATTGGACCGAATATATATATATATATATATATATATATATATATATATATATATATCTCATTATCATGGGTATTACAAGGCAAAGTATAGACCATTAACCTCTCTACATATTTTTTTCAGAAAAAAAATAATTACATAGACAAGAAAAAAGAAAATATTTAAATCTAACTAGTAAATGCATTTGAATAAATGCAGCTTACGTAAGGCAGGCAAGGAAAACATAAGTAGAAAAATTAATGTGAAAATGCAAATGACTCCCCCATACCATTCTTAAACAAAATATGGTTCCTTAAAAATATCAAAACCAGTTAATGGGAAAAAAAGCTAGTATGTGGTACAAGTTTTGAAGGTCTATTTTATTACTCATCTTTTGAAGACATAATGAGTCTTTTTTTTGAATAAGTGCGGAATTTGTATAATAGGAATTTGAACAATTTCTTAGCTATTATACAAATTCCTGAGAAGCTAAGATCAATGATGTGAAACATATGTTGCCATCCCTTACCCAAAAAAAAAAAAATAAACATATGTTGCCATCCATAGAAGATGAAATATTGGAATGAAATATATCGGAATTGGATTGAGAATGAGACAGATACATTTATTTAGTAATTTTCACAATTTCCGATGCTCTCCGGCAAATTATCTTAGAATGCATGAACTTGTCTTTACGTGTGAGCTCTTCAGCGAATTATCATCCTTTGTTTTTCACTTCTTACTTCAAAATGATGAGCACTCCAATGATATTTGAAGTCTTTAACAATATATACAAATGAAGTTGCCTACACGAAAGGATTGTAGCTCACTCTTTAAGTACACATTACTTCACTCTATGCTCAAAATAACTCTTTTAAAATGATTACACCAGCACTCTCTTAGAGAATACACTCCAATTTCACAGTTTTTTTCATTAATTATTAAAAAGTAAGTATAAGAAGTAAGAACAAGTTTTAGTTTTAGAGCATTTTGATCTCTCGGCCGCCGCCGTTGCTGTCTGTCCCCTCGCGTCGGCCACCACAGCCTCTGCTCCGCCCAGCAGTGACCTGCGACGCCACAACTCGCCTCCGCGCTGACCATCGCACCAGCAGCCGCAAGCGCCCTTTGCCCGCTCGCCCGTCACCACGATCGCCTTCGCTTCTGCTGCTTCCCTTTCGAGCACCACCGTCATTGCTTCTTCTTCGGGCCCCCTCCACTAGCAATTCGACACCGTTGCAGCCCCTACAGCTGCGATGACCGATGCTAGCAGATCCCAAACCAGTTGTTGCGCCTCCGTCGCTACTCCGCCGCCCCTCCGCGCGATCCTAGCAGCCCCTGCGACTTTGGTTTCCCCTATCTGTTGCTAGTTCGCCTTGCTGCTGACACCACACCTCCGTCGGTCTCCTTGCCAGAGCTCCACGCCAGTGTCCATCTAGCACCTCATTGCTGGAAACCGGACCGAACCAAAATTGTTTCGCGTCAAGATCGGTTCCACGGATCCACCTGGGAACCAGACCGGACTGGCGGTCCGATTCCTGGGTGGATTCATGCAACAAACGGGTGGATCCCGGTTCCAATTTTTCGGAACCGGTCCTTAGCAGGCACTTCCCGGTTCTAGGTTGGGAACCGTCCGTCCGGACCATGCACACCCCTAGTTGAGACCTCCCAGGACGAGCTCAAGCAGCACGACAGCACCGACCCCAAGAAGTCTCTCTTGATGGCCAACAGGGAGCAGATCTACGATGTCTCTCAACGCAGGTATGCTGCGACCTTCTTCGTAGCATCGGATAAAATTGTTATGCTCATCGCGCGATTTTGATCGTTCCCTGTGGCAGTCGTGGGTTGTGGATCGGATCGTCACTGTCTTCTTAGGCTAATCCTACATGAATTTGTTGATTGCAATATACTGTCTATCCACGTGCGAAGTTAATGCTGCGGTGAAATTGGCCTATGTGAAGCTTAAAGAAAATGATTGAGAATTTTTCGTCCACACGCGGTCAAATTAACGAAACAAAATACCCTTTTTGTGGGATCTAAAAGCCTGGTTAATAAAATGGGAGTAAAGTTTGCTTCAATGAATGTCGGTTGACGATTGGCTCAGACGTTACTCAATTTGCTGAAATTATCTGTAAAAAAGACTAAGAAAAATTGCTAAACAAGAATGTTGATGAAGATATCAAATAGAGAAGAATACGTATAAAAGAAAGGAAAGACGGCGGGGGAAAAATAAGATACTTTTAAGGTACAACAATGTTGTACCATAACATTTAAACGACAGTTGTTATATTGAGATGAGAAGATTTCGGCCGAGATCCATCGTTCCACCCACTAGAAAATGGAAGTGAAATTTACAATTCTTTAAACACTAGCAAATGGATGTTCACCGCAGTAAAAGTCATACATAGTGACATATCACGACGTCATGTTCTTGGTTATGACCGTGTGAAAAGTCACGCCCCACATCACATTGTCTCTAATTTTACTTCCTTGTGTAATGATGGAACGACTCCCATGCTTTAGCAATTGAAGTTTTTATTTGCAACTTGAACTTTAAATTTTATGTCCTCACTAATTTTGGAGCTTGAACCTAATAGCCTCCTCCTCCTCCTTTTTTTTTTTTTTTTAATATCATAACTTCCAACATGTATCCGAATATGCATTTTTTGTTCAATTTGATATAATCCTTGAGAATAAGTAATATATGGCCTATCTTGTGGTTGGACTTCAAGTTACAGGGCATAAGGTTTTTCGTTATATAGTTGGAGTGTAAAGGTCATTCCAGATTAAAAATCCAAGTTGCTTTTGCAATCTATCTAGAGTAACACATACTTCAATGAAATTCATGGATCACTTTCAACTCACATTCAACAAAGATTAGAACACATGGTGCCACCACAGATCTCTTATCACCTTTTTCATTTTATAATGATAAGAAATTAATTGATTAGTATCCGATCGATTAATCTAGAGAAGCATCAATCATCACTCACAAATTTACCATATAGCCACAGCGAACTATCTTTTTAACAAGATCAACACTTTATTATCAATATAAGAAAAACAAAAATGAAGGACCGAATAAATAGAAGCGATTTTTCTGTAGCTAAATAAATCGATCAGAAAATTGGCCTTTAATTAGGATAGTTTGTTATTATGGTTATAGAAATTTATCCCATGTTGAATAGTCAAATTTATTAACAATTAGTTTAGCAACAAATCGAACATTAACCAAAGGCATGTGGCGAAGACACATCTAACTAATGTGACAAATGTGATCTTCCACGAAGAAAAGTTTAATGTGCATATTGTCAACACTTCATGCGCGTGAAGAGCACTCCTATGCTAAAGTGTCGGCTCCTCGAGCACTTTTATTAAAATATTCTTTGTTGACCCACACCAAAAGGAAGTCATGTACCTGAGAATCAACATATATAGAGAAGATCAAATGGCGCACAGACCGCCGCTCAGAGAGTACCAAATCTTAGGCAACTCATTGCTTATTGTTAACCATTTCTGTCCCTGATTCTAATGGCTTCTTCTTCTTCTTCTTCTTCTTCTTCTTCTCCGTCCAAGCTCAGAAGGAGCTATGATGTCTTTCTGAGTTTTGGAGGCACGGACATCCACAGCCATTTCCTCAATCATCTCTACAGCGCTCTTGTTCAAAGTGGAATAAACTCTTACATGGGCAGTGAAGATCTAGAGAAGGGAGAGCAAATATCACCTGCACTCAAGGAGGCAATCGAGGAATCGCAAATTGCGATCGTTCTTTTCTCCAAGGACTATGCCTCTTCACCTTGGTGTTTGGAGGAGGTGGCAAAAATCATGGAGTGCAAGGAGCAAAGAGGCCTCATGGTCTTTCCGGTGTTTTACAAAGTGGAGCCTAGAGAAGTGAGAGGGCAGAGACAGGGTTATGCAGAAGCTATGGCCAAACATGAGGTCAAGTTTGGAGAGGATTCAGAGAAAGTAAAGCGATGGAAGAAAGCTCTTCTTGACATTGGGAGCTTGTCTGGATGGTATCTTATGGATGGGTACGTGAAAACACTTCTACTGCTTCAAATAGTGTAATTCTTTTGATATTGATCTTCTTTAAGGTTTGGGATCCTCTAAAGTTCGGCGTAATCTATCCCGGCTCTCTCTAATTTGCCTCGTCTCTCTCGCACTCGCATTAGACACAGCACAGAAAACACTTGCACAGAACACGAAACAGAGTACCATGGGCGAGCCGTTCGTCCTCTCCGACCCTCTGCCGATTCTCGACACGCCGCCGTCCGATTGCTCACGTCCCAACGCCACCCCAGCCGCATCACCTGAGCCCGTCTCCGTGTCTCTGTGTCCAGTGGCTTTAAGGCTAGGAATCTAGGCTCGCGACCCCGGATCTGGGGCTTCAAGCCAGGATCAGGGGTCGCTAGCCTCGGGCAGTGGTCGCCTGAGACTCTCCTGTCTTCCGTGACAGAGGGACAAGAACACGGAAAGAGGGCGCACCAACTGCGCTAGGACAGGCGATGGTGGCGGGGACATGGCAACGGGGGCAACAGATGAGGGCGGCCACGGGGCAGTGGCAAATGTGGAGGGGAGTGGAGAGAGTGGGGTGGGGGAAATTTGGGTTTGAGTTTTGAGCCTAGGCATTTTCTTATTTTTCAAGTAAAATTTAACAAATAATTCTAGAAACTATAAAAGAAAATTCAAAAAACTTGAAACTTTGAATTCACAAATTGACATATTGGTTAGAAGAAAAGGTGCCCAATATTCAAATATAATAAGTTTTTCAATATCAAAAACTGTCATAATACATTAAAACCACATGTAATGATCTATATCCTTTGTCTACTGGATATAATGTAAGCCGGGTTTAAGAGAAAGTTTCCTTCTATGCTCACCAACGTGGGAGGAAACATTGCTCTGTCATTGCCATATGGCATAGTTGTGTCATACGACCTGTATTCGGTTAATTCTCATTTTAGTCATTCGACTTGTATTCGGTTAATTCTCATTTGAGTGATTTGTCCTTTATCTTGAAATGCATTTTTAACAAATATATGTTTGTTTAAAAAAAAAAAAAAACATGATAGTAAAGTTATCAACTTAATTTGAAAGTTTACATTCTAATAATTTGAAATTCGAAAAAATAACACAAAAATAAAATATCTTGAAATAAACATTTTAACTAGCATATATTATCAAATGTAATTCCTGATCAAACAAATATCCATTTGGTTTAAAGTATGAGAATTATAAGTCATTAAATCAATAACACAGATAATGCAAGTTATTGTCATTATAAACCATGGTATTAGTCTGTATATAATTACATACATAATACATCTAAACCATAGATAAGCTACTCCTAATTGGAAATACAAACCGTTTCATAACATGATCTAAGTTCATATGGTATTAGCTTATACTTGGCAATCTGGATTAGGCTATCACTCATGAAAGACTCATGCAAGTGGCACCCTCATGTTTAGATCAATTTTAAGGATTCTGTAGTGTTAGATAACAGACTATATCCTCTTAAGAAAAAGATTAACTTAAAAAGTCTATAGAAGTATATTTTCGTGGACTTCGGCTTCCCAATTCGGGCGGGAAGTTTGGGCTCCCATGTTCCACCCCCGTTACTGTTAGTTGGAGGTCTTTTGTACTGCTGGCATGCCTCTGCTTCTTGTTGAGGTTTTGAGCTATCACTCTCACGGACGCAGACCCAAATTAAAATCACTTCGAGTAAGAATTGTAGAGAAAGCTTTCTCTACTGACTTCGCCTCCCCTTTCAACTGAAGAGGGATCAGCTATGTACATACAAAAGCTGGTGCCTGTGGAATGTTGCCAGCTCACTTCAACATTTACAAGCGGACGATAACAAAAGTGAGCTGCCTACGCCTGTACCTATAAGACGTTATACCCCTTCTAACCCATGGGGATTATCCTTTCTAATCCATGCATTTTCTCTTCTTCCGAGAAAATTAGTTTTTGACGTCTTGTACTACTGAGTGCTGACGTAGTAATCACTCATCTGAAGGTTGGCCCTGGGCCTTTTCTTCTAAATTGGACGTGATTATCTCGTTCCCTTTTCTCTTCAAGTCGCTGATCTGGGGTTTGGGAGATCTTCCAGACTTCAAGAACATCAGCCCTGAAACATAAGCTCTGCTCTCTAAGCCAGAAACTAAGTGGGCAGATCGATTACTCTTTCATTTTCTCTCTTGGACTTCTTTTTGTTTAAAGCTCATATAACCTTGAGAAGATGATGAGAATTCTTCCATCACTGCGCAGATAATACTTTTGTTTGTTGCCTATTGCATGCTCTAGGACAGCTTTAAAGAATTCGATTTCGGTGGTTTCAGTGATAAAAGTAATATGTCTCACCGCATTTTTATGGTTCTCTTGGTTTTGTTTGGTTCTGCAAGTTGTTGAATTTCCCAGATCTGTAAGACATACTCTATTTCCTTTCATCAGCCAGTTCCATTCATCGTGCTGGTCACAATCACTGAAGAATATCTAGGACCATATCCTAAGCAGCTTCAAGCAAATAGTACCGACGGTTGAACTGTACTAATAAGGTGTAGGTAGCCTCTGTCAATGTTGATCGAGTCTGCCAACCCTGCTTCTACAAGCGGGAGTCCAGTTTCTGCTACGCTTGTGTGAAGTTTCTAGCTTAGTCGTTCTTGTCCTTCCCAGTTGAGATAAGGATTTAGAACAGAGAGTTCCTCTAAAGAAAAGTGTCTCTCGAGTCTATTATATTTCTTCATTAACATCAATTCTCCAGGTAGTAGTGCGTTAGAGAATACGCACCTTAACTTTCCATTATTCAAGGAACCCTTCTCCGATTGTTTTGTAAAATTTTAACTCGACTTCTAAAATCTTTATGTGTGAAGCAGAATCTTTTATGAACCATTGAGGTTGCTGGGAATCTCTTTCTCAAGTCTTAACTAGCAACTCTGCATAGATTTTAGTACCCTTCCCATGAAGGCTATGATCTATGGAATCAAATTTTTTCTTTTTTTTCGAGGTTTTTATCACCAGATTCAATGTCAAAATCTTCAGGAATAGGATTATGATTCTCAGGAATATTTTCCTTGTGATTATTTTATGGTCATCTGGTACAAACTTTCCAAGAGCTTCATTTTCAAGATATTGCTCCCATAACTTTATTGAAGCCATAAACGCCCGATAGTTCACCCGATAAACCCAAAACCATTCTGAATCAGATTATGCTCCATGAGTGCGTTTGCTTGCCAAACATATCATCTTCTACCTGATTTTAATCTTCAAGGATATCTCCTTTATTTTTTTTCGGACTTAATCAAAAGAGGCTTGTGAACTTCAACTGTCTTTTCAACCAACCAGTTCATTCTCTTGGCAAGGCTTTCTTAGTATTTCATTCCCCACAGTCATTCAACGGATAGGTCTTTTGCATAGCCAACTAATATTTACTTTCGTTCTAATAGGACCATGGCTTTTGCTCTTATTCTCCTTCTGTCTCTTTGGACACTTCCTCCTTGGATGCCCCTCTTGCTTGCATGCCCGAAAATTTTTTCTTTCTGCTGTAGGATTTGTCTGCACAAGAAGACAATTTACGAGAGAGAGAGAGAGAGAGAGAGAAGCAGCTAGGACATTTTTATCTGGACGAATATATTCTATAATAACTATACCATTCTTGTATAATGAGAAGCCTAGTTTGCTCGCTACCATTGTTGTATAATGAGAAGCCTAGTTTGCTGAGCTTCTTTCAGATTAGATTCAAGAATCTTTCCACATATTCAGAGTTGGTTCTCATTACAAACCTTTTTGGGGCTAGGAATATGTAAAAAGTTTTTTATACAATTTTTTATGGCAAATACATCCTTTTCATGTGTCAAATAAATGAGTTCAGACCATTTAAATGTAGCAGACCAATATTGATAGAAGCCTTACTAATTTTCTTTATTTAGTTTTCTGTACTTCTCGCCACTAGTCATTTGATGCATCAGAAGGTGATAATATGGTGGCAAATGCTTTACCTTTTCTTTTACCTACTGCTTGAGTGTCTTCATCATCCCAAAATCGAGATCTTGGAGCTTTCTTGGGTAGGTTACTAAGATATTTTAAAATTATCTGGCCTAGTTTGCAGATCTACAGTACCTCAGGATTTTTTGTCTTCTACTTTGTCAGGAAAGTTTATTATATCTCGCAAATTTAGGTTTGTAATACTAGCTTTTTTTGGTCTACTTCCAGACCCAAGCAATTAATTTATTCCTTTTATCCATTTTACCTTCTTTTACATAGGATCATGCCTTCTTTCTTTAAGATATTTGTCGGTAGTTATAAGTGATTCGTTTACATCTCAACTTTTCCTAAAGACTATTACATCGTGTACAAAAACTTGCGTAGATACTTGAAGGCATCATCCATTTCCCGCTGAAAATTGCCTGGGCCATTCTGTCTATGAGTTCTCCTGGCACAGCTATCTTATAGTCATCATCTTTGTTGGTTTGTTGTGCTGAAGATAGTCTCTAATAATTCACGCTTTTCCTCATAGCTGCTCTGCATGGTTAATGGGTTAGAATGCGGACTTAAACCATCTCTAATAAAGCCTTTGGAGCAAAGATCAGGAATTTGTTTTTCAAATACCTCTACCATATCACAGTTTTTGCTGAAATGATGATAATTGGATCTTTTAGCTCAAGTCTGGTTTTTACAATTAAGACTCCACAATTTGACTTACATTTTACACGCAAAAAAAAGCAAAAGTAAAAAAAACTCCACAATTTGTGGATCTACACAAAAGTTAGTTTTCAATTTTAGCAAAAACTTATTTCATTTCGTTCCTAGCAGTTGGATACTCCGAATTTTTCCTTGTTCGAGGCGGAACAAATTTTGACGCTAGAAGGTATCATTTGCAAATGAAGACTTTTCACATCCAAATAGCTTATGCTCCCATTATTTACCACGCTGTGCTCGCACTCACTATGAATGCTTGGTCACATGGACAGTCTCCACAAAACTCTGAATGTTTCACAGGATAAACCTCCAATTTGTGTCTTAACCAAGGATTTTGAAGAGTCACGCCTGCTATAGTAATCGTGGTGCTGTCTTGCACAAAAGACCATTTTCGTTTTGCCCCATTAAGAATGCATTACCAAGATTGACGTCCTGATCTAGTGTCAGGAAAAGGAAAAATCTGTCTAACAATAATCATTGATTCCCACCTGCTATTCTTAATGCAATAGGCTCTGTTAATGGTCTCCACCATTCTTCGGGTGATGCATTGGCTCTTGCTCAATTAGTACAAGCTCCAGTGTCTCCAATGAATATAGTTAACACCCGGGAAACTCAAACATCACAACCCCACGAGTGCTTAACCCAGCTTCCTTTGTATGCCATTTGGGAAGGTTCGATCATATCCCAAATTTTGTCCATGGCTATAGACCATTGCCTTGCTGTATTGCCAAAGCATGGAAAAATTCACGTATGTCTTGGGATGTGGATCTTTCTTCTTCGGACTGCATTACCATTAGAACATTATTCTCTCTTGACTATGTATCCTCTTCTCCATAGACAGGCATATTAATTTGTTTGTCTCCTATGATCGTTCTTTCTGAAGTTCTTGAGTTTACAGATCTTTGAGATGCAACCTCTTCCCGATTGACTTCTTGTACAGTATCCTGTGGTACAGTAAGAGGTTCAAAAGTCCTTAGTTTCCTAGCAAATAGGGTTTAGATAGTGTTCCATCATAAGGTTATTCTTGCTCCCCTCTATTGGACCGCTGATGCACTGATCTCTCTAGATGCTCCAATAGGTTCCACCATAGTTGAACTCCTAGGCCGTGTTCTACGGGATTAAGTTTTTACATACGGGAAGAGGTGCTGTTAACGAATCTATCTAGCATCCTAGTGTGATACGCAAAAAATTTGACCTGTGGGTTCATCCTATCAATGTTTAAAGAATCAATACTCAATGTTAATGAATTCCCCAAACAAATATTATTTAGAGCCATCAAAGAATATGGATGGGCTTGGAAGCAAACTGGCCAATGTGCTAGATTGGCTAGTATTCTTAATATCAATTCATCTCTGAAACCCGTCCATCTTTGATCCAATACAGTTTTAATCACAAAATTGCCAACAGGAAGATGAAATAGTGGGACCTATCCTATCCTATTATGATTAACCCTACATATGTATATAAGGGCATGCACCTCTAGTTCTTTCTCTGGTCTCGCTAATTTTTTGAAGATTTAGCATAGGTACATCCAAGGTTTGAAGTTCAGTATACGACATCTTTGCCATTGATGTCGATTGTGAGAAATCTATCGCCTATTTACAGTTAAATCTTAATAATCAATAAACAGCCCTAACATCTACTTCGAGCAACCTCCACTCCAAAGTTGATCCCGACAGATACTCTTATGGGAAAGTTTCTTCTAATACCTAAGATGTTGACTTTAAGGGCACTATATCATCACGTGTTTGTCGCTGATAATTGTTCACTATATTTTGAATCTTCTTCGTCTGTCTCATATTCTGAGAAACTTCATAGACACATTTAACCTCAAAGTCTAAATTTTCTAGTTCCTGCTCATCCATAGGTTTATGAGCAGGTTCCTCATGAAGAGTGACAATCTTCGATGAATACTCCACAAATATTCTCTTTTTGTGGATATTTTTATTGACAAGCATGAGGCTTGTGGGGTTTTAATCCACAAAATCGAACAAAAGTTACAACTACTTAACAAGGTTTACCTTGAGGACAACGAGGTTCTCTTCTGTGTTTCCTTTTAAAGGCCTTAATTCTTTGTAAATTTGGATGACTTTTCAGATTTATAAGGCCTTCGTTTTCCCCTTGGCACACTTTTTCATATCAAATAAACTTCCTTCTTTTCGATCCTTTAGGAGAGTGTCTTGCACTTCTGGTTTCTCGACCGATGTTACAGCCATATCTACCCAGCACATATTCAATCTGAGAGCAACAACTTCTGTTTAAATAAGGAAACTATATAGTTGCTTCCTTCACTTAGAGGTCAGTCCTCACTCTCCTCAATCCTCATCGTATACTTTTTTGCCTGGATTCACCCACCCAGACCTTCTACTACCTCTTTTTCCTGAAGGAGCAAGTCGTAAGCCTTCTTTGTGACCTCTGCCATGGCTCCAGAAGTTTGTCAAAAAAAGTCTTTTGAGATGGTTGAAATGCACAGCATCAAAAATAGCACGTATCAAACGTCTGTAATTTCATTAGAGAATTTAAAGGCTACTCTCTCTACCATTTCCACAGAGCAATAAACTACGGAATTCTCTTTTGAAGACATCTGTTACATTGGCTAATAATCCATCTACAATAAGCTCTTGTCTATTTTATACCTTATGTCTGTTTCAGATAATAAGAATTTCCCAATTTTCTGAGCGTTACCAACAAGAGTGGCTTCACATACTTCATACATAGTGTTGGACTATATCCTCCTGCACTTGTTATCATACCAATGGCTGTGACCCATTCATCTATCCTTTCAAACACATGTTTTCCAGTATCAAGATTAAGAAAAGCACCAAGAACTAACAACAGGCCTTAATGGATTAATCATTAAACAAACTATGATTTGTTCTCTGTGGATAATCGGCCTTATATAAAGTCCATTTCGCTGTTAAAAGCTCAATAAATAATAGTATTGGAGATTCTTCAGCGAACCCTAAAGATTGCCGAAGATGTTGGGCTAACTTACAAGTATCATTACCATTAAGGTTAGCTGCTTTTTTTACGGGACCTAAAGTGAATGTTGCTACCTTTCCTTGCTGCACTTTTTGGACTTGAAAGACTTGATTTGAATCTCGTCCCTCAGGCTTCTTTTAATTAGTCTCTGTTTCAATTACATCAAGCCTTTCATTGACCAATAAAGACACCTCTCTTGCAATAGCATTTCTCCCTTGTATCTACAAAGTCATTTTCATTATGTAAGCCATTATGCATAGGAGAAGATAAATCTGGTATTCTATCAGCCTGTTTTATTTATTAGAAATATTTATTTAATCTTTTTTAAGAAGAAAGAATGAAAAGCTAGTATTTCTTTTCTCTTAAAAAAATACAGGCCTAATGGCATTTTTCTAAATACTTGAAGCAGTAAAGAGCAAAAAGGTAAAAACAAGACAGACCTCTACAGGAACTAACAGTAGGCCGTGTTTGTCCAAACAGCCAAAGAACGGGTCTTTATTTTTCCACTTTCAGAATTGGGCCTAAAATTTTTTCAAAGTATAAAGTACTTGATTTTAATTAGGATTTACCCCATTGGCAACGCTAATTTAGACTTCACGTCGGTTATTTTTATCACAGATATTGCTTTGCAAAGGAATATACCAGATAAATGGGTTGGCATTTGGATAATCAAAGAAAAGACACGACAATTTCAACGAACTTTGTAAAGAGATGAAAACAATGCCTATCAATGGTTTAGTATATCCAATAATTAACTTGAATTATTGATAAATGCAAAATAGATTTAACATACAACATTTAGAATAACATGAAGAATATTGTTTTAGTTCAGCTTAGACTCAAGCATCTTGCTAATTGAACATATTTGAACATTCATCTCCGGCGATTCTCTTTGAATACTTATTCATTTCTTTGGATTATTCTAAAACTAAATTACCCTTGTCAGATATGAAGGGGGCTTATACAACATATTGTACAGAAAATGTCAACTCAACTAGATCGAGCGCCATTAAATGTAGCCAAGTATCCGGTTGGGATAGATTCCCGAGTTCAAGAGTTTCAAACAATCCTAAATCTACAGTCCAAGGATGATTTTCTTGTGGTAGGATTATGGGGACAAGGAGGCGTGGGGAAGACAACCCTTGCTAAAGCCATTTATAACACTATTTTTAGAGAGTTTCAAGGTTCTAGTTTCTTGGATCGAGTTAGCGAGAATTCCAAAAGTTCCATTGATTTGGTTCATTTGCAGAAAAAATTGCTATCGCAAGTACTACAGAAAGAATTAACAGTCTTTAGTGTCAATGAAGGAAGTCAATTGATTCAAGATAGACTTTGCAATAAGAAAGTTCTCATTATTCTTGATGATGTGGATGATAAACACCAGTTAAATGCTTTAGCCGGAGATTGTAAATGGTTCGGTAATGGAAGTAGAATAATTATCACAACAAGAAACAAACATCTGCTAACTTCTCATGGAGTAGATTGGGAACATATATATGAAATTACAGCTCTTGAGGATGGTGAAGCTCTTGAACTTTTTACAAAGCATGCTTTTCTAAGAAGTCAAAAAATAAAAATAAGGAGCAATCTTGTTGATTGTGTTTTACATTATGCCAGAGGCCTTCCTTTGGCACTTGAGGTGTTGGGTTCTTTCTTGTGTGGTAGAGGAGAACATGAATGGGAAAGTACCCTGCATGAACTTTCTAAAAGTCCTGACAAAAAAATCAACGATGTGCTAAAGGCAAGTTATGATGGATTGGAGGACTATGTAAAGGAGATTTTTCTTGATATTGCTTGTTTCTTCAAGGGATGGAGAACACGGGACGTAAAGAAAGTTCTTGATAGTTGTGGTTTCCCCATGACTATTGGGGTAAAAATTCTCATTGAGCACTCCCTGATTAGTGAAGAGAATGGGACCTTACAAATGCATAAATTAATAGAATTAATGGGTAAGGAGATTGTTCGCGATGAATGTCGTGATGATCCTGGAAAACGCAGTCGGTTATGGCTCTATGACGATGTTCTTGATGTTCTCTCAAGTGATGAGGTAAGACTTGTTAGTTTAAAAAAAAAAAGATCATCTTCTATTCTTATCTTTGACTTTGTTTACTATAATGACAAAGGAACCTAACTATATTCAAATAATTATACAGGGAACAGCTGCGATCAAAGCTATAGTTTTAAAGTTGCCAAAGCAAAAAGAGACGTATATTGGTCCTAATGCTTTCACAAACATGAGAAAGTTGAGGTTACTCATCCTGCATAACATAGATAATTCTTTCGAAGGTCCCATCCATCTCCCTAATGAGTTAAGGTGGTTTGAATGGCCTGATTGTGCCTCAATTCCAGAATTTAGATATGGTCCAAAGAAGTTAGTTGGACTTGATATGCAGAATACCAAGACCGAAGTAGTGCTGAAACAATTTAAGGTGAGCATTTACGTGGTCCTTTTTTTATTACCTATAACTATATGTATTAACTCTGATGATGTTTAATATTGTCATTAAAAGAACAACTACAATGATTGTATAATCAAGTCTCTCTAGCATCAAATCCAGCCAAATCCAGCTGATGTGGCCACCAGAGAATGCCCGTGTGACATGGATTGAACATTGCTTATGTGAAAACCCGCTGTGGAAAGTGAATGGTGGGAGATGCCATAACCTGTTTGACCAGCTTTCACGTTAAGCTAAATTTAAGATTGCCCATGTATGTGCAATAATTAATCCATGTCACATTGCGGAGTTGTTCAATGGCCATGTAAGCTATATTTGGCTAGATTTAATACTCGAAAGACTTGACCAGACTATTTGTATAAGTATTGATTAGAAAAATTAAAATTACAAGGGCTTAATATTAAATTATGGATATGAAAAGTAGAATTTTCCCGTACATATACGAAAAAGCACCAACATTGAGTTCAAACCATCATGACTTTGAGCTGAAAATTGAAACAAAAACTTCTTAGTACGTAGTTTAACATTTGAATGCTGATAGTGCTTAAGATATATCTTGAAACGTTTTATTTGATCTGTAGGGTTTTGTTATAGGGTTGGTAATAGTCTAAATGCTTTTAAAGACAATTCCACGAGAGAATTGAGAAGCCCTGTCGTTATAACTCGTTCGACGGTATCTCTTTTATTTGTTCAGTTTCAAGAAGTACACTAGATAAAATATTAGAATGTCAAAATGAAATTTAACGAATTCAAATGGAATCAATAAGTTTATCAATGTAATTGAGCTTGCTCCATCTCATGTTAGAAATTAAAAAAAAAAATAAGTACAAAAAAAATTCAGAGAAAAAGTCACCCTTCTGTTTTAGTTAGTTAAACCCAGTTCTAAAGAAGTAGTAGTATCACTATGTAAAGCTGATTTCTAGCGTTCCGTGCGTGAAAAAATCGAATACTGTTTCATGCTAATAATTTCTTAAATGTGTTGGTAAATTTCAAAATCGATGGTAACTATATTTTTACCGGCAACTCATATAGTGGGTAACATGTTAGTAAGTTACCAATAGTTTTATGGGACTACCAACACTTATTTAGCTTGTAAACGTGTTCATTAGTCACCAAAAGTTTTGTGGAAGTGCCAACAATTATTTGATTATTTTAAATTACCAACTATCTCTGTGAATGGCCCATATTACTTCTGCAACTCATCAATGAGTTAAAATTACTAACTTTTATAGAAAATTACCAACTCTTATTTGAGTCTATTTACCAACTTTATTTAATTTCACCAAAATTAGCAATTGTTCCAAGAATTCACGAATATTATTTGCCAAAGTTACCATCATGATAAATGATATCCAGATTTGATGAATTAATGATATTAGAGAACTATTAAAAATTTTGTGTCACTTTTACAAATAAATCGATCAAGACAAAAGTTACTTGTCATTTGACGAATAATGATATTGAATGCGTATGTGCTCGGAATCTTTGAAGGAAAAGTCAGAAAACTTTGACAAACTTTGTAAAGCCATCAAGACAATACCGATCGACATTTAGTGTACTCAATAAATTTCGTCAACACAGTGAAGTTCTTTTTCACGCTGTTGTCTGAGTGATTTTGTTAATGTTACATTTTTTTTTTGTTTAACTAATTATTTTTAGGCATGTATTTACAACAGTAATACGTTCAGAGTATAGTCTGCATTACATCTCAAGATATATCTTATTGAAATTCTATCACAAATTCTTAGCAATATCTCATATTCCTATTCACTTTATTAAGTTTTAAGTCTCATAGAGACGTTAAAGCACTTGGTTGCCAATAATTCACTATTGTGACATGAATGTCTATATAACTTATTAATTATAGTAACGTAAGTAAAGTAATTAACCAGCAATCATTATAGAATTAACAAAGTTGGAAAAAACAATTTGACTTGAAGCATCGATAAATGAATAATATATTAACAACCAACTGTTGGCAGTAGAATTTTTACAAGAAAAGAAATAAATATGTGAATATTGTTGTTATGAAAATAAATTGAGGAAATTCTAGATATGTATTATTGTGGAATGAAATTTTATGAATTTCTTTATATATACAAATTGAATAATGCATATTTTCGTAAGATATTTAACAATTATCTTTGTGATATATCGTCGTGGATGAAGAGATATCCATCAACTTTTGCCAAACTGAAAAATGGACTTTAAATGGTTGGCATAAAGGAAAACGATAATCTAAGTAAAGGGGGCGAAGAAGAGGTAGAAAAGGACAAAACAAAATGGCATTAAAAGCCCAAGCGCCTGTCTTCTCTTTTGAGAATCAAATCTCGTTGGATTTTCATGAACATCAAATAATTGCTGGCCCTAAGTGAAATTCCTATTTTTCAGCATCACAACAACGTATAATCTAAGACTAATACAACCAAAATTCTCAAACCGGTGGACCTGTACCATACATTCCCTAAACAAATTTTTGTATTGCAAAAGCGTACATCCGTGATACATTTACTTTAAATAAATGTGTTATAAAAAATCCTATACTGATACACATGTGTCAAATTTACCCCAAACTGAAATATTTTTATTACATGTACCAGTTGTGGTAAATTTAGAATCAAACGTGGAACTAATGCACTAGTTTGGAGTAAATGAGGCATGAATTTATTGGTTTGGGTTTTTTTTTTTTTTTGTGGTAACATAAAAATTATTTTGTGCCAAATGTAACATGATTAAATATGGCACATATATATATTAATTCGGAATGTTTTCTGGTACAAAAATTACTTTGAAGTAAAAATATTGTCACGGATGTACCGATTTGGGGTCTTTGATAGTATTAATCTTATAATCTATTAATCTTGAGGAAGATGAGGTACACGAGTTGCTACTATGTTAAATGACCATAGAACTACATGTCTTGCTATGTGACATGTGTCAACCAACACATGCGGATTACTTGGGACAATATGATTAAATCTAATTATAGAAAGTATCAAATTTGAAGTTTTCCATTTATATAAATAAGAGCAGACATAAAAGGTGCAAGCGGGTGGATGAAGCTGGCCTGCGAAGAGGGCATGCACTCGATTTTCCTCCTTAATTGTCCATTAATTTAAGTGCGAGTAGAATTTTTTTTCTTTTATTTATTTTAATAATGTTAAGTTTGTTGCAAGTAAGTTAAATTTAATTAGGATAGTTTGTATTGAAGAGTCAATGATGTCTAAAGTGATAACATAAAAATGAACATTAGACAGTCGGGTTTCACTAGGATATGCTGTTCTACTTCCATCAATTTTTCACTTTCTATATAGTACCCTCATATTGTACGAGCTGAATTTTAGGAGATGTCAATCTAATTTTGGGGGGGGCGGTTACCACACTTGCGAGGGAATGATTTCTATCGCATGAGCATTGGTCTTAATGCAAGCAAGTATAGATATGTCTAATTATTATAGAACTCTAGCTTTAACTGAATTACAAGGAATATAATCAAACCAACTTTTTTTCCTTAACTAATTAAAAACTTGGGCATTTCTAATAATTTACATATTTGCCAGAAGTATCGCTACTCCCAAATTCCTCTTGAGTACCGAAATGTTTTCTCTGGAGGAGAGATGCCGGAGCAATTCGTCCTTGTTGAAGACGGTTCCATATCTTTCATGGCTTCACAAGACTTGTATGACAAGTTCCTAGGGTTGGTTCTCTGTGTTGTTTTTAGTGTAGAAAATAAAAAAAAGGAAATATCTTTTGATATCGTGCCACATGTTAATGGCCAAAGGCGGAACGAGCTATCAGGAACTCTTGGTCCATTTGATTCGGATCACGTGTGGATTCAGTATTTTCATCCAAATATGTTGTGGGGAATGTTTGAGGGAGCAGTTGATTGCAGTCGAAATGACAAGAGTTATTTACGATTTAGCCTTAGAGTTAGAGTATCCGGTGGAATCATGAAAAATTTGGGATATGTGATAAGATGTAGGCGATTAGAAGATGATTTGAAGGTTGTGCTTGAAAGCAATCAATTAGTGAATCCAGCTTCACTTTGTGAGGATTATGAAGAATCAACAGATTCAGAGGCAGAGCGTTCATTTATTCGTGAATATAGAGAACCGGAAGCAACGAAGTGTTGGCTTGCAGCTCTTCGAAACAATCATTGAGCCAGCGAAAAAATTAAGGCCTCAAAGTTGCTGCTCATCCATTTTGACGAGCCATCATTACGACGATTTGGAATGCAATTCGCACCAATTTTTATGTAAGTCTAGTTTTGTTTGACAGTTTGATCCCACTTCGAGGGAAGGCTAACTCCTTCCTTTTTATCATTATGGTATGTTTAAAAAAAAGAAGCTGGCTCGGAACGGCTTCCTCTTCCGAGGCAAATTTCCTAATCCGTCCATTGTTGCAGAAGCTGCTTTAACGAATACCCAAGTGGATCATCTGTCTTCGCCTTCCACTGCACATCAGAAGCCCTCAGTCAGTCAAACGAGTCATCTATGGCGTCCCCCAGATCCGGGCACACTGAAGATTAACATTGACGGATCACATCACCAGGGCAATAACCAAGGCAGTATCGCAAGTATTTGCAGAGATCACGAAGGTAGACTTACCGACTTTTTTGCAGCAACGGTTGAAGCTTCCTCAGCTTTGCAGGTGGAGATCCAGGCCCTATCATCAACGCTTCGACATCTACTTGATCAGGGGCTCCAATACGCATCACTTGTTCTTGAATCAGATAACCTCTCCCTAGTAGAAGTTCTGAATCGACGAGCACAGCCGCCATGGCCGGATCGTGCTCTCTTCTCAGAGGCGGTCTTTCTGTTTTCACTTTTCCCCAATATTTCGCTCGGTTTTTGCCCTAGGGAGGCTAACATGGTTGCTGATTGGGCCTGTAAAGCCCATAGTAGAAACTCTACGCATCGCATATCCTCTTTTCATCCGCCTATTCCTCTACTTAACTTGTTATGTGCGGATGCTCTCGCAGCTGGATGTATGAATTACTATTATTAATACAAGTTGCCCTTTTCACTGTCAAAAAAAAAAAAAAAAGCTGGAATTGTATCTGTAAGTACTTGTTTTGTGCCTCCTTCAGTTGATTTAAAAGTGAAATCGTGAGTGAGTGACGCTTGTCATGAGTCCACTAAGAAAAATCGTGGTAAATGAATACTCAAACTCAAAGTGACGTTCCACATTATTTTTTCATTTATTCATGATTTTGTGAGGGTATTTGTTAAATTCAAATTAGGCGTATGCATCTTTGTTGCATAAGTCTCGCAACCAAATTTCCTTGCGATAGAGATATCACAAGGCGCTCTTACTGCAATGAACTATTACTACAGTCCTTACGGTGCAAATTTATAGCAAGTATTTGTAAGGAATTCGCCATAGATAAAATCGAAGCTAGTAAACTGCCATTAAATTAAGTGACGTACTATGTAGGCCCACTTTTACTATAGTATGTTAATGCCAAATTAAATAGCAAGTTATCAAGCTTATATATATGTTATTATAAGTAAAATCTAACAGTTGAAGTTAGTATCAAGATTGAATTTACCTTGTAACAAAGAAATTTGTAACTTATCATATCAATGTAGGCTCGCTTTTAGGCAGTAACCTGCCAAGCAAGTAAGGAATTTACTAATGTTTGATTCAATGCTAAATTATCAATTTTGCCACCAAGATCTTATCGCTGATGTTGGTACACTTACTAATGAAAATAGTTATTTAGCAATCAACAATAACTTTTTTAAGGACGTGAGTTATGAACAATGTACATAATTTATCCCCGTCCATCAATAATAAGGTATCCACCTTTTTCTTTTTCTTTTTTAACCATTGCAAATAGATCTTGACGATGAAATGAGAACTTACCAACATAGCCCCGCCGTGTAGCAAGTTACCAATAATAAGTTATTCCCAAGGCTTATGTGTTTTGTGGTAATTTTGGAGTGTTATATTGGAAAAGTAATGCTGATGTGATTTTTTATTTCGTTTCCGCATGCTAATAGAAAATACAGATCAAATCTAGAGATGACGTGTGGGGCAGGACACACATCATATGTTTAAAATTATATATTAAGATAAAATTGTCGCATGTAAAATTGTCGCGTGAAATTAGTCAAACCTTGACTACCTTATCTAAGATTTCCACAAGATGGACTTGATAAGTCACGAATGGCAGCAACAGTGGGCTTGAGGAGACACCAACAACAGTATGGTCACGATGGTGAGGAGCTGCAGGGAAAGATAAAAGCCTGGCGTGGTTGTTGACACTGGCGTGGCTCACGGTGGGGGCTGAAATTTGGCTTAACAAAGGCTGGTATACAGGCATGGATTTCGATTATCACCAGGAGCTTGTAGGCATGGCTATGGACGATGACTTCAAGCAATGGACGACTGGACAGTAGGGATCTCAGACAGGGGCTACGTCGTTGGAGCTGGCAGGTCGCTTGCTGGACGTTGGACCGAAGCACGGTGGTGAGGAGATTGATGTTGCTGGAATCATCGACCATAGAAGGTGATGCAGGATGCTCTGCTTGATGGAGATTTGATAATGAGGCTCACAGTCTGAGGTCGTCGGGCCGCTGAGCTAGGTGCCAAGGCCGTTGTCGGTCATGGCAGAACAGAGGGGTTTGAGACAATGAGAGTGGCCAACACCGATGGGGCAAGGCGTGGTGATTGCATGTGACCAGGGCAGCAGGGATGATCTCGAAGAAAGAGGGACGCTTCGTCTTGCAAGACGAAACTCAGATTCTCTTTTCTTTTCCCTTCTTCTTTCTTGCCGAAGATCACTGTCACATTTGTCGGCTTTTTTCACGTAGGCTAGAGGAACTAATTTCTCCGATAGTGCTGGCAAAAAATTTACCGGATTGATTGGTCTTTTTATTTCCTTCCATATCTTTCATGCGCACCATCTTCTTGCCCCTTTCCTCACATCATGGGCCAGATTCATAGTCTGAGCACATTATGAAGACATTTGCTAATTCGTGTGCCAACCGAAAGTATTTCCCTTGCTTCTTAAATTCAATCACGATGTGGATAGCTTGGATGAATGCGGACATGTTCTATAATCTCTAATTGCCTAAAATGCAACGCAAAAAATTAATATTTTTATTTAAAGGTCGATTTCGATCCCTTATTTTTCTTTACAATGACCAACTAAATGTGTAGTAAAAAAATTTAGGTATCAACACTTTTTGATCAAATGTTGTAAAAGAATTTTTTAAAAAAAATGACTAGAGAATGAATGAATTTTGAATTTGGCTGATTGGAAATCAAAATTTCCAAATTGGGAAAAGTTGATTTTAGAGCGGTCTCCATAAAATTGATGAGTTCAAAGTCAAATGAAGGTAAAAATTAGTTGGTTTAAGAATTTTTTAAGTTTTTGGGAAACAGGTTGGCCAAAAGTTGACTGTTTTAGAGTATTGCCTTAAAAAGTCAATTAATGGGTCCAACTTCAAATATTTCGAAAATTGAAAGTGTAAAAGTGAAATTGGCACTATTTTGTGACATTTTATGCAAAAAGTCAAATTTTGACTGAGGTTATAATTTGATTAAAAAGTCAATCATAAAGTCAACATTTGGACATTTTGAAAACAAATTATAACTGACTTGGAAATAAAGTGATTACACAAGAAAAAGTATAAAAATTCTTTTTTGTTGAGAAATCATGATAAAAAATTCATAATCTCGATTTTTACCTTTACAAGTTTCATTGACAAAAAATCAGTTGTCAACAAATTTGACCGTCTCTCTTTAGTGAACTTACTTAGCTGCTCAGATCAAAGGAATTGGGAAGTAGAGGCGCTTATGTTGGAAGCCCGCAAGATCATGGGCTGGTTCAAGGACATGTCTTTAGTCCATAGCTTAAGAGAGTCTAAAAAAGCAGCGGATTGGATCAGCAAGTCACTTAGATTAAATTCTTTACTGCCTAATTGGGTTGTCCACCCTCCATCCCCCTTGGGATCTTCCTTGTTTTGAGGCCCCGAACTTTGGCTTAGATGTTGAGTTTTTCTAGTTTCAATAAAATAACATTTCGACCAAAAAAAAGAAGAGGATCAAGAGGATATTTATAGCTAGAGCCTTGCATACCTTTTGAATAACCTCCAAGTATATAAAAGATAACCTACCTAAAATATGAAATTAATAAAGGTACTGATATTGTCAAATTTCTAGTTGAGATTAAGGTAATCCACAAAAGATGATAAACAAATTACATAGCAAGAAATCATATTCTATCCCTATTATTCTAATCATAAGCAAAAATCATGAAATCTTCGAATAGGAATTCGAATGTTCGGCAACATTGAAATTAGCGGAGACACCATAGGCATTATCGTTAATGCGGTCCAACACTAGATAAGGATCATTCACTCAAAGAGATAACTTAGAACGACAACTAAGTGGAAATCACTCTTCTCAAATGAATCCGCACAAGACAATCTTTTTAAAAAATTAGTAGGCTTTTTCTATGCTTGTGCTCTTGACGACAATACTTGTCATTTTGTCTCAAAATTCTCCTCCTCCCCTACTAGTGTAACAGCTTGATTTGCTTAGCTCTTTCTTAATTATCTCCACTAAATTGAGGGTTAGTGGGTAATGGTGTAAGATTCGAAGTACCTAAAGATGCTTTCAGCGCACAACTTCAAATGGGCATTTTCCAAGTAGTGTGATTCACCGAAATATTGTAGCAACTCAGCTTGAACCAATAACAAATCCATTGTTTAACATGTTTTCCAATAGCACTCCTTACTAAATTGCCCAAATTCAATGGTCTCAGCTTATCCAATAGTTTGAGGATAGCTAGTGAACTAAACTGAGATTAGGTTGTCAGTTTTCGCCACAATGTTCATAAAAAGTGACTAGTAAATTTGACATCACTATTAGAAAGGATTGTCTTTAGAATACCATGAAGGCACACAATTTCACAAAAGTAAAGCTTAGCAACATGTGATAGAATTGCTAGATGGCCCAAAATGTGCCATTTAGAAAATTGATCAACCACCACCATTAGTTAAGGAAGAAAAAGAAACACAAACGACTAAAGAGATGGAAGCCATTTCGTGGCAGCCAGTACATTAGTTAAGGAAGAAACTTCTTCAAACATTCCTTTGATCGATAATTTGCAAACATGAAGGTTTGTAGACAGGGCAAAATGGGTGGATTTAAAATGGCTTACTCCAATTTTATGAATGAGTTTAAATGGAGACAATATATGGTTTTGATATCATCACGTTAGCATAGCACGTGATGTATGTTTTTTTACTCATATTCACTAATATATTGGCATGTGTCTATTAATTCATGTTGACGTGAAATCTAAATAAAAAATTTAAAAATCTTTTCGCATCTCATCTCTCTCTCCTTTCTCCTCCGGTCGTCCCCGCCATCCCCATCAGCGGACTTGCCGGCCCCGTGACCTAGCTGACCACCCCCGCGTCCCAGCGAGCATCGCCGGCTTCCTTTGTTTTCTCCATCCCGTCGTTCTCCAGATCTCGAGATCTGGTTTATGGCCGAAATCATCGGTGCTCGTCCATAGCCGTTCATCCATGGTAACGGGAAACGACTGCGAGCCGCCGTGACGATGGAAGGGTGGCTTGGCCGTCGACGGGGCCGACCACGAGCCGACTGCAAGAATACAGCTTATTCTGTTTTTCTTCTTGACATTTGAGCTCTGTCCATGGCCTTTGAGATGTCAACCTCGCCCGTCGCCATGGACAGGACCAGATCTGGAGGCACGACTCCAGTCCAGATCTGGGCGGTAAACAACTGCGAGCAGCCGTGGGGTGGCTCGGCCGTCGACGGGGCCGACCATGAGTCGACTGCAAGGGGCGACAAGGCAGGCCGCGAGCGACGACGGAGCCGGCCGGGAGCAAAGACGGAGGGGAAGTTTCATGGCTGAACAGATCCCTCCACTAGATTTTTTGCGTTGTTTTATTTTTATTCCAGATCACCAGACACGTGTCAATTTGCGATTGGATTTGCGTAAGAAACACGTCAAACCACCCAATATTTTCTCGTTAAAATGAGCATAGGAACAAAGACCAATTAAAAATGGATTAAAAAGAAGTCTACAGAGCTTGTTTTGTTTGTATTTGAGCAAACTTCTGTGATTGAGCGCTTGTGTTTGTCGTTCTTTGGTTGGTCTGTGGCGATCGCCTTCTTGAACCAAAATGGGCTTCTTTCACTTTCGGTCACTTTAAAAATGAAAAAAAATGATTGGCCAAGTTTAGAAGCAACAACGAGCGAAAAAGGAACGAAAAGACAGACAGACACGATGGTTGGTGAGAAAATATTGGGTGGTCCGGGACCACGTCAGCGTGGTCCCGGACCATTCATATGGCGCCACATATGAGGAGAGGAGACAAAAGAGAGTAAGAGGAGAGAGAGCGTCAGAGAAGTGGGTCCCGCTTCCTCATACACGTGGCGCCGTGTGGGTGGTCCGGGACCACGCTGATGTGGCGGTCCCGGACCACCCAATATTTTTTCATGGTTGGGAAGTTATTTCCTGGAAGCCACCACGATTTTACGTTGACTAGTCAAATTCATTAACTATTCAATTAACGATAAGAAAATCAAAAGAGAGAGAAAAACCCAGGGGGTGTGAATGCCATTTCCTGGAATCCACCCCGAAGATCTTTACGTTGACTAGTCGAATTCATTAACCATACAGTTAACGAATAGAAAATGAAAAGAGAGAAAAATTCAGTGGGTGCGAATGCCATTTCTTGGAATCCACCACGAAGCATCTTATTGGCGATGCATGGACCCAGTAATATTCTTTATTGACTCACAAAAAGGAAAGTCATGCATCTGGTATAAAGCGTATACCGAGAAGTTCGAATGGTGAATAAACTTCCTCGAACAAAGTTACCCAATATTTGGCAACTCACTGCTCGTTGTCAATCTCCTCTCTTTCCTAAATTTAATGGCTGCTTCTTCTTCTTCTTTGAAGGAAAAAAGGAATTATGATGTCTTCTTGAGTTTCAGAGGCATCGACATTCGCAATAACTTCCTGGGTCATCTCTACATGGCTCTACATCGGAATGGTATATTCACTTACCTCGACAATGAAAAACTGAAGAAAGGGGAGCAGATATCGTCGGCGCTTATGAATGCAATCGAGGAATCGCGCATCGCCATCATCATTTTTTCTGAGGACTACGCCTCCTCATCGTGGTGTTTGGAAGAGGTGGCGAAAATCATGGAGTGCAAGAAGCAGAGAGACCTCACGGTTTTTCCAGTGTTTTACAAAGTGGAACCTTGTGAGGTGCGAACGCCAAGAGAGAGTTACAAAAAAGCTATGGATAAGCATGAGGTCAAGTTCAAGGAGGATCTGGAGAAAGTACAAAGATGGAAGGAAGCCATCTATGAAGCTGGGAGCTTGTCTGGATGGCATTTTACTGATGGGTACGTGACAACTCTTCTACCACTCTAATTAATCTGAATCTTCTAATACTTAATTTTATCTGTGATTTGGGATCCTAGGGTAATGCTTTCCCCTTTCTCTCTCCACGCGAACACTCACATCAGACACGCAGCACAGAGCACACTCACGCAACACACGGAACGGAGCACCACGTGCGCGCCGTTCGTCCCTCTCTGAGTGTCCGCTGGACACGCCGCCGCGCGAGTGCTTACGTTCTCACGCCGCCTCAGGCGGCGTCACCTCAGCCCCTCCCCGTCTCTCTGTATCAAGCGGCTGCAGGCGACGAATCTAGGCTCGCAGCCACAGATCTGGTGTGTCGAACCCAGATCGACGGTCGCTAGCCGCTACGGCGGCTGAAACTTTCCTCTGTCGGGAGAAAAACAGAGAAAGAGAGGCGCGAAACTGGTTAGGACAGGCGACGGTGACGGGCACGTCAAGGCGGCGGAGGCGGAACGGCGTGGGAACGCGATAACGACGGCCGCGAGGCATGGGCCAGAGACACAGGGGAGCTTGGATTTTTCTTTTTCCTTTTTTTTGGTCCGAGGGAGCTTGGATTTGACATATGGGGTAAAGTGAGGAGTTGCTAATGGGCCTTACCTGGGCCAGGCACGGGATTTTCTCTTGTCGAGACACAGCTGGCCCAGGCCCTTTTCTGATTTTTTTTTAAATGAAAGTAAAAGTTAAAATTCTGGGAATAATATATATATATATATATATATATATATATATATATATATCAACATAACCAAAATTAAGTAGGTACAAATTAAGATTTTTGTTAAGAAAAATTGCAAAAAATTCAAATAAAAAAGTTTCTCGAATATCAAGGACAGTACATAATACATAAAAAAAACTAGCGTCTACTGATCTCTATCTATATCTTATATCTACTTCATATAATTAAACCTGAGAAAAATTTTACTTATATGTTCCCTAAGTGGTGGGTTACTTTGCTCTGTTCTTGTCCTGTGATCTGTTATTGCCACTTGTTGCCGCGCAGCATAATTGTGCTACGTAGCCTTTATCCAACCAATTAAAGATAGTTTACTGATTTGTCATATATCTTGAAAAGCATTTTTAAAAGATATTTGCTCGTTAAAAGAATTATGATAGTAAAACTATCAACTTAATTATGAAATTTTATTTCCGTCGATATGATTCGAAAAAAAGAAAAGAAGATGAAAATAAATATCTTAAAATAAGTTTTCAACTAAATATAATCTAACAGATATTATTTTGAATATAACTCATGACAGACAAATATTTATTTTATATTCATCATGTCAATATGTAGATAATATAGGTTATTGTGAATATAGATTGTGATATCAAACCATATATAATTACATATAAAACACAAATAAATCATAGATCAACCACTCCTAATTTGAAGTAGAGATTATTTCATAGTGTGATTTGACTTCATTTGGAGTTAGCTTGATTGAAATATTACCGTGAAGTTAGAAGAAGAACAATTAAAAAGGTATATTTATGAAAGAGAATGAAAATCAAACATAGCATAGAACACGTTTCTTATTAAGTTATTTCTAATCGAAAGTATATCTTGTTTCCTCACATTATTAAATTTAGTTAATAAATAAACTCTTTATATTTAAAGATAATAATAACGTTAACTAAATAAAAAATTCAAAAGATAATAATTATAGTGTAAAATAATAAGCATAAAAGGACAAAAATATCTTCCCAATGAAATATCAGTATAATATAGAATGCACCTGTTAAAATAAGTGAAAAAATTATACTTAATTCACTTGATTTAATTATTTAATATAATATATACTTAGTTGTTACTTATTCATAGTTATGTTGTTGCATTTCATTTTTCATGGATCCGTTTAAAATAAAATCGAAATAACATTTAATAATAATATAAAAATATAGCATATTTAAGAAGAAATCAAATCAACTCAAACAAGAATAAATAAATAAAAAACTAATAAGTTGTGTGTATATCATATTTCTCATATGATTAACTACAGTTAACAAATAAAATCTTTGTATTTAATGATAATAATAACTTTAATTGAAGAAAAAATTCAAAAGATACATCAGCATAATATGACGTGAACCTATGACATTAAGTAAAAAATGTAATACTTTATTCACTTGATTTAATTATTTAATGTGATTTATAATTAATTGTAAGTTATGTCGTTGCATTTCATGTTTCTTGGATCCGTTTAAAATAAACTCGAAATAAAATTAAAATTAATTACAAAAGAAAATTTGGCATATTTAATTAGAAATCAATTCAATTCAAACAAAAAAAATTAATAAGCTGTAGCAATTTTAAATATGGGTTAGTATATCCGACTGCTTTAATATTAGATACAATTTAATATATGTATTTACTCTTACTTTTGACATCCATTTGTTATAAGCTAGTATTTCACCAATTTAAGTATAAAGAGCAACAGTTTTGAATTTTAACTTGACGATTGAAAAAATTAGTGACAAATGGTTTAAAATAATAATTTTTGTCACATATAAATTCTATGATGAAATATTCTTACAGCTAATTTTATGATTAGAACCATACATCTAGCATAAGTCCAATTACCTTATAGTTCATGAGAAGAAAATCCCATATTTTGATATCACCTGGCAATGGATAAGAACAAAACAAGTTGAGAAAGTGTGGATGCCCATACGACAAAGCATTTTGTCCTATCTCTCATATAAATGATATCATAGTATCGATTGAATAGATGACATAATGACAGGACTTTATAAACAGATTTTATGTATACGAGATAATAACATTTTTTTATGTACAAATGAATATTAGCAAATTATTAATAATTACCCCTCAACGCATACAGTTTATTGAAGAAAGCATTTATTTAAAATGGCTCTATGACAAGATAGTGCATATTTTCATCGTACATGATACTAGATGATCAATAAAAAAAATTATCAAACAAAATACTATTTATTTGATAGATCAATGATACTAGAGGATCGAAAAAAGAATTCAAGAATTCACCTTTAAAGAATCATAGTTATCTCCTACATATAATAAAAATTATAATATCAGTAAAATAAATGTTATTAAGCAAATAAAAGAGGGAAAAATGTGCTCACTGTTTGGGTGTTGCTTCGCCAGGAAAGACAAGACAAGTAAATATTAGACCGAAATCTAATCAATCTATCTGCATTTGGCAAGGCCAAGTCCCGAAGGAAAACAATGTTACTTTATTGGACAAAAAAATAGCGGAAGTTCAAAAAAAGGCATGCAATTTTGAGTTTGGTACAGATCTAGCCATTTCCCATTTTGATCCTTCCCTATATTATGTATTTATGGGGCCTTTTTCTTGTTCCTTTTCATTTTCCTTTTTGTTGGAGACGAAAAAAAGCATTCTAAACCATTTTTCTTCTCGGTCTAATTATACCAAAACAACGATACCGATCTAAATTTAGATAAAGAAGAAAAAAGTTAATTTTGTGAGATATTGGAAGCAAAAAAAAAAAAAAAAAACCCAAATGGATATACTCATCATATTCAATAGTTAAAACATTTGACTCATCCCAATTACTTCCCAAGTATTATCAAAATTTTATGCACAATCATAAAAAATGATCAAAAGATGTATTCATAAGGTGAAAACGAACTCCTAACGACTTCTAATGCCAGTAAGTACATGGATCGTTTATTACATTGCTTTTCTTTTCTCTTTTGTTGTAAACTTCTCCAACCTCTGATAATCGTTCGACTATTCAGAACTTGCAACAGTTTCAAAATTAGCTTTTCCCTTGAGGAAGTATTCCTCAAACTTACTCTGTCTCATTCTGTCTCTAAGTCTTCTAGATTTCTGGAGTAACTCTCTATCCCCATTATCTGGTTGGCATTATGTCGATGCATAATCACAGTATTCCTGTTCGAACATGTAAAAGAATTTGGAATTCTCTGATCTGTTAATACATGATGGCATCTATTAGTGTGTCAGAGTGATGTTTGGGACTGTTACAGAGTGATTATTTACTTCGAGTTAGTTTTAGTTAGTTCAATGGAGTGTATATTGCCATTTATTCGTGTTCCTTTGGCTACCTTGTTTTGGCAGAGATGAGAGCAAGTTCATCGAGAGCATCGTTAAAGAGGTCTCGGCTGCTATAGTAGGACGAGTACCCTTGAGTGTTGCCAAGTATCCTGTCGGTGTAGGTTGCCAGGCAGAAAAAGTAAAATCGTTGTTAAGTATGGGCTCAAATGATGTTCAGATGATAGGAATATGGGGAATTGGAGGTATAGGGAAGACCACTACTGCTAAGGCTGTTTATAACAGTATTGCTAGTCAGTTTGATGGGTGTAGCTTTCTTGCAAATATTAGAGAAACTTCCAGTAAACTTGATGGCCTAATTCATTTGCAGAAAACACTCTTATCCGAGATATTGAGGATAGAAAATTTAGAGGTCTTCAGTGTGGATGGAGGTGTTAATCTGATACGGAATAGACTTCACTCGAAGAAGATTCTGCTTGTACTTGATGATGTGGATCATCAATACCAGTTAAATGCATTAGCTAGAGACTGTGAATGCTTTGGAAAAGGGAGCAAGATCATCATTACAACAAGAGATACGCATCCACTAACTTCTCACGGGATAGATGTCGTGTATGAAGTTAAAGCATTAGGTCAAGTTGAAGCCTTTGAACTTCTCAATTCATATGCTTTTCCAAGAAACCAGACAAAAGACATAAGCAGGGATCTCATAGATAATATTTTGGACTATGCTGATGGCCTTCCCTTAGCAATCGTGGTGTTGGGTTCACTTTTATGTGGTAGAAGCAGAGGGGAATGGGAGAATATATTGTGTAAACTTGCTGAATGTCCTAATAAAGATATAAACAGAGTTTTGAAGATAAGTTTTGATTCGCTGGAGGACAATGAGAAGGACATTTTTCTTGACATTGCTTGCTTCTTTAAGGGAAGGGATAGTGATTATATAACCAAAGTTCTTGAAATTTGTGGTTTAAAGACAATAATTGGGATTCAAACTCTCAAAGAGAGAGCTTTAATAACCATTGAGAGTCAGAGAATAGTACAAATGCATGACTTGATTCAGCAGATGGGTCAGGATATCGTTATACGAGAGTGTCCAGATGACCCTGGGAAACGGAGTAGATTATGGCGCTACAATGATGTTTTTGAAGTATTATCACAGGATACGGTGAGAGCATCTCATGAGGCTATTGATAATCTTATCTTCCACAACTTACACGCTATTACCTAATTGGGGTTGCACAATAATGACTACTTTCTTTTCCTTGATAGGGAACCGTTGCTATTAAAGGAATAGTGCTAGACTTGCCAACACAAGAAGAGCTAGACATTAGTCCCAGTGCTTTCACCCTTATGAGGAGACTGAGATTGCTCATAGTTCTGAATGCACAAATCAGCGGAGATCCCATATGTCTTCCCAACGATTTAAGGTTTTTTGAATGGCCTGAATATCCTTTATCAACTCTGAAGTTTAGTGCTGGTCCAAAGAAACTTGTTTGGTTGGATGTGTATAACAGTCGGATTAAAGAATTAGGAGGGAACTTAAAGGTACATTACAAATGCTTTTGTCAATGATTTTCATTTTAGGTGCCTTTAACAAGGCGAAAATCTTATTCAACTGTTCTTTTCAATTTGCAGCATTTTAGAGATTTGAAGTTCTTGAATTTCAGCCGCTGTGAGTTGCTGATTACAGTTCCAGACATGTCAGAGACCCCAAATTTGGAAACATTGAACTTAAACAGGTGCTCGAACCTTAAAGAGCTTCCAAGCAAACTGAAGCTGAAACGTCTTCAGACACTTGATGCAACTGGCTGCTCTAAGCTTGATAAGTTTCCGGAAATTGAGGAGATGGAGAGCTTAACGAACCTTTATTTATCTGAGACTTCTCTGAAAGAACTTCCTTCGTCAATTGAAAAACTAATCTCTGTTAAGGTTTTGATTCTGAATTCATGCAAAAGTCTGATCAGTCTTCCTAGTAGCATTTACAAGATGCAAAGTCTAGAGCACCTTTCTCTTGAAAATTGTTCAAGGTTTGCCTTGTTTCCAAAGAACGGTGAGAGCTCCAATCTCCCTAATGGTAGACGTGGATGTCCAAATCTGGTCTCCTTGAAGCTTAGTGGCTGCACTCTGTCAGAAGCTGAATTCCTTCAGAGTCTTTCATGCTTCTCTTCTTTAAATATTTTGCATCTGTCAGGAAATAACTTTGCTACCCTTCCAACATGCATTAGCAAGTTTGAGGAGTTGATGGTCCTCAAACTAGATGGTTGTAAACAGCTGCAGGAGATCCTAGAGCTTCCACCAAACATTTGCACCCTTGAAGCAAATGGCTGCAATGCATTATCCAGATTTCCAAAGTTGCCAATTCAGTGCATTCAGTCCTCCATGTCAATGTACATTCGCTTAGATTCATGTCATAGATTGGTTCGTGAAGGTGTCAACCTAGCTAACATTATATCACTTGAGGTATCTCTCTCTCTCTCTCTCACACACACACACGCATGAGATGGCATGATTCTGATTTATAGATTTGCTATTGCAGGATGTTCATGAGATGGGTGACTACATGGATACTACTCTTCCTGGAAGAGAGATTCCATGTTGGTTTATCCAAAGTCTAGAGCATTCCGTCTCTTTTTGGGTACCCCGACATTTGCATGCGGATATCCTTGGATTGGCTTTATGTGTTGCTTTTGAATTGGAGGAGGGAATTGAGGCTAGCGTTTCATGTGAGGTTCAGGTCTTGGTGAATTATATTCAAAGAAACTACGATAAAAGAACTTTCTCTTCGATACAGGCGGATCACTTGTGGTTTCACTATTTTCCACGTCATTCATTTGATGAACTGGATGAGATGCTAGAGACAGAGTGGAGTCTCTTCCAGGTTTCATTTGAAGTATCAGAAGCAACACTGAGAAGGTGTGGGTTTCGCCTAGTATGCAAGCAAGCAGAGGATGACTTGAGGGTTCTATGCCAAAATGAATTCCCTTAGAAAGTGCCTCAAGCCTTCAAAGATCATTTCAATTGTCAGAGATATTCTTGAATCATGGCACGAATGTCTACCTCTGGAGTGCAGCCAATTTTGAATATTTGCCATAATGCTTATTGTAATCTGTTGTATTTGCTAAATGATTCCTTGCACTTCAATTTCAACAATTTCTATGCTTGTGTTGTTTCCTGGTGAGAATGACCCTTTTGTCTCTCTTCTAATGGGTGTAAATGGAATTCTCATATCAAGTAACTTCATCTAGATTTGTCAAGAAAGATGGATGGATGGGACGTTTGTTGATTTCGCTAGTGCTAATGGTAAATGTTGGAAATTAAATTGCAAGGTATTACTTTGCAGATGTCCAAAAGTATATGTATACGATTTAGCAGTCACAAATTTGAAACTTTTTGCAGCTGAATTTAGCTTTAGGCAGTTGGGAATTATTCAAATGCTTAAGTATAAAGGGATATTAAAATAAGTTATGTAGGTCTTGTTTTTGGCCTCATTGGAGGTATTGTTTGAGTCACTATGATCTTGTGCTTTAGAGCCTGCTTCATTTTTATTGCTTTTTGCGCTTCGCTCTTGGGGATCCTATAATTTCTTCCAGATTACTTATTGCGTCACAAGACGAAGTACTTCAATGTCAAAACACAAGCAGAATGAGCATTCTAGCTCTTTGCTCTCTCTTTCATACTTATGCGTCTATTATCTCTTTTGGTTTCCCCCTGTTATGCTAGTCGGAGTACTTATAATGCAAGATGGTGGGAGTAATACAATTTGACGTGCAGGTGAGCTTTTCCAAGTTTGTTAAATGTATCTATGAGTCTGTTTTTTTACCAAATTGATGTGGCATGTGTTAATTTTACTCTTCTGCGTAGCTTTTGGATGCTCTGTCTTTATGGAAGTTTAAGCTATATGAGCTTCACGAGTTCCATATATTTTATCCTACAAGTATCAATTGTGTGAAATCTCTCTCTATAAATTCATGGTGCGTATAGCTTCAAACCCGAAGTACCTTTCTATTGTTATAAAAAGGTCACTCAAAGATGATAATGTATGAGCTTAAAGGCTGATGATTTTTCCCATGCCCATTCTTCACGACCGACTTATAACTTCCTTTATAATGCTTGAAGACAAGCAGCTAATAGCTTAACAAAATTATGAAACAAAAAGTTACGTGCTGATGTCATCAGTTCAATCGATGAAATTTTGAAAGGAAAATGATGACAAGATTCCGTACATTCATCAAAGCTAAGACTTCTGTTGTTCCTGTGGGTCGGGCCCTCCTCAAACGTCAGCATCTAAACTCAAGAAATAGGACTGCAACTAAAAGAGGCGGTAACTTCTCTGCATAGCAAGCTCCAAGATAACTAATTAACTTTATTAATGCATGATAGAAACAGGAAAGGATCACTCACAGAGGAGTCTATACCAGTCTATGAAGGCTTTCTTGCCTTCTTGGGAACTCGGCCACGTCCCGAAAGTATGTCTCCCTAGCTATATAGCAAGGGTACAAGAAATGAATGTTTCCTATTTTCCTTTACTCTTGCCACACAATCTTATTGATGCAGTGAAACATGTATCTATGTATGTTTAAGCAGTGAAAATGAGTACATCAGTGGCTACTCAATCACGAAGCTGATGGAAGGCCTAATAACTCGCCATCGAAATTAACACTGAGATCTCTATGCATTAGCTTGGATCATCATCGTTAAGCGACCTTACTTAAATCTAAGCCAATATGAGTGAAAGGATCACACTAAAGAATTGTAACACTACTACCTTGATAGTGCTCAAATCTAAACTCAACTGACTGGAACAGGTTTTGTAAGAGTTTTCCTAATGTGGACTACATTAATTGTTATTATAATTTACTGTTACATGACTAGTTTAATGTGAGATAGAAAGTTTATTAATTAGTCTAATATGTGGCTGGCTAGTGTGAGCTGAGTTGAGCCTAGCCCGTAATGAGGGAGCCTGGCTGGAAACTCTATAAATAGTGCTCAAGTCTCTCCTCTAACCCTAATTCTCACCTATATCCTCACCTAAGGGGCGTTTACCTAACGCTACACGTGAGAGGGCCACCTCATTGAGCCAGTGATACGGAGGGCAATAGAGGAGAATGACTTGCGCGTGGAACATTGTGTTTCCGCTTTTGCTTCAAGAACAATGGATCCTAAAATAGGTGCGTTAAATCTTTCTACTCAATTATGCATGTTCTTGTTCTAGTTATGAAGATCTTGGGGTTGCGCAATTTGCATAAAACATGTGGTATCAGAGCCTCCATAACCTTAGAACACGAACGCAAAGAATTTTGCCCTAATTTGAAATTTTCAAGATTTTTTGTTCAATAAAAATTAAATTAAATTATATATTCGGATTAGGCTTGACGAGACGAAGAGAACCGTAAGCGGCGCGTCGGAGGAGGAGGCTGCACACGCCCCCACGTGCGGCCACGCGTCTCCTGGGCATCGAACACGCGTTGCGCCTGAGCTCCACGCGTCGTGCACTCAGGCGAAGCGTGCGTGCGGGCGTGTGGAGTGTCCGTTCGGCGCATGATTGGTGGCGTTGGATTCGTATTATCATATTCTATCTTGTGGTGTATTTATTTTACATGTTTGATGATTTTATGAATGTGAAAATACATAAAAAGCCCTAAATACGTGTATTTTTAGTGTATTTTTGCGTATTTTTCTTGTATTTTCTGTATTTTTGGAAATATATGTGTTGGGTTACTGGCATGTTATCACATAAACATTATAAAAGTGTGATTCCTTAATAAAAATTAAACTTTATTGTATTTTATTAATGAATAAGGCAGTATAATTAGCATGGCGTGTGATTTAAGTGATATGATGCCCCTATCACTAAAGTTAAAATCACATGTATATGATGTATGTGAGATGTAAAGATTATATCCCTGGTATGAGAGAGTTTCAAGGATTCAATTGGGTTGTGACTGCCAAAGTGGCACACTTGATTGGGTTTGAGAAATTTCGATCTCGTATATTGAATGGGATGTCTCATGGTCTAATGCATAGTCATACTCCCAAAGGAGGTGATTGTGTATTAGTTCATGGAGAGATACATGATGGTGTGGTGGAGGAGTGACCGATCCTAATGGTTCATATTCCCAAAGGTGATGAACTCACGAAGATTGAAACATATTCTCATAATCGCTATCACGTGGGGAGTGTACAATTGCATATCATGTATTTTGCCTAGAGGTGATTATGTGATTTTGTATGTAACTCTTTGGATGTATACTTGTACGTCAAGTTACACAATGCTCACCTAATGCTAATTATATATACTGCTTATTTTTTAGTCACATTTTCTGTAAACGATAACTCCGTTACTATTGAGGTTCTTGCTGGTTCAAACTTTAAGAAAGGGAGAGAAGATTTTATGTTTGCTATGGAGATGACAGATGTTCATATGACTTTTATTGTCGATCGGCTGGCTGAGAGTACAGAAGCTTTAAAAACAGCTTTTTATATTCTAAATCGCGTTCCTACTAAAGCAGTTCCATTGACTCCTTTTGAGTTATGAACTAGACGTAAACCTAACTTGAATCATCTTAAAGTTTGGGGATGTCTAGTAGAAGTAAAGTTATATAATCCAATATTGAGTAAGCTGGATTCCAAAACTACTCGGTATTATTTTGTGTCTTACCTAGATCATTCAAAGGGGTATCGGTTTTATAACCCTAATGGAGGTACAAGAATTGTGAAATCTCAGACTGCAAAATTTCTGGAATTTGATGTAACTGAAAATGGTAGCTGCTCACAAGCTATTGAAGATGATAGTATGGTGGGGATTACTGGATCCCTATCTCATCCCGTGCAGACAATTATGGAGCCTCTTGCGCCACAAACTGAGCCTGTTGTGGCTCAGGATCCTATTGTTGAGACAGTTCCTAATGAAATTTCTCAAGCTCCTCAAATTCAGAATGAGGTTGAAGTAGCTTCACTCAAAAGATCAACTAGGGAAAGATGTTCAGCTATACCACTAGACTATGTTGTCTACTTAGGAGAACATGATTATAATATTAGTTGTGTTGTTGATCCGGTAACTTATATGGATGCCATCTCATGTCTTCAATCAGATTTGTGGCTAGATGTTATGAAAGATGATATGCAATCTATAAAACACAATAATGTTTAGGAGCTTGTTGAATTACCTGAAGGTTGTAAACCTACTGGCTGCAAATGGGTATTCAAGACTAAAAGGAATACCAAAGGAAAGATTGAAAAGTTTAAAGCTAGACTGGTAGCTAAGGGTTTCACTCAAAGAGAAGGAATAGATTATGAAGCAACATTTTCTCCAATTTCTTCTAAAGATTCTTTTAGAGTGATCTTGGCATTGGTAACTCATTTTGATATGGAGTTACACCAGATGGATGTTAAGACTGCTTTTCTAAATGAAGACCTTGATGAGGAGGTTTATATGATGCAGCCTGAAGGTTTTGCAGTAGATGACTCAGGTACGCTTGTTTGTAGATTGAAAAAGTCTATTTATGGCCTTAAGCAAGCTTCTAGACAGTGTTATTTCAAGTTTCATAGTGTTGTTACTTCATTTGAATTTATTGAGAATAAAATAGATTAGTGTATATATACCGAGGTCGGTGGGAGGAAATATATATATATATATATATATATATATATTTTTCATACTTTATGTAGATGATATCTTGCTTGCTAGTAGTGATATTGGTTTACTGCATGAGATAAAGCAGATGTTATCAAAATTTTTTGACATGAAAGACCTTGGTGAGGCATCTTTTGTTCTTGGCATTGAGATCTATAAGGATCGCTCATACCGTTCATTGGGTTTGTCTCAGAGGGCGTATATTGATCGCATTTTAGAAAGATTCAATATGCGGAATTGCAAACCAGGAATTGCTCCTGTTGTTAAGGGTGGTCTTTCACACTACCCAAATTCAGATTTTGAGAAAGCTCAAATGAAGGATGTACCTTATGCTAGTGTGTTTGGAAGTATCATGTATGCTCAAGTTTGCACTAGGCCAGATATTGCTTTTGCAACAGGGCTTCTAAGCAGATATCAGTCCAATCTAGGACGCGATCACTAGGTTGCTGCCAAGAAGGTTTTAAGGTACTTAAAGAAAACAAAAGATTATATGCTGATTTATAGACATGTTCTAGACTTGCAATTAGCAGGGTATTCAAATGCAGATTTTGCTGGTTGTCAAAATGATAAGAAGTCAACGACATGATACATATTTATGTTGGCAAGAGGTGTAGTATCATGGAAGAGCGAAAAACATAAATCCATATCTTCTTCTACTATGCAAGTGGAGTTTGTAGCATGTTTTTCAACTGCTACTGAAGCTATTTGGCTTTGAAACCTCATTAGGGAATTATTGGTTTCTGATTTTGTGGATAGACCCATATAGTTATATTGTGACAATAACTCTGCAGTGTTATTTATTAATAACAGCAGAAGTCTCAAGGGGTCTAAACACATGGAGGTCAAGTTTTTGACTATAAAAGAATCGGTGCAGAATGGCGACGTCGTAGTAGATTATATTCATACAAATGATATGGTTGCAGATCCATTAACTAAAGGCCTACGCCTGTGTGTATTTGATCGGCATGTCATTAGTATGGGCTTAAGAGCATCTTGGGATGCTGTTATTTAGTGGGAGCTGTGTTTTATTTTTCTTTGAATAAAGTTTACATCTGTTTTGTTACAATTTAGTAACACTTTGATATATATGTTAACTTTTGCATTCAATAAATATTTTTGAATGGATTGTTATTATGTTGAATATATATATATATATATATATATATATATATATATATATATATATTGTTAAAAGTCTCAAGGTATTACTTAAACTTTGAGTGAAGGCTAGGGGCATCCGAGCATCCGGTTATTAGCCTTGTGCATATGTCTTGTGATACATAAAAAAAAGGTTAACTGTAAGGACAAGACATATGTGGGTTCATTGGAATCATAAAACATTCTCTAGTGACACAAGTTTTTTTTGCGTCGCCTAAGGTAAGAGAATGGTGACTGACAAATAGAATCTCTCTATGAGAGATATTATCCATTTGCCACACTACTATATTGAATTCATATCAATAAAGTTAAGAGCATTCGTGACCATGGAAGGTTCTGTGTGTATACATGCAGTTACCGCCATGATTCGGTGTTTAAGACTTTATGGGATATGATTGATTATTAAGAATTATCTCTGGATCAATGTGCGCACATAAAGTACGATTTTAATTAATATAGTCTAAATGAGATAATGTAAGAATTTTCCTAATGTGGATTACATTAATTGTTATTGTAATTTACTGTTTTTACAGCTATTGTAAAACAGGGTTGGTTTAATGTGAGATAGAATGTTTCTTAATTAGCCTAATATGGGGCTGGCTAGTGTGGGCTGAGTTGAGCCTAGTCCGTAATGAGGGGGCCTGGCTAGAAACTCTGTAAATAGTGCTCAAGTCTCTCCTCTAACCCTAATTCTCACCTATATCCTCACCTAAGGGGCGTTTACCTAACGCTACACGTGAGAGGGCCACCTCATTAAGCCATTGATACGGAGGGAAATAGAGGAGAATGACTTGCGTGTGGAACATTATGTTTCCGCTTTCGCTTCAAGAACAATGGATCCCAAAACAGATGCGTTAATCTTTCTGCTCAATTATGCATGTTCTTGTTCTAGTTATGGAGATCTTAGGGTTGCGTAATTTGCGTCCAACAGGTTTCCTTTGTAGCATCGAGTCATCAGTTGAATAAATAATCTGCTATTAAGCCAGTACATATATGATAGATTGTGTCCCCCTCTAGAAACATTAAAAAAAAAAAAACGCTCAAAGGATAGCACCATATGTTAATTGAGTGCACAATTCAACGTAGTCACTATCACAATGGCCTGCCCTAGTAAAACGTAGATGGAAATAATCCAGATTATGCAATGTCAGCAAAATGAAAATCTGATCTATTATAAATAATTATATGAAATCTCAAGGTTCCAAGTCAATTGCCAATCAGTCAAAGAGATGAGAACAAGTTTGAAGGCTTTGTATCATCAGCTATAGCTTTTGTCACCATTGCCATAGCCTTCTACTTCCAAAGTCCATCCAATCTCAAAATTCTCCAAAGCCAAGCAGTTCAGAAGGCGATCTCATCTCATTTAGTAAGGCCTCTGGATTGCGAGGATGCATGGGGCACAACTGCACTTCAAAATCTGGGTGATCAGTATAGCACCATCACCCTCATCAAAGGCAATCAGACGTTTGCAGTTATACATTAAACATCCATTCAAGGGACAGCCGATCCACATGGCGTCCTCAACTCAATCGAAGTCTCTAATGCACACGATTGGCCTAACCAACCAAAATATATCGATTCGTATCAAAACATGTCGATACCTCCCCCCTTCCTTTGCCCAGCCCTACTCACTTTATGCAACCTCTGTGCAGGATATACTGCAAATATATGTGGTTTTGAGATGCTTTTGGTAGCTTACTTTGGACATTAACTAGAGCAAGCCACATTGTGAGTTGTTATTATAGGGATTGACGGTTCATTTGATTCGAATTTTCAAGAAATCCAAACTAAACAGAAAGAGTGAATAGCTAAACCGAACCGAATTGCGACCCAAATTAGATATGAAAACTCAGTTTGATTTGATTTTTCAGTTTTCCGCTTTTTACCTTGTTTACGAGAACTAAATTGAATAAGAAATTAGAAAAAAAAAGAGAGATTTTAAGTTGGGTGTTCAGTTTTTGTTAAAAAATTTCAATTCGAATCGATTAATTGAACAAGAAAAAATATTTATTTTGTCATTATTCGAATAGAATTGAAAATGCATGAAATTTCAATTTGGTCCAATTAGCTTTCAATTTTGATTTGATCTGAAACCCCTAGTTGTTATTTCCGATTTATTTTGGGCATGCATGGTTGTGTTCTTTTGTTTGTTTATGAACAAAAATTTTGTTTTTTTGTTCTTGGGAACAAGAAAAAAATAGGAACATGTTTGTTTGCGTTTTTATTCAAAATCTGTTTTTTTTGTTCCTAGAACAAAATTAGAACGGAAATAAGAAACAAAAAAAAAAGTTATTTTTTTTGTTGCGAAAACACTTTTGAAGAACAAATTTTCTCTCTCTTTCTTTTCTTCTTCTTTTTTCTTTGGCCGGCGACCTCGCCGGAGCGTCATCGGCCCCTAGCAAGGCTCGGCCTTGCCTTGGCTAGGCGAGCTCGGGCTGGCCCAAATCCGGCGAGGCCGAGCGTTGCCGGTGTGGGCGAGGCTCGGGGTGAGCTCGGGCTCGCCCGGATCCGGCGAGGCCGAGCTCGCCTAGCCACCGGCGCGGCTCGGCCTCGCCAGATTTGGGCGAGGTTGCAGGCCCCCGTCGACCGATCGCCGGCCTCGGCATGGCCGGTGACCAGCCAAAAGAAGAAAAAAAGGAAAAGTAAAATAAAAATATTTAAAAATTAAAAGAATATAAATTTACCAAACGTGTTTCTATTCATTTTTTATTTCCGGAACAAGTTTACCAAACGCGTCTTTCTGGTCAAAAATTGTTCCCCGGAATAGAAATAGTTTTTTCTATTTCTGTTCCCCGGAATAATTTTTTAATAGGAACACAACCAAACGCACCATTTATGGCCGTTTGCGAGGACAACGAAAATGATCTTTTTCTTATCCTCTGCCGCATAGAGAAATTCTAGTGAAGACCCGTAATTGATTTTTGCTACGTGCTTTAAATAATTTATAATTTTGGGCAAATATTCAAAAAAAGTCAGTGTTCATTTTTTCGTAAATCAGAAACCGAACAATTTACCTCGAAATTGAATGGAAAATTAACTCGTGGTTGTTTCTAGAAAAAAATTGAAGAGTAAAAAGCATCACATTCTATCTTCCAATGTTGTCGTCGTCGTCCTCTCCTTCTTCTCCCGAAGCAAGATGGCTGTTCGACGTCTTCCTCCAGTTCAGAGGCGAGGACGTCCGCCCCCAGCTTCCTCCCTTCACGGCAGCATCGATGCCTCCATCGACGGCGATGGCTCAAGGCCCGAGGCACGAGATCTCGTTGGGCACTGACGAAGGCTGTCAAGGAGTTGCTGATCGCCGTGGTCGTCTTCTCCGAGGACCACACTTCATCCCGGTCGTGCTTGGACGAGCTAGTGAAGGAAGATGATGGAGTGGAAGAGGCTCAAGAGGACAGCCGGTGTTGCCCCTGTAATACGGGGTGGAGCCGAGGGAGATTCAATGGCAGAGAGACGGAGAGGGTTATGGCAAGGCATTGGCTAATCGCTGGTTTTCCCAGGTGGCATTATTATGACCATGGGTAATCACAGTATTCCTGTTCGACCCCGTAAAAGAATATATGATTCACTAATCTGTTGATACTTGATGGGATCGATTAGTGCGTTAAGAGTCTTGCTTTGGAATGTCACGGAGTGATTGTTTCCTTCGCGTTGGTTTTTATTTAGCTCAATGGATCATACATTGCCATTAATTCCCACTCCCTTTGCTACTTTGTTTTGGCAGAGATGAGATCAAGTTCATCGAGGGCGTTGTCAGAGAGATCTCGACTATAGTAGGACGAGCACCCTTGAGTGTTGCCAAGCATCCTGTTGGTGCAGGTTGCCAAGCATCCTGTTGGTGCAGGTTGCCAAGTAGAGAAAGTAAGATCATTGTTAAGTACGGGCTTGGATGAGGTTCGGAAGATAGGAATATGGGGAGCAGGAGTTATAGGGAAGAGCACTATCGCTAAAGCTGTCTATAACAGTATCGCTAGTCAGTTTGGTGGGTCTATCTTTCTTGCAAATGTTAGAGAAACTTCCAGTAAACCTGATGACCTAGTTCATTTACAGAAAGCACTCTTTTCCGAGATTTTGTGGAAAGAAGATTTAGTGGTCTTCAGTGTAGATGGAGGCGTTAAGCCGATACGAGATAGATTTGCTGTAGGAAGATTCTGCTTGTGCCTGATGATATGGATCATGGGAACCAGTTGAATGCGTTAGCTAGAGAATGTGAATGGTTTGGAAAAGGGAGCACGATCATTATTACAACAAGAGATAAACATGTACTAACTTCTTATGGGTATATTACGTTAAATCATTAGATCAAGGTGAAGCTTTTGAACTTCTGAGTTCATATGCTTTTCCAAGAAACTAGACGGAAGACATATTGTGATCTCATACATAATATTATGGGCTAAAATAATGGCCATCCCTTGGCGGTTGGGGTCTTGGGTCCCTTTTTGTGTGGTAGTAGCAGAGGGGAATGGGAGGGTACATTAGGTAAACTTGTCGAAAGTCCTAATAAAGATATAAACAATTTTATAAAGATAAGTTTTGATACATAGGAGGACAATGAGAATGACATTTTTCTTGACATTGCTTGATTATTTAAAGGGATGGATAGTGATTATGTAACTAGAGTTCTTGATAGTTGCGGTTTAAAGACATTAATTTGGGATTCAAACTTTAATAGAGAGATCTTTAATAAACATTGAGAATCAGAGAATGGTATAAATGCATGAATTGATTTGGCTGATGGATCAGGATATCATGAAACAAGAGTGTCCAGATGACCCTGGGAATGGGGTAGATTATGGTGCTATGATGATTTTTTTGAGGTATTTTCAAAGGATATTGTGAGAGCTTCTCATGAAATCATTGATAATCTTGTCTTCTTTAATTTACATGCTATTCCCTAATTCGGGTTGGGTAATAATGATTATTTTGTTTTCCTTGATGGGAAACCAATGTTGTTAGAGGCATAACCAATGTTATTAGAGGCATAGTGCTGGACTTACCAACACAAGAAGAGCTAGACATCAATCCCAGTGCTTTCATATATATGAGGAGACCGACTTTGCTCCTAGTCCTGAATGCATAGCTTAGCAGAGGTCTCCTTTGTCTTCTGAAAGATTTAAGGTGGCTTGAATGGCCTGAATATCCTTTATCAACTCTGAAGTTTAGTGCTGGTCTAAAGAAACTTGTTTGGTTTGATGTGCATAATAACCAGATTAAAGAATTAGGAGATAACTTAAAGGTACATCATACATTCTTTTATTGATAGTTTTCATTTTCGTACCTTTCACAAAGTGAAAATTTATCAAAACCTTGTCTGGCTGTTTTTTTTTTTTTTTTTAATTTGCAGCATTTTAGGAATTTCAAGTTCCTTATTCATAGTTGCTGTAAGTCTCTAATTAGTGTTATGGACATCTCAGAGGTGCCAAATTTGGAGACAGTGAACTTAAGTAGGTGCTCAAACATCAAGGAGCTTCCAAGCAAACTGGAGCTGAAATATCTTCAAAACTTGATGTAACTGGCTGCTCTAAGCTTGATAAATTTCTGATATTAAGGATATGGAGAGCTTAACAAAACTTCATATATCTCATACCTCCATTAAATAACTTCCTGCATCAATTGGAAACCTTATCTCTGTTGAGGATTGTGGAAAAGTCTATCATTCTTCCTGGTAGCATTTATGAGATGCAAAGTCTAGAGCACCTTTCTCTTGAAGGGTTGTTCACTATTTGGCTTGTTTCTAGGGAGCAGTGAGAGCTTCGCTCTCCCTAATGGTAGACTTGGATTCCAAATTTGGTCTCCCTAAAGCTTAGTGGGTGCAAGCTGTCAGAGGAGGAATTCCTTTAGTCTTACCTGCTTCTCTTTTGTAATTATTTTGCATCTCTATGGAAATAATTTTGTTGGTCTTTCTACATGCATTAGCAAGTTTGAGGAGTTGATGGTCCATTAAAAATTAGATGATTGTAAGCAGCTATAGGAGATCTTGGAGCTTCCACCAAACATTTGCACCGTTGAAGCAAATGGATGCAATGCATTATCCAGATTTCCAAAATTGCCTATTCAGTGCATTCAATCCTCCATGTTAGTGTATGTTTGCTTAGATTCTTGTCATGGATTGATTCATGAAGGTATCGACCTGGCTAACATTACACATGTGCATGAGCTGATGTGATTTTTGATTTAATAGATTTGCAATAGCTAGATGTTGGTGAGATGGGTCACTACATGGATACTATATTTCCTGGAAGAGAGATAGCATGTTGGTTTATCCAAAATCAAGAGCGTTCCTTCTCTTTCTAGGTACCCTGAGATTTGCATGGGAGTAACCTTGGGCTTTGTGTGTTGCTTTTGGATTGGAGGAAGGAAATGAGGCTAGTTTTTTGTTTGAGGTTAGGGTATTGGTGAATCATGGTCATAGTAATTATGATACATGAACATTCTCCTTTTACAGTTTGATCACTTGTGGTTTAAATATATTACATATCGTTCATTTGATGAGCTGGATGAGATGCTAGAGATTGAGTGGAGTCTCTTCTAGGTTTCATTTGAAGTATCAGAAGCAACACTAAGAAGGTGTAGGTTTATCCTTATATGCAAGCAAGCGGAGAAGATAATCTTAGTTGTTAGATATATTCTTGATTCATGGCAAAAAGCTCCATTTTCTTGCCTTGTTTCTGTTTCTGTGACAAAAGGGTGGCATTACTTATGTTAGAGGATGTCCTATGAAGGTAAGAGGCATCTAGAACAGAGTTGACATTTTAGTTGCATTTGCAAGTTAGATTCCTGGGTAGAATCCCATCAATGTTTGTATCCAAGTTCTTTTAGTTTTTTCGGTTATCTTTTGTATCATGAAGTTTGAGCTATAATGCAACTGAGTGTCCTCTCATATTGCCTTAAAGTTCTATTACTGAGGTTTTGCAAATTGAATTTAGCATCGTGCGTTCTAATTTGTCTAATTATCTTAGTTGGTATGCCATCCTAGTATTGACAATTGCAACTTAAACTGAGAAAGGTTAAGGGCCATGACTGGCAAAAAGGGCACATTCCGGTGTTCTTGTAGAAAATGGGAATTATAAGGGCCCAATAGGGAGTGTGCTCAAATTTGTATTTGTTGGTTCTACATTTGTGAAAAAATGGCCCAACCCGTTCAAGTTCAGCAGCCAGGTTATAAAATAATGCTTACGATTACATGGGTTATACCAAACACATTTATGCCATTTGACAAGATGCTTCTCTCTAATTGCATTCCATTTGCAAGCAGAACTACACCTTCCATCAGAGCAACAATGGCAGGATGCAAGAAAAGGGATCCTGCATAAAGCAGCCAACACTTGCAGCAAATCGTCAGATCTTAAATCCATGCTTCCCAAACAACTGCTGATTAAGATCAAGAGATGGACCTGAACCATAGACAATTTATTGTTGGATATTTATCAAGCAAAGGGCCATAAGATGCCACGATCAAACCATAAGAAAAATGTACTCCCCTACTCAATGTGTACTTCATTAGCTGCCTGGCTATTTTACACAGCTTCAACACTTATTCAGCAATAGGACTCAAAGCGCAACTTTAAAGATCAGAAACTCTTCCCTTTTTGTTTATGAATTTCAATCCAAGATGTTCAGAAGTACTTGGATTTCAAGAAAATGCTCAAATTATGCATGAGGATACAAGCATTATTCCATTCCAATAATATCATTTAACCCAAAGCATGCTTGCTTCTTGAGGTAGATAGACCTTTTGTTCCATGCACAGTAGAGATTATCCAAAAGAAAGCATCACGCTTTGCGCGTTTTGTTCTATTAGTTCTCTTGGGCAGGATGAAAATATCGCAACAATAGTTCACAATTATAGAGTAGGTAATAAGTCATAATTGATCAACATGATAAATTCATTGATCAGCATGATAAATTCATCAGCAGTCCAATGACCCGATTCCAATGAACAACTATAGAGTAGCTAGGAGTGGTAAATTCACCAAAGTGAAATTTACTGCTATAGCTCCACACCAACAATTATAGGATAGCACTTACCCAAAAAAAAAAAACAATTATAGGATAGGTAGGAATAGTAATTACACATTTCCTCCCAAGTCAAGAATTCAGTTGGACCACAAATTATAGTCAATGGATTATATTAACAAAAAAAAAAAAAAAAAAAACTCAACCTTTATAAGTCAAGAATGCAGTGTGAACATCATCTGTTTGTTTTTTGTTTGAAATCAGGGAGGGGTCCATGCATGTAGTGTGTGGAAAGTGGAGCGCCCGTGCATTGTCAGCTTTATCAATCGAATAGCCTTTTTCCTGCCATTACGTGTGAGCGTCAAATGAATAAAGAGGTGGTCCTTGTTCGAGCTTTGTCTACGCTCGAAAGAAATAAAGACCAAAAGCAAGGGAAGAAAATGGGAAGACACGTATGGCCATTGAAAAAATCACGTATTTGCTAGCCGGTAAACATTTGGCCGACTGATGAGTTCAAGTCCTCATGTGATATGGATTTAGTTATTTTAAATTATTATTTAAAATAAATCTACTCGGATGAAATGACTCTACTCTATACTCTTTTTTAGAATATTCTCGAATATTAACTTTCAAGCCTTTCTATTAATAATCAATAAAATAAAAAAATGTAATGGAAATGAACCGATGGAGTCAAGACTTTGATTCGCTCTATATTTGAGCATGTAGAAGGAACAAGGTGGTGGGGGGCCACCTGCCATCAAAATCAACTTTGATCATTTTTCTTTCTAGACCAGAGTTGTGTGGAGGGAATCTAGCACGAAAGTGATGAGCAAATATTTCCTTGCACTTTTGACTAAGCAAAAAAGATAGAAAAAAGGTAAGATATCATCAAATCACATGGAATATCTAAGTTAGTGGACGCTTTATACTTTTAAAGTGTATTCTTCATTAAAGTCCAAACATGAAAAATTCTCTTTTGGACTAAATGATTTGAATATGTATCCTTCACACTTAGATGAAGTCTTTCTTATGAACTTCTGCATGAAGTATCCAATTGTTTTGGAAATGACTTGCATTTTGACTTAACTAGGAGTAACGCCTCTAAAAGTGGTTCCCAAAAAAAAGTGCCCCTAAAAAGGCCCCACATTAGGAAAAGATTTTTTGCTCCAAAGTAATAGAAAATAAGCCATTAACGCACTAATTAATCATTTAAAGGTGTTCTTCTAGAAAATTTCTCATTTATTTGAATTTATATATTAGAACCAATTGCATTACATTCAATTGGATGAAAAGCTTGATCTATTTCCATCACAAAAGGTTATAAAATTGTCTAATGACTATTGCTATATGAAATGTGGAGAAAAGTGCAAAAGGATACATATGCCTCTCTACATTTGGTGAGTGAATGTATCAAATTCCTCCTTTGACACTTGTTGATCATGGTATTGTTTAATTATGTATTGTGATGAAAATATATCATCAACTCTCTTAATTTATCAACATGTGATGTTATGATACTTAGCTCTAAGAATTTTTTTAAAAAAAAAAACACGAGCAATATTTTGGCCCAAATATTGAATATGCTCCATAGTATTAAGTATTTATGAACAAATATAAATTAAGAAATTTATTAAATATATTATATGCATATAAATAAAAAGGAGTAACGACATAGCAATGCGGAATCATTTTATAGTGGTACGGTCCAAATGGGTGTCCACTCCATTTCCATTATTTTTTTTAATCACTTAAGTACCTTAACTTTTTGATCACTTGTTGTTTCAACAAGATGCAATCACTTTCTCTTGGACAAATGAAGGACCAGCTGCACCAATTTGAATGAAATCAAATTTGAGTGGAGATCAAAGTAAAGCACAAACTTGAAAAAGTAGATGGAGAATCGAGGCCCTTATGTCATGTGCGAGTGACTGACTAATGAAGAGGTAGGCCTTGCTTGAGCTTTGTCTTTGTCTTTGTGTTACTTGTGAGTGCCTGATGAGCAAAGAGGTAGGCCTTGCTTGAGCTTTGTCTTCACCTTTACAAAGAAACGAAGACCGCAGGAAAGGAAGATGTCAAGAAACGAAGGAAGAAACCTTTTGTTTCTTTTTTTGTTGGGGGGGTGGCGGGGTGTGTTCGGGTGGGCCCTTTTGTCACACGTGAATGTCAGACTAATGAAAAGGTGGGGGAGGTGAGGGGTTCAAATCCCCACCTTCTCAGGAGGGGATGGAGTGGGGACGCGTAAGTTTCAGGAGTGGGTTTCGACTCCCACGCCCTGCAAGAGGCAGGGCACAAGTCTGAGAGTGAGTGTAGAGTAGGAATAGAGTAGGACTGACAAAAAAAAAAAAGGTGGGCCTTGCATGAGCTTTGTCTTCATCTATGGAAAGAAATGAAGACTGGAAGCAAAGGAGAAGATGCGAAGAAATCAAGGAAGAAACCTTCGGGCATGATGTGTGGGGGTGGTGGTGGTGTTTTGTTTTTGGGATTTATAATTTTTACCAAATTTTTTAAGATAAAAATATCTAGGCTTCATTTGTTGGACCAATCATACACCTACTAGTTATCAAAAAATTGGCCGATCAGCAAGCTTTGGCTCCTATGTGAGATTGATTTAGTCATTTTAGGCAATTATTTGATTAAATTCAGTTTAGGCTTTTTTGTAAAACGAGTCTAATCCATCTCCTTGTTTAACATTTTCCTAAATAATAACAACCAAGCCATTTCTGTTTATAACAAAAAAAAAAAGAATAAAAAATGCAATGGGAATGCGCCACCGGAGTCAAGCCTTGGAATCACCCAGGATATGAGCATGTAGAAGGAACAAAGTGGTGGGGGCCACCTGCCCATCAAAATCAACTTGATCTTTTTTTCTTTTTTGAGCAAAGCCGCGTGGAGGGAAGCTAGCACGAAACTGATAGAGCAAACATTTCCTTGCCCTTTTGACTTAAGCAACAAAGACAAAGAAAAAAGGTGAGATATCATCAAATCACATTAAACTCATAATGATCGGTATAATTATTGCACTCGATTGACATTACCGACGTTTATATGTAGTATAAATTTAGATAATAACAAAATAAGCTAAACTCTATGTGTAATGCATTCCATGTTAGTGGATGCTTTACACTTTTGAAGTACCATTATTTGTTAGAGTCTAAATGTAAAAATCCTCTTTTGGACTAAATAATCTAAACAAAATGTGTTCTTTTACGCCTAGTAAAAGTCTTTCATACAAATTCTCATTCCAACTATCAATGCTTTTGAAAATGACTAGCACTTTGATTTGACAAGGAATGATATCACCAAGCATATGAATTCCAAAAAAGCATCTAATGAATAATGCCGGCAAAAGAACAGCGCAAGTGCCATAACTTGGCACGGGAGGACACTTAAGTGCCATAACTTCAAAACGGTACACTTAAATGCCACTTTTTTTTTTTTCTAGTGGGACACTTAAGTGCCACCTTCGGCGACCCTTGCCGGAAATCCTACGTTGCAATATTTTATTATTTTTTATTGCCTACATGGCTCACCGGAGAGTTGAGTCAACTCTAACTTACCAGAAACGACGTTGTCTGCATAATAAAAGCCCCAAATCTTCCAAAAACGACGCCGTCTCCCCAAATGCCCCAAATCTAAAACCCTAAATTGGCCAAAATCCCTATTAAAGTGCTTGAATCCAAGTCTCGAACCCTAATTTTTATTTGCCCAAAATTCCTTCGTCGAATCTTGGAAATTAAGAGCAGGACTCGCAGCAGCGCCTCAATTCCCTCTCATCGAAGCAAAGGAGAAGGCCAGCGTTTCTATTTTTGTGGGTTACCGAGTCCAAGAAGAACATTGTGAACTCGAATCAATCCTGAGAGAAGATTTTATGGATGCACTCGATATAAAGAAGTGTCGAAGTACAAATACTTCAAATGGGTCGATGCGAAGTTCTCTGACCGAGCCACAGAGGTGATATTTGGGTATACTTCATAAAAGACAGCAATCTTCATCTATGTTCGTGGATGACTTGGGTGATGTTGACTCAATGCAAGCTCAAGCGTCTTCAGTTAAACTTTTCAAGAATGAAGTCTCAATGCACGCTTAAGCATCTTCAACTAAACCTTTCAAGAATGAAGTTTCAATGATGAAAATTGAATGAAAGTGTTACCAAGCGTTTATTATGGTGTTATTTTGTTGTCTATTGTACTTTATGATGAAATGTAAAGCACTTGAAAATGAGAAAAAGTTTCTCCGACTGCCATAGTTAAAAATGGTGCTGTTCTGGATTAAACGTAGGCTTTTTTCTTTTTGAAAGATGTGAAAAAGTTTGTACTGTTCCACAAGATCATTGTGGCTTTGTTGTTGTTTGTGCTGTCATATGGAGTTGCCATAAGTTCCATCATCTTTTCTGTTTTGATGCAGACCAACATATACACAAGACAAACATGAGTGATTACTCGAGTGCCATAAGTTGTATTTAGTAATCACTTAAGTGCTAGTCGCGATGAAAAAATGATCACTTAAATGTCAAGTTAATATTAAAGTGATCAGTTAAGTGTCAGTTGTAATTAAAATTAAACAGTTAAGTGCCAAATTTTTTAGAATATGACCAGTTAAGTGCCAATTTTTTTGTGGGTTTTCTCTAAAAATTGCGCCAGCCACTACCACCGGCTACGCCACCAACCATCACCACTAGCCACACTACACACTAGGTGCTCCAGCCACCACCATGCTGGTGGTGTTGCTGCACAAGGTACTAGTGGCTTGCACCAATACACAAGGTGTAAGATGTGCAAATTGCACACTTGCACCAAGTGTAGGTGCATCATAAGCCTATAACCCCTACCACAAACCCATAATCACCGGGCATTACCACTAGCCATATTAGCCCCCCAACCACCATATTAGCACCCCAACAACAGACTTACTACCACCAAACATCACCATCCACCACCACTAGCCACATTAGCACTCCAGCTACCATCACAGAACACTAACAGTAGTAGCAACAAGTAAAAGCATAGTCCATGACAAACAACAAAATTGAAAAGCAGCGCAAGATCATTTCATTGATATTGAAATTAAGTCTCACAACATCAATGACAAACTAAAGAAAAAAAGAAGAAGAAAAGATAACCATCCATAGCAAGTGTTATTATAACGTTAACGTTTACATAACTGTTTTGACTCCTAAGTTCCACAAATCCTATCTATCACGTCCCATCTCATCAATCAATATACACGACATCCCCTGTTCGTGCTCCTTTTGATGGGCCTTTCACTTGATTCATAATTCTTGCACTCTTTCTAACTGGACATGCAACTTCTTCTTCAACCTTCTCAGTATCCACCAACTCAGATGGAGCTGCAAATGTCCCAGGCCGAATTGATTCAAAAGGAGCTGCAACTCGGGTTCTTTCTCTTCTTTCTTGTTGGCGCAGTTGATGTTTTCTTTTTTTGTTGGTGCAGCCGTTGATTCTTAAGTTGGGCTTGAGATAAGAACCTCTGAATTTCTCCCAAGCTACAAAAAAATAATAAATTATCAGCAAAAGTCTACAGCATAAATTAAATTAAATGCAACCAATAAAATTTACATTCAGAATAACTGTTATAGTACGTTCATCTGTATAAAGGCTATAGCCATATTGTCTTAATCTCTTCTCAAGTGCCCCTTTTGTTTAAATAGGGGCGTCACTTTCAGGAACTTGTGATTTGTTGGCTCTTTTTCTTGTTTTCTTGGGCCCTTTAGCTATAGCCGTGGCTTCTTCGATCAATTCTTCAGCTGGGCGTCTTCTAGATGGTCTTTGTGTAGTTGCCCTTTCACCTGGCCTTCTTTTAACTGTCCTTTTGTGTAGCCTTTCAACTTCAGTGACACCTCCTTCTGTTGGGCCTTCTGGTCGTATTGGTGGTGCCCCTTGTAATGATTGTGATTCTTCTGGTGGCCCCTGTGGTAACCCTTGAGGTGGCTCTTGTGATGGCCCTTCGGTTGGCAATTGAGTTCCAACTTGCTTTTTTCGAACCTAAGAAAGAGACAAAAGACACCATAAATATAATAATGTAAAGAAAATGAAAAACTGAATACAAATGGTTGAATTTAGCACTAGGTATTTCTTTTGCTGCTGAAGAATAGTCGACTGAATTGGCCGTGATGCTGCTTGGGCCAATCCTTCAGCTGGTCGTCTTCTACCTTGCGTTCTTCGAACAGGTTGTTCAGTTTCATGACTTACTGGGGTTCTTCTTGTAACCTAATAAACACATTACATACAAGGCCAAATAGGATATTATGCACATTTTTATGATAAACGACAAAGCAACATAAACATAAAATAAATTTCACGACTTACCGGGGTTCTAATTGTCGACTGAAGAACAGTCAACTCACTTGGCCCTGTTGTTTGCATTTCTCGAACTGTCTCTTCACTAGGCCCTTCACATTGCCTCAACGGTTGTTGTTGCTTCCTCAATTGACAACCTTTAATATTGTGGCCTGCTAGGCGACAATAAGAGCACGTTATCTTTACACCTTGCCTACTCATTCTTTATTGACCCGAGACCTCTCCCTCCGCCATTTTTCATCTTCGTTTTGCCCTTACAATTTTCTTCTTCAGTGGCAGAGGTTGAGGTGTTTCATGATCCGTGGGCTCTCAAAACTTGTTACTTCTAATTGGCTGCATCATGAACTGATAGGAAGCAAGGTATTTTGATTTATGGTACCAATCATCGATGTAATCATCTGTATTATCGCCTTTCAACTAGATGGCACATATGTCATGTGCACATGGAATTCCACTTAATTGCCATGCTCTACATGAACACTTCCTGCTTCCTAGATTGACAACATACTTATCAGCACCATTTATTATCTCATATCTGTCATCTCCATTCCAAATGGGATGACAATGCCTACTTGCAGCCAAATTCTCATCCAATTTTTTGGCAATCCTAGGACCATATTGTCTTGTCCACTTTACAGCATCATCTCTTTGTTTCTGCAGCCGAGTCATAATCGCAACTCGTATATCTTCAAGCATTGAGATGATTGGTTTGCATCTGGCATATATTATCTTCGAATTAAATACTTCACAAATGTTGTCGTCGATGTTATCGCACTTGAATTCCTCACTGAAAAATACCCTGCACCAATGCTTCGATTCTAGTTGAAATAGGGTAGCACAACATTCCTTTGTCAACTGAAGCAGTCCTTCTTTAGCTATCCTAAAGTCAGCCATGTTTGCACTCTTTACTAATTGCCAAAATTGCAATTGCAACTTATCCCCTTTGTAGGTCTTTGCCCAATTTCCGTATATGTGCCGTGCACACATTCGATGTTCAACATGGGGCAACAACTTTGCTATTGCCGGAACCAATCCCTATAATAATTCAAAGTAAGAAAGATTATAGCAAATTACATGTTCATATTACAAAGCAAACTATTGACTAAATTTTTCAAAAAGAAAGCATTACCTTTTGTTGGTCGTTCATGAATGCCCACCCTTCCCCGTTTGTTATCTCCAAGTCAGCCATCAGATTTTTCAAGAATCAGGACCAATTGTCCTTGTTCTCAATCTTTATAATAGCCCAAGCTAGTGGAAACATTTGGTTATTCGCATCTCTTCTAATCGCCGCCAACAATTCTCCCTTACACAAGCCTTTCAAGAAACAGCTGTCTAATCCTATAATCCATCTACAACCAGCTAAAAATTGCCGTCTGTATGCATCAAAGTACACATAGAACTTATTGAACTTGGTCCCATGATCAGGTAGCGGTCTCTCAACCACCTCTACATACACTCTACTTGTAGGGTTTTGCAGCCTACACTCCCAAGCATACTCCCACACCTGCCCATATTTCTTAGCATACTGACCAATAAGTATCTTTATCACATTTTGCTTTGCTCTTTTGCATTGAGTCCTAGATACATTGATGCCTACACGCTCCTTCACCAGCATCCTAAAGTTAGAAATTTTCATCTCGGGCATCAGCTTGATCAGATCGAAGAAATACTTGGACAACCATGCACTTGTTACCCTTTTGTTTTGAAAATTAATGGAATAAGTGTGTTCATCTTGGTAGGCTCTAATCTGGAAAGACCCACTCTTCTTAACAAACGTACCGTAAATCTTCCATGGACAATTTTGCTGTGAACACCTAGCTCTTACAAATTTCTTAGTATTTATAATGAAATCAATATTTCTTTGTGCAACAATAGAGTTATTCAGTATAGCTTCCCTAAATTGTATTGCATCATGAAATTTCATACCTACCGACAAAGTAGGAGAGGCAACGGATAGATTATAGGAAGGAAACTTACTTTTCCTTCTACGCACAACTCATTGATCTTGAAGTTCGTCCTGGGAAGTAGCGGTGTTGATACTTTCTTCATAATCTGTCTCCTGGCCAGCAACACCAACATTTGCAGGGCCTTCATCTCTGTTTGGAACTTCATCAGCTACCTGCAAAGTTGCAAATCTATCTGACAAAATGTCCATTTGTTTTTTCCTTGACTGTGTAAGCTCCTCATCGTCGTTGTCACTTAAGATTAATAAATTTTCAGTAGCCAACATTTCATCGTCATCATCACCATCACTGGATTCAGCTACTTCCCAATCTAATTCAGTGACTTATGTCACCATCGCTCTGGTGAACAGCATCTACGCCCCTCTCCTCCCCGTCCTGTCCATCATGCCCTGCTTCATCCCTAATCTCAGTACTAGCTTGAATACCATCTCCTCCTTCTCCTACTTGGGTGCTATCTCTGTCATCATCTTCGTCCTCACTATCACTATTGTTTTCAACAAATACTTCGCCTCTTCGCCATGATGATAATGATACAGGGCATCCCTAAAACCATTATCATCTTCCAAAACTCTCAAACCATCTCTCAAGCCTTTCCCAAGAACACAATACAGCAACTTTTGTACTATACAAGGCAAAAATGTCACTATATCCCTAACAAATCCAATATAAGATGTCTTTTTTATATCTACAAATATAGTACCCTCATTCCCCCCCTCATACTCCCACTCATCCTCCCCAATCACAAAATCCCCATCGTAGTAAACGATGACAGCAGTATAGTCCTTATCATGAGCCATTTCTGCAACAAAAGAGGAAAAACAATTAACTTTTGGAACTACGTTTACAAAAGACAATAGACAATTGCAAGTGGAGGTCCCTACACTCTTTATTAAAGAAAAGAAGAAAGAGGGAACATGCATAGGTCGTCTAACAGCTGCAGCTTGAAAATAGGCCTCAGGACAAACAAATAAAGATGGGACTCGACAACTACTTTGATTATGCCGTCGCATTCCTTTAAAATATGGAGAGGGATCTCAGATAAGCAGGGGTCCTCATGACACTAATTTCAACAATACAATTTATTAAAAAAATACCTAGAAGTCCCCATCCCCACGACCACGACAACAAGAGATTCGATTCGTCCAAGGTCCAATACTCCGAACCCTAACAATCACCTATCACCAATCACCATCGCACATTTCACATTCGACCACTACAAATTACTTTCACACATCACAATTCAACATCAAAGCCCTAAATCACACATCACATTGGATGGGGCGACGTCGAGCCCTACACCCAGCCCTAATTTTCCCCCTGCCGAGCCCTACACCGAGCCCTACATTTCGAGACCGATCCTAAACTATCAATTCAAACCCCCCAATAGGATTCTAGCATCACATTTGAAGCATAAATCTCACATCAATACCATCCAAGCCTAAGCTGGGAAAGCTGACCCCCAAATTTCAAGTCCGAGCCCTAATAAACCAGTCAAAGCCCTAATTTCACCACAGGGGAGAGGAAGAAGAGAAAAAACCTGAGCAAATCGACGACGGCGAGCGACAACCTGCGAATGGCAACTTGCGAATGGCGACCTGTGAACTGCGATGGAGAGGATGTTAGATCCGGTGTGAACCGATGGACGAATGGTTAAAATCCAAATAAGCTAAACGACGTCGCTTAGCACTAAGGAAAAACGATGTCGTTTAGTTTTGCCAAAGGCATAATGGATGAAGCGACGTCGTTTTCCTCCTCCACATGTGTTTTTTTTTTTTAACTAAATTGCCACGTCGGTTAAGCATGTCGTCGGAAAATGCCACGTCTGCATTTTGGCCAGTTTTTGACCGGATTGGCACTTAAATATTCCATTTTACTCCGATATTGGCACTTAAGTGTACCATTTTAAAGTTATGGCACTTAAGTATCCCTACGTGCCAAGTTATGGTACTCCAGGTGTCCCAACCTCGAATAATGCCCTAGTCGAGTGAAAGATCCTTCACTCCAAAGTAATAGAAGATAAGCTATTGGTGTACCAATTAATCATTTTGAGGTGTTCTTTTAGAAAATTTCTCATGTCTTTGAATTTATACGTTAGAACCTACCGCATTACTTTCAATTGAACAAAAAGCTTGATCTATTCTCATGCTCAAGCTATGAAAGGAAAAATGTAATCCTTACCCAATTTGTAATTAGATTGCCTAATGCATAGGAAATGTGCAACCGATTGTTGGTGAAGACGTGCTCATATCAAAGCCCTTCTCTCAAATCGGCACAAGACGTTTTCACATCCCGTGTAGGATGTTACAATTGATTTACATGTCAAAGCTATCCTCTCAAGTTATCCAGTGGGTTTGCACTGCAAATTCTAATTTCTTCATTCCCATTATATATTGATTTATTGGAAGGCATGGCAAAAAATCATGTGAATTTTAGCTACCAAAATAGTAGTATGCAACATTTTACCATAAAAAAAAAAAGTAGTATGCAACAAATCACACTAGCGACATTTTCCCGTGCCACAATACATCAATTCTCAAGAATAGGATCCCAACTCCCAAGCCGAGCTTGTTGAGCCCACCGGGCACTGCCTTCTTCTTTCCAATTTCCTACCACATCCTCTCATCTGCCTTGCCCACAAAGCTGGAAATTAATATTGTTGGTAGTTTGTTTATAAAACAAATGAAGAGGTGCCTTGTCCCACATCGAAAAGATGTGAGTGCGTACGTGGACGAGTTTTGGCACTAACCGACGATCATTTTTTATGTCTTTTCAACGTAATCTTTGAGACGTACTTATTCATTTTGCAACCTTTCCCGAAAGGTTGCCTTTATTCTTTTTTGCAACATTTTGAAGAGTTGCATTTATTTGAAAGATAAAAATAAGTACGTTTGTTTTGAGATCAAACACACATCTTCTTTCATTTTTTCGTTTTTCTTTCAAAAGGAACAACATCCATTATTTCCAATTGTTTCTCATGAGAGACCCTGGAGAAATATTAGAATTACTATCTAGTATTATCATTTGAGACTTTGTTGTATCTTGGAGGAAATTTGCCGGTGACCATTAGCAACGTTGTAGGGCAAATAAATCCTTAAAGAAAGTGATATCATGCCTCAAAGTCCGACTTGATTACTCGATCCGACTTCATTGTTCTACCCAATTCGAAGCCATATTTTCCCAACAAATATAATATTCTTTGTTGACCCTAAAAAAAGAAAGTCATCCTCTGCTTGCAAAGAAAATACTGAGAAGATCTGATGGGGAACAAATCTCACTGATTGCGAACGCCATTTCCTGGAAGGCACAGCCAAGTACTTTATTAGGTGGCCAATGGAGTAGCTTACCTTTTAAGATCTCGCTTCATCCTTTGGCACCTTCATTTTCCAAGCAAACACACTAGCACCTGCCTCCTTTTACCAAATTCTAATGGCTTCTTCTTCTTCTAAAGCTAAGAGGAATTACGATGTCTTCTTGAGTTTCAAAGGTACCGACATTCGCAACAATTTTCTTAGTCATCTCTACATGACTCTAGACCAAAATGGCTTATTCACTTACAAGGACAGCTAGGAAATGAGAAAAGGAGAGCAAATATCGACAGCACTTATGAAGGCAATTGAGGAATTGCGAGTAGCGATCATCATTTTCTCTTAACTATGCTTCCTCGCCATGGTGTTTGGACGAGCTGGTGAAAATTACGGAGTGCAAAGCACAGAAGAACCTGGTTGTGCTGCCAATATTTTACAAGGTGGAACCAAGAGAAGTGAGAAGGGGGAGAGAGAGCTATGGGAAAGCTATGGCTAAACATGAATCCAACTTCGGGATGGATTTAGAGAAAGTGAATAGATGGAAGAGAGCTCTCTTAGACGCCGGTAACTTATCTGGATGGGATTTGAACGATGGGTAAGTAGTAATTGATGTAAAGCACCACTTTGTCATTATTTTTTATATGCTGAATCACATCTTTTATTTCCAACCAAAAAAAAAAAGCAATCGGATCTTTTTTCTCTTTTTTTTTTTTCTTTGATGAAACTTAGACATATCTTTAAACTACCAAATCAATGTATCAAGTACTTTTCTTGATTTTTTTTTCAGAGATGAAGCAACGCTTATAACGGAAATTGTGAAGGAGATCTCTAAGCAGCTAGAACCCATGCCCTTACATGTTGCAAAGCATCCAGTTGGAATACATCGCCAAGTGGAAAAGCTAGAATCAATGTTAAATCTTGAGTCTGATGAGGTTCTCATGATAGGATTATGGGGACAAGGAGGCGTAGGGAAGACAACATTAGCAAAAGCCCTTTACAATGCTAACTTTAGACAATTTGAGGGTGCATGTTTCTTGGCAAACGTTCGAGAAGATTCAAAAGATTCCAAGGATTTACTTCCTTTGCAAAAAAAAATTGTTGGAGATACTATTGGGAAAAGAATTATCAGTGTTTAGTGTTGATGAAGGTATTAATTTAATTCAAGACAGACTTTGCTGCAAAAAAGTTCTCCTTGTTCTTGATGATGTCGATGATGTAAAATAGTTAAATGCTTTAGCTGGAGAATGTGATTGGTTTGGCAAAGGAAGCAAAATCATCATTACTGCTAGAGATAATCATTTGCTAACTTCCCATGGGATAGATAAAGATCATATCTATGCAGTTAAGCCTTTAAACAATTGTGAAGCTCTTGAACTTTTTAATAAGCATGCTTTTCCGAGATACAACAGAATAGTAATAAGGAGGGATCTTGTAGATGGTGCTTTGGATTATGCTAATGGACTTCCTCTAGCACTTGAGATACTGGGCTCTTTCCTATGTCGTAGAGAAGAACTTGAGTGGGAAAGTGCGTTGAACAAACTTGCCAAAAGTCCTAACAAAACCATCAATGAAGTTCTTAGGCTAAGTTATGATGGACTAGATGAAGAAGAAAAGGAGATCTTCCTTGGTATTGCATGTCTCTTCAAGGGAGAATATAAACGGGACATTGTGAAGGTTTTTGACTATTGCGACTTTTCCACAACTATTGGAGTAAATGTTCTTGTAGGGAAGTCTTTGATATATGAAGAGCGGGGGAACCTAAAAATGCATGACTTAATTTAGTTGATGGGTACGGATGTTGTTAAACAAGAATGTCGTGATGATCCTGGAAGACGTAGTAGGATATGGCTTTATGATGATGTTCGTGATGTTCTGTCAAAGGATATGGTAAGATTTATTGGTTTAGATACTGATTTTACTCTTTTATCCTATGAATTTTTTTATTTTTTTTAATTGCAATATGATTTTTATAAATGCAGGGGACGAATGCAATAAAAGCCATAGTTTTGCGTTTACCTAGGACAAAATCGTTATACATAGGCCCAAGTGCTTTTAGAAACATGACAAGGTTGAGGGTGCTCATCATGATTAATGTGCACAACTCTTTCCAAGGTCCTATGTGTCTTCCTAATGAATTGAGATACTTTGAATGGCTTGAATGTCCTCTTTGGATTCCAGAATTTTCCTTGGGTCCAAAGAAGTTGGTTGGACTTGATCTGAGTGGAAGCAATGTCCAAGTAGCGAGGACGCAATTTAAGGTGAGCATTTAAATGCATAGTCTTTTTTTTTTTTTGTCAGTCCTACTCTATTCCTATTCTACACTCACTCGCAGGCTTGTGCCCTGCCTCTTGCAGGGCGTGGCGGTCGCAACCCACTCTCGAAACTTACGCGTCCCTACCCCCCATCCCTCCCTGAGAAGGTGGGGATTTGAACCCCTCACCTCCCCCTTCCATGTTGGAAGGGTGGCCATTGGGGCGAACCCCTAGTGGTTAATGCATAGTCTTTATTTCCTTATATTTTACATATCCATTTTTATATGCATATGAATATGAATATGCAAATGTATTATTGAAAGCTTTGAATGCAAACAATTAGTAACTCTGACGGTGCTTGTTAATGTGCTTAAGAAACATCTACATCTATTAAATTGTACACATTTGATTAAAGCCTTATATACAGGATCTCGATTTACTCCATGAACCAACATAAGTGGAATCTTTCCGTTATAGGGGAGTATTAAACACTTCCCTTATGCGAATCTTGATTTTGCTTCGAACCAAAATTTTCAAGAAAAAGGTCCAAACTTACTTTCAAGATATTGAGTATTGAAAATTATAAGAACAGTGAACTTAATGAATCGGTAACTTTTGAGTACCGAAAATTGGGGAAAAAGTAATTGGTGATATAATTTAAAGAATGAATGATGATTGTGCTTGAATTTTCAATATACATCAAGGAAGGATTTAATTTTATGTTTCTGAAAGGATAGATTTTGAAAATGTTATTAAAGGATCTACCCCATACAGTAGAGACGAGCTGACTAGACTCTTTTCGAAATTGCGTATGGAAAGAGAAAGAGATTTTTCTTGCTTATTTGCTTGATCATTGAAGTGAGTGCGTGCTAAATGCTTTTGACTGAACCTCCCATTGTTCTCTCTCCGATAGCATGCAGCCGATAATGAAAAGAAACATAGAAAATGTGTAGTAAGGGATCTGTATCGGAAGCTAGTCTTTACATAGGAAGGTACAAGCTTGATAATTCTATACAGTGGCCGAAAAGTCCGGTCTTTTTTCGGTCGGACTAACCTAATCAGCCATTGCTAACTAATATTTCTTTATCTTTGAAGGGAAAAAAGAGCGGAACTAAAAGAAAGCTTTCTTTATCTTTATGGATGATAAATTCATTTTCAAAATGTTGGAAAATTTTACCTCAAAAATCTCTCCTCTTTCCCGTCTTTCTTTCTTTTTTTCTCAATCGAGCCATCCATTAAAGCCCTCACTCTATTTCTTCGAGAGGTAACGAAACACGGGATGGAAGCGATTCTTCACATCCCCTTGATGGGTGTCCTCTAGCCTAGCAGTAGAGCAGAAGGGGAAATAGATTGATAATCCAATTCTTTCTCCTGCTTAAATAAAAAGAAGATTGTGGAGTACAACTCCATACAAAAGACTTCCTCTGCGGAGGTGTTTGTGCTCTTCATCTGGCACTTCGAAGCCAGCCGAAGTATGCACTCTATAAGTGCGCAACGTCTTTGAAGCTTGACTAAAAGGGTTTTTGTAGAGAGAAGTCAGTAATAGGCTCACTTCGCTAATTTAAATATACTTAAATCTAAATCTATTCTAGGGTTATACATGTATTATGTATTTGTAGTTATATTTATATGCATATCATCTACATTAGTATACAAAGCCAAGAGGACCTTCTACAGGATCTCAATTTTGTTTCTTCACGAAAATGTGTCAATTACTTATTTTGCAAACATTTTATCCACAGAGAAATGCATAAGTTAATAAGGTTAATTAAACTCTCACACGTTTCCCATTAAGTGCTTCTAATTTGGTGGTTTCACTCAATTTTTCAAATATCAATTATAGTACTATGATCATAAAAAGGCACAGTAATGACTAGTGACCGAACACAGGCGAGGGATGAGCTCGCTGGAGGTTGGTGAGGCTCAAGTTTGCATGGCCTAGCATTCAACCAAAGAACAAGGAAAAATAAAAAAAAATAAAAAATTTTAATTTTTTGAAAGAAGAAAAGAAAAGAATATTTTCTTACCTTTACCAAAAAAAGAAAAGAATAAAATAAAAAAGAAATAATATTTTTTAAAGGAGTACACAAACCAAATAGTGACAAATGTTTTCTAATTTATCTTCAGGTTTCAGTGAATATCATAAATATTATTATTTTTCTGAAAAATGAATTCTTAAAAAATATTTTCAGAAACGTCACCGTTTGCACAAAACGCATGAAATCATTGTCTTTTAATTTTCCTGTCATGCTTGTCGGTCCCACAGACTTCGGATTGTGTTGAACGAGTAAATAAAAAAAGGGTATATATAAATTTTTTTATCTTTAGTGTGGTGGAAAACACCACAATGAATAGGAAGGACGAGATTGGATAATCTAGGTCTTCCTCAGCCAAATCACCACTTTTGTACACCACTCATCACCCTTCCAACATGGAAGGGGGATGGGGTGGGGACGCGTAAGTTTCAGGAGTGGATTTCAACTCCCACGCTCTGCAAGAGGTAGGGCAAAAATCTGAGAGTGAGTGTAGAGTAGGAATAGAGTAGGACTGATAAAAAAAAAAAAAAAAGGTCTCAACATTCTCTTGATCGCTCGTGGACACTAGGAATCCACTAAAGGGCAGACAACAGGCGAAGGAAAATTTATAAGGGACAACACCCAGGAATAAAACTTCACTTAATAATGCCGTGTTTACAATTGGGGACCAAGATGGTGTTTATAGCCAGTAGCCTAGGATACCTTTGAATAACCTCCGATTAAGTAAAAACAACCTACCTAATTTACGAAATTCAAATGTGCAACAATATAATCAAAATTTTGATCGAGATCAAAGCATTCCTAAATATATTATAAACAAACTTACAGATCAAGAAAATATATTATTTCCCCACTATTCAAATCACAAGAGAGGATCTTGAAATCTTTTGATACGGATTCGAAGTACTTCCAATGTCAATCCCCCTCTTTTGGAAAAGACTTGTCCTCAAGGCCAACCTCATGAAGCTCCTAGTCTTCAAGATACGAAGATAGATTAAATTACATACTCTCCACAAAGTTCACTTTTGTAACCGCCTGATTTCCTTAGCTCTTTCTTCAAAATATCCACTAAATTGGCGCTTAGTGGGCAGTGGCGTAAGATCCAAAGAACTTCAAAGATGTTTTCGGTACGCAACTTTAAATTGCTATTTTCCAGTAGTTTGACTGACCGAATTATCATTAGCAAATTCACCTTGAAACAATAACAAATATCATTGTTTAAAATGTTTTCCAATAAAAATACTTAATAAATTGCCCAAAATTCTATTAACAGCCTCAACTTTTCTATCGGTTTGAGGATGGCTAGCAGAATTGAACTAAGGTGGAGTCCCCTCTTTTCACCATAAGGAATGCCAAAAGTGACACACAAACTTCACATCACTATTGAAAGGGGGATGTTTTTGGAATACCATCTAGGCGCACAATTCACTAATATGAAACTCAATAACATGTAAACCATCGAGGCTCCATGACGATCATTTTCAAATTTTTTACCATTTAAAAACTATTCGGTAAGCCCCTTCCTACTAATAGCAACATTTCCATTCACAATGCGCATGCATGAGGGAAAGTGTTGATTAGGTTTGTCTCAATTTATGAAGTTTAATTGACATTCTTGACTTGCCCTATATAAACACTCACCACCTTTATCTTTTGAGAGATACGCCTTCAAATACAATTTCAGATATGACATGTCAAATCTCATTCCTTAGATTCCCTTTCATTTAATATTATTTTCTTCTTTCAGAATGATGTGCTATAATTTTAGAAAATTCATTGAAAATTTATTGTATCAAAAATATCCAAATCATTATGGAATGACAACTCATTGATAAAGGCGTCTCAAGAATAAAGTAGTTAAAGCTTAATCAAAAGAAGGCCCAAAAAGACTTACCATGTTGGACATGCGCCATAGATGTTTAATAAATCACACATGAAATCCACTGGATCGAGATGTCAAAGTCTATTGGCGCATCTACATTTTTTTTTTTTTTTTATGTATACAAATGCAAGGTATATATGTGGTGGTTGTGTTTACTATGATATAGTAAACTTTGACCTCTTACACTACAACAACATATATCTAGCTCAAAGCAAAAAACTATGCAAGACGGCTCGGACTCTATTATTTTTCATATTTTTGTTACGTTTATGACCAATTAGGCATACACAATATGTCTTCCTTTTTAAAAAAACGATCAACCAATCACCACTTCTTAATAAGTGATGAATAGAAGAGATTCCTGACCTTCCACTGCCTTTGCGGGATCTGCAGGTGGGTGGTTGTGAATCTCTACATAAGATTCCAGATGTTAGCTTAAATGCATGTGATGAATCAGTTGGCAAAGGAATGATTGTGGCTCATGTGCTCCCACTTGAGGTTACACAATCTTTCTCTCTAAATCACAAGTATTGTTTCTGCACGTATACGTAGTGGAAGTGGCCACGCCATTCTAGTGCGTAGTGAAATTACGAGCGTTGGTGAATTTACAAGGATTACTTACTGGACTCATATTTATAAAGTGAGAGGGTGTGCTCTATGTACACCATATGATCTAGTGAATTTTGATAACATATGGCTTGGATTATGATCAAGTGATTTTTATTTCAAAATCACAGCCAAATTTTGTAATAAATATATATCTCGCTTTTTGTCTTTGATTGTTCAGAATGTCTATGCAAGTTGGTTTTATTGTCCTTGTAGGACTTTGAAAAATTGAAGTTCATTAACTTGAATGGATGCCCGTCACTGGTTTATATGCCGGACGTCTCTTGTATTCCAAATCTCGAGGAATTGAATCTCTAAGGGTGTGAAAACTTGGAGCATGTCCATGATTCAGTTGCAAATCACTATAAGTTACGGAAGTTGAATTTAAAATATTGCTTTAAATTGCAAAGATTCCCTAATATTCTGAATAAGAACGAAAGCTTGCGAGAAGTTCTTCTAGGGTGCACTTCAATTGAAGAACTTCCTACATCAATAGGAAATCTTGTCTCTCTCGAGGACATTAGTTTATTTGATTGCAAGAAACTGGTAATCCTTCCATTTAGCATTTACAAGTTGCAAAATCTTAAAGTCCTGCAACTTTGTGGCTGCTTACAACTATAAGAGATCCCCAAGATTCAGGGGAAATTGAGAAGACTAAAGGCAAATAATTGCAAATCTCTAACTAGAATTCTCTCCAACATATGTGACGTTGGGGACTTTGACTTGGAAGAATTGGAGGTTTCAAATTGCGAACAACTACAAGAGATCCCCAAGATTCCGAGGAAATTGAGAAGACTAAAGGCAAATAATTGCAAATCTCTAACTAGAATTCTCTCCAACATATGTGACGTTGGGGACTTTGACTTGGAAGAATTGGAGGTTTCAAATTGCGAACAACTACAAGAGATCCCCAAGATTCCGAGGAAATTGAGAAGACTAAAGGCAAATAATTGCAAATCTCTAACTAGAATTCTCTCCAACATATGTGACGTTGGGGACTTTGACTTGGAAGAATTGGAGGTTTCAAATTGTGAACAATTACAAGAGATCCCTAAGATTCCGAAGAAATTGAGAAGACTAAAGGCAATTAATTGCAAATCTCTAACTAGAATTATCTCCAACATATGTGACGCTGGGGACTTTGACTTGGAAGAATTGAAGGTTTCAAATTGCGAACAACTACAAGAGATCCCCAAGATTCCAAGGAAATTGAGAAGACTAAAGGAAAATAATTGCAAATCTCTAACTAGAATTCCCTCCAACATATGTGACATTGGGGACGTTGAGTTATATTCAAGTCAGGAGCTACTCCGTAATAGGTTCCCGTGAATGATTTGTTCATGCCGAGGTTAGACTCTCTCTCTCTCTCTCTCTTTCTCTCTAAAAATCCCGGAATGGTGGGCTAATTGAAAAAAAGAAAAGAAAAAAAAAAGCAAACATGTAGAAAGTGATTGTGCTATTGCTAACTATATATAAAACTCTAGGATTGCCTCTTAACTCATTCATACTCCTCCTTTTAGGTGCCAATTTAAAAAAAAAAAAAAAAAAACTATCTAACAGTCTACATCGATGACAGAAATTTCATTGCCAACCAAATCATCGAGTTGTTCTACCTGGAGGAGAGATGCCAAAGTGGTTGCTACCCAATAAAGAGGGTTATATATCTTTCGTGGCTTCAAAGGACTTATATGAAAAGATCCTAGGAGTAGCTTTCTGTGTTGTATTTCAAGTAGAAGCAAGGTTTTTGGACCACATGATGGTTGTGAATTCGATGTTATAGGATCTGTTAATTGCAAAGCTGCAATACATGACAGGTTTTTCAAGTTCTTTGATTTGGATAATGTGTGGCTGGAGTATATGGAATTAAAGGATTTGTGGACAGTAGACCATTTTGGTCCAAATGACCGGACTCATTTCCGCATTAGCATTAGAGTATGCAATTATCACGAACTACTTGTGAAGAAGTGTGGATTCCGACTAATATGCAAACCACTAGAGAATGATTTAGAGGTTTTTCTTCAAGACGATTAGTTGCTAGATCCAGCTTTATACTACAAGGTTTCGCATGAAGATAATCCAATGAGCACAAAGGAAAAAGGATTGAACAGGTTGATTTGTCAATCGAGGTATCTCTCTCTCTCTCTCCCCTCTCCCCCTTCTCCCAATGTGTGCGTGTGTATATGCATGTGTATATGCATGTGTTGATACGGTGTACATTGGGTGCATGTAATGCAAAACTGTAAATTCTAGACAAACAAACAAATCTAATATAAAGCGATTTTGCACGTGTATAAAGCTTAACAAAATCTCAACTTGATGCAATGACGAAGACCCGATGTTCGTAATTCCTATATTGAAAAATATGGTTAAAATCTTAGAAAATCTAATGAACAAATGGACACATGGTTCTTGATGTTACGGTTGATCATAACAACTGACACTAATAATAGCACTAGATCAACTCTATGGACTAAGATAAAACTGCACAACTATAATAATTTGATAATTCAACATGAGACATTTTTCTCTCTTAGGTGTTTGTTGCTATTATGATAAGGGACTGTCGTACTACATGCTTGGCTAGCCACATGCGGATTACTTGGACAATGTGATTTAATTTATTAATAGAGAGTATTGCATTTGAGATTCTCCTTTTGTATAAAGTTAGAGCAGACATAAAAGGGGCAAGTGGTTGGATGAGGCTAGTCTGTGGAGAGGGCATGCATTAGATTTTCCTTTCCAATTTTCCGTTAGTTTGAGTGCAAGTAGAAGTTTATTTATTTATTTATTTATTTATTTTAGTAATGTTAAATTTGTTGGAAGTAAGTTGGAGTTCAATTAGGACAGTTTGTACTGAAGAATCAGTGATCTCCAAAGTGAACTCGTAACAATGAACATTAGACAATGGGGTTTGACGAGGACGATTAATTTCTTGGATATGATGTTCTATTTTCCATCAATTTTTCACTTCCTATATACTACACTTGTATTGTATGAGCTGCGTTTAGGGTGATTCAACATAACATTAGGGGTGGGTAGCACTTGCAAGGGAATGATTTCCAACATAAGCAATGATTAATATGTCTAATTATTACCTTTACCAAAAAAAAAAAGTCTAATTATTACAGAACTCTTGCTTTAGTTGAATTACTAGGAATATGCACAAATCAAACTCTTTTTCTTGAACTAATTACAAACTTGGATACTTCCAATAATTTACACATATAACAGAGGCATCGCTATTCTAGCCTTTGGTCTGGATACCAGAAATTTCGCCCCGGAACAGAGATGCCAAAGGGATTCATCCTTGTTGAAGATAGTAGTATATCTTTCAAGGCTTTGCGAGACTTGTACAACAACTTCGTAGGATTTTTTCTATGTGTTGTCTTTGATGTAGAAGACGGAAAAAATGAAGTATCTTTCGACATCGTACCACGTGTCAATGGCCAAAGGCGGAATGAGGTATTGGGAACTCTCGGTTCATTTGATACGGATCACGTGTGGTTTCAATTTTTCAGAACAAATGCTCTGTGGGGATTATTGGAGGGAGTAGTCAACTTTGGTCAATTTGACGAGAGTTATCCGATATTTAGCCTTAATATTAGAGTAGCGGGTGCAACCGTTAAAAAGTTGGGATATGTGTTGCAATCCAATCCTCTAGAGGATGCTTTGAAGGTTGAGATTGAAAAGAATTGCTTAATGGATCCGGCTTCACTCTTTGAGGATAGGGAGGATCCACAGATTCCGTGGAGCAAATGGAGCGAATGGAGCGAATGGAAGGATTGGTGCAAGAGACTCGAAGATATGCATGGAGGGAGAGACTCAATATATTAGAAGAGGGGCATCATGCCTAGCTCATGTGTCTTCAGCATGGGGGTGCTACGGGAGGTAAAGCAGAGGCTTTGCGAAAAGATTCGAAGTCATTTCCAAGTTATTTGTATTAAGGTTTGTGTGAATGTATGTGAGTGATTGATAGTATCCGTGTGTATAAGGGTTGCAAGTGTGTCTTATTAGTTTTTTTTTTTTTTACAATTTCTATTTTTTCTTACTTTTGTGGCCCAATGGGGGCGGGGTAAAATCTAGGGGTGAGCGGTTCCAGGTTCCGGTTCGGTTCCGTCCGGAACCTGGAACCTACCCTCGGGTACAGGTTCCTCATTTTTTGGAACCTGGAACCTACCCGTCAGAACCGAGAACCTGGAACCTACCTTACAAGTTCCAGGGTCGGTTCCAAGTTCCAACAGGTTCTTTTTTTTTTTTTTTTTGTTATTTTTATATTTGAACTATAACGTACGCGCATACTCTACGGTAACTTCCCATATCTTAGCAAACATACCAATGCAAACTATCAAGAATTTGGACATACATAATCAAAACTAATAAGAAGTTTCCAAAGAGAAAAGGAGATGCTTGATTAACTATAATTATTATGCCCATATATGTCAATATATGTGCACTAAAGCTTAAATTATGTACAATTATTGTGTGAGAATAACAGCATCTGCACTAGTCTATAACAAATCATGTATCAGTTTCTACCATCACCCACATCATAAAAAAGAGGAATCTACTCATGAAGTGCTTAACGTATGTGAGATAGGCAGTAAGGCAACAAAACATATGATGGGTAGCAAACTCCAATTTAATAGTGTTCGATTAGTAAACTCTGGGCATGATCAGATTAATTCAACTAGCCCACTTGGGTAGATGAAGAAACTGGATTCTAGGGAGTTAAAGCCAAGGCAGATGTTACGCCTACAGGTTTTAATAAGATAATGAGCAATCATACTGGATCGCATAATCGATTGTGTGTAACAATGAAGATGCAACTGTTTGAAGCTAATTCTCTGAACCTGTTCAAAACACAAGAATTTGAATTCAGAATGAACTAACCTGATATATAATTTGCATAACATATCCCCAAAATCCAGCTCTTTGCAAAATCTCCTCTTCAGTGTAGTGGCTTCTCAATTTACTAACCCTAGTTTCCACTACTTTTACCCCGTAATTACTGGTGGCTGATATTCGATTATCTTCTAAATCTCTCTCCAAAAGCTGATCCGTCAACCCATTTCCAGTGGAAGGTTGTCTTGAATACACCCAACATCCATAGGCGAAAACCATAGTACCCAGCTACATCAAAAGATCTTTGCATTAGCAGGAGCTGCTTCAAATAAGCAATTCAATAGACTCAATACACATGCTAGACGCCCGACATGTCATTTTGGTTTTCTAATTCTGCGGTTGCGTATTTACATGGAAGTTGCTCATTATAACTACATTTACTCCCTTAACAAAAACTTCTCAAGGGGAATTTTATCAAAAAGTGAAGAAATAAGGATTTGGAAGATTATATACATACTGCAAAGTAGACCATGACAAGTGCGAAAGTCCACCTGCACATTTCCAGTGGAGATTGGTGAGTGATTGCTGATTGCTGCTACAGTTGCATTCAAAGTCTGAGAAAACATGAAAATTCCTAACACTTATAAGCAAAAGGTGTCAAATTCTAGTAAAGTCTGCAGTTAGTTCATCACATCACAAGCAAGCTTGCATCTTGGACAATTTGACAACTTTTTTCAGTTGCCGTCCAAGACAATGCAAAAGCTGATTGAAATGAAAACTTACTGACAGAGAAGACATTGCCAAGGAAGGCACTCTCGTACGCTAGAGAAGCTTTTCATGATCACGGTTGATTTGGCTGGGATTCAAAGAATTACTGTTTTACATTGGCCCTGTGTTTACTAATGCCAAAATGGCTGGATGAAGACACATAAGAGCTGCTCTACATGTGTCAACCACAAAATCTTTTTAAGTAATATGAAGGAAGCCCGGCAGGATCATATCAGCATAGGCAAGATAAAGAAAATCAAATAGCTGGAAGGCTAGCGTCAGAGGAGAGTTCAGTGCGTGACATTGGAACAAAAGACCACATAAGACAGATATTTACCCATAATTCGACAGACATATCTTGACAGATGTAAGATCAAGCAAACATATCCAGATAATCCATTCTAAGCAAAAGCCTGCCGTCAATGAAGCTATGGGTTTGAAGAGCCACAAAGAGGGATGGATATGAGACGATGAGAAGCTAAACGCGAACAAAAAGTAAAGCTTAATTGTGCCCACATATTTTTATTCTCACAGATGTTGCGTCGCCGGGGCTTCTGGCGCGAGCAGCGGCGGTGGGTTGCGAGCGAAGACATCAGAATTGGCGTTGTCGGGGCTTCTGGCATGAGCAGAGGCGGTGGGTCACGAGCGGAGACAGCAGAATCGGCGTCGTCGAGGCTTCTGGCACGAGCAGCGGTGATGGGTCGCGAGCGGAGACAGCAGAATCGGCGTCGTCGGGGCTTCTGGCGCGAGCAGCGGCGGTGGGTCGCGAGCGGAGACAGCAGAATCAGCGTCGTCGGGGCTTCCGGGGCGTGAGCAGAGGCGGTGGGTCGTGAGCGGAGACGAGCTCGGCTCGGATCCGCCCGCGTTGGGTAGTCGGCAACGGGCGTCGAGCGGCGAGGGTTCACGCGAGCGACATCGGCGACTGGCGTCCAGCGGCGTCCGGTGGCGGTGGCCTTGAGGGCGAGCGGCGTCCGGCGAGACTCTGGAAAACTGAGAGTGAAAGGGTCGGGAGTCTTGGGAGTCTCAGGGGAGGAGATTCCTCTTGGAACCCTAACCGGTTCCGAGACCGGTTCCATGACAGGGTTCCGGTTCCGGTTCCGCTTGGAACCGGAACCGGAACCAAGATCGCCGGTTCCCGGAAAAATGGAACCGGGAACCGGAACTGGTCCTTTAAGAACCGGGAACGGAACCGGAACCTCCGGTTCGGTTCTCCGGTTCCCGGTTCTACCCGAGAACCGTGCTCACCCCTAGTAAAATCCCTCCCTTTCTATATTTGGGCTAGTTTCTCGCCCTAGTGTTTCTTTTTTTTTTCTTTTGTTAAACAAATCATTTGATTGAAGAACCATTCCAAAAAGAAATTGCTATTTGTATTGTTAGTTGAGCAAACCCAATGAGCTTTTCCATCTCGAGCTTTTGGCAAAATAAAAAAATTATATAGAAACCCCATGCATATATATTAAAATACACTATGCTCGTACATAACTATAGATGGACGAAATCATAACTTGAGATAATGAAGATGATTCGCAGGTTACCGATTAACGTCTTATCTTTTAAATATGAATACAAAAGAATTCTCTACTATTAATTGTCCTACCTTTAAAAAGAGGTTAAAAATTTTACATACTAACAAATATCATTACGCTGCATGTACATAAGAAATTGATATTTTGAAAGTTGGACAAAGTAAATATATTATTTGCATGTAATAAACATGACAGTACCGTTTTGCTATACTTCTTGTCTTGTTTTATTGTGCTTTAGCTTTAAATTCTAAAATTATTAGCATTTAATACTAAATGCTACAAATTTTGAGAAATTTACACAATGTTCTAGTAATTAAAAATCATTTGAAATGCTTTTACATGCTTACTTTTTTTGAAATATATGTGATCTTAAACAAACGAAAGAATTATATAATCAAATCTTCCGGAAAAGTTATACGTGATGTCATGTGACTGATTTAAATTATATTGTTACATAATGGTCAAAATTATGTTATTTCGTAATATTTAAATCATTAAATCATGGAAATAAATAGTTGGTGAAATACACAACATGAAAGAATGCGATTGAGGATGCCGCTTCCTTACGGCTCCATCACCATCAATCGATCGTCTGTATCATCTCCGATCGGTGACACCCGCCGTCAAATCTTCCTCGCCGGTCACCGCAACCTCGGCCACGGCGGAGTAGAGTGCGGATGCTCATCACCACCGATTGAAAGTCCTCTTGTGCTCTTTCTCCCTCGCTTGGTGCGTGCGTGAGAGCCGAGGAACCGAGCGAAGCAAGAACGCGCGCGCACAGACTGAGAAAAATATCTTCCTCTCTCATCTTGAGCGCTCTGGACCGAATCCAGTGTCCATGCCCGCGGTCGAAGCCAGTTGCAGCTGAATATCTTCGTCGAGCAATTTCGTCGCTGAATCGATTCGTCGCTTTAGCTTCGTCTTCGTGAGATTCTCCACGTCTTTCGGTGTCTTCATTTATTAGCAGGTTACCGTTCGGATCGGATCTCCCCAAGGTAGGACGCGGTCGATTCATTGAGACTCGATCATACGATTGTTCTGTGTTTGCCTTTTGCCGAGAGCTTCAAATCGTTATCTCAAATTGCTCGTGTTATATTGCTCGCCGATTGATAGGAATTCCTATTTGTAGAACACCTCACCCTTCATGATCACCACCTATTCGACGTTTTGCCTCAGAGATGATAATGACGAATTTGTCTTCATCATTGATCAATCTGAGATTGCATAGGAGTGATCTGGATGTTCTTGATGGCAGAGAGTTCTCTTTCCCTCGGTGCTTCGGTTTACTTTGTCTCCTTTGGTTGTGTGACTGAATTGTCATCTGGTATAATAACGGTAAGTCACTATACATTGGTGGTGAATAAATCAAGCCAAGCTATATCAAGTTCAATCTCCTTTTCATAAAAGACCATTCCACCAAAGTTTGAGAAAGAGAGTCTTCAACCTAATTTAAATTAAAATAAGCGGAAACAGTACGAGAAATGCTCAGAGATTGGAAGTTTAGTTAAGTTGAGAAATTATGGATATATGAAAGCAGTTAAGTTAAGAAATCATGGATATATAAAAGAAGTAAAGTTAAGAAATGGACATTGACCTGGTAATAATAAGAGGGAATTTAAGACTTATGAATAGAGGATATGCAGAGGAAAAAGAAATGTTGAAATTATGCTGGAACCCAGCCAAAATTACTGCTAATTTCCCTTTGAGTATTGTTTCAACATCGATGTCAATGTCTCCATTCGAGTGTCATTTGTACGAACTGTGATTAATTTAAATTCCAGCAATGTCAATGTCCTAGTAATCTCGTTTTCAGTTAATTTTGTTCGGCTCGTTCCTGTGAGTTCGTGTTCTTTGCTTTGATTTCCCTTATTCCTTACATTGCACCTTTAAATAATTCACAGTACTTCCACTTTAATTTCCGAGCAATTTGCTATTCCTGTCATTTAGATCGATTTCCATCAAACAATTTCATCCATTGATTCTAGGAGCTAGCACGCATACACGCACACCATCCAAGCCATCTTTGGAAAAATTGTTTATGGACTATTTAATCACTTTAGAGCCAAGCTAGAATCAGAAAGTAAGCTCGTAATTTGTTTTCCCAATCACTTGACAGTCTGATCAACTTATCATTTAGCTAAATATGCTGATGTACACAAGCGATCGCACTATAATAGGATTCTAAATTTAGATGCCATCAGTTCAAGAGGTGGCTCCCACCATGTGACAGTTTATCCTAACGAGGTTCAAGAGATGGCTCTCACGATGTCACACTTTGTCACATGTAGCATTTTGTTCACATTGTACACAAATGTCAGTCCATATTCGATGCACATGCATGATGGCATCTGTTCATGTATCTCATGCTCGACACCTTACATAATGAATAATGATTTTTCAAGCAGATTTGTGGTACATAAATACATACTTGCTTCACGACCCAATATGGTTTTCAATAAGAGTAATGATTCCTAAGCTGAAGGAATTTGCCGAATCTACATATACCAAATTGAGCTGGCTCAAGAAGAACTTGCTACATGTCTGCTTGTTAATTTCCAATTCAAAATCCGTAGTTTCTACTTTCCCTTTTGATATTAAGAAGAGCGGTGTACTAGACCTAAATTTGGTGATAGCAACTTGGAATTTTCTTTGCAGGATTTCAGTGCATAGACTTAATTTTTGCCCAGCGCATAAACCCGAAAATTCTCGATATGAATGTTAGTATCTTTTGGCACCCTTGCTCTCCACCAGCGGAGTTCACGTCGAGCTTACCTCCTTCCCTGCTATTCCCACATCCCTCTCTCATTTGCTTCGTCCATTAATATAACTTCATTTTCTTAATTAATCTTATGTTATTTTCTTAGATGCTTTTTATCCTATTTTCCATAGTGGGTACTGTTGCAACCGAAAGTTGGCAAGGCAAATGGTAATTCCACCCCTACAATAGTCATAGATTTGGTGAGGTAAGAATTCAATTGTTGGACGCACCTGGTAAGATATCACTTTTTGGCCGCTTGAAAAAATGAAAAATATGATTGGCCAACTCAAGTGCGTGAGCACGAATAATCGATATATCTTTCCATTAATTGTGAATTATTATTTATCTAATTTGCAAAAAAAAAAAAAGAAATAAAAAAGCTAATTTGTTGCAAATGACATTTCCTGGAAGCCACATGGGGCAGCCAATTGAGTAGTTTACCTTTTTCTAATGAGATGAAATACTTCATTTTCCATGTAAGCAAAAGAAAAAGACGGACTAAAAGATGTTTTAATTTAGGGTCCGCTCGTTTCACGGAAAATGGACAATTTCCGGAAAATATTGACAATATTTTCTGGTGTTCGGCTAAAATATGAAAATGTTTCGGAAAATATTTTTCAATATTCAGTAAGGAAAATATTTTCCACTCACCAGATTAGTGAGGACGAGCGTTAAGCTCGAGGCTCGCTAGATCGACGAGCGCAAGTTTGAGATCGACAAGCTTGAGGTTCACCTGGTCTAATGACTAGCCAAGAAAGAAGAATATGGAAAACAAAGAAAAGAAAAAGCAAAAAAGAAAAAAAGAAAAAGAAAAATGAAAAGGAAATAAAAAATAATTCAAATTAAAAAGAAAAAGAAAATTAAAAAATAATTCAAATGAAAAAAAAAAGAAAAGAAGAAGAAGGAAGGAGAGAAGGAAGTGAGAATTTGTAGATGTGTGAGGTAAGAAAGATCAAATAAGGAAAATATTTTTCACTTTTCAAAAGTGAAAAACATTTTCCCCAACTTTAGAATACTTTTTTTCCTTTGATGGAAAACATTTTCCTCAAGAAATTCATTTTCCGCATAAACGAACGTTTGGAAAATCCGAAAAATGTATTTCCGGAAATTATTTTCCACGGAACGAGTGGAGCCTTAAATAGAATTCAATATCCGCACTTTTCCTTTGAGTGGGGCCCAGATAGGGAGAGAAGAAGACCAGAAGACTTCGTATACGTGAAAACGCGTGGACAAATAAGTCTGCTCTTTTTTATTAGAATTCAATGTCAATTTGGAAAGAAGTAAAGACGAATGGACGACTTTAAGTTTGATCGAGTCAGTTCGGCTTTTAGCTTCTCCAAGGAACACGACATTATTATTGACGTTTGGACTATAGATTATCAAAAAGATATCTACCTCATTCCGATTTTTCAACACTTTTAAAAGGCTTTCTTGCCCCAAAGCCAGTTAAATCAATTCTTTAGAAAGCTGTAGTCCAATCAAGACCGTATGGAATTATGGTTATAGACATTTATTTTATGTGGACCATCGCAAATGTAGCTTCCGGCAAATGTTCAACACTTTTTGCGCCTAACGTGCACAATAAAATCCCATGCTATGATCCGCATCACCCTTAAGGTAAAGGTGGCCTCACCTGTAGCTAGTTGGTGAGGCTAGCTCACCCTGTACCACACCTCTTGCCTAGACAATTGCGAGGCACCACTGTAGGCGATGCCAGCCATGGCCTTGCCAATTGTGGGTGAGGCCGCCTCCACTCACTACCGATGCAAGCCATGGCGAGGTTGCCCTCGCCTAGTGGTCGACGAGCTCCAGCAATCCTTGCTGACTATAGCAGGAAAATAAAAGAATGAAGGAAGGAAGAAAAAGAAAAAGAAAATGTTGATATTTCTTATGTCTAAAAGCCTTCATCCTCCAGATTTTTCTACTTTTATTTGATTTCAAAATTATTTAATCCCAATTTATCTCTTGAAGATTAAACAATAAACTTGAATTGATAAATGTCAATAATCACCGGAATCGAATTTCGTCGATCATGAGTTGAGTGTAAATTTTAAACTTGCCACGCTAACTATACCTTTGAGAAATTCCTTCAATTGTACATTTGATGGTACGTGATAGCATCACGCTTGAGCCGTACGATTCCATGTGATGCAAATATAAATTAAAATGCAATATGAACTATGCTAATGGTATTTTTATTTAAAGGTCAGACCAACCTCTAATTTTTACTAAATATGACAACCAAAATTTATGTGTCGACAAATTATTATTCTCATCATTGTGGCACTGAGGCATGCAATAGCAAGTATATGACCGCTTATGGAAACATTCTAAATGAATATGCTTTTCTTTATCAATGTAGGTACTTTCAATCACTTTTCTAGGTGTTTTAAATCTTTCTCCCCCTTCTATTTTGCACATCGTTGGATGAAAACTCATAAGATATATATATATATATATATATATATATATATATATTTTGTGCTGAAAGAACCGCTTACCGACAACCGCCACGTAAACCCCTAGGTGTCGCTAGCGGGGAAACCACCACCCCGGTGCCACGCGTCAATCACCTAATGACCCGCCAGCCTTCCAGCAACTTGCGTTGCAGGGGCTTCGAACTCCTGACCTTCTCCTACAAAGGACTGAAGCCTATCCAGCGAAGCCACCACGGCCGGTGGTGATATTTTCCATTTGTTGATCGTGGTGGTTGAGTTGCTGATCTTACTAAACCAAAGCTGAAGTTTAAGGCGACAACAATAGTGAGCGCACCTCACTACTGGACTGAATTTGATAATCTACTCCGTATATCCAGCATTTCTCAAGAAGTCAACAAAAAATGTCCCTCCCCTTCTTTACAGCAGAGAAACAAAAAATGCATAATATTGGGGGCATGTCATATTCCACGTCATCAACAAACACTGAACTAATTAATCGACACATGGCGAGATGGGTCCCACTTGTCAATTAATGCCTCCCTTCCCTCTCACTCTCTCTCCTCCCCTTCGTCGTTACTGACCGTGACACTTCCTATGTCTTCCTCTCCATACTTCTCTTTTTTCCCTTCCTCTTCCGTCCGCCATGGCTCGAGCTCGAGTGCAAGGCTCATGCCCGCTTCAGGTCGAGGTAGGACGCACGCCACTGGACGCGACGATCGGGTGGGGGCGGGGGGGGGGGGGGAGTGGTACGGATTCGGCGCGAGATGCCAAGGTTTGGGAGCGTGGAGACTTAGTCGAGCTTCGTTTGCATTGAGACAGCAATCTCAGGGAATTCGCAGCGATTTTGCAGGAGATATCACGACGTGGTTGGTCACCTTGTGCGTTTACTGTTGACTTTGCCAAGCTCGATAGCAACCTGAATTTGTGCTCCACCGTCCCCCCTTAGTAAGTCTTCAGCAACAAATTCCTCCCTTCCTCTCTCTCTAATCTAGCGGCCATGGACGGGAGTTTAAACTCGGGCCACCATGGCTACGAGCTCGAAGCTCAAGTGGCCATTGCTACAAGCTTGAGGAACATGCGCACATGAAAAGTGTATCTCCATAAGTGTATATACTCCAACTTTTCCGTGAATGTTACGTACGAGAAATACAGACAGTGTACGTGTAAAGAACCGACTGCATTTGTTTAGAGAAAGAGAGTTAAAAAGAAAGGAAAAAGGTCTGCGGACAACAGCGCAAGTGTACTCCTTTTCCGGGCTACTACTGCCTTTGCAGTTTTGACACTACTCCCTAGCAAGAGTTTTGACGTTGCTGATTGCTGTTTGAGCACTGACGTCGTTAGGAATAGTGGCTCGGCATCGTCGGACAATTAACCTGGTCGGTCCATAACTTGACGCTAATGAATTCAATTTTTGTCGAAGAAGTGAAGCAACCACCCGCTTGTAGAGTCCGAATTTGACTGAAACTCGAAGCAAATCTCTGTGATTTGATGGCATCAAGTTCATTAAAAAATAAGTCACATTATTGAACATTTGACCCAATCTATCCAAAATTTGACATGAACTGAGTTCGATGTGTGGAAAAAGCAAGGCAACAATTGGATTTAAGAGCCCGAATCTGAGTGAAACCCAAAGCAAATCAAGGCTCGATCGACTCAATGGCTGGTTCAAGAGGCATGCATGACACAATCACATTATGCATGAAATGATAAATATGAGATGGTATAATTGTAATCACGAAAGCTTGAAGTGCATAATTATTTGCTATTATTGTTACCTAACTTCTCTGCTTGGTAAGTTTTCACCTAATTTAGTTGGTACCAAAATACCAAAAGATATTACAGCAACTTTTCTTATCCTTATTAGTTACTTCTTGTACTGAAAAAGCATGTATGCTTCTATTAACAATAAGTAGCATCTCCATTTTATTAGTATGTTTCAAGACATCAAGCAACTTTTAATAACCGGTAATTATAAACTCCTCATCTCGTAAGTAACTTTTTAATATTGAAATACTAAGTGTTAATGCACAAAGTAATTGCCACTCAGTAACTTCTTTGCGCAATTAGAGTGAATCTATATATTGGAAAAGTAAGTGAACATGTGTTTTTTGCTAGTGCCGGCTGGAGAAAGATCGAAACACTCTCTTCTTGGTCGGAATCTAGTTGCAAAGACGGGCTGTGACAATAATAAAATTGGGGTATTTGAAGAGGAGGAGAATACATAGAGAGATATATGCAAGTGGAGGAAGATATTGCTGACGAAAAAATGGTAGGGTCAGCGATGGTCAGCAACAATCTCCTTTTTGGCTACTTAGAATGAAAGACGATTATTTAGACGCGGCAAAAATGGCCCTTGAAGATTCGACCAACACAGGGACATTATCATAGACGGGCCATAGAGGTTAGCTCCCTTCTTTCCCTTCTTTTATCTTCAAAAGCAGTGATTTTTCTCCAAGTTTAGTGACTTTTTACCCCACTAAGTAGTTTCAAAATAATTGTAAGTGGTATATTTCCATCTAATTAGTAAGCTTCAACTGGCAAATATGTAATTGGACGAGTGACTTTTCATTTCTTTAGTAACGTTTATATAGAAAAAAGGCAGTATCTACCTCTCACAATAGCTAGTAATTTCTAGAGTTGATTATTAATTTCTCTTTAGTAGGGAAAGATAATTTTCAATCCATTGAGAGTTCATAAATTTAACTTAATCAGTAATTAGTGGGTATGGCTAATAATTTTGATATAATGAAATACCCACTAGTACATCGAGGGTTGGTAACATTCACAAGTAGCAACTATTATGTAAAGTTTAGATAACCAAATATATTTATGTAGACAGTAACTATATAACTACAATAATTTCTTCAATGATCCAGCAATAGCCAGTAAAGACGGCATGAATTTCATTCATTTTTAAGCTTATGACATCATAGGGATCACCCATGATGGGAATCTAACACCTCAAGAAGAGCATGACTTTGGCTCCAAGGTGGTTCTTTAATGTTTCGTTAGTCGGAACATAGTGCAAGAAAATAAAATTTGGGCACATAAGTAGTTCACATAAAGTTTGGGCAGACTCATTTTTTTGTTTCTTTGTTAGAGTGTAGTTAACTGGCCGTGATCACCATGTTGTGGGAAGTTTGTTGATGGGGAAAAGGCTCCGCCTATTTTTCTGGAGGAGAGATACTAGAGTGGTTGCTTATGGCTTCACCTTGCTTGTATGACAAGTTTTTGGGATAAGCTTTCTATATTCCGCCCAGGAGGAAGAAAAGAGGTTGCCATAGTCCAGATCCTACCACAAATTAATGGCAAGGAAGGGAGAGGGATATCTCCATACACACCACATATGATCAAGCGAATTCTAATCATATGTGGCTTGCATATTCCAAACTGTCATCGTTGTGAAAAAGTCGATTTTGGTCAACATGATTTGAATCATGTCTATTTTATAGCCTTAGAGTAATGGGAGGAGTCTTGGTATAGTGGGAGTTCCGAATAACGTATGAGTAGCTAGAGGACAACCAAGAGGCCGTGATTCCAGACGATCAGCGACTCAACTCGATCCAGCTTTCCTCTATGCGGCTGGTCACAAACTTACATTCTCCAAGGTCTGTCATGCTCAGGTATCAAACATATTCAAAGGAAGAGAGTTCAAGAGAAAGCAGATTTACAGGAGAAGCCACCAGAACCAACTTCAGTCCATAGAAACAGTCTCGCATCAAGAGCAATGGAGGATATTGCACGCTGGGATGGCCCAAGTCGAGCGGATCAAGAGGAGCGTGGCCCAACCAGTGCGGAGAAAAGCAGGATGGGGCTGCGAAATACAGAAGCTGGAATTGACGATTTATATCAGCTGGACGATTTAGCGGAAACTTTAGTGACATCTATAATTATAGGGAAAGATAGATAAAATTCTTCGAGAGACTTCTAAAAATGCATTTATAACCGTAGAATTATTATTTTTATATCTCTTAAATTTCCTATATCATGAATACTATGTTGAAAGAATCATCGAATGTACTTGTTTTTGTACCAAACTTGAACGTGTTTTCTTCTAAAGTATTTTAAGCTAGTCCATTTGATGAAGTTATGACTTTGCATTGTGAATAGTGAAGATGAGTTATAGTGTTGAAGAGAAAGTTCAGCCTAGTAGAGAAGCAATAGGTATGGATGTTTCGTTTATTTTGCGAAAAAATGATTGATCTAGAAAATATTTTTGTAAAAATGATTTTTTGTGTCGTTTAAAGTCGCACTATCAACAACAATTTTTGTTTAGATGTTTTCATGGACGATAAAAAATATTCATCACTCATTTATTTATAACCAATACAAGTGATTTCTTTTAAAGAAAATATTATTCAAATAATTCATTTTTTACAAATCAAACGGACTCAAACAAACAAAATATTAAAACCAAGATGGTTTCACATGATGACTAGTGGCATGCGATGCAAGACGTCATTTGCAAGTACGCTGGTGAGCAGTTGAAGTAATCTGGGGGCATCGAGGCAAAACATCATGGATTAAGTGGTTGCTCACAATGTCACAACCTAACCCCTCAGTAAGTAAGGAGGGAATTAGATTTGGGGGTATTTCCAACTTTGGGCCGACGGCTTTCATGGACTCAAGCTCTCCCAACTCATACCTTGTGCGACATCAAGCATTCAAATTTTAAACAATTAATCGTACATGAATTTTTAATAATCAGCCACCACTAGCTTATTTTGGTTGGCTAGAAACCGAGTAAGACACGAGAAGATATCTTCTTATTTGCGCAAACAGAGACTTTAGATTTGGAAGATTGATTATATTAGTCTTATGCCCTTTTGGTACCCCTAACTTGATTAAATGCTTACTGATGCCATAGCAAACAAATGATCATCAAACGATACAACCCATATGCCATTGGAAAGCTAATGAGATGCATAACAAATATTCAAAAGACCAATTAAACTGATTCTAAGTCATTTGACCCGAAACGGAAGATTTACAGAAAAAGACTCAGGATTTGACCCTATTTGGTTCTGAACATGAGGAAATTTGGAAGAAATGCCAAACAACTTTGAAAATTAATGAAAATTTTTGTGCATGTAGAACAGAAATGTGCTAAACAAATTCTCAGTTTTGAGTTTTATGGAATGAACAATGGATTAATGCAGAAAAATCTATCTACATGTGGATGTCAGAACAAACTCTATTACGGAAAACGGAGCAGACCCAATTCAAATTTGATTTCGAAGCCATCAAACCTTGGAATACAGATCCAAAAATTTGCATGCATCAAGTTGAGACGGAGATGAACAAGTTTCTTGTTTGATAAATTTTCAAATGGGGACTTTAGCTTCATTAAAAATGATGAAACCAATTCAGAAGTCCTAAGAAGATTAACTTCAGGGTTCGGGTGCAAATTGACCATGCATGCTGATCAAACCCTAAGAATGACTAAACTAGCTTCAATCTTAATGAAACTAACGTCATATGAAAGGTTTGGAAGCTGGCTTCAACTTTGATGTTTTGAGGATTTTCAAAAAAAAAGAAGGGCATTGATCTCATTAAAAATGCAAAGTCACACCGTGTATTCAGGGAAGACTTGGGCGCGAATTGACCAGGTCCACTGATCAAGCCTTTTGAATACCCTAATGTGCTCTGGATTCAATGGAATTAATGTCAAAACAAAGCTTGAAATCTTGTCTAAAAATTTCATGAGGAACATGTTTTCAAATCTTGAATGTATGATTTTATAAAATTTTGGGAATGCATGAAGGTCTGACTGTGAACCAAAATTCCAGAATATTACTGCAACTTTAGGAGGATGGCTAAAAATAGCAAATGAACTTTTTATTTTCTGAAAAATCTTGTCAATACAGATATAGATGTGATGAACATTTTTCATGGAGGAAGCATCATGAGATTATAAACACGGAATTTTGTAAAGATCAGAGAGTACGTGAAGGTCAAACTGGAAATTAAAATTCCAGAAACCAGCACGTCTCTTTGAATGGTGTTCGTACCAATTAAATCATCTCAAATTTTTATGAAAATTTTATATGACCTAGACGTGAACAACAAATTCCATGTGGGCCATCAACATATAAATCGCATCATAAAAGTTTATAGAAATTCGACAAAACAGCCAAATCAGACAGAACAGAACACATTCAGAGTTCTGATTCTAAACCTAAGACCGCAGCACAATTTTAGCATGCAATCGACATCATATGATGATGTGTGATATGTTAAAATGGAGCTAATGAAGATTACTAGCATTCTCTAGTTGATCACATCATGAAAATCAGCAATATACATCATATCATCAACATCGCGCAATCAGTCCAGAAATCGCATTTACACTATCAACATCCACTAATCATACCTTAACCGCCATTAATTAACATCATACCCACACATATCCATCTCGAAATATCCTTGAGCATTCAAAATGATGACCTAGCCCCGACCACTTGTGGATGATCGGAAAATCACCACAAGTGGCCCCACTTTCTTGTATCAAAGACTTACAGAGTATTACCCTGGTTTTTTAGTTTGTCGAGCTCAAACAATCTTAGCGGACACCTCTAGACTTCAAGGAATGGTCGAACGCAGCTCCTCAAGAAATGCTTCGGAGAACCAGATGACAAATGGTATCCATCTTCTATATCCAGCAATTTCTCATCAGCGAGCGCCACCAACATCCACTGGAATATGAAATGAAGAGGAACATAGGAAAAAAGGCGTACAAAAAGGCATGCTCAGATTTGTATTCATGGCGAAATGAGTCTCAATCTCGACAAAATTCAGCAAATTCTAACACGTTCCTGTAAACAATCGAGGTCCAATTGTAGAATTTCATGATCCATCTTGCAATGTGCAGACAATTAATCACGTAACCACTTTAAGACCAAGTATCAATAGAACCCTTCGGTAAATGGAATCCTATGATAACTTCCAATAACACAACAAGGCTGTGATCCAGCATCAAACAAGATCTCAATTCTCACAAGTTCAGATTCTGTTACATGGCCTGAGTGCTCAAAATTCATCACGAATTCACTACAACATTCTCCTGCATCCCCATACATAAATGTATGAATAAAGTGGCATCGAATCAAGTTCGATACTGAATTGAAACGAGACAGTCAAGATCAGCATCTCTGTCCCTAGCTAGTCCAAAACACTTTCAATCCATGTAAACCAAGAGCACAATAGGAACGATTAGCAATTTCTGAACGACATCCGATGATGCGTGAATCGAGAACAAACAAGTATAACATGCCATGAAAAACTTCCGAGTCAAGCAAGAAACGACGATCATCCAAACACCGGAAACCATCATGCTTCTACGGTTTAGAAACTTAGTCAAACAAGTGTTGAGCATAATGAGCGCAGTGCTCGATAGACAGAAATACCAAACAAAAAAGAGCAATATGACATGAGACGCTCAGCTAAGCATCAACAGAGGGATATCAATAAATCTGAAACTAATAGCAAACAATCAAACCATAAGACTCTCTCGATTAAACACCGCAGGACAGCGACTGAATCAATTCTCGTTAGAATACAGCGATGATATCCTGCGATGAAGTTAGTAGATAGATGTATTCGTCCATAATTAGCTCCAGCTGAAGATAGCAACCAATGAAGAAGAAGACAAGTAATAATGTTCACTAACCGGCGGATTGGCTTAGCGTGGAAATCGCCGGAATTGAACGAGTACGTCTCTGTGAGCCTATCTGAGACGGAGCTCCATAGATATAAAGAAGTTAAGCTGAAACGTTCAAAGAGAAGAAGGCGTTGGTGAGACCGTCCTAGAGAGAAAAAAAGTTCCAAAATCCGTGGTCGCGATCATGGCGCTGTTTGAACACGATCAGCGAGCTTCTCGATCACTTTCTTACAAAATTGATTCCTCAGCGCCATGCCCGAGCGACGCGAGAACGAAGGCATCCGTGACGGCTACGCTTTCTGCTTGCGGGACGATAATGATCGCTTCCTCCTCGCAACAGATTGATTGATTGCCGGCTCGCTTTCTTGGCGTGTGCTCTGTTTTCTGGAGTTCAGATGCGAATAAACCGCGGTGGCCGGCGATCGAAGAAGAACGGCGGCCTCTGGCCGACTGAGAACGACGAAGGAGGAATGAAGATCGAGGAGGCCGTCCGGCGTCTTCTCCGGCGAGGGGCGGAGGGGAGGAGCACCGAAAACAGGACAGAGGACGTATCGCAGCGAACGTCGAGCAATGCCCCTTTTCTGTTATGGCTGTCTCCAGCTCAGCAGTCTTCTAGAAGGTTTGGCCATGCTTGGGTCACTCGTCCGTCGCTCTTCTTTTTCATTCACGGGCGCTCACAGACGCTGCTCACGCCTTTCCGTCGGGGTCGCTGTACACTCCCCTCCCTCCACGGACGCGCGTTCGCGCAAGAGGAAGAAGTGACATGGGCTGGGTCTTTCTCTCTCTGTTTTTTTTTTTTTTTTTTTTTTTTTTTTTTAAAGCTCTGGTGGGCTCAAAGAAAAAGAAAATGAGGGTGGGGCGAAAATGATGGGCTCATTAGGCCGAAATTTTTGCCAAGTGGGCTGGACAACATCGGCCCGCTGGATTTTGTTGTTATTCATTTTTTTAATTTTTTATTTCATTTTTCATTCTTCCATTTTTATATTTTATATTTTTGTAAAATAAATGGATATAAAGAACGTCGACAAAAAATTTGGGTGTCAACACTCAAAATAGGAATAACTTCAAGCAAAGTGATAGAGATGGTGCATTTTCTTCTTAAGAACATTAAAGAGGCTGGAGCTCTTGATTGCTCTCCAATTATTTGAATTTCCACCATCTTGGCGCACATTGATTTGGGTCAACGTCTTTTTGACACCCCCCATATAACTTTTGCCCAACATTATTTTTTCACTTTGATTTTGGTGGTGAGCATTTCATGATTAAGTATGTGAAATAGAAAATATATATCCACTTGCTTTCTCACTACCTTAAAATTGGCTCAATAGGTGGATTCTTTTTATGAATATTATGATCAGGCTAATGACTTAGAAAATCAAAAAGTTGTTAAAAACAAGAATTGTATTGACGGGATGTATCAACTTTTGGCCCAAATATGTAGAATATGCACTGCAATATCCAGTATATTCACATAAATTTAAGTTTGGCAATAGCAATTTGTGAAACTCATAATATGCATGCAAATAAGCGGTAGATACAGAGGAATGCTTAGCTGATATATAATGGTTCAGCCTAAAATGATGCCCACCCCACTCCCTAAGACCGTTCGAGAGTTATGCTTCATCCACTACACTTGAAACCTTATACAAAAGTCGGTATACAATAGAGCCATCACTCGTTTACAAGTACGGTGCCTCTTTTATAAAGAAACACTCTTACGAGATTCATCTCTTAAGAATTTGACTGCGAAGCGTATACTAGAGGGATCTTGCGACTAGTGGTAGTGTACATAATTACCCAAAACAATGAGCTACCTTAGAGGGGGGGGAGGAACCTGACTCACCTAGTCGGTATTAACACATCAAATGGCTAAAAGTTCTTCAATCGAGAGTTCCGGGTGTCCGACTAAAAATGGCCTGGACACTTGTTGGATTGAGCAGACAAATCCAAGTTACAAAGCTATAGGAGCCCAAAGTCTGGAGGTAAATTGGCCGGGCATCTGGCTAGCAGGGTACCCAGCCTTGTTTTTCAAATTGGCAGTCGATTAGAACTCTAGGAGTCCCAACCCAAGATCGAAATTTCACCATATATTGCATAGATAGATGCTATGCTAAAAGGTCAATTTATAGAACTTCATAAATAATTTCCTTGGAATTATTAATTTTCAATCCACGCTGTTTATGAATTTTTTTCAAAGTATCTTAATATCAATTTTTTTTTCTGTTCAAAAGTTTTTTGAGTCCTTAATATTAAATTTTTCCTATGCATGGCAGACATATGTCCCTTATTAAATTTTTCCTCTTAAAGATCCAGCTATCACATTAATGTATTATTAATTCATGTTCATGTATATTTGATGCATGAATCATGAGAAAATTCCAAAAGCAAGTGGGTAGTTTCAAAATGTTCGAACTAAAATTTAGAATAATGCCATGTAAGAACTTGTTCAAATTGTCATCTATTCAATCAGCATCAACAGAAAATGGATTGCTCATAACTCAACTAGTCGGTAATTAACACATCAAATGGCTAAAAGTTCTTCAATCGAGAGTTCCGGGTGTCCGACTAAAAATGGCCTAGACACTTGTTGGATTGAGTAGACAAATCCAAGTTACAAAGCTATAGGAACCCAGAGTCCGGAGGTAAATTGGTCGAGCATCTGGCTAGCAGGGTACCCAGCCTTGTTTTTCAAATTGGCAGTCGGTTAGAACTCTAGAAGTCCCAACCTCAACATTGACATTAAAAGTTTCAAAAATTATGAGTTAAGGCCAACGATTGAAAGATTCTGAAGGATGAAAAAATTCATATGTAGCGATTCCGAATGTTAAGAGGTGCTAATGTGCTTCTTAGATTTAAAAGACATTTTTGTTTATTTTTCTTTAACCCAAGTATCACAAACTCGATCCTTATTAAATTTTAAATTAGGTAAGCCACGGACCGAACTAAGCCTAGAAAGCTTTCAGATAGAGCCCATACTAATATGACCTAATTTTTTATGCCATTAATCAAGGATCATTTTTATTTGAAACAACAGACAAGTTACATCATTTGAGTTCAAGCATTCTGGCTAAATCACATGCGCATTTCCATGCCGTTTTGCAGTAACCTGACCAATACCAGGAGTATCAACAATAGCGCAAGAAGAAGATTAAAATTTAGTCTTAGAAAAAAGGTTAACTCAGAAATCTATAGAAGTATATATTCGTGGACTTTGGCTTTCCAATTCGGACAAGCAGTTAGTATACGAAGCTTGCGCTCCCCTGCTCCACCCCATTTACTGTGAGTTGGAGGGTCTTTCGTGCAAACACGGGTATTTTGCTAGTTAAACATATTTGGACATTAATCTTCAAATATATCGTGGACTAGTTTCTTCCTCGGTGATTTTCTTTGAATATTTATTCATTTCTTTGGATTGCTCTAAAAACAATTTCAATGAATTTACCAATTTACCATTGCCAGATGTGAAGCGGGGATTATACAACGTATCGTACAAGAGATCTCGTCTAAGCTAGATCGAGTGCCATTAAATGTAGCCAAGTTTCTGGTTGGGATAGATTGTCAAGTACATGAGCTTAAAAGTATCTTAAATTTATGGTCCAAGGAAGATGTTCTTATGGTAGGATTGTGGGGACTTGAAGGTGTAGGGAAGACAACCATTGCTAAAGCCATTTATAATTACGTTTTTAGGGACTATCAAGGTTCTAGTTTCTTGGTAGTTGGAGAAAATTCCAAAAATTCCAATGATTTGATTGGTTTGCAGAAAAACTTGCTATGGGAGCTACTTGGAAATGAATTAATAATCTTCAATGTTCAAGGTGGAAGTCGGTTGATTCAAGATAGACTTCGTAATAAGAAAGTTTTCATTGTTCTTGATCATGTTCATGATGCACACCAATTAAATGTTTTAGCCGGAGATTGTGAGTGGTTCGGTAAAGGAAGTATAATAATTGTCACAACAAGAGAAATTGATCTGCTAACTGCCTGAGGAGATTGTAATTATATCTATTAAGTCAGAACTCTCAGACACGACGAATCTCGACCTTTTTTGCCGGCATGCTTTTCCAAATACTGAAATAAAACAGTAATAAGAAGAGATATGATAGACAGGGCTCTACACTATGCTAAAGGACTTCCTTCAGCACTTGAGGTGTTTGGCTCTTCCGCATGTGGTAGAGCAAAACATGAATGGGAAAGTTTGCTGCGAAATGTGAAGGAGATTTTTTTCGACAGCACCTGTTTTCCCAGCAGGCGGAGTTCAGAGTACAAAGAGAAAGTTCTTAATGGTTGTAGTTTTGACATGGCTATTGAGATACAAATTCTCATAAAGAGTTCCTTGATAGTCAAGAGAATGGAACCTTACAAATGCATGCGAAGAAGAAATCCAGTAAGGACCCTTTTGCTTCGATGTCATCCTTCCCTTTTTGGTCTAGTTCCCCGTCATGTTTTATTTTATGCAGTGGTAGTAACACGTACAAAGATGACTCCTACTAAAGTAGCATGCAAACGATTGACAGGAATCAGGATTGTTGAAAGGCGAGATGAAGAAAGAGAAGAAAATCCTGCCCCCTTTTTCAGGGGTAAGAAGGGTGTGGGGCTATCTTTACCGAGAGTCGACATCAGTACAGACGTTAAAGACAGAGATATCGTGCCTAAACTTGAAGACATCAATGTTGACGTCGTCAGTATTATTAATGGGCATGGAGCAGGTTCATCGAATGTTAACATCAATGCCAATATCAATGCCGAGCAAAATTTGCCTGAAGAATGTGTTTCTGCTGATGTCGATTCAGCTCCTCAGGTCCAATCCCCAGAAGCTCAACCGCCGCATGTACTAGCAGAACAAGGTTGCGATTATAGTGACTATGATGGCAATGATTGCAGTGACTATGATTCTGATGGTAGGGATTATAGTAACTACACATTAAGTATTGGTGATCTAGATAATGGAATATGTGAGATCAACCTTCCTGCTGACCTTCTATCTACAGGTTCAGGAACTGACCGCTGTGTGGCCATCAGTGTCATCTTCTTCAAAGATTCAAATTTCTGCACCAGAGGCACCTGTTGCTTCAACTGGTCCATCAAATCCACAGCCATCGATGATTTAACCTGTCAACATGTCGACACAACCGAGAGCGACCATTGGATTAGCACCAGAATTGGCAACTGATACGATAAGTGCACAGCCAGATAAGATTGAAGAGTCTTCTGCTGCTTCTTCTGACTTTGATATGGCTGAATTGGAGAAGATCGACAATGCTCTGAATTGGATAGATTCAAGATGTCCTAGTGACAATCTTCGAACTGACTCTGGTTCATTGTCCCCTGCTGCTGCTGATGTTGTGAGAGCCAAATGGGTAGAGTTCTATGCACTCACCAAGGGTGGATTCTCGGAAATCATCTCTGAACCAAGCATGGAATTAAAAGTTAAAGATATACTCTCGGAATTGAATACTGGCAAGGAATATTTTCCTAGTACCCCTGGATTCCAATTGGAGTGTGAAGAATTCTTGACTCTCTTCAACGCAAGGAATACTAAGTTCAAGAAAAATTATGACAAGATCCCTGTGTCCACAATGAAGAAAAGAACATATAATGCCTTGAAAATCCAGCTAGCGGAACAAAAATCCGTGACAAAGGAAAGTTGCCAACTCTTCCAAGTCGTTCTCGATGAGGAGGCTAAACTTCTGGAGGAGAAGAGGAAACTTCAAGAACAACTAGCTGAAGTCGATCGCCAACTTGCCATCAAAAGGTCCAACAAGGAAAAGAAAGGACAACTTTTGAAGAGGCACTTCAAAGACTATGACAAGATTCTAAAAGAATGTGATCGACAGCAAACGGAGATCGACGAGCAAATTGCAATCAAACAACAGTGTATTGCTGAGAATAATCTTTTAGACCAACATTTGTTTTCATTTAGAAGGAATGTTAAGAAGTTACTGGACACATTGTAAACCTCATTTTATTAATGAAATGCCTCTACTCGCATCTCTAATATTTGTTATTGAAATGCCTCTTCCCGCATCTCTGATACCTCTTGATAAAATGAAAGTATCTAACAATTTCTCATCATCTTGGCATTGAGGCATGTAACAGCAAGTACACGACCGCTTATGGAAACATTCCAAATGAATGGGCTTCTTTATCCGTGTAGGTACCATCAATCACCTTCTTAGGTGTTAATACCTAAATTTTGATGATCCGACCATTTATTTATTGCATAAAAATTAGGAATCAACCGCAGCCCCTAAGCAAAAATATAAATTAATTGCATAGATGTTAGGAGCATTATCATAACAATGAGTCCACATAAAATTGCATTGCGTGGATCTCATGCAAAATTCGGTAGTGGACATTCAATATTGCGGGCAAGGAGCCCACTCATGCGTGAACTCCCAAAAATTGGCTTGGGCAAAAAGAAAAATCCAAGGGCTGGCCAATGTTTCTGCTGAGAAAGATAATGAAGAGAAAGGAAGTAAAATTAGGAGATATTGACCATATATTCTCTTCACGCAAATCTATGGCGGTATATTTGGTTTGTCTTGAAGAAATTTGTTTAATGGACACAACGTGGACACATAAAGCAAATAAAAGAAAGAATTCGGCTGATTTTATGAAGATGCCGATGAAATGATCGAGGAACGTAGATGGAAAGGAATCGGAAAATTTTGGCTACAAATGTCATGGTTCTAAAATATAATATACAGATTTATTCTCTTTCCTCGAAAACCTAGGTGAGTCCTACCTATAAAAGGACCATCTACGGACAAGCAAAGCGGAGGACACATATTAAAATTCGGCACAAATGACGCTTTTCTCGGTTTTCTAGGTCAGAAATTCAACAAAAAAAGAAGAGATTTTTGTTCTTGAGGGAGAGGGGGCTGTTCTTCGTCCAAAGGGAAAAGAGACAAAAAAAAAAGGAAGGAAAAGCATCGAGGGAAAGGCAAAGTCAGCAGAAAAGAGGCTTCTGCTGAGAAGGTACAGCAGCAACAGTACAGAGGGAGAGACAAGTGAGAGACGTGCGGTAGGTTGGAGCAGGAGAAAAAAGAAAAAGGAAAAGAGAAGAAGACCGTTCTTCTTCTTCGTTGCCGACGCTGAGCAACCACACGCCTGAACTGCCGCCCACCGCCGCGCCAGTGTCGTTTCGCCGCCACACCGCGCCTCCGCCACCGCCGGCCCTGCCTCGCCTGCAAACCGCGCCAGCCCTTCGCCGAGCCGTTCCGCCCTCTGCTGCAGCCCTCTGTTCCCCGCGACGCCCGATCCCCTGCAGATCTCGCAAGCCCCTCGCGATTGACACTGCAACCTGCGGCCACCTGCTGCCGCCCCTCCGTCAATTTTTATGTGTCAATTTTTAATTTCGAAATCCATAAAAATAAAAAAAAAATTAGAATTTAGGCATTATTTACATGTCATTGCATATTATGATAACATTACATTTTTTAATTAATTATAAGTTTAGATAATTTCTCTTAGATAGATTGCATTTTAGGATTATTTAGTTAAGATAAGAATCTAGTTTTAATTAAGATTTGACTTAACCTAATTCCTAATATAAATTGAATAGAACCTTAATCTAGCTTAGATAATCCTTGCATTTTTCTAATTTCGAATTTCATAGAAAACACAAAAATTACCTTAGAATTAATCAATTTCATTCTTTAGAATAGACTGCATCATAATTTAGGTCATATTGACATGCCATATCATTCCATGTTAGATTAGTATTAAATAAGTGAAAATAAAAAAGAAATTGCGTGTTAATTAGATTTCATATTTAGGACCGTCGATATGAATTATAATATAACATTGCAGATGCTTTCGTTGTTATGAGGTAAGTTCGCAATTAAATTAAAATTAATTCAAACTGACTTAGTAATCCATTAGCCAAATTCTACTAAAAAATTTGGTCACGATACTAGGCGTCTTAAATATTTTTTTTCTTTGCATTTCACACATTGTTGGATGAAAACTCACAAGATATTTTCCATTTATCGATCGAGGTTGAGTTGCTGATCTAACCAAATTGAAGCTTGAGCTTGAGTTGTTGACGGGGACAATACTAGTGAGTGCACCCCATTACTAAACTGAATTTGATAATCTACTCCGTATTTCCAGCATGTCTCAATTCTCAGGAAGTCAACAAGAAATGTCTCTTCTTCCTTACAAAAGAGAAGGAAAATGCATAAATGAGAGTTCGAAAAAGCGGCAACGTGTTGTGGCACGTACTCCAAAACATGGCCAATAATGGAAAAATAGCACCCCGGGAACCACCCCACTGCACTGACAAACAAACGGCAGGCTCTAACCGAAAGCAGACGCCAACCCATCTTCCCAAGTAGGCCCTTTGATGTAACTGAACACTTATAGAAGTCTCCTAATACGACTCATCCGACAAACCCAACAAAGAGAGACCTCAAAAGAAACAAAGCCAAACTTATTGATGCTCAATGACCGAAATAAAACGTCTCGTACATGCTAAAAGAATCGAATCAATGATCAAAATGGTATTCGCAAAATAAGTAAAATGTGTGTACCGTTAATGAGATTGTAAAGGCTGCCATTGGGTTGATAATCAAAGACCACAAGCCTCTCCCCTTTGGCCCGAAAGAAAGCCCTCATGGGCACCAAATTCGGGCGCCTCAACCAGTCCACAGAGTCCATGTGCCCCTCTAACGCCTCCTCGCTCGTGCCCCCCGTCTTGCCCGCTTTGAGCGCTTCACGGTCACGATCAGCTGGTTGTCGAGCACGGCCTTGTACGTCGTCCCGATCGTGCCTCTGCTTAGCAATTCGGTGGATGCTATCATGAGCTGCTCCAGCGTGAACAGCTGCGACTCTCCTGGACAAAACACCAAGCACCCACTCCTCTCAACTCTCTGCCGAGCCTCTTGAATCTTGCTGTTGTACTTCTCTCGCTGCTCCGTGATCAAGTTCGGAGAGGCAGGACTCACGGCTCTCGCTTGAACAACGGGCTCTTCGGGCTCCGCGGGCTCTTTCCAGCTCACATGGGTGTGGCGTTTCCGGGCCTTGCACCGGATGAAGACGATCAACAATGCCGAAACAAGCAGTATGACCCCGAGCGCGAAGCCCAGGATAGCACCAGTTCTCTTGGGCTTCCTCGGCGACGAAGACACGGGCGACACGACGACGCCGTTCTGAGACTGCGCGCTCTGCGCCAGCGGAGCCGGGACGGAGCTGCTCCCATTGCCACCGGAGGACGAGGAGGTGGGCCCGAAGAACAGGGCGCCCGAGGCGCACGCCTTGTTGATCACCTCGCCGCAGAGCCCCGGGTTCCCGGCATACGCCAACGGGTCGAACCGGGACAGAGTCGGCGTGGTGGGGATCTGCCCGGTGAGGTTGTTCCGGAGACGTTGAAAGCTTTGAGTGGGGTCTGGTTGAGGGGCGGCAGCGCCGCCGAACCGTCCCGTCGAGGAGGAGGGTGTCGAGCCGGTCCAGGGCGTTGATCTGGACGGGGATCGGGCCGGCGAAGGAGTTGAGGCCCAGGTCGAGGACGCGGAGGCGGCGGAGGGAGAGGAGGGAGGAGGGGAAGGGGCCGGAGAAGGAGTTGAGGCCGAGGGAGAGGGAGCGGAGGTTGGCAAGGGGGAGAGGTCGGGGAGGGGGCCGGAGAGGGAGTTGTTGCGGAGGGAGAGGACGCGGAGCTGGTCGAGGCGGGAGAGGGTGGCGGCGGCGAGGAGCCGCGGAGGCCGGAGGAGGGAGGGCGAGGCGGACCACGCGGCCCTGGGGCGCACTTCACGCCCCGCCACTAGCAGAAGTCGAAGCGCTCGTTGAGGGCGAAGAGGAGGCGGTTGTCGAGGTCGGCGCTGGACTTGAAGGAGAGGAGGGCGACGGCGTCGGAGGGGAGGAGGGAGTCGAGGGGCGGGTCGGCGGTGGCGGTGGCGGCGGCGGCGGCAGGGGGCGGCGGGAGGAGGAGGAGGAGGAGGAGGAGGAGGAGGAGGAGGGAGAGGGCGGCGGTGGTGAGCGTCATTGCTTGGTTGGAGTGGAGTGGGAGTTTGGAGTCATGGGGGACTGAGAAAAAGGTCACGTGAAAAAGTGGGGAATATGGTGGAAAATGTGAGTGACTTTTTTTGAATTCGAACGTCGCTGCTAGGAAGACAGTTTTATGGATTATTTTTTGCTAGTGTTTGAGACTATTTCTTACTTTTTTTTACCAGGAAAAAAAAAATCTCAAACTATTAGACTTATGACAAATTTGATCTCGTTAATTTTTGTTAGATATTACTATCAATTTGCTAACTTGAATGACACTCGACAATCGACGGATGTACAAATTAAAGATTTTATTCTCTATTTGTCACATGTTCACTAGTTTGTGATCTTTTATCATATTAATCCGATTTAATAGAAATTAATAGAAAATAAATTTGTCACAAATATTATTTTGATAGAATTTGGGATTTATGATTTTTCACGATATTAATACATTCCTTTTTTTTTTAGATAATGGCATCAATCATTTACTTAAAATCGTTATTAAAAAATGTGGTTTGCTTTTACTAAAAAATACCAAAAGTGTTCATTTAGTGTTTGCTTTCTTGAAAGGAATTCATAAAGCGGTAATAATGAGGAAAAAAATCTAGTAATTATTCTGTCCCCCAATTTAAAATTATTAATATATTATGACGTTGTGCAAGGAATAAAATAAGCGCTTATGTATGTAGAACATGCACGAAATTTAGTAATTAATATGAAAAAAAAATGTGCGCATGAAAAGTGTATCTCACAAGTGTATATACTCAAATTTTCTGTAAATGTTACATACGAGAAATACAAAGAGTGTACGTATGAAGAGCCAAATGCATTTCCGTTTAAAGAAACAGAACACAGAAAAAAGAAAGGGAAAAGGTTTGCAGACAACAACGCAACCGTACTCCTTTTTCGGGCTACTACTGTCTTTGCGGTATCGACACTGCTCCCCAACAAGAGTTGATGTTGTCGATCACTATGTGAGCATCAAGGTCATTAAGAATAGTGGCTCGGCATCGTCGGACCACTGAATCCATCGGTTCATAACTCGACGCTAATGAATTCAATTTTTGTCGAAGAAGTGAGGCAACCACCCGATTTTGAAGCCTAAATTTGACTAAAACTTGAATCAAATCTAGGCCTAATTGGCCCAATGGTTGGTTTGAGAGGTTTATGTGATTGGATGGCGGCGAGGTCATTAAAAAAGCAAGTCACATCGTTGAACAATTGACCTAGTCCATCTAAAATTGGATGCAAATTGAGTTCAATTTGTGGAAGAAGCTAAGCAACTGGATTTAGGGGCCACATCCAAGCGAAACCCGAAGCAAATCAATGCCTAATTGACTCAATGGTTGGTTCAAGAGATATGCATGACACATCACATCGAGCAATAGATTTTCTCATATTGATTATGATTCATGTGAAATGATAAATATGACGTTGTATAATTGTGATCATAAAAGCTTGAAGTGCACAATTATTTGCTATTATTGTCACCTAACTTCTCTGCTTGGTGAGTAAGTTTTCATCTAATTCAGTTGGTACCAAAATACCAGAAGTAATTACAACAACTTTTCTTATCCTTAGTAGCTACTTCTTATACTGAAAAAGCATGTGTGCTTCTATTAGTAATAAGTAACATCTCATTTTATCAGTAATTTTTCAAGACATCGAGCAACTTTTAACAACCCTGTAATCATAAACTTCTTGTTTCGCTAGTGACTTATAATATTGAAAAAGTAAGTGTCAATATACAAAGTAATTGCACTTAGTAACTTCTTTGTGCAATATGAGTAAATCTCTATATCGGAAAAGAGAGTGAGCGTGCTTTTTGCTAGTGCTGGCTAGAGAAAGATTGGATCGCTCTCTCCTTGGTCGGAATGTAGCTGCAGGGATGGGGTGCGACAATAATGAAAAAGGGTATCTGAAGAGGAAGAGGAGAAGAATAAACAAAGATATACGCAAGCAGAGGAAGATTATTGCTAATGAAAAAAAAAAAATGGTAGGATCAGCGGCGGTCAGCAACAATATCCTATGGAATGAAAGACAATTAGTTAGATGCGGCAAAAATGGCTCTTTTAAGATTCAACCAACACTGGAAGATTATCATACACAGGCTCATAGAAGTTAGCTCCCCTCTTTTATCTTCAAAAGCAGTGATCTTTCTACAAGTATGGTAACTTTTTTAGCAGAGTAAGTAGTTTCCAAAATATTAGTAAGTGATATATTTCCATCCAATTGGTAATTAGTAATCTTCAAAGGGAAAATGTCTAATAATACGAGAAAATGACTTTTCATTCTATTGATAATGTTTATACTGAAAAAAGGAAGTATGCACCTTTCACAATAGCTAGTAATTTCTTGGTTTGATTTTTAATTTCTCTTGAGGGAAAGATAAACTTTCAATCCATTGAGATCTGGTAAATTTGAAGAGTCAATATTTACTCTCCACATTTAAAAGTAAGCTTAAACCTTTCAGTTACTAATAATTTCTCCAAGTAGTTAGTAATTATTAATTTACAAAAGTCGTAACTTTGATTGAATTAGTAATTAGTGGGTATGGCTAATTATTGTACTATTATAAAATACCTACTAGTCTAGCAAGAGTTGGTAACATTCACAAGTAATAATTATTCTGAAATGTTGGATAACCAGATATATTTATGTAGTTAGCAACTATACGACTGCAATAATTTCTTTAATTATCCAGCAATAGCCAGTAAAAAAGGCATGAATTTCATCCGTTTTAAGCTAATGACATCATAACATCACCCATAATGGGAATCTAACACCTCACGAAGAACATCACTCTGCCTCTGAGGTTCTTTAATGTTTTGTCTGCCAGAACGTAGTACAAGAAAATATGTTTTGCCCACATAAGTAGTTCTCATAATGTTCGAATAGACTCGTATTTTTGTTCCCTTGTTAGATGTGTAGTTCATACAACGTTGCAGGAAGTTGTTGCTGAGAAAAAGGCTCCACCTTTTTTCCTGGAGGAGACATACCGAAGGGGTTGCTTATGACTTCACATTGCTAAGATGACAAGTTCCTAGGATAAGCTTTCTGCACTCCAACAGGAGGAGGAAAAGAGATTGCCACGGTCCACATCCTACCACGCATTAATGGCAAGAAGGGGAGAGGGATTGCTCCATAGACACCATATGATCGAGCAAATTCTAATCATATGTGGCTTGCATTTTCCAAATCAAGATCACCATGAAAAAGTCAATTTTGGTCAAGCTGATTTGAATCATTTTCAGCTTATAGCCTTAGAGTAATGGGAGAAGTCTTGACAAAGTAGGGATTTCAAATAATGTGTGAGCAATTAGAGGACAATCTAGAGACTGTGATTCCAAATAACCAGCGACTCAACTCGATCCTGCTTTCCTCTATGTGGTTGGTCAGTAACGTATGCTCTCCGAGGTTTGTCATGTTCAAGTATCAAACAAATTCAAAGGAAGAGAGTTCAAGAGAAGCCATGAGAACCAGCTTTTTAGTCCTTGAAAAACAGTCTTGCATCAAGAACTATGGAGGATATTGCACTTTGGGAAAATGGCCCAAGTCAAACGGATCAAGAGTTAAGTGGCCCAACCAGATAGGGCTGCAAAATACTGAAGCCGGAATTGACGATTTATATCAATTGAATATGCGTAATGATTTAGCGCAAACTCTAATGACATCTATAATTATTAGGAAGGATAAATAAAATTCTTTGAGAGATTGCTAATAATGGATTTATAACCTTAGAATTATTGCTTTTATATTTCTTACATTTTCTATATCAAGAGATTGCTAATAATGGATTTATAACCTTAGAATTATTGCTTTTATATTTCTTACATTTTCTATATCAAGTATACCATTTGGAAAGAAAGATCGAATATACTTTTGTCAGTACCCAACCTGCATATTATGACCTTGTAATGAGGAACAATGTTTGACCAAAAAAAAAATGTGGAATAATGAAGTTGAGTTATAGCTTGAAGAGAAAGTTCAACCTAGTAGAGAAGCAATGGCCATAAAAGCTCTGTTTGTTTTACGAAAAATGACTGATTTGGAAAATCTTTTTCTAAAGGACCAATTGTGTCACTTAAAGTTGTCACTATCAATAATAATTTATATCTAGATATTTTCATGGATGATAAAAAAATATTTTTCGCTCATTTATTCTTATAAACGATATAAATGATTATTTTTAAGAAAATATTATTTGAATTATTCATTTTTTCTGAAACAAATGGAGCAGAAAAATAAAATATTAAAATGATGATGGTTTCAAATGATAACTAATGGAAAACATGCAATGCCAGAAGTTACTTGCAAGTAAGTTGATGAGCAGTTGAAGTAATCTGAGGGCATCGAGGCAAAACATTGGGGATCAAGTGGTTGCCCACAGATTAAAACTTCAGGCAAAGTGCACAGACATGGTGCATCTTCTTTTGCAGAACATTAAAGAGGCTGGAGCTCTTGATCGCTCTCCAATTATTTGAATTTCAACCGTCATTGCGCACTTCAATTTGGGTCAACGTCTTTCTAATATGTCCCCATATCATATTTCTCCAATACTAATATTTCATCCCTATCCCGGCGATGAGAATATTATAATCGACTAAAAGGTCATATGAAAATGTATGCTCAATGCCTTAAAAATGGCTCAATAGGTAAGTTGCGTGATTCATTTGATGAATTTTTTTGACAAGGCTAATGATTTAGAAAAACAAGAAGTTGTTGAAAATGAGAATATCCTCAATGGGATGTATTAACTTTTGGCCCGAATGCATAGAATAGGCAACACAATATAAAGTATTTTACACACAAATATAACTTTGGCAAGATATATTGTGATTTGACCCAAATTGATGCGTAATCCACTTTCTGAGACCATTTCAAAGTTAAGCTCAATCTACTATACAAGAGTTGATTAACAATGGAGCCAATACTCCTTTATATATAGGGTGCACTCTTTTCTAAAGAAACACAACATCTCTTATGAATTTGACTGCAAAGTGTATACCAGAGGTACAACGCAAGTATTGGTAGCGTACACAATTACCCAAGAGAATGAGCTATCCTATTTATAGGCGAATAAAAAAGGAACCATCATCACCAACACTATCATATGGCTAGAAATTTTTCCATTGAGACTTTCGGGAGTCCAACTGTCAGGCTAAAAATGGCCTAGACACTCGTTGGATTGGGTACACAAATCCAGATTCAAAACTTTAGGAGGGCGGAGGGAGGAGGTAATATGGCTGGGTATCCGGCCGATTGGGTGCTCAGCCCCATTTTTCAAGGCGAGGACGGTCTCTTTTAGCCCTTTAAATTATTTGAAAATACTCAAATACAACGGATATAATTCCAAATAATCATAACATATTGAGTGATTGTTGTAATCATCAAAACTACATTAGGGTAATTTTTTTTTTAATGATGTCTAAGCCGTTAATCAAACGGAATGTCCCAATGAAGAAAGTCCCCTTAAACATTTTAACGAGGAAAATAAAAAGTAAAAAACTTTCTCGAGAAATTTAAGTCCTTGATGCAATTTAAATCGTAAGCTCCCCCTCGGAGCATGCTCATCAATCAAATTAAATATCCCTTTTTTGTCATAACATCAAAATAGGCTTAAAAAGCAAATAAGGGTGTGTTTGGTAACATTTCTTTTTTTTTTGGAAATATCTTCTTTTTAGGAATATTTTTTTTTCAATTTTTGTTCCCAAGAACAGTCTCTAAACATTTTAAGGAGTTTGGTAAGTATACAAAATTTCTGTTCCTAGAACATAAATACATTTGGTACGATTTCAAATATTTTTATGATTTAAAATTTCTTTTAATTTATTAATAATTTTATTACATTTTTCTTTTGTTCTTTTCTTTTTTTTTTTCTTTTTCTTCTCATTCCTCTAGCCTATCAGTAGCCTCGGCCATGGCAGGCCAATAGCCATACCAATGATTTGGATGAGATCTCTTGAAAATTATTTATTGCTCATTTTGGCCAACTTTCAAGTAGGATTCGAACTTACGACCAGTCAGTTAATAGCTGACCGCTCTACCATTGAGCTATTGAGGAACAACGATTTAGGCTTTTGCCCATCGTAGAAAATTCCCCATTGCTGCCTCCCGTAGGAGTCTGGGCCGTGTCTCAATCCTAGTGTGGACAGTCAAAATTGTAATAGGTGTACCGAAAGCTATTCCTATAATAGGATCCCCTTTAGTAGAGTTATTACATAGAAGGTCGACAGCCTCGGGGAAGCCTCACCTGCCATTGGTGAGGTCCCCCTAAGCCTCGCCATGGGTTGGCGAGGCTCGCCCTTGCCTGGCCATCACAAGGTCAACCTCACCCACCTAGGCAACGTTGACCTTGTGGTGATCGAGTGAGGTTGAGCCTCGCTTAGCCACGACGAGGCTCAGGGGGGCCTTGCCAGTGGCCGGCAAGCTTGGGGCACCTTGCTAGGGCCCAGCAAGGCTCTGGCGAGGTCGCTGACCAATGCCGAGGTCAACAACCGGCTAGGGAAAGAGAGAGGTAGAGAAAGAAAGGAAAGAAAAAGCTTGTTTCTTGTTTTTTGAGTTGTTTTCGGAACAATAAACAATTTTATTTTTCTTTCTTATTTTTGTTCCAAATCTATTCTTGAAAACAATTTGTTTACCAGAAAAAAAAAAAAAAAGGTACCAAACATGTTTTTATTCTATTTCAGTTCCTGAGAACAAAAGAATAGAAACATGTGTTCCCCGAAGCGTTATCAACCATCACCTAAGTAGATCAAATGATTTCAACGATCCAATGTACTCAAGATCAAGTGTTAAAATAAGCTCACACGGAAAAGAATCTTGAGCACATCTTCAAACAGGAAACAAGCCCAAATGATCTTGAAAAAAATACGATGACACATATCTAATAAGGTGGTGGAGGAGGAGAAGGATATTGGGAAAAGAGATTAATTTTGAAGGAAAATTTCAGCAAAATGGTTTAACAATTGAAGTTCCTCTTGTATTTCCTGCAAATCATTGTTGCATCTCACTGCAGGCCCTGTGTCCACCCCCCCAACCAAAAGCGAAGTAAGCTCGGCAGTGGGAGCCTCATCTTCATTTTTCGTCCTCATATCAACTTCGCCGGCTAGCCTAATACGACAATGGTGGCAATACCTCTTGGGTTCCGGTTGGCCATCCAAGACATTCTTCCTTATCGAAACTTCTAATCTCTTTTTGATGTCCAAACTTTCTAGTGTAGACTGTCCACCAAATTGGCAGTCAGAACTCCAGGAATCCCGACATCCAAAGTTTTAAAAATTATGAGTTAAGGCCATCCCATACTTTTTACCACCAAGTCTCGAAGATTTCGAAGGACCAAACCTATCCATATGAAGCAATTCCAAAAGTCTAAACGTGCTAACACGCTTCTTAGATTCAAATGACACTTTTGTTTATTTTCCTTTAACACAAGCATCACAGACTTGATCTTTGAATTAGGTAAGACACGAACTAAACTAAACTTAGGAAGCTTTGAGACAGTATCCATTCTAACATGTGCTGCTTTTTTACCCTGTAATCAAGGATCATTTTTGTTCAAAACAACAGGAAATCTTTCATCATTTGAGTTTAAGCACTCTGGCAAAATCACATACACATTTTCATGCCTTCTTGCAATAACCTGGGCAATGCCATAAGGAGTATCAGTAATAGAGCTAGTAGATGATTATATAACTACTCGGAAGCCTTTATCACATAATTGATCAATACTGCGCAACTTATGTATCAAACATTCAACAAGTAAAACATTTTAATAAGAGTTTCTTCTTTACCAACAAATAAAATACCGGTGACGACTCTTCCGTTTGAGTTGTCACCACAATTCACATGTCCATCCATTTCTTCAAAGATTCAAATAAACTTGCATTTTTTTTTTTTTTAATCATTTGTCTTGAGCAACACTATTAAGGTACCATTTGTGCATTTTAGAATTGGTCCCAAGACATAGTCATACCTACAAAGAGCACATTTCAGGATTTTTTTTTCTTGGTATGCAAACCACATTGGGTCCTTGAGAGTTAGGTAGCGCATGGGAATGTTTTTGTTTCTTTGTTTGTTTGTTCTTTTGCTTCCCGGATAAAAAAAAGAATAGAAATATGTTTGGTAACGTCAACTAATTTTTCTATTCCCCAGAAAAAAAAAGTAGCTGGAAAATATATTAGAATAGAAACAAAAAAATAGAAAAAAAGTAACTTCTTGCTCCCGTTGACGGTGGCGGGCAGCAAGCAAGAAGAAGAAAAGAAAAAAAAAGAAAATAATTTAAAAAAAATTAAAAGAAATTTTACGATAAAAAAAATTGTGAATCGTACTCCAATTATTTTCTATTCCAATAATAGAAATTTTGTATAGTTACCAAATGCGTTGTTTTACTCACAAATTATTCCATGAAGTAAAAATAAAAAAATATTTATTTCCAAAAATGAATTGTTCTATGAAACAAAAATGTTACTATTCGCACCCTTAATAGATGATGTAACTTTAGGTACCCCATACCCTTTCTACTGTTCTAACAACACCGTTTCCCAAGTACTAATTGTGTACAATGTCCATATTTACCACAAAAGTTAGTAGGATGATTGGTTCCCAGTCTGGTCCCATTCCAAGGTGGAACTAGGAGGTGGAACTAGGAGGTGGACTGTGAAGACCAATTCCTAATTTTGGGAACGAGGGACCATATTGGACCATTGATTTTGATCCAGTCCAATAAAACCGGCTACTTTTTTTTTCCCCTACTAAAGTGTGGTCGTGCACAATGCAAGAGAGTGATAAATCTTAAGATATTGATAGAAGTGACGATGAGTGAGGAGTTATTATGCCGTAACTTGTGGTTTCATTGAACGATATAGTGTTTAGTTTACAATTTGCTAATTTTTTGAAGATATAATAAAAAAAATATACGTAGTCGGTTAAGTCCAGTCCAATCTGATTCCCTCTTGGACCTAGAATCGGACTGTTCGGACATCGATTTCACTTTTAGGAACTAGGAACTAGACTGACACTCCCAAGAACCTGACTAAACTGGCCGATCCAATCCAATTCAAGCGATTTCCAGTTTGGGCGGTTCATTTTGCACACATCTAAAAGTTACAAGCGAGCCATATGTGAGAAGCTCTCGCAAAAACAATATGAACACTTCTCCTATTTTGAAAAGGCTGGTATCCAAGAACATTCTATAATGACGAAATTTTGTTTTTCAAACATTGTGTTCAAGCTCTTAGTACCGTTAGTATAAAGTTTTGCAAATTTGGCATTCAATTCATCCATTTTCTTTTTCAAATACTCCAATTCCTTTTGCAACTTCTTGACATTTCCTTTGATCTCATTTTTGCCATGCTTCAAAGCCATGTTTTCTTTTTCAAGACCGTCACTCTTTTTGTTCAAAGATTCAACTTTACCCTTCAATCTCTTGTTTCTATCTATCAATAAGAGAATCATTTGATTTCTTCAAGAGAGAATTTTCTTACTAACTTCTCAAAATCTACTGTAGGATCATCCAAGGCACCTTGAAGCTTTTCAAAAGTAAAAACTATGTAGGATTATTTACCTCGTTTTCTTAATTGCTTAGAGCCAGGAGACACAGATTGGCAACATCTTGATCACTAGAGGTATCATCGATCGCGCTTTCGCTTCTTGTAGATGTCGATGCCTTCTTTTTTTCATTTCACGAACATTTTGTAATTTCTCTGTACATTCTTATCCCTTCTATCCGTCTTGTCAAATCGCTCCTTCTTGTCCCTCTTGTCCTTGGAGGCGACACGTCTTGGACATTTGTACCGTAAATGGCCTGACTTGTTGCGCTCGTGACATTTGACGTTGTTTCTCCAATTTAGATTTCCTTGTGTGCGCCTTTCATCATCTTTAGAAAATGCCGGAACTTCCATGTGATCACAGTCATGTCCTTGTCACTACAAAGTGTGGATTATATGTACAACTGATGTTACCATGAATGAGCAACTAAGCAAGGGGCCTATTGCAATTTGGAGTTCATAAACAATATCGATTTGATTCTCCCAGACAGGCCCTAATTTGATACAGATTGTGTATACTAAACAATCTGTCGCGCAATAATCTTTGTGATATGGTCCATGGAATAAGTTGCAGGACTTTTGTTTGATCCAAGTTATAGGTAAAGGGACATATTCTTATCTAGATATCCATCTCCAGCAATCTTCATATTCTCAGAACTTCATAAATCGTAATTTCCATACCTTTTGTTTTCCGATACTTATGTGCATCTTTAATTTGACTGAATCACACATGGTACTCTACATAGGAGAGCTGTCCTAACCATAAGAAAATATTTCATCTTAGCCTCCTTGGACCGTGCACATTGTGAAATTATTTTCTAAGTAAATTAAACAAAATCACATAGACAAAATTAAACATAACTAATAGTAGGGCAGATGAGGCTTGGCAGCTTTTCTTTGGATGTCCCTCCGTTTTTGCTTGTTGGTTAGGTGTTGTTCTCCATGACCTCCATATTTTACAAGGTTTGTCTCCATATTGACATGGAATCTTGATTCTAGTTTACATCCGATCTCGCCCAATAATCTCTCTATCTCTTCAACAACGCCTGGGATCGAATCATCATTGTTCCTGTCAAAACAGAACGGCAAGAGAGATTCAGAAAATTATGAAATATAGCCATCATCCAGCATGAAGCAAACAGCATAATCGGGCAAGAGGAGTATGTATATTCACGGGGCCAAAAGTTTCTAAGTTCAGTCTTCTCTAGATAGTCACGGCTTTGGTAGCAACAAATTTAATTGAATTAAATCCCAGTTTCAATGTATACTCTTCAATCCATATTAACGACTTCACCGTATAACTTTATGATTGCTGGATAATGTACATATTAGTATTGTTGAATACAGATCATATGATTCGATCAATATATCATGTGGACGGAATGCAGAAAATTCTAAAAGGATGCATTGGGCTGGACTATACAGCGCAGTTTACGACGATCAAGTTCTCTTTCCCCCTCCAACCATATGTCAGAAATGACCATAAAATTTCAATACTTCAATACAGTTGCCCTTTACTTATACCCAACAAAAGCAAGGCAGAAATCAATCAATAGGTTACGTTGACTCTGTCAATGGGTGGGACCTTTTCTGAGGCATTAAGCTACTCAAGTCTCAACACTCTCCCAGACAGCAGGAATTCTTTTTGATAGGAGAAGGTAAATGAGTTTGAAATAGAGGTTTACCCATCATGCACAGGCACTCCGTTCACATTGGAGGCTTTTACGAGAGCGTCCCTCCATTTCTCAACCGCCTCCGGGCGCTTCCCATACTTGATCTCATGGTTGGCCAATGCTACCCTATAACTCTGTGTCTGATGCCTCACTATAGCCGGTTCCACTATGTAGAATACTGGTAGCATCGGCCGCTTTTTGTCCTTCCTCTTTACGATCTCCACCAACTCATCCAGACACCATGAAGATTCAGCATAGTTTTCTGATAAAACAACGACGTACATACGAGATTGTTCAATGGCATCCATCAGTGCCGGTGGGAAATCCTCGCCTTTCCTTAACTTCTCACTGTCTATGAAAGCTTTTATGCCCTTCTGGGTCAAGGCCTCATACAGACTCTTTACGAAGACCTCGCCGACATCCTTGCGGGTCAAGGCCTCATACAGACTCTTTATGAAGCCCTTGCCAACATCCTTGCCGACATCCTTACCCCGAAAGTTTAGGAACACATCGAACTTCGTCAGTTCAGTTGAGATCACTTTGACGATGTCCTCGATTAATCTGACTTCGTTCACTCTGACATAATGAACAAGAGAGACATGGATTATATAAGCCGCCGAGTTACAAGCAATAAGAATTTGCGCTTAAGAATTATAGATCATTAAGATATCCTTGCTAAAGGGCCCAAGAGCAGAAATTATAGGAGACAATTTCTTATTTCACCAGGGGGAACACCAAGAGCAAGCCCTCAAATTCGAGTTCATTAACATATCATGTTGAATCCACCTTCACTTTAAACCTTAAACCAATGAGTAATAGGCCAATTAGGATATATTAAATTCTCCGATATGGAACTTCCTAACACAATTCATACATGCATCTAAAAGCAATTGGAGTTGTCATGGGACACCATAGTTTACCACGTCATATTAACGAGTATCACAAGAATGCATGATAGAAAACAACTTACTGCTAAAGAGAAGAAACAAAGGTAAAAGACAATACAAAGTTTTTGTTACCGTTGACCGTCTTCTGGGACTTTCGGCAACGAACAAACCGCCTTACAGAGAAAAAAGCCCCATTCCTTGACCTTACTCTTAGGGATGCCTTGATCCATGTGCCTCTGTAATGCCTCTCCATATTCCTTCACTTGCCTCATCACCTCATCTGACTCGACCCCATAGAAGATTGGGACCAACAGTTTTCTCGTCCCTTCCCACTGCTTCATGATCTCCTCCAGCTCGTTCAAGCACTGCCTTGAGTCCGCATAGCTCACTGAAAAAATAAGGATGTGGATCCGTGATCGGGTGATGACGTTCACAATTGCAGGCTGGACCTCTTCCCCCATACTGAGATCATCTGAGTGCACGAAACACCTTATGCCTTGTTTTATAAGAACACAGTATAGATGAGACGCTAAGGCTTTACGGCAGTCCGGGGCACTGAATGAGACGAACACGTCAAAGTCGAACCTAGACTTCAGGGAACTGGCCATTTGAGAGTAAGTTTCGGAGAATCTGCAGCTTAGGTTTTGCTTAGTGGGTCGTCCTGGTATCTTTTCTTGGGAAAACCGAGCCTCTGAAGGTGGGGAACCTGCTGCAATCCAAGCTAGATTTCAGGGAAAGGTCATTTAAGAGGAAGTTTCGGAGAAAATGGAAGTTAGGTAGTAAGCGAGAAAAATGATCCAAATAAAATAAACAATATCACTGACGATGTGTTAGTTTAGACCGTGGATTTACTCCTCTCCAAGTGATTTTGGGTCCAAGAGTCCATTAGAAATATAGTCCTAAATGAATCGTGTAGACGTGAGGGAGTGCGTATGTCACACCCCAAAACCATCACGAATGGGAGATAATCTGCATTCCAATCGCATTGGCAGCTGCAATGGAATGAGATGACCTAACAGAGCAACCGGGTGGGAGACAGATTTGAAGAGGGACAGAGAAAGAGAGCATCTCCCTAGGCCTAACAAAGAACTTCCAGCAATCCCAACACTATTTTCAAACTCAGTCCTGAATCAGTATTTCGACAAGAGAAATTGAAACTCACTCAAAGTGCTTCTCTTCCCAGCATATATCGCTGTAAATGCGATTCCAGCAGCAAGAACAACTCCTGCTCCAACAATCCCTGGAAGCAAACTACTTCCAAGTGTTTTTAGCACAGAATAAACTGTAATCAGTGACCGCGCAAAAGAGAGAATAATATAAAAAAAGCTGAGAACGGTTCACAACAAGTCAAAAATCGTCCCGACTACTACGGATGGTTCGATATTTCCAGGACGCAAACCCCAGCACATAACCCAGCAAACATCATCGCGAAAGACGCTTCAACTAGGTCCCAACTACTCGATCAAATCATTCTCTCAACAGCAATACCATCATCAGAAGTACGGATCTCATTTTCCCCCTTCTCGTCGTTTACCGACGACTTTCAATTCCACGAGACATCGTACTCAGAGCAAGCATAAAACACAACAAAATTTCTCCACCGTACCTCCAAGGCATCTCTTCCATTGCGAATTTAAGACCCCCGGGCGTCCCGGTAGAGACAGAGGTGATATCCACAAGGCCCGAGGGTTTTATCCCGTCGTTTAGAGACCGGACGAATACCAGAGAGAGAGAGAGAGAGCGTGTTTTTATTATATCCGGCTCTCCGTAAGCATTTCTACTTTCTTTTTCTTCTTTCCTCAATTTCCAGGTTGGTATCCGAGGTTCGTCGTCAAGGCACTATTTGGTAACTATCCAAACAGTGCTTGATTCTGATTTTTTGTTCTCGAGAATCAGTTTGAGAACAGAATCGCATTTGCTAAATTTTTTGTTCCCGAAAACAAATTTATTCTCAAAATCAGTGTTGGACAAGAATTGAGAATAAAAAAAATTTGATTTTCGGTCTGAAAAAAAAAAATCAAAACAATGAAGTCTTATCTCCTCTCTACTCTCCACATTCTCTCGTCCTCTCATCTCCTCTACTCAGTCTCATTCTCTCTCTCCTCAAGAATGGCCACTGCCACTCCTCCCTCCTCAGGAATGGTGATGGCAACTACTGCTTCTTCATCGTTGAAGGGCGTCATTCAAGGTGAGTTCCCTTCTATGGGTGGTTTGGCATTTGCGACAGCTGGTGGGAGCGCCACCAGGCTCGAGTCGGCGGGTGCTTGCGCCGATCTGGCTGAGGGGTCGCTCGGCGAGCGACCCTTGGGGCCCGAATTGGTGGGCGCCCTCTCCGGCTCGGGGCCGCTTGCCAAGCTGGCTGAGGGTGAGCAACCACAGGGCCAGCTCGGCGAGGGCGCTCGCGAGTTGGGTCGAGCGACCCCTTGGCCAGCTTGGTGAGGGCGCCCGCCGAGTCGAGCTATTGCCGATTCTTTGCGCGGAGAGCTTATTCTTGTTTTGATGTCGTGCGGGGATTACGTCGGGATTCACAGTTCCGGTTTCAGAGACTTCCTTTTGAAGCCAGAGTTGCTTTGTGCTATTGTGGACTCCGGTTTCAAGCACCCATTCGAAGGCAAACTTCATATTCATTGAACTTCTTTTGATGTTTATGTATTGGTCGTCGACTGGATCGTTTACGTGTTGTGCGTGCATGTGTGTGTCTGTCTTTCTTTGTTCTATCGGTTCAAGAGGTTTGTATTGAAGATGTATGAGAATGAGCTAATGTTTACCTGTGAAGAGCTCGTCTTGTCACTTTGATGCTCATCTTGGCATTGTTTGGGACAATCTGTGTTTTTTTTTTGTTGCTTCAGTGCCTCATGTCTTGTACAGGAAAACTATGGTTATAGAAATCATCTTGAGTTTTTATACAACTCCAAACTTAATTAGAGTTGAAATTTTCTTGTTCATGTTTGGTAACGGGCGAGGCTACAATAGCAGAACTCACTTTATTATTTTGTATTAAAATTCCAGTTCTTATAGCAATAAATGAGAAATATCTGGTAGACAATGTTTTAAGAGATTGAATATTCATGCTAATCGGTCTTGTCTTGACATTTCCGTTATTGAAACATGTTGGAGAAATCTTTCCAGAATATTTTGAAGCTGACAAAACGTTTCTATCAGTCTAAGTCTAGATGTTCGGAGACCGATAGTTTAAAGTCTGAAGATTTTGTATTCACAAGACTCAAGACTCAAGACTCAAGACTCAAGACTCAAGACTCAAGACTATTCTCACTGACAGTCTTTCTAATCCAGTGACGAAGGAAATCCAAAGCCGAAGTATATGGTTGATGATTCGATCCTATCCTCTGGAAAAGATTCTTTGGTTGGATAATCATTTCGGATTCTTTGATTCTTATCTAAGATCGATTGAAGATCCGATGGTCGACGAAATATTCTTGGAATGTTCTATTCTTGGAAACCAAGATCCTGATTGTATGGGCCAATAGGATTGATGGGCTATCATCAGGTTCCTTAAATAGCTCGGATGATCTTCTTAATTGATTCCGTCCAACGGGTAGATTGGAGGAATTCCTTTGGTAAGTGCCAACGGTTATGATGGCATAAAGGAGTATAAAAGGAAGACGTTCCAGTTGTTTTAAGAGCATGAAAGATAGAAAAATTCCAGAGTCTGAAGAACCTTGATTATTAGTCGATACAGTTCGAGCGAGATTGTATACACAGAGAGTGTTTATACTTGGTGACACCTTGAGCGAGTGTGGTAGATCATCTACACCTAGAAATCAAGGAAGATCAACACCGTAACATCTCTTTGTTCATAGTGGAATCCAGCCAATTGCTGTCGGTGCGAAGAGTGGACGTAGGCTTGAATCAAGCCGAACCACTATAAACCACGTGTTCAATTCTCTCTTTACTTTACTCAGTCTTGCGATTGAATTTTTAATTGTTGCAAATTCTTTAACTGTCTAAGTATTGTGCAATCTTCAAGAAAATTTTTATATACCTATTCACCCCCCTCTAGGTACTCGTACTAGCTATATCAATTGGTATTAGAGCTCGTGTTCTTACTTTATTTGAAGTGTTTTACTTCAGAGTAAAAGATCCATGGCTAGTATGCTAGCACCAGGGCTGGTGGAAGGGCAAAGCAATACTGACCACCCTACTTTGATGGAAAAGATTACAACATCTGGAAAAACAAGATGGAAGCTTTTCTACGGTCAAAGGATCCTCTCGGAATGGGATGTGGTGGAAAAAGGAATCACTCCTACCGCTGCATCGTATGCGAAAGAGGGAAAGAAACTCGTTGAAGCCAGCGGAATGTCTCAAGAAGAGATAAACAAGAGACAAGCACTCGATGCTAAAGCAATTTACTCTTTATATTGTGCTTTGTCACCAACTGAATATAACAGAATGTCTTCTTGTGTTACAGCAAAAGAAGTCTGGGACAGATTACATATCACTTATGAAGGGACAAACCGAGTGAAGGAGACCAGAATTAACATTCTCCTTGGTCAATATGAAGCCTTCAAAATAAAACCAGGAGAATCTATAACTGACATGTTTAGCCGTTTTACAGATATTGTCAATGGTCTTGAGAATCAAGGACAAAAAATTTCGATCCTATGAAGGTGAACAAGCTACTGCGTGGACTCTCCAAGGATTGGAATCATATAAAGACTTCAATAAGAGAGACGCAAAGAATTATGCCATTATCTGTAGACGAGCTGATTGGAACTCTTCAGTTTTACGAAGTGGAACGAATTAATGAAGACGAAGATCCAAGAGGTAAGAAATCCATTGCATTAAAATCTAATGATGATTCTGATGATACAGATTCTGAAGAAGATTTGGACGATGAGGAGCTTGCTCTTATGATTAGAAGGTTTAGAAAGCTGAATAGAAAAGGAAGAAGGTTCAACTCAAAGAAACAAAGTTTTCAGAAACAACAAACCAAGTTTGCTGATAATGAGGAACCAAACAAAGATGTAGTTTGCTTCGAGTGTAAGAAAAAGGGACACATCAGACCCAACTGTCCTCTTCTGAAGAAGAAAAGAGGAAAGTCCGAGAAGTCTCGAAAAGCTCTTAAAGCCGAAACCCGGAGCGATACGAGTGTGAAGAAAGTGATGAGGAATATGCCAACCCGTGTCCGATGGCGCAATCGGACTCGGACTGGATCGACTCGAGACGGTGAATTTGAGGTAAGTGACTATAAAATCCCTGTCAAAGTCTCTAAATACATTGATGAACTATGTTTTAGTCTTAAGACTTCTCTTAAAAAGATTTCCGAACTTAAAAAGGAAAACTCAGTTTTAAAACAAAAGGAAAATATTTTAGAAGAAAAGGTAAAAGTTTAGACCTGAATATTTCTACTCTTAAAGAGAATGAAGATAAACTTTCAAAAGAAAATGCTTTCTTAAAAACTGACTTATCAAGTATTTCAAAGAAATTTTCAATAGGGTCGGAAAAACTTGAAAAAGTTCTTTCAGTCCAAAGACCTTACTTCAATAAGTCTGGTCTAGGTATGACAGCAGAAACGATCCCCTTGATTGATTTTCCGAAAGTAAAAGAAAGAATTAAGAAAAGACCGTCGAGAGAGGCTTATAAAAATCATTTCAAGAAAGTTTTTGTAAAGTCTGTAGGTCGAAATGCTCTAAGGTGTTCAAAATGTAATAGTCAAGATCATTTTGAAAAAGAGTGTCCTATGGTTTGGAAGCCTGTTAAGAAAGTATGGCCTAATAATGCTTATCCTACTAACACCAAAGGACCCAAGAAAATTTGGGTACCAAAGAAAGCTTGAGACTCTATTTTGAATGCAGGTCTCTGTCAAAAAGAAGGTAAAGTGGTATCTTGACAGCGGATGCTCAAGACACATGACAGGAGACTCAAATTGCTTCATAAAGCTTATTCAAGTAAATGGTGGAAAAGTTTCATTTGGAGGAAATAGCAAATGAAGCATTGTGGGATTCGGAACTGTGAAAATTGGAAATCTCACAATAAGCAATGTCTCTCTAGTGGAAGGACTCAATTACAATCTTTTCAGCATTAGCCAATTGTGTGATACTGGTTTCAAGATCTCCTTTCACGAAGGCATATGTTCTGGAATTAGTAAAGATTCGACTCAGTCTTTCATGGGTCGAAGGCATGGAAATATCTACCTCCTTGATGTAAAACCAAATGAAGCACAATGCCTAATCTCAATTCAAGATGAAGCAGTCTTATGGCACGAAAGCTTGGCCATGTCAACATGAAGCAATTAGCCAAAATCTCATCAAAGAAGCTTGTTCGAGGACTACCTAAATTGCCATACCAAAAGTCTGATTCATGCACTCCATGCATTCTGGGAAAGCAGGTAAGAAATTCATTTAAGCCAATAAATCATGTCTCTACTAATCGTGTACTACAGATGCTTCATATGGATCTTTTCGGACCAACAAGAACCCAGAGCATTGGAGGTAAGAAGTATTGTCTAGTAATTGTAGACGATTACTCTCGCTTTACCTGGGTATATTTTCTTGCAAGTAAGTCAGAAACCTTTTCGTGCTTTGAGAAGTTTGCTAAAAAGGTTCAAAATGAAAAAGGATGTGCTATTTCAAGTATAAGAACAGATCATGGAAGTGAATTTGAAAATCAAGATTTTACGAAATTTTGTGATAAATCTGGTTTTAATCATATGTTTTCCTCTCCATATACTCCGAGCAAAATGGAGTTGTGGAAAGAAAGAATAGATCTCTTCAAGAAATGGCTAGAACACTTTTAATTGAAAGTAAAATTTCTTCACGATTTTAATTTCAATTTGTTTCAACAGCATGCTATATCATAAATAGAGTCTTCCTAAGACCTATTCTAGAGAAAACCCTTATGAATTGTTCAAAGGTAAGAAGCCTATTGTTTCATACTTTCATGTGTTTGGTTGCAAATGCTTTATTTTGAAAAATGCAAATGATCGAGTTGGTAAGTTTGAAGAAAGATCGAGATGAAGGCATCTTCCTTGGATATTCTACATCAAGCAAAGCCTACGAGTCTATAACAAGAAAAGCCGGTCCGTGGAGGAATCAATGAATGTCAAATTCCAAGACTCAACGCAAGATGAATCCAGCAGACTCAAAGTATGAAGAGTCTGAACCCACTCCAAACCTTCCAACGCTTACAACTCAGGAAGCATCTCAGACTCTGGAAGTCCAACAACAAGATGCTCATGAAGAATCAAATAAAGAAAGAGATTATCAACCAGGTAAATCAACCAGTAACTGGAAGCATAAATCCAGTCATCCCAAAGATCTCATTATCGGCGAAATCAATGAAGGAATCCGCACCAGATCAAAAAGGCGTGAAGAATCTAGTGCTGTGGCTCTCATTTCTGAAATTGAACCAAAAAGCATAGAAGAAGCTTTATCTGATGAAAGTTGGATCGAAGCTATGCAAGTGTTGGAGAAATCTTTCCAGAATATTTTGAAGCTGACAAAACGTTTTTATCAGTCTAAGTCTGGGTGTTTGGAGACCGACAGTTTAAAGTCTGAAGACTTTGTATTCTCGAGACTCAAGACTCAAGACTCAAGAGTCAAGTCTATTCTCACTGACAGTCTTTCTAATCCAGTGACGAAGGAAATCCAAAGCCGAAGTATATGGTTGAGGATTCGATCCTATCCTCTGGAAAAGATTCTTTGGTTGGATAAATATTTTGGATTCTTCTATTGTTATCTAGATCGATTGAAGATCCGATGGTCGACGAAATATTCTTGGAATGTTCTATTCTTGGAAACCAAGATCCTGATTGTATGGGCGAACATGATTGATGGGCTATCATCAGATTCCTTAATTAGCTCGGATGATCTTCTTGATTGATTCCGTCCAACAGGTAGATTGGAGGAATTCCTTTGGTAAGTGCCAACGGCTATGATGGCATAAAGGAGTATAAAAAGAAGACGTTCTAGTTATTTTAAGGATGTGAACGATAGAAAAATTCCAGAGTCTGAAGACCCTTGATTATTAGTTGATACTGTTCGAGCGAAATTGTATACACAGAGAGTGTTTATACTTGGTGACACCTTGAGCGAGTGTGGAAGATCATCTACACCTAGAAATCAAGGAAGATCAACACTATAACATCTCTTTGTTCATAGTGGAATCCAGCCAATTGGCTGTCAGTGCAGAAGAGTGGACGTAGGCTTGAATCAAGCCGAACCACTATAAACCGCGTGTTCAATTCTCTCTTTCTCTTACTAAGTCTTACGATTGATTTTTAATTATTGCAAATCCTTCAATTGTCTAAGTATTGTGCAATCTTCAAGAAAATTTTTATATACCTATTCACCCCCCTCTAGGTACTCGTACTAGCTATATCAATTGGTATCAGAGCTCGTGTTCTTACTTTATTTGAAGTGTTTTACTTCAAAGTAAAAGATCCATGGCGAGTATGCTAGCACCAGGGCTGGTGGAAGGGCAAAGTAATACCAGACCACCCTACTTTGATGGAAAGGATTACAACATGCGGAAAAAATAAGATGAAAGCTTTTCTACGGTCAAAGGATCCTCTCGGAATGGGATGTGGTGGAAAAAGGAATCGGTCCCTCTACCGCTGCATCGATATCGAAAGAGGGAAAGAAACTGTTGAAGCCAGCGGAATGTCTCAAGAAGAGATAAACAAGAGACAAGCACTCGATGCTAAAGCAATTTATTCTTTATATTGTGCTTTGTCACCAATCGAATATAGAATATCTTCTTGTGTTACAGCAAAAGAAGTCTGGGACAGATTACATATCACTTATGAAGGGACAGATCGAGTGAAGGAGAATAGAATTAACATTTTTCTTGGTCAATATGAATCATTCAAAATGAAACCAGGAGATCTATAACTGACATGTTTAGCCGTTTTACAGATATTGTTAATGGTCTTGAGAGTCAAGGACAGAAAATTTCTGATCCTATAAAGGTGAACAAGCTACTGCGTGGACTCTCCAAGGATTGGAATCATATAAAGACTTCAATAAGAGAGACGCAAAGAATCATGCCATTATCTGTAGACGAGCTGATTGGAACTCTTCAGTCCTACGAAGTGGAACGAATTAATGAAGACGAAGATCCAAGAGGTAAGAAATCCATTGCATTAAAATCTAACGATGATTCGATGATACCGATTCGAAGAAGATCGGACGATGAGGAGCTTGCTCTTATGATTAGAAGGTTCGAAAGCTCAATAGAAAAGGAAGAAGGTTCAACTCAAAGAAACAAAGTTTTCAAAAACAGCAAACCAAGTTTGTTGATAATGAGGAACCAAACAAAGATGTAGTTTGCTTTGAGTGTAAGAAAAAGGGACACATCAGACCCAACTGTCCTCTTCTGAAGAAGAAAAGAGGAAAGTCTGAAAAGTCTCGAAAAGCTCTTAAAGCCGAAACTTGGAGCGATACAGAGTGTGAAGAAAGTGATGAGGAATATGCCAACCCGTGTCGATGGCGCAATCGACTCGAGACTGGATCGACTCGAGACAGTGAATTTAAGGTAAGTGACTATAAAATCCCCTGTCAAAGTCTCTAAATACATTGATGAACTATATTTTAGTCTTAAGACTTCTCTTAAAAAGATTTCCGAACTTAAAAAGGAAAACTCAGTTTTAAAACAAAAGGAAAATATTTTAGAAGAAAAGGTGAAAAGTTTAGACCTGAATATTTCTACTCTTAAAGAGAATGGAGATAAACTTTCAAAAGAAAATGCTTTCTTAAAAACTGACTTATCAAATATTTCAAAGAAATTTTCAATAGGGTCCGAAAAACTTGAAAAAGTTCTTTCAATCCAAAGACCTTACTTCAATAAGTCTGGTCTAGGTATGACAGCAGAAAATATCTCCTTGATTGATTTTCCGAAAGTAAAAGAAAGAATTAAGAAAAGACCGTCGAAAGAGGCTTACAAAAATCATTTCAAGAAAGTTTTTGTAAAGTCTGTAGGTCGAAATGCTTTAAGGTGTTCAAAATGTAACAGTTAGGATCATTTTGAAAAAGAGTGTCCTATGGTTTGGAAGCCTGTTAAGAAAGTATGGCCTAATAATGCTCATTCTACTAACGCCAAAGGACCCAAGAAAATTTGGGTACCAAAGAAAGCTTGAGACTCTCTTTTGAATGCGGGTCTCTGTCAAAAGAAGGTAAAGTGGTATCTTGACAGCGGATGCTCAAGACACATGACGGGAGACTCAAATTGCTTCATAAAGCTTATTCAAGTAAATGGTGGAAAAGTTTCATTCGGAGGAAACAAAGCAAAGGAAGCATTGTGGGATTTGGAACTGTGAAAATTGGAAATCTCATAATAAATAATGTCTCTCTAGTGGAAGGACTCAACTACAATCTTCTCAGCATTAGTCAACTGTGTGATATTGGTTACAAGATCTCTTTTCAAGAAGGCATATGTTCTGGACTTAGCAAAGACTCAACTCAGTCTTTCATGGGTCGAAGGCATGGAAATATCTACCTCCTTGATGTAAAACCAAATGAAGATCAATGCCTAATTTCAATTCAAGATGAAGCAGTCCTATGGCATAGAAAGCTTGGCCATGTCAACATGAAGCAATTAGCCAAAATCTCATCAAAGAAGCTTGTTCGAGGACTACCTAAATTGCCATACCAAAAGTCTGATTTATGCATTCCATGCATTCTGGGAAAGCAGGTAAGAAATTCATTTAAGCCAATAAATCATGTCTCTACTAATCATGTACTACAATTGCTTCATATGGATCTCTTCGGACCAACAAGAACCCAGAGCATTGGAGGTAAGAAATATTGTCTAGTAATCGTGGATGACTATTCTCGCTTTACCTGGGTATATTTTCTTGCAAGTAAGTCAGAAACTTTTTCGTACTTTGAGAAGTTTGCTAAAAAGGTTCAAAATGAAAAAGGATGTGCTATTTCAAGTATAAGAACAGATCATGGAAGTGAATTCGAAAATCAAGATTTTACAAAATTCTGTGATAAATCTGGTTTTAATCATATGTTTTCCTCTCCATATACTCCGAGCAAAATGGAGTTGTGGAAAGAAAGAATAGATCTCTTCAAGAAATGGCTAGAACACTTTTAATTGAAAGTAAAATTTCTTCAAGATTTTGGGCTGAAGCTGTTTCAACAGCATGCTATATTATAAATAGAGTCTTTCTAAGACCTATTCTAGAGAAAACCCCCTATGAATTATTCAAAGGTAAGAAGCCTATTGTTTCATACTTTCATGTGTTTGGTTGCAAATGCTTTATTTTGAAAAATGCAAATGATCGAGTTGGTAAGTTTGAAGAAATATCAGATGAAGACATCTTCCTTGGATATTCTACATCAAGCAAAGCCTACAGAGTCTACAACAAGAAAAGCCAGTCTGTGGAGGAATCAATGAACGTCAAATTCCAAGACTCAACACTAGATGAATCCAGCCAGACTCAGTATGAAGAGTCTAAACCCTCTCTAGATCTTCCAAAGTCTACAACTCAAGAAGCATCTCAGATTCTGGAAGTCCAACATCAAGATGCTCATGAAGAATCAAATAAAGAAAGAGATCATCAACCAGACAAATCAACCAGTAACTGGAAGCATAAATCCAGTCATCCCAAAGATCTCATTATTGGCGAAATCAATGAAGGAATCCGCACCAGATCAAAAAGGTGTGAAGAATCTAGTGCTGTGGCTCTCATTTCTGAAATTGAACCAAAAAGCATAGAAGAAGCTTTATCTGATGAAAGTTGGATCGAAGCTATGCAAGAAGAACTCAGACAGTTCAACATCAATGATGTCTGGGAATTAACATCTAAACCAAAAGGTAAAACTGTTATTGGAGCCAAATGGGTATTCAGGAACAAGATGAATGAGGATGGAAAAGTTGTACGGAACAAAGCAAGACTCGTGGCCAAAGGATATACGCAAGAAGAAGGAATAGACTATGACGAGACTTACGCACCGGTTGCAAGGTTAGAAGCTATTCGACTATTACTTGCGTTTGCTTGTTATAAAAATTTCAGGTTATTCCAAATGGACGTCAAAAGTGTGTTCCTAAATGGATTTATCCATGAGGAAGTTTATGTGGAACAACCACCTGGGTTTGAAGACCCAAAGAAGCCAGACTCGATCTTCGAAAAAGGCCTTGTATGGTTTAAAGCAAGCACCTCAAGCTTGGTACGACGGACTAAGTAAGTTTTTATTACAGAATGGTTTTGTCAAAGGTAAAGTAGATACTACTTTGTTTATCAAAAAGGAAAACAAAAGCTTTTTACTTGTTCAAATATATGTGGACGATATTATTTTTGGATCACCTAATGAAAGTCTATGCAAGAAATTTTCTAAGTCTATGCGGGATGAGTTTGAAATGAGTATGATGGGAGAATTAACATTCTTTCTTGGACTCCAAGTGAAACAAATGAAGGAAGGAACTTTTATTCATCAAGAAAAATATGCAAATGATCTTGTTAAAAGGTTTGGATTGGAAAAGTGCAAAAAGACCGACATACCAATGTCATGTTCTCAGAAGATAGACAAGGATGAAGAAGGGAAGAAAGTAGATGAAAAGCTGTACGGGAGCATGATCGGTTCACTTCTTTATCTTCTTTTAGACCGATATTTTGTTTAGTGTTTGCATCTGTGCTAGGTTTCAATCAGATCCTAGAGAATCCCATCTCGGTGCTGCAAAACGTATTATCAAATACATTGCCTCATCTTCAAGCATCGGTCTCTGGTATCCCAAGAAGGGAGACTTTAATCTTTTAGGATACTCAGATGCAGATCTGGCCGGTTGTAGAGTCGATAGAAAGAGCACTTCTGGAACTTGTCAACTACTTGGAAACAGGACAGTATCTTGGTTTTCGAGGAAGCAAAGCACTGTAGCTCTATCAACGACAGAAGCAAAGTATGTAGCTCTTGGAAGCTGCTGTTCGCAAATTCTATGGATAAAACAACGGCTACAAGATTTTGGGATTAAAGACTCATGCACAGAAATCAGATGTGACAACACCAGTGCGATCAATCTTACCAAAAATCCAATCCTTCATTCAAGAGCAAAGCATATTGAGATTCGACATCACTTCATTAGAGATCACATTCAAAATGGAGAAATCTCGATTCAATTTGTTGATTCAAAAAGTCAACTAGCGGATATATTCACAAAGCCTTTGGAGAAAAATCAATTCGACTTTATCCGTTCAAGACTCAACATTTTGAAGCTTGAAGAAGTTAAAGTCTAGAGACTCACCAACTCTAAGACTCTAACCTATCAGTCTTTAAATCTTCAGACTCAGACATTTACGGCTATAGACTGTAAGTTGCTATTTTATCGAAAAGGTACGAATTCTCGTTTAGTTATCTAATCTCGAAAAGGTACGATCATTTGTTCAGTTATAATCCGTGTGAAATTCAAAAACTTGTCTTTTTAAAAGAAATTAATTTTGACAGTTATTGATTTTGAAAAAGAAGTGTTCGTACACTTTCCTTGCACTGATTGAACTTCCCTTTTCAAAACTGAGTTATATATATATACAGTTTTTCTTTACCCAATCTTCAAAACCCTAAAAGGCACTCTCCTCTCGATACTGTTTTTCTATTCCTTGTTCGTCGTCGAGAAAGTGGTCATTTTTCTTGGGAAAAGCAAGTGAAGGAATCTTTCAATCGACAAAGAAAGATGTCTTCTTCGAGGAAATCATCAAGAATCGCAAGCGGGGGACCACAAAGAATGGAGAAGGGACCGACTCATTTCGATCTTACCGAGGAAGAAGACTTATCAAGTCAGCGACAAAGTCCGATTCGCTCTCATCCACGTCATTCAACACCTTCTACCCTACAAGATGCAAGTCAACATCTGGAAGAAGAGATAATCGAGGAAGCCGATCCAGTAAGAGTCCAAAAACCCTCCTTTATCTATAAGCTTTATCGTGCGTTGAAAAGCACCGGTACTTCATTGAACTATATAGATGACTTTCTTAAGGACAAAGATTATGGGAATGAGTATCTTTTTCTGCGAAAGATGGAGGAACTGGGAATTGCTCCGAAAGGAAGGGCAGAGGAGGCACTTGCGAACATTCCAAGTGACCCTCGTATGCCAGGACAAAATCTGATTGAAGGGAACGATGATGACAGAATGTTTCTTGAATTTCAACCCAAAATGGGCGTGGCAGCAAAGGTGAAAGGAAATCGGATGGATTTGTTTAAGTCCAAGGATTAGGAAAAGGTGTATTTCAGGCTGTTGAAAAGAGGGGTGCTAAACCCTAGAAGTGTCGATTTTGACTTCCTGGATGCCATCAACATTGTGCTTCATACGATTGTGATCAACTGTCTCAGACCGAAGTCTACGTCAAAGACTTCTGTGTCTCTTTCTGAAGCAAAGTTGATGTACGCGATCAACTCAAGACGAAAGTTCTCTTTCCCGCACACTATTCTCTTCCATATGTACAGAGCAATGTCGAAAGACAAAGGACAATTGCCTTATCCCGGTCTCGGGTGACCAAGATCTTGAGACACATGAATATTGAACCGCCACAAACATTTTGTGTTCGACCGTGTGATAAGATGGTGGTAGGTTTGAAGATGTTAACGAAGATGCGTCTGCAAGAACTTTCTAAGGCAATGGAGAAATTTAGAGTGAAATCTCCAGTTCAGTCTGCTTCAAAAAAGAAAGAAAAGGAGGCCATTGGTGCCCCATCGAAAAAGAAGAAAAGAACTCTCATTCTCGGAGGATGAAGATGAAGATGAAGAGGATGAAGATCCCACTATCCAAGCACCGACAAGAACCGGACGTTCGTGCCTCAACCGACGAACTTCAGAAGAACGAGAGAAGAAGAAGAGCGAGAGAGAGAAGGAGAAAGAAGCTGAAGAAGAAAGAGAAGGAGAGAAAGAAAAGTCTGCTGAATGCGGAGAGAAGGGAAATCAAGAGCATGATCATCACTCTTCCCCGCTCGATGTCCTAGAGACAGGGGGAGTTGGCGAGCAAGAAAGGTCCTCACCTCATGCTGCTGATAGTGAAGGTCCAAGACAATCTCCAGCAGACCCGGAAGAATTTCAGGCTTCTCAATTGCTCGAAGAAGGTGATACGTCGATTCCAAATCTGCCGGACTATACGAAGCGCCATCGTACGCATTTACTCCATCGAGAAAGCTCATGCCGGTACAGACGGACGATTCTCGCAGATTTTCGTAGCATCATGAATATTCTTCGGAAATGTGTAACCAGATATATGTTACGGGACCGTGAAATTCAAGCCATGAAGAATCGGACAAGCATCTTTGGTCACCCTGGAGGATAAAATGAAAGACCTCGCTCTGCAACTTCAAGCTAATGCCAAAGGAGAGGAGGTAGCCCAACTAAGGGAGGACTTGAAGAGGCTAGAAGGCGTAGTCCAGTCCATGGGAGATTTTCAGATCGTGCGCATTCCCAAGCAGACATGACTCCTTTCTCACCCTTTTTAATGATGACAAAAAGGGGGAGAATCAATTTGAACTAACAACTTTCAATATCTTTTAAAACCTTGACTTTTGTGGTTATGTTTATTTTTGAGTATGACTTGAGAACTTGAACTTGGGTGTGATTTAAATTTGACTGAATTGGCTATGGATTTTGATGCTTGACTGGTTGCATTTATATCAAGTGTTGTTATATGGTATTACTCATGAAAGATTAACCAATTTTCTGTGGATGCAGAGTCTGGTTGTTTTATTAATCTTTATGAGTTTGCCATATTGTTTGAGAAATGTTTTTGCAGGTCAAAGTTGTTCAAATCTACAAGAAAGTTTTGTCACCATCAAAAAGGGGAGATTGTTGGAGAAATCTTTCCGAATATTTTGAAGCCGACAAAACGTTTCTATCGATCTAAGTCGGGTGTTTGGAGACCGACAGTTTAAAGTCTGAAGACTTTGTATTCTCGAGACTCAAGACTCAAGACTCAAGACTCAAGACTCAAGTCTATTCTCACTGACAGTCTTTCTAATCCAGTGACGAAGGAAATCCAAAGCCGAAGTATATGGTTGAGGATTCGATCCTATCCTCTGGAAAAGATTCTTTGGTTGGATAAATATTTCGGATTCTTCTATTGTTATCTAGATCGATTGAAGATCCGATGGTCGACGAAATATTCTTGGAATGTTCTATTCTTGGAAACCAAGATCCTGATTGTATGGGTGAACGGGATTGATGGGCTATCATCGATTCCTTAATTAGCTCGAGATGATCTTCTTGATTGATTCCGTCCAACGGGTAGATTGGAGGAATTCCTTTGGTAAGTGCCAACAGCTATGATGGCATAAAGGAGTATAAAAGGAAGACGTTCTAGTTGTTTTAAGGATGTGAACGATAGAAAAATTCCAGAGTCTGAAGACCCTTGATTATTAGTCGATACCGTTCGAGCGAAATTGTATACACAGAGAGTGTTTATACTTGGTGACACCTTGAGCGAGTGTGGAAGATCATCTACACCTAGAAATCAAGGAAGATCAACACCGTAACATCTCTTTGTTCATAGTGGAATCCAGCCAATCGGTGTCGGTGCGAAGAGTGGACGTAGGCTTGAATCAAGCGAACCACTATAAACCGCGTGTTCAATTCTCTCTTTCTCTTACTCAGTCTTACGATTGATTTTTAATTATTGCAAATCCTTCAACTGTCTAAGTATTGTGCAATCTTCAAGAAAATTTTTATATACCTATTCACCCCCCTCTAGGTACTCGTACTAGCTATATCAACAAGAAGAACTCAGACAGTTCAACATCAATGATGTCTGGGAATTGACATCTAAACCAAAAGGTAAAACTGTTATTGGAGCCAAATGGGTATTCAGGAACAAGATGAATGAAGAAGGAAAAGTCGTACGAAACAAAGCAAGACTCGTGGCCAAAGGATATACGCAAGAAGAAGGAATAGACTATGACGAGACTTACGCACCAGTAGCAAGGTTAGAAGCTATTCGACTATTACTTGCGTTTGCTTGTTATAAAAATTTTAGGTTATTCCAGATGGACGTCAAAAGTGCGTTCCTAAATGGATTTATCCATGAGGAAGTTTATGTGGAACAACCACCTGGGTTTGAAGACCCAAAGAAGCGGACTCGGTCTTCGGGCGAAAAAGGCATTGTATGGTTTAAAGCAAGCACCTCGAGCTTGGTACGACAGACTAAGTAAGTTTTTATTACAGAATAGTTTTGTCAAAGGTAAAGTAGATACTACTTTGTTTATCAAAAAGGAAAACAAAAGCTTTTTACTTGTTCAAATATATGTGGACGATATTATTTTTGGATCACCTAATGAAAGTCTATGCAAGAAATGTTCTAAGTCTATGCAGGATGAGTTTGAAATGAGTATGATGGGAGAGTTAACATTCTTTCTTGGACTCCAAGTGAAACAAATGAAGGAAGGAACTTTCATTCATCAAGAAAAATATGCAAATGATCTTGTCAAAAGATTCGGATTGGAAAAGTGCAAAAAGACCGACATACCAATGTCATGTTCTTAGAAGATAGACAAGGATGAAGAAGGGAATAAAGTAGATCAAAAGCTATACAGGAGCATGATCGATTCACTTCTTTATCTTACCGTTTCTAGACCTGACATTTTGTTAAGTGTTTGCATCTGTGCTAGGTTTCAATCAGATCCTAGAGAATCACATCTCGGCCGTGAAACGTATTATCAAATACATTGCCTCATCTTCAAGCATCGGTCTTTGGTATCCAAAGAGGGAGACTTTAATCTTCTAGGATACTCAGACGCAGATTTGGCCGGTTGCAGAGTCGATAGAAAGAGCACTTCTGGAACTTGTCAACTACTTGGAAATAGAATAGTATCTTGGTTTTCAAGGAAACAAAGTACCGTGGCTCTCTCAACGACAGAAGCAGAGTATGTAGCTCTTAGAAGCTGCTGTTCACAAATTCTATGAATAAAACAACAGCTACAAGACTTTGGCATTGAAGACTCATGCACAGAAATCAGATGTGACAACACCAGTGCGATCAATCTCACCAAAAATCCAATCCTTCATTCAAGAGCAAAGCATATTGAGATTCGACATCACTTCATTAGAGATCATATTCAAAATGGAGAAATCTCGATTCAATTTGTTGATTCAAAGAGTCAACTAGCGGATATATTCACAAAGCCTTTGGAGAAAAATCAATTCGATTTTATCCGTTCAAGACTCAACATTTTGAAGCTTGAAGAAGTTAAAGTCTAGAGACTCACCAACTCTAAGACTCTAATCTCTCGAGACTTTAAATCCTCGAGACTCGAGACATTCTTGGCTATAGACTCGTAAGTTGCTATTTTATCTAAAAGGTACGAATTTTCGTTTAGTTATCTAAACTCGAAAAGGTACGATCTTTCGTTTGGTTATAATCCGTGTGAAATTCGAAAACTTGTCTTTTTAAAAGGGATTAATTTTGGCATTTATTGATTTTGAAAAGAAGTATTCGTACACTTCCTTGTACCGATTGAACTTCCCTTTTCAAAACTGAGTTATATATATACAGTTTTTCTTTACCCAATCTTCAAAACCCTAAAAGGCACTCTCCTCCCCGATCATTGTTTCTACTTCTTGTTCGTCATCGAGAAAGTGGTCATTTTCTCTTGGGAAAGCAAGTGAAGGAATCTTCCAATCGACAAACAAAGATGTCTTCTTCGAGGAAATCATCAAGAATTGCAAGCAAGGGACCATAAAGAATGGAGAAGGGACCGACACATTTCAATCTCACCGAGGAGGAAGACTTATCAAGTCAGCGACAAAGTCCGATTCGCTCTCATCCACGTCATTCAACGCCTCCTGCCCCACAAGGTGCAAGTCAACATCTGGAAGAAGAGATGATCGAGGAAGCCGACCCAGTAAGAGTCCAAAAACCCTCCTTTATCTATAAGCTTTATCGTGCGTTGAAAAGCACAGGTACTTCATTGAACTATATAGATGACTTCCTTAAGGACAAAGATTATGGGAATGAGTATCTTTTTCTGCGAAAAATGGAGGAATTGGGAGTTGCTCCGAAAGGAAAAGCAGAGGACGCACTGGCGAACATTCCAAGTGATCCTCGTATGCCAGGATAAAATTTAATTGAAGGGAACGATGATGACAGAATGTTCCTTGAATTTCAACCTAGAATGGGTGTGGCAGCAAAGGTGAAAGGAAATCGGATGGATTTTTTCAAATCAAAGGAACAGGAGAATGTGTATTTTAGACTGTTGAAAAGAGGGGTTATAAACCCTAGAAGTGTCGATTTTGAGTTCCTGAACGCCATCAACATGAACTTAAGAGAGAAGTTGAATTTGATTCAACTTGAGAATTTTTGCTCTGACTCTACGGACGGATATGCTCAACTGACCGCTTATTTCTATTCAAATCTTAGCTTTTTGGATGCGAATAGAATTTCATTCAAAGGTACGAGATCAAGTCTACGTGGTAGATGTGAATATGTTGGCGGACATAGTTGGAGTTGAACGAGGACGTTATCTACCAATCAAAGTCTCACCTGCTCGTACTACTCTGGAACTTTTCAAAGATAGGGACGCAGAGAAGAAAATTACCTACTCAAGGATGAATGCCATCAACATCGTGCTTCATAAGATTGTGATCAACTGTCTCAGACCGAAGTCTACGTCAAAGACTTCCGTGTCTCTTTCTGAAGCAAAGTTGATGTACACGATCAACTCAGGACGGAAGTTCTCTCTCCCGCACACTATTCTCTTCCATATGCATAGAGCAATGTCGAAAGACAAAGGACAATTGCCTTATCCTGGTCTGGTGACCAAGATCTTCAGACACATGAATATTGAACCGCCACATACACTTTGTGTTCGACTGTGTGATAAGATGGTGGTAGGATTGAAGATGTTAACGAAGATGCGTCTGCAAGAACTTTCCAAGGCAATGGAGAAATTCAGAGTGAAATCTCCTGTTCCTTCTGCTTCAAAGAGAAAAGGAAAGGAGGCCATTGGAGCCCCATCGAAAAAGAGGAAAAGAACTCTCATCTTAGAGGATGAAGATGAAGAGGATGAAGATCCCACTATCCATGCACTGACAAGAACCAGACGCACTGTGTCTCAACCGTCAGAACTTCAGAAAAACAGAGAAGAAGAAGAGCAGAGAGAGAAGGAGAAAGAAGCTGAAGAAGAAAGAGAAGGAGAGAAAGAAAAGTCTGCTGCTAAATCTGGAGAGAAGGAAACTCAAGATACATAAGAGCATGATCATCACTCTTCCCCTTTCGATGTCCTAGAGACAGGGGGAGTTGGCGAGCAAGAGAGGTCCACACCTCATGCTACTGATAGTGAAGGTCTAAGACAATCTCCAAAAGACCCAGAGAAGTTCAGGTCTCTCAATTGCCTAAAGAAGAACACGATACGTCGACTCCAAATCTGCAGGATTATACAGAAGCTCCATCGTCTGCATTTACTCCATCTGAGAAAGTTCATGCAAGTACACAGACGGACAACTCAGCAGATTTTCGTCGCATCATGGATATTCTTCTGGAAATGCGTGGCCAGATATATGCTCTGGACTGTGAAATTCAAGCCATGAAGAATGCTATACAAGCATCTTCAGTCACGCTAAAGGATAAAATAATGACTTCGCTCTGCAACTTCAAGCTAATGCCAAAGGAGAGGAGGTAGCTCAACTAAGGGAGGACTTGAAGAGGCTAGAAGGCGTAGTCCAGTCCATGGGAGATTTCCAGATCGTGCGCATTCTCAAGCAGACATGACTCCTTTCTCACCCTTTTTAATGATGACAAAAAGGGGGAGAACCAATTTGAACCAACAACTTTCAATATCTTTTAAAACTTTGACTTTTGTGGTTATGTTTATTTTTGAGTATGACTTGAGAACTTGAACTTGGGTGTGAATTTAAATATGACTGTATTGGCTGTGGATTCTGATGCTTGACTGGTTGCATTTATATCAAGTGTTGTTATATGGTATTACTCATGAAAAACTAACTAATTTTCTGTGGATACAGAGTCTGGTTGTTTTATTAATCTTTATGAGTTAGCCATATTGCTTGAGAAATGTTTTTGCAGATCAAAGTTGTTCAAATCTACAAGAAAGTTTTGTCACCATAAAAAAGGGGGAGATTGTTGGAGAAATCTTTCCAGAATATTTTGAAGTTGACAAAACGTTTCTATCAGTCTAAGTCTGGATGTTCGGAGACCGACAGTTTAAAGTCTGAAGACTTTGTATTCACAAGACTCAAGACTCAAGACTCAAGACTCAAGACTCAAGACTATTCTCACTGACAGTCTTTCTAATCCAGTGACGAAGGAAATCCAAAGCCGAAGTATATGGTTGAGGATTCGATCCTATCCTCTGGAAAAGATTCTTTGGTTGGATAATCATTTCGGATTCTTTGATTCTTATCTAAGATCGATTGAAGATCCGATGGTCGACGAAATATTCTTGGAATGTTCTATTCTTGGAAACCAAGATCCTGATTGTATGGGCGAACAGGATTGATGGGTTATCATCAGGTTCCTTAAATAGCTCGGATGATCTTCTTAATTGATTCCGTCCAACGAGTAGATTGGAGGAATTCCTTTGGTAAGTGCAACGGCTATGATGGCATAAAGGAGTATAAAAGGAAGACGTTCAAGTTGTTTTAAGAGCATTAAAGATAGAAAAATTCCAGAGTCTGAAGAACCTTGATTATTAGTCGATACAGTTCGAGCGAGATTGTATACACAGAGAGTGTTTATACTCGGTGACACCTTGAGCGAGTGTGGTAGATCATCTACACCTAGAAATCAAGGAAGATCAACACCGTAACATCTCTTTGTTCATAGTGGAATCCAGCCAATTGGTGTCGGTGCGTAAGAGTGGACGTAGGCTTGAATTAAGCCGAACCACTATAAACCACGTGTTCAATTCTCTCTTTACTTTACTCAGTCTTGCGATTGAATTTTTAATTGTTGCAAATTCTTTAACTGTCTAAGTATTGTGCAATCTTCAAGAAAATTTTTATATACCTATTCACCCCCCTCTAGGTACTCGTACTAGCTATATCAAAATAGACTCTCTTGTCTCAGCAGAATTCACAACTGATTTTTTGTTACTGGTAATCTTTTCAGTAGTTTCGTCTCTTTCATTTTATTTGCTTTTGTTTGGACTACAAAGTCATGAATCAATCTCGAATGTGATTGTTACATATTTGTCAGATGTCACAAATGGTGAATGGATAAATTGGTCGCTGTGTCATTACCAGCCGTATTAGGTTGCTGAAACGATATGTTCGGGGCCAGTATGAAGGTAGGATGGACTTCTTGGCTTTCATATCTGCAACAAATAATAACACACGCAAGCATCACGAGCTTGGGTGAATCCTCTTTTTTTCCAATACAATCAACCAATTGTGAATTCCAGATCCTCTCTTTTGAACTTCTCCTTTTGGGCTGATTTAGAGACAACAATATCTGGCTGGGTCACTCCCTTACTCATCTCACTTGGACATATGAAATGTCCATGATGTCTGTAGGTTGTAGATGATACATCAAATGAGGAAGTAATGGAGATAAACATGTTTCGGAGAAGTATTGCAAATCAAATGGCAATGGATTACAATATGCCGAAGATTCAATAACTTTATGTTTAGGACATTTGTAATATTGTTTTTAACTATTGACTTATCAAAGCCAATATTCAAAGTTGAACAATGGACTACGTTACTTCATTATTAATTTATGGATAAGTTGTAGTGATGAGTTTCTCATTAAAGCATTTTCTTTGTTTCAAAGAGTCATGTTGGTTTGAAGACTTTTATCTTCTTCAACGTTGGGTGTTCGGTTTTGGGGAAGGGAATAGAGAGAGAGAGAGAGAGAGAGAGAGAGAGAGAGAGAGAGAGAGAGAGAGAAGTATGTTGGCTAAATTAAAATTAACATCCATCCATATTAAATTCAAAATGGATTAGATATTTAATCATATAAAAGTAAATATTAATTGAAAATGAGAATTCACCATGATAAAAAATCTTATTTAAATATAAATAATATTGAAATTCTAATAAGAAAACCAAATTTAAAATAACAACAATTTCTGTTTTTATTTTTATCTATTTTTTATTTCTATATTTTATTTTAATTTCTTCCTATTCTGAAATATATATTTGTTGTATATAGAATACCTATTTAATTTTTTATTATAATTTAGTATTTATATTTATTACATATTTTAGGGATATTAGTATAGTTTATACTATGGTTTATTATTTACTATTTAATAAAAATTGATTAGTTAATATTTTTATTACTTAGTATAAAAATATAATTAATCAATGAATGGTTTATGAAAATTCAATATCAAATTTACATTCATCTAAAAAGGTAATGAAAAAAGAATTGGAATAGACATTTTATATAGTTATCAAATGCATTTATGTTCTTTTTCTATTTCAGAATCAGAAATTGTATTCGTTACCAAATGCGTTCTTTTACTTAGAATCAGTTCCCAAGAATAGAATAAAAAATAATCATTTTTGGTCAGAATCTGATCCGGGAACAAAATTGTTACCAAACGCACCCCAAGAGCACCGCCCGTGCATGCTCGAGATCATGACAGCCCAAAGGACCGTTGAGGTTCCATAAGTCCAATAGCCAATTTGGATAACTACATTTAGTTAAAAGACATTACTCTATCTCAATTAGACAGGAAAAATTATCAAAATAATTATACATGTTGTAAATTATTGCATTGCAAATATATAATAGAGAGAATAGAGAGATTGAGTAGAAAAACAAATGAACAATAAAGACAGTAGAGAAAACTAGAGGAGAAAATTTTATTTTCACTATCTTTCTACAATGACAAAAACCAAGCTCCTATTTATAATAAAACAAGGATGCATTTATCATTAATAATACATAATATATATATTGGAGAGGGAGATGAATATTCATTGAATAGAGAGATGTATTAAAAATGTAGGATACAAATGTACCATAATAAGTACATTAGATAAGATGAATATAATGAATATTCATTCATGTATTTCATTCATTCATGTATATTCATGTATTTCATAACACTCCCCATTGAATATTCATTGTATTTATTATATTACTAATGTGCATTGAATGATACTATTTCATTAAAAACCTTAAGCTGAAAAAACTCAATGGGACAAAAACTAGAAGGGAAAAAGAGTGTAGAGCATAAATTTTATGATCTCTCCCTTTTATGGATACATTAATTGCCTCATTAAAAACTTTAAACAGGAAAAATCCTATGGGAAAAAATTGAACAGAAAGAAAAAATTGAACTAAAGGATTGAGTGGTTTTCTACTAAAAGGCTGTTCCTGAAGGACTTGAACGGGAGTTGTTCGCCCACTGTGGGATGCATACCTGCAGGAAATTTACTCTCATTCCCTGGTTCTAAGTCTAGGTCCATTCATGGTATCAGAGCCATGGTTTCGTTTTTAAGGTTATCCATTCCATGCATTTGATAGGTGAATTAAGTGCTAAGAAGATCTCTTTCAATCATGTCGACAGAACCAGAAATTCTCGAAGCACCTGGTTCTCTTGCTCCATCTTCCTCATCTTCCTCATCCTCCACCCCTCCAGAATTTCGTGTCTCCAATGCTTCCAAGATAGATTATCTCTACCAAGTCTCTCTTAGTGATAAAACCAAGATTTCTGAAACTCAACTTCCTCTCATGAACCCTTACTCCGCTTTTGCCAAACTGAACTCGTCATTTTCACCCATCCGCTCCATTTGACAACTGATTCATCAGACTCCAAAGTAAGTAAAGGAGTACGTCCAGTCCTCCAAATTCGACCAGCACCCTATTCCTGCTACTGAAAAAAGAGTACTTTATTACTCTCCAAATTCCTCTGGAATTTCCTAGACAATGGGTTTAGCAAGGATATTCTCATGTCCATTATGGCGCTGTTTGTCTTACTCTTACTTTTCATAGTCGTAAAGGCTTGCCAGTTGTGGCAAGAATTGCTTTGTTGGATACCAGGTTTTTGCAATACCAGCATGCTTGCATTGGTACTATCCAAACTACTTTATTATCCAAACTACTTTGAATGTTGGAACAGTCTTTGTGACTTTGTATTCAAACTTCAACATTGCTCTTTCAGACCCTAAACTACTCTCTTTCCTAAAAGTTCAAGTTCAGCTCACTGGAGCACATCAAACTGCTGACTCTGTAGCTGCAACACTTCATTACCAGATGATTTATCGAGTGCGAAACCATGCTCTTGATCTGAATTTCAACAATGGTAATGAAGATGCTTTGTTCATCTCCATGTAGAATGATCAGGCGTTATGCATCCATGTTTCCAGACAGATCCCAAAAGATACGTTGGCCAAACTCCTTCTAGAGACTTGAATTACCAACTATGAAAAGCTGCACCAGCATAACAAGCCTTTCTAGTCTACGGACTTTGAGTTCGTTCGGAAAAAAGATGGAACTGTTTCCATCAAATTTGGCAAGGAAAAAGGAAGAAAGTCCTTCCATCTTCCAAACACTCTTCATGATTGAACCATGTGTTCCTAAATCAATTTCCGAGCTAGATAAAAAAAAACTTGTTCGACACTTCAACAGTGATGGACATCTCGTTCATTACTACAAAGACAATTGTGGTCATTGTTTTTGGGATCCTTTTTGCCAATGTTCCTATTGTACAAACTCCCCCAACAAGGTAGATTCTCTTGCAAGACCTCCACCTCGACGGAAAAAACCAAAAGATCCCATACGCCAAAGGTACTTAAATGGAGATCCCTCCGTTGATACTCTTGGTGAGTGTAATAAATACCAGTTTATGGTTTCCTATGCACCACCTCCACCACCAGAGTTCAGTACTGCATCCTAAGTTTTACCTGATCCACCAAAATCACCTCCAACATCTCCTCCTCAGAAAAAACAGGCTCTCTCCCTGGTTTATAAGCCATTCTTAAAATGGGCTAAGAAGCATTCTTACCCACTTGAGGTTCCAGCTGAAACACCACCCACTTCTTCCATTGCTATGTTCCATGATACAGACTTTCTCCCTCTTGTCAAAGAAACTTCAAAACTTTCGTTTCCTGCTCCAGAAGAATTCATTGATCCACAAGGCAGATACCGTCATACTCTTAAGATGACTGCCCCCACTAATGTGGATGAACATGAAAGACAGAGAAGAACTCCTGCTGCTGAAGCCGTTCTAAATTGGCAATCGGAGACTTTGTTAGCACAAAACAATGCATTCAAAGCAATTGATTCCAAGATTGAAAATGTGCAACAAGATCTTTGAAAGTATGATGAGACCACCAAGAAAATGATTTCTGAATTCCAAAAGAGGCTAAATACCTTGGAATCAGGATAACATCTAGGGTATCATCATCTTGAGAGCCCTAAGCCGAAGATATAAAAGCTCAAGAGACAAATCCAACTCCTTGAAGAAGGAAGGTTTAGACCTTTCGATCCACTGGCATCTCCTGTCAGAACTGGGTATTTATCTCCAAAACCTCAGCCGTCCATTTTTGCTGCAATCCTAGAAGATTCTTTCAGAAAAGAACCAGATATGATAGAATTGCGAAATTGTCTCAAAAACCTGCAGAAGAACAAAGGAAAAGAGAAAATGCCTCCAGAATCAAGTTCGATCATTATAAAAGAAAGGCAAGATTAGATGATGTTATCTAATTCGCTAGAATCTTTTCTAAAGGATTTGGGTACTCAGAAACAGCCTGATCCTGCCGTTTCTAATGATCAAAATCTGCTCCTAGTTGAACAAACTATTCCTACCACTTTTGATACTGAATCAGAATCATTATCCTTTTCCTCATCCTCATTCTTTTCAATTCCTGATGTTGAATCCCTTCCAGCGGCACCGGTAAATTCATCAATATTCATGGCTGATCCTCCAGATCAGGATATGGAATCAAATTACTTCGAGCCAGAGATTGTTCAGAACAATCTAACACATCATGTGTCCATGGCTTCAAAACATTTTTTCACTATAGATGACATCCCCTACCACAAATTGCCAAAAAGACTTGAAGAGTTTCATACTTGGTTGAATACTCAATCCATTACCAACCATGATATGAATGATGTCCTCTACAATTTTGTCACGAGGTTCACAGGAAGCCTCAAGCTTTGGTGGAAATAAGTTTCAGAACAAGACCAAATTCATTTTCTAATGTCACCTGATTTTAGCCATGCCATCACTATCTTATATCATTTCTTTGTGGGAAAACCCACTGATCCCATAGAAATGAAAAGAAGAGAATTTTTCGAAAGAAAATGTTTCTCCCTCCAAAAGAAATATCTTGATAAGCATTATCGAGAAATGCTTCAGCTCTTTTATCAAATTGGAGCTTATTCAAATCTGAAACATGTCTTCCTGACTTCTATCCTTAAAGAACTATCTCAGATGGTTGAAAGATCATTTTTTGCAAGACAGAGGAGAGTACAAGACATTCCCTTGGGAGAATTACAGCAAGAAATCCATCTATACCTTGAAGAATTGTGCTTGAAGCGCCAGATGGTCCGTACCTACATCACAGATGACAAAGAACTCGAGACAGCTTGCTCTTGCCAAAAGTTAAAAATCAAATGTTCCAAGAAAGACTGTGATGGTACTTGTGGGAAGTCTTCATGAAAGAAGAAACATTTTAAGAAGTACTAGTTAAAGAAATCCAAACATGGCCACAAGCACTTCCGAAGAAAGAAGAAATGGCGATACCTTCGCAAAAGGAAAGATCGCACAGGCCAGAAAAAATCAAATCGCTGCTTCATCTGCAACCAGAAATGACACTTTGCCAAAAATTGCCCCCAAGCTAGAAAATGTCAGCATCATTTGATACATCAAATTGAGAATGAAACATGTATTTCTCTTGAAAATGATGATATCGAATCGCTATTCTCTATTGATGAAGAACCAGGAGAACAAACTCTTTGTGTCATTCCATGTTACCCCACTTCTAGTGAAACTGAGTCAGATTCTGAGTCTGAAGATATTTTTCATATATCATCTACATCTCCAGAACCAAACTTTGACATATTTTCGAGCCAGGCTCATTGTCCCCATTTTCTTGTAAAAATCCTCACCTCAAAGTTTGCCAAACCAATTCTTGTTATTGCTCTCATTGATACCGGAGCAAGTTGTTCAATACTGGACACCAAAGTTCTTCCTAAAAAATTCTGGACTCCTTATATCTGATATTTCAATTCTGCCTCAGGAGATACTTTCTCCATGAATGTCAGAACCACCCCCATAACTGTCCAGTTCTTCCCCCAGTGTTCAATATCCACAAAGATCTTTGGATCCAGTCTTCCCAACAAAGACTTAATCATTGGTTGGGACATCATGACTCAAATTTCTCAGCTTCGAATCATTCCTGGAAAAGGTCTTAGGTATAAAGACCAATTCTTTGAGTTCGTTAATATTCAGAGACTCTTTTCCATTCAAATGAGTTTATTAGATCCAATCATGCAAAAATTATTGGAATCTTGTTCAGAATCCCATTCTGAATTTGCCCAAAAATGTTCTCATCCTTTGTGGGAAAATCTAGAGTTTTTTGTCTGCCTTCCATTAAAAAAAAAAATGAAGACATCAATCCAACAATGGCGAGTCATATGTGAATGAAGCCAGAACACTTGGCTTTAGCTCAAAGGGAATGCTCAGAATTATTGCAGCAAGGCCTTATTGAAATCTCCAATTCTCAATGGGCTTGTGAAGCCTTTTATGTTAATAAGCGTGCCGAGCAAAACCGGGGAAAAATGAGGCTGGTGATCAACTATCAACCCCTCAATCTTTTTCTCCAAAATGATAAATTCCTTTCACCTTCCAGGGATTCTCTCTTTACTGGGTTAACCAAGGCTCACATTTATTCTAAATTCGACCTCAAAGCTGGATTTTGGCAATTGGGCATCCATCATGAAGATAGATCCAAAACAAGTTTCTATATCCCTAACCAGTACTTCTAGTGGAAAGTTCTTCCTTTTGGCTTAAAGGTAGCACCATCCATTTTCCAAAAGGCCATGTGTCGTATTTTCCAACCAATCTTGTCAAGTGTAGTTGTATATGTTGATGACATTCTGCTCTACAGTCCTGATGAGCAGTCACACTGCCAACTTCTTGAGCAGTTCGCAGAAATTGTGAAAAAACATGGTACTATGCTTTCCCAAAGGAAAATGAATATTGCCCAAATAAAAATTAAATTTCTTGGTATGCACCTTAACAAAGGTACATACTACCCAAGGCCACATATCGCTAAAAATTATTGAAGTTTCCTGAAGATAACTTCACAATAAAACAAGTTCAGCAATTTCTTGGAATAATCAATTATCTCAGGGATTTTATCCCAAACATTGCAAAGCTCCTGATTCTTTTGCAATCCATGCTGAAGAAGAATCCCCATCTTGGGGAAAACCTCAGACTAAAGCAGTTGCTAAGCTTAAGGAGATTATGCAAAATCTTCCACCACTACAAATACCATCAACAGGAAAAAGAATCCTTCAAAATGACGCTAGTGATGAATACTAGGCATCCATCCTGTTTGAAGAAATTAATAGTAAGAGACACATTTGTACTCACAAAAGTGGAAAGTTTTCTCAAGCTGAAATGCATTACCATTCCACTTTCAAAGAAATTTTAGTAGTAAAAAATGGAATAAAAAAGTTTGAATTCCATCTCATCGGCCATCACTTCCTAGTAGAATTAGACATGGCATCCTTCCCTCAGATGACCAAGTTTAAATAAAAGAAGATTCCAAATTCTCAACTGCTTAGATGAGCTGAATGGTTTTCAAAATACTCTTTTGAAACCAAATATATTCCTGGAAATAAGAATATGCTTGCTGACTTCTTGTCAAGGCCAAAAGCACCAACTGAAATCAACATGTACATCAAGAGGCCTGTTTTTCATATGCTCAATCATGGCGTGAAATATAAGATTAAGAAGATCAAAGATTTGCCAAGTTGGAAATATCCTTATGAGATTATTCAACAGATCCAAAATGATAGTCTCACTGAGAACTTGGAAAACCTCATGTGGCAATGCCACACAGATCTATTCAGATTCAATGGATGTTCGATTATTTATCATTTTGGGTTAAATTTGAATTATCCATTCATTCATCCCCTTATCTAGAAGGAAGATGATTTTCCTAATCAACTCAAGACGTTTTTATGGTACTTAACCAATAAGTACTTAATAGCCATTGACATTCCAACCAGAAGATTCATTACCAACCTCACCAGGATATTCTTACTTGGAAAAAAGGTTGAAAAAGAAAGTGATAAGAATCTCTTAGATTTTCTTAACTGGTTTTATCATCTTACTCATTGGAAACATCTCTTGGAAAAAGAACTGAGAACCATGACCCCAAATCCTGAAGTCCATACCATCTTGTTTTTCCGACGTCCATGGCATTTTTTCAGAAACAATGGCAACATCTTCGACACTCCACAAGAAATAGGAATCACATCCTATAGACCATACTTAGACAGCCGAGAAGCTCGGATTCACAAATCTTATCCAAGATCTGTTAGATCTTGTGCACATTAGTACCTGATATTGCTAGTATGCGGAATAAAATAAACTTCAAATAAAACAAAAGAGTTAGGGAAGAGAATAAGAACACAGAAATTATAGTGGTTCGGCTTAATCCAAGCCTACGTCCACTCTCCCACGATAACAGCCTTCTTGGCTGGATTCCACTATGCAATCAACAAGAGATTACAACTTCGAGTGCAAACCCTTAGTAGTAGATCACACCAACTCACTAAGTCACTCTCTTGGTATTTCTCTCACGATTACAAACGTTTAAGCTCTCAAGAGACAAGTATATGATCTAAAGTCGCTTAGACTTTGGAATTATAAATTCTACGCTCCGTCTCTTACTTGCTCATCGGTCCATCATCTCCTTAAATACTCCTCCACTTTCAAACTACCCGTTGGACGAAGTATCCCGGAGAATCGTCTTCCAATATACCCATTGGACAGCTACGTATCTAGAAGATTTAGTAGCCGTTGAGTGACAAAGGTAGAATCCCAAATTGATTCCGATCGCCCATACAAACGAAATCTTGGTTTCCATAAGTAAAGCTTCTTCGTATAGAAAGTTCTTGTCTTCAATCAAATCAGTCTTGATGTGGAATCCAAACCAGATCACTAGCCGTTATATGATTGGGCTTGAGTTACGATTCATCATAACTGGATGTAAAGTCTCGAGTCTTTAGACTTTACGATATGAGTCTTGAGACTTTACAATGGGTCTTGAGACTTTATAATCCGAGTCTCGTAGACTTTATAATATGAGTCTGTACCAGGTTCAGCTTCAAAGATAGAGTAAATCTTCTGGTTCGCCAGCATAGAATCTGTCTTCTCGTTCATCATTCACGTTCGATCTGGAATTAGTCGAGTTGACGGACTTCGATGTAGAACAGACTTTGACACTAAAGTCCGGCGTCTTCGGACTTTGAGTCTTGAGTCCGGCAGTCTTCGACTTTGAGTCTTGAGTCCGTCGGTCTTCGGACTTTGACACGAGAAGTCTGGAAATCTTCGAATATACTCGGACATATGTTATGTTCGGTCTTACGGTCGTCTTCGACTTTGATAATATCCTTTACATGTTCTATTATCTGCATGGTTTATTACTCAACCATCAAACATGTTAGTAGCCTTTGATTTATTTTGTCATCTTCAAAACATCATAAGGGATTTCCCTAACAGTACCGAGAACTCCAAATAATCTTGTGCCAGGAAAACAAAACTATTCCCGAAGAGATATGGAATAATGTACCCACTACGTGGGATCATTATGACCTAGCACTAGAAGCTAAGGAAGCATTCAGGCAATACAGACAAGCTGCATCATCCTAAGATCATGAAGTGACAAGTGAAGATGATATTGTCCAGTCTACTCAAGACCCCTATGCATGCTTTGGAGGTCCTCTTTCCCAAGAGCCCTATAATCTGGGACCTTCGTCCTTATTCCAAAACATGGACGCATCTTTCTATGCACAACCATCCAATTGGCCTCAACCAAGCATTCATGCCAACACTACAAGTGACAATACAAACTGGGCTGAAGAAGAAGCATCCTATTGGGCTCATGTAGAAGCATCCTTATCACGACGACTGAACCAAATCCTCTCACCAGAAGATCTTGAAGCTCTTGAATAGAAATATGAGGAACATCTTCTAGAATGCAGTTTAGATGACTCAGTTTGTAGCTACAATATTCGTGACGGACGATATTCGTGACGGACGAGACCGTTGAGTCCGTACAATTTCACTGTAACAAGTCACTGTTCACTTTTACTGTAGCACTAGGCTAGGGAAAGTATTGTTCACAGTATTGTTACTGTTCATAGCGTGCGAATAATTCCCTCTCGGGAGTTTTCGGTGCCTTTGTTTGTATCTGGACTCATGAGCTTGGTCCTTGTGAGTGTCTTTGTGACCTTTTATCGTCTATAAAAGGTGAGGATGGTGTATTATGTTGGGCAGAGTCCCTTGAAGTAAAGTGAGTGTTTTGTGAAAACATCTCCATGGCTTTCTAACTCCCTCTTCTTCTCCAGCCTGGTAGAATCCACCAAGAAATGCAGCCTGGGTAGGTTAGAAACGTTTCCATTCTAGCATCTTTGAGTGTCTCTAGGCTCTAAGCTAAATGGCTGAATGGTTTTCTGCTAAAAGGCTGTCCTGAAGGGCTTGAACGGGAGTTGTTTGCCTACTGTGAGATGCATATCTGCAGGAAATTTACTCTCATTTCCTAGTTCTAAGTGTAGGTCTATTCATGGTAGCCATTGCTAGGGCTAGTTAATCTTGTATATTGTGAACTCACCGCATATCAATGCCATATACTAATTTCTCAAAAGTTGACGTTGGCAATGATTTAATAAAAATATCTATAAGATTATTTAAGGATTGAATCTATTTAACACCAATTTGTCAACTTTCTTGGAGTTCATGAATATAGAAAAATTTTGGCGAGATATGCTTGGTTCTATCACCTTTGATATATCCTCTCCTAACTTATGCAACATAAGCAGTATTATCTTCATAAATTATAGTGGGAGAATTTGTAACCGGTATTAAACAATATGAATTGTGAATATGCATTATACAGATCTTAACCAGACACACTCTCTTCCAACTTCATATAAAGCAATAATCTCAGAGTGGTTAGAAGATATAGCTATTAACGATTACTTCACTGAACACCAAAACATAGCGGTGCCGTTATAACAAATTAAATAACCAATTTGAGAGCAAGCCTTATGTGAACCAGATCTATATCTAGCATCAGCATATCCAACTAAACCAAAGGTAGTGGAATCTTTGGAATAATATAATCCCAAATATATGGTTCCTTGGAGATAACGAAAAATATGTTTAACTCAATTCCAGTATCTTTGAGTTGGCTTAGAACTAAAACGTGCCAATAAATTTACCTCAAAAGCGATATCTGATATAGCTAGTACAAGTACCTAGAGGGGGGTGAATAGGTATATAAAAATTTTCTTGAAGAGTACACAATATTTAGACAATTGAAGGATTTGCAATAATTAAAAATCAATCGTAAGACTGAGTAAGGGAAAGAGAGAATAGAACACGCGGTTTATAGTGGTTCGGCTTGATTCAAGCCTACGTCCACTCTTCTACACTGACAGCCAATTGGCTGGATTCCACTATGAACAAAGAGATGTTACGTGTTGATCTTCCTTGATTTCTAGGTGTAGATGATCTACCACACTCGCTCAAGGTGTCACCAAGTATAAACACTCTCTCGTGTATACAATTTCGCTCGAACCGTATCGACTAACAATCAAGGTTCTTCAGACTCTGAAATTTTTCTATCGATCACACGCTTAAAACAACTAGAATGTCTTTCTTTTATACTCTTTTATGCCATCATAGCCGTTGGCACTTACCAAAAGAATTCCTCCAATCTACCCGTTGGACGGAATCAATTAAGAAGATCATCCGAGCTATTTAAGGAATCGATGATAGCCCATCAATCTCGTTCGCCCATACAATCAGGATCTTGGTTTCCAAGAATAGAACATTCCAAGAATATTTCGTCGACCATCGGATCTTTAATCGATCTAGATAACAATAAAAGAATCCGAAATATTTATCCAACCAAAGAATCTTTTCCAGTGGATAGGATCGAATCCTCAACCATACTCTTCGGTTTTGGATTTCCTTCGTCGCTGGATTAGAAAGACTGTCAGTGAGAATAGTCTTGAGTTTTAAGTCTTGAGTCTTGAGTCTTGAGACTGATGAAAACAAAGTCTTCAGACTTTAAACTGTCAGTCTTCAAATATCCAGACTAGACTGATAGAAATGTTTTGTCAGCTTCAAAATATTCTGGAAAGATTTCTCCAACAATATCTAATCTCGTATATTATTCCAATTACATCAAAAATGAAGGAATATGCTGAATCTACGTACTAGAATCTTTGTGATATCCAGGTATGTGCTTGCTTTCCAACCCCATATGGTATTCAATAATAGTAATCATTTTAGAAATGAAGGAATATGCCGAATCTACGTACTAGAATTGAGCTGGCTCCAGAAGAACTTGTTACATGTTGGCTCGCTAAATTCCAATTCGAAATCCGTATTGATGCAAGCTTCACCATCAAACTACTGACATGCCAAGAGAATTGTTGGGTGCGAACATTATAGAGTTCTACTTTCCCTTTTGATATTATGAAGAGCAGTGTACTAGACCTGAATTTGGTGATAGCTGTTCGAATTTTTCATGCTGGATTTCAGTGCATAGACTTAATTCTTACTCAGCTCATAGATCCAAAAATTCTTAATAAGAATATAAGTAGTTTTTGGCCTGATCAACACAATAATAGGAGAGAGCAAGCTTGCTTACTATCTGAGGGTGTGTTTGATCGTTACCCTCCAGGACTTTGATAATGCCATATTCTTGGAACATTGATTCAATAGCTATTTTTTGAGTGGAGTGAATAGATGATGTATGAAAATTATAGGTCCACTAGCTTTACGAAATGAGATTGTATATTTCGTTTTCCCAGATAAAAAAAAAAGGAGAAGTTTGACAAAAGGGTATCTTGGTTTTATAATGTACCATTAGTTCTTGAACTTTTAATAGCCAATTGAGATCTTAAGCAACCTAATTTTGTTTTAACTCTTTTTTTGTCCGATGACTTCAAAGTGGTTCGATTGATCTCTTATGCATCACGATTCTCCTTTGCAGCTGTGGTACTCTATCCTCTCGTCTTCTTCAAAGCGATTTTTTGCACGTTGTGAGTTTTGCTTCGTACTCGAGCGTAGGCTCAGGCACAAGTACAAGGGGTAATGGAGTGCCCCGATGGAAATGATGATTGATAAGGCGGAGAGTGAGGGTGATAAGAATCGCTTTGGACTGCTCTGTTCTGTCCAAAATTCCACGAGGTAAGAATGGGACAAAATCATCCATGAATTTGAATGATGGCTAGGTGTAGAGGGAGAGTTTAGAGCTTCCAAAGCCATTGAAAGCTGCGTGAACAAGATTAAAAGCTGGATTCAGCTAGCCAAAATCACAAACGATTTTGTTTAATATACCGGTTTAAATGTTTTGACTATGGTGACTATGTTTAAATGTTTCCTCAATCAATCTTGATTTTTACACGCTACTAATGCAAGCTCAATCCGTACTTCCCGTGTTTTCTCATCTTGAGTAATCTTGTGAACAGACAAAAATCTACCCACATACAACAGAAGCATTCTCCTCCATCATCACATTCTCCTTTATCTCCTGTATCATCTTCAAAACTTGCCGCATCACTGGCCTCTGTTCGGGTGATGTTACCCTACAGACAGTAGCTACATCAACAAGCATCCCGAGTCTTTTATCCTCATCGTCTTCTTCCCTCATTGCCCTGACCCAATCCAGCATTTCACTAGGTGCAAGGAAGGGATGTTGCAACGGGTGTTTACTGGTCAGGAGTTCCAGCAAGAGGACACCAAAGGAGTACACATAGGATTTTGGAGTGGCTCGACCGATGGACTTTCGCGACTCTGGGCTTTATAAGCAGCAGAATCTGGATCTTCATTTAGAGGGCATTCTGCGAGGGCTGCAAGGCAATTATCTGTGAGACAGGCCTCAAAGTCTGTGCCAAGAAGAACGTTGGTGGATTTCAGGTTCCCATGTATAAGTCTTGATGCTTGGTGAAGGTATGCAAGGCCTTGGGCTACATCTTCTGCTATTTTCAGGCATGATGTCCAGTGAAGAGGCTTTTCTTGCTGATCTTGAGCCTGTATTGCAAATAAGATCTCCAAAGCATTAAAGAAATGGACATGTATGTGATCATAAGTTCTTCAGGCTGGTCTACTTGAGCTATATTCATATGCCTAGGCCAGAATTGACACAATTGGAGTAGGCAAGCCTACTAAAAGCTATTTTGTTGAAAGGCTAGGAGTATCAGGGCCTGGACGTGTGAGTACTATGCTTTGATAAATGTCAACTTGCTAGATAATAGATAACGTGTGGTACATTCAACATTAATTCGAGGAAAAATCCTGGAAAGCACTCCACCGGAGCAGCCAGTTCACGGTCCCAACAGAGTAGAGATTGTCTAAGCCTCTACGTCTCAAGGATTTTTTGAGGAAATTGAAGAGTATTTTATCGCCTTACAAGATGTTAGAAGTAATAAATCAAAAAAATATAAAGCAACGCCTCCAGTAACTTCCTGGTAATCAAAAGTGTCAAAAGAACTCCATGAGATTATTTAAAAAAAAGTATAACAAGCTCACGATGTAGACGGCCACAAGAAATTAAAACACGCTTGTTCTCAATTGAAGCCAGTCTTGAGATTGCTTAAGCATTCCCAGTGTTAATCCTAATGTGAGACATAGCTCAAAGTCTCCCTGTTGGCCGACACAGGGATTGCAAAGAACAAGCAGGCAAAGCATCAACCGAACCACGTAACAAATTGACTTTTGCTCTATCTTGCATAATCTAAGAGTATTCCCATTTCATTTTCACAGTTGAATAGGAAATAGCAAATGGATGTCTGAGCTTCCATTAAAGAATAACAGCAAATTTAACAAATCATGGACCATGAGGCATTGATTACAAGTTGATTTCAATCTGTACTGGCTGTTCACATCCCCTCACATTATTAGATACTATCAGTAGATTTTTTACTTGATACAACCACAATACAAAGACCACTCTTTATCAATTTAATCAACGAGCTATCAGTTTCAGCTGTTGCTGATCTTACCAAGCCAAAGCTAGAGCTCGAATTGTTAAAGGCGACAACACTAGTGAGGGCACCTCATTACTAAACTGAATTTGATAATCTACTCCGTACTTCCAGCATTTCTCAAAAAGTCAACAAGAAATGTCCCTCCTTTACAACTGAGACGGAAAATGCATAAATGAGAGTTGGCAAAAGCTGCAACCTTTGCAGCATTTACTCCAAAACGTGGCCAAAATGCGAAAATAGCACCACGGGAACCACCCCACTGCACCAACAAACAAACGACAGGCTCTAATCGCATGCAGACACCAACCCATCTTCCCGAGGCCCTTTGATGTTACTGAACATCCATGAAGTCTCCCTAGTACAACTCATCCGACAAACCTATCAAAGACAGACCTCAAAACAAAAACAAAGCCAAACATACTGATGCTCAGTGAACAAAGCAAAACTGTCTCGTACATGCTAAATGAATCGAATCAATGATCAAAACGGTACTTGCAAAATAAGTAAAATGTACATACCATGAATGAGATTGTAGGGGCTGCCATTGGGTTGATAATCAAAGACTACTAGCCTCTCCCCTTCGGCCTGAAACAAAACCCTCATGGGCACAAAATTCGGGTGCCTCAACCAGCCCACGGAGTCCATGTGCCCTTCAAACACCTCCTCGCTCGTGCGCGCCGTCTGCCCGCGTCGAGCCGCTTCACCGTCACGATCAGCTGGTTGTCGAGCACGGCCTTGTACGTCATCCCGATCTTGCCTCTGCCCAGCAACTCGGCGGACGCTCTCATGAGCTGTTCCAACGTGTACAGCTGCGACTCTCCTGCGCAGAACACCAAGCACCCGCTACTCTGAACTCTCTGTCGAGTCTCTTGAATCTTGCTGTTGTACTTCTCTCGCAGCTCCGTCATCAAGTTCGGAGCCGCAGAATTCACGGCTCTCGCTCGCACAACGGGCTCGTCGGGCTCCGCGGGCCCTTTCGGTCTCGCGTGGGTCTGGCGTTTCCGGGTCTTGCACAGGATGAAGACGATCAACAATGCCGAAACCAGCAGTATGACCCCGAGCGCGAAGCCCAGGATCACGCCGGTTCTCTTGGGCTTCCTCCGGGATGAAGACGCAGGCGACACGACGACACCGTTCTGAGACTGCGCGCTCTGCGCCAGCGGAGCCGGCACGGAGCTGCTCCCGTTGCCGCCGGAGGAGGTGGGCCCGAAGAAAGGGGCGCCCGAGGCACACGCCTTGTTGATCACCTCACCGCAGAGCCCCGGGTTCCCGGCGAACGCCGACGGGTCGAACCGGGACAGGGTCGGCGTGGCGGGGATCGGACCGGTGAGGTTGTTGCCGGAGACGTTGAAAGCTTTGAGCAGGGTCTGGTTGAGGGGAGGCAGCGCGCCGCCGAACCGGTTCCCGTCGAGGAGGAGGGTGTCGAGCCGGTCCAGGGCGGTGATCTGGGCGGGGATTGGGCCGGCGAAGGAGTTGAGGTCGAGGACGCGGAGGCGGCGGAGGGAGAGGAGGAGGAGGGGAAGGGGCCGGAGAAGGAGTTGAGGCCGAGGGAGAGGGAGCGGAGGTTGGCGAGGGGGAAGAGGTCGGGGAGGGGGCCGGAGAGGGAGTTGTTGCGGAGGGAGAGGACGCGGAGCTGGTCGAGGCGGGAGAGGGTGGCGGGGGCGAGGAGCTGCGGAGGCCGGAGGAGGGGAGGGCGAGGCGGACGACACGGCCCTGGGCGCACTTCGCCCCCGCCACTGGCAGAAGTCGAAGCATTCGTTGAGGGCGAAGAGGAGGCGGTTGTCGAGGTCGGCGCAGGACTTGAAGGAGAGGAGCGCGATGGCGTCGGAGGGGAGGAGGGAGTCGAGGGGCGGGTCGGCGGCAGCGGCGACCGCGGCGGGGGTGGCGGGAGGAGGAGGAGGAGGGAGAGGGCGGCGGTACTGAGCGTCATTGCTTGGTTGAAGCGGAGTGGGAGTTTGGGGTCATGGGGGAGTGAGAAAAAGGTCACGTGAAAGTGGGGAATATGGTGGAAAATGTGAGTGACTTTTTTTTAATTCGAACGTCGCTGCTGGGAAGACAGTATTATGGATTATTTTTTGCTAGTGTTTGAGACTATTTCTTACTTTTTTTTTTAATGCCACCGGAAAAAAAAATCTCAAACTATTAGACTTATGACAAATTTAACCCCGTTAATTTCTATTAGATATTACTATCAATTTGTTGAGTTGAATGACACACGACAATTGACGAATGTACTAATTGAAAGTTCTACTCTCTATTTGTCACATGTTCACTAGTTTATGATTTTTCATAATATTAATCCAATTTAATAGAAACTAATAGAAGATAAATTTGTTACAAATATATCAGTTTAGAGTTTTCAATAAAATTTGGGATTTATGATTTCTCATGATATTAATACATTCTTTCTTGTTTAGATAGTGACATCAATCATTTACTTGATTTTCAATCTAATCGCATGAACTTTTATTAAATCAAGTACATTAATTTTCTAAAAACGTTGTTAAAAAATGTGGTTTGCTTTTTGTAAAAATATACCAAAAATGTTCATTTGGTGTTTGCTTTCTTGACAAGAATTCATATAGCGGTAATAATGAGGAAAAAAAATCTAGTAATTATTCTATCCTCCAATTTAAAATTATTAATATATTATGATGTTGTGCAAGGAATAAACTAATTGCTCATTTATGTAGAACGTGCATGAAATTTAGTAATTATATGATAAAAATGTGCACATGAAAAGCGTATCTCATAAGTGTATATACTCAACTTTTCCGTAAATGTTACGTACAAGAAATATAGATAGTGTACGTAGAATGAACCGAATGCATTTCTGGTTAAAGAAAGAGAAGACAGAAAAAAGAAAGGGAAAAGGTTTGCAGACAACAGCGCAACTGCACTCCTTTTTGGGGCTACTTCTATCTTTGTACTATTGACATTGCTTCCCAGCAAGAGTTTTGACATTGCCGATCGCTGTGTGAGCATCGAGGTCGTTAAGAACAGTGGCTCGGCATTGCCGGACATTTGACCCCCCATATCTCGACGCTAATGAATTCAAATTTTATCGAAGAAGTGATGCAACCACCTGATTTTAGGGCCCAAATATGACTAAAAATCGAATCAATTCTAGGCCCATTCGGCCCAACGGTTGGTTTGAGTGGTATATGTGATTTGATGACATCAAGGTCGTTAAAAAGCAAGTCATATCATTGAACATTTGATCCAAACTATCCAAAATTTGATGCAAATTGAGTTCGATTTGTGGAAGAAGCAAAGCAACAACCGGATATGAGGGCCCGATTCTGAGTGAAACCCGCAGCAAATCAATGCTTGATCAACTCAATGGTTGGTTCAAGAGGCATGTGACACGATCCACGGATGAAGCATGATCCAAGACCGTCTATGATGGAGTTGTGTTACGCACAAGGGCTCCCATGATCAATCCATGAACGACCCATGACCAACACACAATTGGCCCATGCGCAATACGGACAAAAGCCCATGACCGTTCACCTACTCCATATCAGGCGGCCTTGCCGGCCTTGCCCTTACTTCTGATATATGCCCTAGGCTTTCCCAAGGCTTAGCAATCAAGTGGCCTTGTGTATAGACTTGTAAATGATGGCTTTTGTTCAAACACAGCCGTTGGATCGGAGAGAAAATCAACAGATGAGATGAGACATGAACTTGTATAAATAGGGGTCTCTCTCCCTTATTGTATTCAGCTTGTTCATAGCAAATACACTTGCCCCTTTGTTCATATGACCCTCGTGTTCATGTGTGTACATGTGAGGCTGACTTGGGAGTAAAATCCTAAGGCCGCACAAGTGTTTGATCGATCGTAATCGGCCAACCCGTGCCACATGCATGACACAATCGCATTGAGCAATAGATTTTTTAACATCGAATTATGATTCATGTAAAATGATAAATATAAGGTTGTATAATTGTGATCATGAAAAGTTGAAGTGCACAATTATTTGCTATTATATTCACCTAACTTCGAATTATGATTCATGTAAAATGATAAATATAAGGTTGTATAATTGTGATCATGAAAAGTTGAAGTGCACAATTATTTGCTATTATTATCACCTAACTTCTCTACTTGGTGAATAAGCTTTCATCTAATTTAGTTGGTACCAAAATACCAAAAGTACTTATAGCGACTTTTCTTATCCTTATTAGTTAATTCTTATACTGAAAAAGCATGTGTGCTTCTATTAGTAATAAGTAACATCTCATTTTATCAGTAATTTTTCAAGACATTGAGCAACTTTTGACAAGCCAATAATCATAAACTCCTCATTCCGCTAATAACTTATAATATTGAATTAGTAAGTGTCAACAGACAATGTAATTACACTCAGTAACTTCTTTGCGCAACAAGAGTAAATCTCTATATCGGAAAAGTAAGTGAGCATGCTTTTTGCTAGTGCCGGTCAGAGAAAGATTGGATCGCTCTCTCCTCGGTCGAAATCTAGTCGCGGAGATGGGGTGCGACAATATGAAAAAAGAGTATCTAAAGAAAAAGAGGAGGAGAATAAACAGAGATATACGCAAGCGGAGGAAGATTATTGCTAATGAAAAAAATGGTAGGATTATCGGTGGTCAGCAACAATATCCTTTTTGGCTACTTGGAATGAAAGAAGATTAGTTAGATGCAGCAAAGATGACCCTTTTAAGATTCAAACAACACAGGAAGATTATCATACACAGCCCATAGAGGTTAGCTCCCCTCTTTTATCTTCAAAAATAGCGATTTTACTACAAGCATGGTAACTTTTTTAGCCGGATAAGTAGTTTCCAAAATATTAGTAAGTGGTATATTTCCGTATAATTGGTAATTAGTAACCTTCTGCGGGAAAATGTATAATAATACGAAAAAGTGAATTTTTATTCAATTGTAACGTTTATATAGAAAAAAGGAAGTATGTACCTTTTCACAATAGCTAGTAATTTCCTGGTTTGATTTTTAATTTATCTTAGGGAAAGATAAACTTTCAAGCCATTGAGATCTAATAAATTTGAAAAGTCAATATTTACTTTCCACGTTTAAAAGTAACCTTAAACCTTTTAGTAACTAATTAATTTCTCCAAGTAGTTAGCAATTATTAATTTATAAAAGTCGTAATTTTGATTGAATTAGTAATTAGTGGGTATGGCTAATTATTGTAATTTTATAAAATACCAACTAGTATAGCAAGAGTTTTTGAAAGCCCCTTAAAAATGCTGGACCGTTTGGTTTAACTTTGAAACCGACTTTCAGCTTTCAACTTGTTTTCAAAATGCTGAAAGCCCAAAGGTAATAGGGACTAGCTTTGGACTTTCAACATTTCGCCGAATGCTAAAATTACTTACCAAACACAATTGCATTTCTTCAAGTAGTTTTGGGCTTTCAGCATTTGCATTGGACTCAAAGCCCCTTGCAAATGCTGAACCAAACGCAGCCGTACATTCACAAGTAGTAATTATTCTGAAACGTTGGATAACCAAATATATTTATGTAGTCAGTAACTATACCAATAGCCAGTAAAAAGGGCATTAATTCCATCAGTTCTAAGCTAATGACATCATAGCATCACCCATAATGGGAATTTGATCTGACACCTCAAGAAGAACATGACTCTGAATCCGAGGTTGTTCTTTACTGTTTTGTTTGCCAGAACATAGTACGAGAAAATATATTTTGTGCACATAAGTAGTTCTATTAACGTTCGAATAGGCTCGTATTTTTGTTCCTTTGTTAGATGTGTACTTCATTGGCACTTATCAAAATGTTGCGGGAAGATTGTTGTTGAGAAGGCTCCATCTTTTTTCTTGAAAGAGAGATACCAGAGGGGTTGCTTATGACTCGACGTGGTTGGATGACAAGTTCTTAGGATAAGCTTTCTGTATTTCAACACAAGGAGGAAAAGAGGTTGCCACAGTCCAAATCCTACCACACATTAATGGCAAGAAGGGAGAGGGATTGCTCCATAGACACCATATGATCAAGCGAATTCTAATCATATGTGGCCTGCATATTCCAAATCAAGATTGCCGTGAAAAAGTCAATTTTGGTCAAGATGATTTGAATCATTTTCAGCTTATAGCCATAGAGTAATCGGAGAAGTCTTGACAAAGCAGGGATTCCAAATGATGTGCGAGCAATTAAAGGACGATTTGAAGGCCGTGATTCCAAACAACCAGCGACTTAACTCGATCCTACTTTCCTCTGTGTGATTGGTCAGTAACCTACATTCTCCGAGGTTTATCATGTTCGGTATCAACCAAATTCAAAGGAAGAGAGTTCAAGAGAAGCAGATTTACGGGAGAAGCCATCGGAACCAACTTTAGTCAATGAAATACAATCTTGCATCAAGAGCTATGTAGGATATCGCACTTTGCGAAAATGGCCCAAATCGAACGGATCAAGAGGAAAGTGGCCCAAGTCAAACGGATCGAAAGGAAAGTGACCCAACCAGTGCAGAGGAAAGCGTGATCGGGCTGCAAAATATTGAGGCTGGAATCGACGATTTATATTTCGACCAAAAAAATAAAAATTGACGATTTATATCAACTTAATATGAGTGACGATTTGGCGGAAACTCTAGTGACATAAATATTTTTTGGAAAAGGTAGATACAATTCTTTGAGACTTCTAATAATGAATTTACAACCTTAGAATTATTGCTTTTATATTTCTTACGTTTCCTATATCGAGAACAGTATGTTGAGAAAATGATTGAATAAACTTGTGTTAGTACCAAACTTACACGTTGTTTTTATTTTTTCTTGAAGTATTTTAAGCTTCTTCATTCAATCATGTTATGACCTTGTAATGTAGAATAATGAAGATGAGTTATAGCCATGAAGAGAAAGTTCGACTTAGTAGAAATGCAACAATAATAAGGGCTCCATTTGTTTCACAAAAAATAACTTATTGGAAAATATTTTTTTCTAAAAATAATCATGTCCCTTAAAGTTGTTACTATCAACAACTATTTATGTCTAGATATTTCCATAGACAATGAAAAATACTTTTCACTCATTTATTTTTATAAACAAAATAGATGATTATTTTTAAGAAAATATTACTTAAATAATTCATTTTTCGTGAAATAAAAGGAACCAAACAAACCAACTATTAAAAGCAAGATGGTTTCTCATGATGGCTAGTGGAAGACATGCAATGCAAGTAAGTTGGTAAGCAGTTGAATTAATCCGGAGGACATCGAGGCAAAATAGCATGGATCAAGTGGCTGCCCACAAAATAGGAAAACTTCAAGAAAGTGAACAAACATGGTGCATCTTCTTTTGAAGAAGGTTAAAGAGGCTGGAGCTCTTGATGGCTCTCTAATTATTTGAATTTCGACCATCTTGGCACACATTGATTTGGGTCAATATCTTTTTGACACTCCCCCATATAATTTTTCGTCAACATTATTTTTTCACTCTGATGCTGGTGGTGAGCATATCATGATAGAGGAAAATATGAATCCACTTGCTTGCTCAACACCTTAAATGCCTCATTCGGTAAGTCGCTTGATTGATTTCATGAATTTTCTAATGAGGCTATGACTTAGATTTTTTTTTTTTAAATTGCTGTTAAAAACGAGAATTTCATTGATGGGATGTATAAATTTTTGGCCCAAATATGTAGAACATGCAGAACAATATCTAGTATTTACACACAATGTGAAACATGTAATGTGCATGAAAATAAAAGGAGTAGGAATAGAGGAATGCTTAGCTGACATACAATGGGTCGACCCAAACCAATGCCTACTCCACTCCATAAGACTGCTTGAGAGTTATGCTCCATCCACCACACTTAAGTCTTATACAAAAGTCACTGGACAATGGAGCCGATACTCCTTTACATATAGGGTGCCTCTTTTATAAAGAGACACTCACAAGATTCATCTCCTAAGAATTTGACTGCAAAGTGTATACGAGAGGGATTTTGCAACTATCGGCTGTTTCCATAATTACCCAAAACAATGAGCTACCCTAGTTTTAGGGAAAAAGAAAACTGACTCAACCAGTCGTTACTAACACATCAAATGGTTAACACATCAAATGGTTAAGAATTCTTCAATCGAGAGTTCCGGGTGTCTGACTAAAAATAGCCTGGACACTTGTTGGATTGAGCAGACAAATCCAAGTTACAATGGCATAGGAGCCCAGAGTTTGGAGGTAAACTGGCCGGGTATCCGGCTAGCAGTGTAGCCGGCCTTGTTTTTCAAGGCAGAGACGATATTTTTTACCCTTCTGAAACCGCAACATGATGAGAAGAATCTTGAACACATCTTCAAGGAAGAAACAAGCCCAAATGTTCTTGAAAAATATGATAACACATGAAAAATCTTGTAAGGTGGTGGCGGAGTAGGAGAATATTACGGAAAAAAAAAAAGGAGGATTATGGAGGAAAATTTGAGCAAACTGGATGAACAATTGAAGCTCCTCTTGAATTTCCCGCAATTCCTTGTTGCATTTCATTGCGGACCAAGTGTGCTTCGCCCCCAAAAGCAAAATAAGCCCGGTAGCGGGACCCTTATCTTCATTTTGTCCTCATATCAACATCGACACCTCGCCTAATACAACGATAATGGCAATACATTTTGGGCTCAGGATGGCCATCCCAAGCAACTCTTCCTTATTCAAACTTATGCACTCTTTTGAGGGTGTACATGATAATTATTCTATTTCTCTATTTTTTTTTCTGTTCTATGAAATATGTTTGGAATAGAAATCCATTTTCGCCGTTTAATTTCATTTTTCTATTTCTAGAATAAATTTTTAATCCATAGATAGATTTGAAATAGAAATTAGAAGTAAAAATTTTCTAATTTTATACTTCTAGAATAAAAATGAGAAATAAAAATTCTTCTTATCATTCACCCTTGCTACTAGCTAGCCGCCCAATTACAGCTCGTTGCTTGCTGATGTTTGCCTACCATCGTCTGCCACTCGAGAGGGAGAAATTTTGTATCATTATTAAACGTGTACTTTTGCTTATAAATTTGTGTATGTAATAAAAATAGAAAAATCCATTTTTGACTAGAAACTGACTTCTAAAATAAAATGGTTATCATTTGTGTCCTTAATGTTCAAATTTTTTAGTGTGGATTCTCCAATAAATCGGCAGTTGGTTAGAACTCCAGGAGTCCCACCCTCAAGATCGACATAAAAAGTTTCAAAGGTTATGAGTTAAGGCCAATGATTTAAAGATTTTGAAGGATGAAAAAATTCATATGAAGCAATTCCGAATGTTAAGAGGTGCTAACGTGCTTCTTAGATTTAAAAGACACTTTTGTTTGTTTTTCTTTAAACCAAGCATCACAAACTTGATCTCTATTAAATTTAAAATTAGGTAAGCCACGAACCAAACTAAGAATAGAAACAACAGACAGCTTACATCATTTGAGTTTAAGAATTCTGGCTTAATCACATACACATTTCCAACCTGAGCAATACTATATGCAGTATCAATAATAGAGGAAGAAGAAGATTAAAAATTAACTCGAAAGCATTTATCAAATAAATGACCAATATTAAGCAACTTATGTCTCAAACATTTGGCATTCAATTCATCATTTTTCTTTTTCAAATCCTCCAATTTCTTTTGCAGCTTCTCGACATTTTCTTTGATCTCCTTTTTGCCATGCTTCAAAATCATTTCTTTTTCGAGGCCATCACTCTTTTTCTTCAAAGATTCACATTCACCCATCAATCTCTTGTTTATATCAATGAGAGAATCATTTGATTTCTTTAACGGAGAATTTTCTTACTAATTTTTCAAAATTTACCACAAGATCATCCAAGGCACCTTGAAGGTCTTCAAAAGTATAGACAAAAGTAGGATAATTTACCTCATTTTCTCAATCGCTTTAAGCCACGAGACATAGAATGGCAACCTCTTGATCACTAGAGGTATCATCGACCACGCTTTCGCTCCTTGAAGATGTCAATGCCTTCTTCTTTCATTTCACCAACTTTCTATAAATTTTCTTTACATTCTTATCCCTTCTATCCATTTTCTGAAATCGCTCCTTCTTGTCCCTCTTGTCCTTGGAGTTGGCAAGTCTTGGTCATTTGTAGCGTAGATGGCCTGACTTGCTGCACTCGTGGCATTTGATGTTCTTTCTCCAATTTAGATTTCCTTCGCCTTTCATCATTTTTGAAGCTTTTGTTCTTGAGAAAATGCGGGAACTTCCGCGTGATCATAGTCATATCCTCGTCACTGCGTTCTTTTGGCTCTGCATCCGAGTTAGCCGATCCAATGGCAATTGACTTGTTCCTCTTTGAATATTCCTCAAATCGAACCTTAACTTGATTTTACGTGTAATGAGCTTTCGAGAAGCTTATCAAGAGACACCATGCAAAGATCATGAACTTCATTTATGGCTGACACTTTAGGCACCCAAACTTCCGGCAAAGCTATTCAAATCTTTTGGTTTAGCTCTCTTTGAGGATAAACCTTGCCAAGAGATTTCTATAAAATAATAATGTCGGTAAATCGAGTAAACATATCAAAGGATGGACTCCCTCATATTCATAGTAGATAGCTCATCCAATTGAGTAAGCATGCTAATTTTAAACTTTTTAACTTGATCGGTCACTTCAAAAAGGACTTCCAGTTTTTCTCACAACTCTTTGGCGCTAGAACACAATTCAATGGATTTAGCATCCAAAGCATAATACAACATGTTCATTGCCCCAACATTTAATCGAACTAGTATAATATTATTAGCACTCCTTTCATTTTCATTTGGACTAATAGCACAAATGATCCTTCAACTTTGATTCAATATGCAATGTCGTCCCTAAATTTTTAATTTGTGTAATGTGGTCCCTGAACTTTGGACTAATGTGCAATGCCATCCCTAGACTTTTTATTTGTTCATTGTAGTCCTTAAAGTATTGATAAAAGTTCAATATAATCTCTAGATTATATGAAAATATTTAAAAATTCAAGGACCACATCAAACATTAAACCAAAGTTCAGGGACTGCATTAAACAAACTAAAAGTTCAAGAACCACATTGCATATTGACCAAAGTTTGGTGACCATGTTGAACAAAAATTAAGGAACAATGGACCAAAATCCAAAAATCATTTGTATCATTTTCCTTTTTCACTTTAATATATGATAGTTTCACTTGCAGTTCCACTAGGCACATAAGGGCCATTAGTAATGCATTGCCACCACAATTCATAGTCTAATTGACTGAACAAAAATTCTCATATGAGCCTTCAAATAATTAAAATTTGTTCCAAAAAATAAAGGTGCTCCCCAATAGATTGACCTTCGGCTAGAAAATAACAGCATATGATGCCATGATAGTTAACTCAAAAAATTCAATTAAACACAATAAATACTAAGGAAGAATTGATTGAGAAACCTCTGTGATACCAATTTTCGGCCCAAATGTAGAATATGCGCCACAATATCAAGTATTTAGGCACAAATATAAGTCAAGCATTTGTTAAACAAGTGTCGCGACCTCTTTTTTTCTCGGCGCCCGATCAGAGATGAGCGCCTTGTGGAGACTAATGGTTCGGCTAGGTTTATTTTAGCTGGACTCTCCCAAGTCCACAAATTCACGACTTAATGGTCCAATTTTTTAACCTGTAAATTAATTTTAAAATGGAGTCACCACTAATTAGTTTGGGGTAAGTCGATTAGAAACCCAAGTGAAATACCAGGAAAAATACTCGCTCTTACGTAACCAGAGAAATTAGGATCGGGGACTTGATTATACTAGTTAATCACTAATGCCCTTTCGGTACCTAATCTTATTTAAACCTTGAGGTTTTTTTTTTGGATATTCGAGGGATTTTCCATGCATTTGTGGAGAAACACATTTTTTGGGACCTTTTTCTATTTTTTTGGAAAGTAAAAGGGATTTTTGGATTTTTTGCTATTTTTTGGAAAATAAGTCTTTTTTTTTTGGCTTTTTCTAACTTTTTTGGCTTTTTTGGGAAAACATGAGATATTTTTGATTTTTTTTGGAAAATAAATTATTTTTTTTATTTAAAAAATATTATACTATAATATAATATTAAAAAGCAACTCGGGTCGGATCCCGGGTTGGGTTCGACCCGAGTCGTCCACCTAGAGGCTGAACGGGCTGCAACGCGCGAGCCTAACTCATTTTTTTTCTTTTTCTTTTCTCTTTTAGTGGTGGCCTAGCAGCCCGTCACTTCTAAATGACCCGTCCCAACCCGACGACCCGGTTTTATTGGAACCCTAGATATTTAGTGATCCGCGGCGCCGAGGAGGGTCAGCTAGGACATCACCGGGTGGTGACTCGATGGCGGCGACACGGTGGACGGTGACTAGGGTTTCGACGACAACGACGGGCGGCTGTTGGGTTCTCGAGGGGGAAGGCGGACCAATAGTGACGACGTAGATGAGCATGGCCGTTACCTATTCGCAACAAGGGCACGGCAAGGCGACTGCAAGTCAGCTAGACAACATCAAGGATGCAAGATTGGGTGGAGTCGTCGGTGGTGACGGATCAACTGGAGTTGCTAGTAGTGGAGCGACGAGTGGCGTCGCGGCAACAGCGGGCCTTTAGCTTCGCAGATCTGGAGTGGAGGCGGCGTTAGGCACGACTCGAGGTGGTGTTGGGGGTGCAACGAAGCTAAATCAACCCCAGATCTGGGCCTTCACTGACCCCTGCTCTCTGAAACCCACTCGCTCAGCCCCTTACGCCCGCTGTTTCCCTCCTCTCCACGTGTTCGCTTGCGGCGGCCTCCGCCGATGTCTCTCGGTGGGAGGTCGTTTAAGCTCACAACCCACTCTCTCTCTTGCTCGCTCTTCAACCTTCCTCTGAAGTCTCTCAGGAGAAGGTTTTCGAGCTTGCGGTCTTTGTGTCGCTGAATCTCAACCTGCTTGTCTTCGACCCCCCTCTAAAGTCTCTCAGTGGGAGGTTCGAAGCTTTGCAGCCCTTGATCTTTCGCTCTCTCTGTGTGTGTTATGGCCGTCTCCTCGACACCCTATTTATAGGTGCGGGGATGCCGGTCGATGGAGGCTAGGCCATCGGTCCTTGGTGTGCCGACCGGCCTTCCTTCGCCAGCTGAACCGATGTCAATTCTTCCCCCTTCCATGAAGACATGCTCGCCTTTAATGTTGCGTCCTCTCAGCCACAGGCCTACGCTTCTCTCTCTGTTGTAGGTTGTGCTCGAGCGCATCTTCGTCGCCAAGCGTGACTTGCAGAGGCGGAAGAAGGAGGAAGGAAGAAGAAGATGGGAGGAAGAAGACAAAGGAGAAAGAGGGGCCGGCTGGCGGAGAAGTAGGTTGGGCCATAGGGGCCCATGCGAGGGGGAGAGAAAAAGGAGGGGGCTCGGCGCAAGGCCCCGGCCACGATGGGCTGCCAATTTTTTGTTTTTTGTTGTTTTCATTGATTTTTTTTTGTTGTTTTTGTTATTTATTATTTATTATTAAAAAAGTGAAAAATAAAATAAATTAAGGCATAATTAATAACCTAATCAAAATTTAGGTGTCAACAAATTTGTCCCTCTTTAAAGGTGAGTCCGCAAAAGTTGTATTCAAAGACAAAATAATACCTAAATTTTGTCCGTTCATATGTGGTAGATTATATCTTATTTAGAACCTAGTGTCCTATGTAGAAAATGAGCAATATAACATTACACATACTAAGACAGATAAGAAAATACCTGTAATTACTTACCGGGAGTGAGTGAGATAGGGTGTGAACCCCGAGTTTTGGCAAGTATCAAGGCGTCATCTTACCTGCTGCATGAGGAGATTGTTTCTCCAGGACCCGAACCATTCTTCGGTCGCTTATTGGAACAATAAGTGGTTTGTTTAGGACTCGAACATTTCTTCGGGTGCCTTGATAGGGAATTGCTTTTTTAGGACCCAAACCTTTTTTCAGTCGCCTGTTAAAGCAATAAGTTGTTTGTTTAGGACCCGAACCTTTCTTCTGTCGCCTTGACAGGAAATTGCCTTCCTAAGACCCGAACCGTTTTTCGGTCGCCTTAACAGGAGATGCGCCGACTTTTCTTAGGGTATCTGTTTGTTGGGAGATAGTACTTGGATAATCACAAATACAAACTCTTGGAAGATACCTGGATGATCACAAGTATCAAAGGGGTACCTAGATCATCACAAGTACTAACTCTTGGTAGATGGAATATCGAGGACGTACCTGAGATATTCGTGAAGGTCTCTCACCTCCTGGTATGTGGGAATATTGAGGATGGGTCTCACATATTTGTGAAGGTCTCTCATCTCCTAGTAGTTGGAATATCGAGGACGTACCTTGGATATTTATGAAAGTCTCTCACCTCCTGGTAATGGGGAATATCAAAGATGTACCTGGGATATTCGTGAAAGTCTCTCACCTCCTGGTAATGGGAAATATCGAGGACGTACTTGGGATTTTCATGAAGGTCTCTCACCTCTTGGTAAAGGGGAATATTGAGGACGTGCCTCGCATATTCGTGAAGGTCTCCCACCTTTTGGCAACATAAACTTGAATGTAGCACGAGGCTTACTTGGATGGCCACAGGCACTCAAAAGGGCTAGAATACCTGGGTAGCCGCAAGTGTACAAAGTATTGGAATACTTGGATGAACATAAGTATTTAATGATATGATCTGGGACCACTCAGGGAGGTCCAAGTGTCATGATGATAAGAGAGCATACCTGGGTAACCGCAGGTGCACAACGCAGTGAAGTGCTTGAACATCTACTAATATTATTTGGGGACAACTCAGGCAAGTTAATGTCATGGGAAGAGAGTACTTGGAGGGCGTCAAGTGCTTGAAAACAACGGGATACTTAAGCAGCTTCCAGTATTAATATTTTGAGGACAACTCGAACAGGTCGAGTGTCAATAAGGGAGAGCACCAGATGATGATAGGCACTCATGGACGATGAGATATTTGGTTAGTCTCAAGCATCTAAATTCCATAGACGACTCGAACAGGTAGAGTGTCGATAGGAGGGTACCTAAACAGGGGGAGGTACCTAAAGACAGAGGGATACTTGGACAATCGCAAGTATCAATACTCTGAGGACAACTCAGACAGGTCGAGTGTTAGGAAAAGGGGAGTACCCGACAAGTGGTGGGTACTCAAAGACAAGGGGATACTTAGATAGTTGCAAGCACCTAAAATCAAAGGACGACTCGAATAGGTCGAGTGTCAAGAAGAGGGTACCTGGACAATGGTAGGTACTTTAAGACTAATGGGGATAAGGATATACTTACCTGGCAATATCTCTAATCTTTGAGAGTATGTTTGCTATTTCACAATATGCACACATGATTGTATGTGTTGTAAATTTATGAGTTTAAATGAGATTCCTGCATGACAACTTTGTCAATTTTGCAGCATCCGAATTCCACTGGGGAAGATTTTGAAAGACAACCTACATTTAGAATGTAGATGTTTTGAGCATGCCAGATGAGGGACTTTCAGTCTGAAAGGACTTTCTGCTCACTCTCATAGAAAAGGCTATCTTGACCATTGATGCAGATTTATAAGGACCACACTATCTCATTATCATCATGTTAACAGGGGTCTGAGTATTTTTGCAAACGGTACGACTTTATCAATGTGAGAGGTTTTTGTCGAAACTGTGATGAAGTCTTGGTCAACGGCTCATTAAATGGGACTGTCGAGGTCAAGGCTCATGAACGAAGTGCAACACAATCATCCCCGGGTTTGCAAGTCAAGAATCCTGCAAAAAGAGATAGAGTAATCTTGCTCGTACTTCTTCGAGCAATGCTTATACACATATGAAATCTAACGTTAATTGAAGTGTCCTAGTCTAAAGAGACTTTTACAATGGGAATGTAACACAGACTTGGCTCACATGTAAGAGGGTGAGAGTTGGTGACTGTCTCAGCATTTGTCATTGGTTTTTCTTCTCACTGTCAGATGGAGGTTCTGTCACGACCCGAATCCCGAGCACATGCACATCCCTCAATGGTCGATTTTAAAATTCGCAACATCCCAGGAACTGTTGCCGACCCATTCATTATTCTGCACATGCGGAAACGTAAAACAATCACCATACAACAAAACAATGGGATAGAAACGTAGGATATTATTTTTCACAAGCCACACTTATAACATCACAGTACTTATACATATAGACCAGTTTAACACCCCAAGGTCTAATACAAAAAGTGAAGCTGTTTGATTTCCTACTAACTAAGCTTCTATCTATAAGACCGGGGTTTACTATTACAATATCATAATTCTCGATATCTCGGGGGTGAGCTGTCACCCTACATCCAGTCTTGACGGAAAACCCGTCATCACTTGGAAGGAGATAGCAAGAGTTCTATTCCTCCTTTACTGCGACCGACTGTACACGATCTAGCCTTCCTCCATTTAGGGTCCTGAAAAATGTTAGCCCTCTAAGGGGTGAGATTACATCTCAGCGAGTAAATCCCCTAATTCCAGATTAGGAGAAGGGTACATCATGCATGCAATCTAATTACAATTCTTACCACTCTTTTAATACCAGCAAGTTCCTGTATATTAGCATCAAATAAAATATTCCTAACAGTATCAAATTCAAACATCCCAAGAACACTTTAACATGAGCATAAGCAAGGGCATGAATATCCATGTAAACATATAGGCCACAGTCAATGTAACAGATAACAGTTTTCCGGCAAAACCGGGCATCTCATGAGTCACAATTGATGTCAATGCTCAGATAACAGTCTTCCGGTATAACCGGGCATCTTGTGTGTCACAAATGATGTCAATGCTTAGATAACAGTCTTCCGGTATAACTGGGCATTTCATGTGTCACAAATGATGTCAATGCTCAGATAACAGTCTTCCGGTATAACCTGGCATCGCCTCGCACCGTCGAGCACGGCATCGTCTACATCTAGACGGCATTCCATATAGGAGCATCGGTCCAGCCTCCACTGCGACCGGCATCCGTTGACGTGGGGCATTCCCGAAGGAGCATCGTCCGGCCTCAAAGGCACGTGACGGAATCATGTCGTGAATGCATATGATCGATGTCACATTTCAATAGTTAATTATATACAGTATCCACAGCATCAATTGAGTAATTTCATAGCAAGATTTTTTCAAAACAAGCATATACTCTTATTCATCCAAATTGACAGAGAACTGCCCAATAACGCTCTCCTAATTTCGAAGTCAAAAACCCATCCATACAATCTTGAAAAATTCTCAAATTTGGACACATGCTAGACAACATATAAAAAAACATTTTTTATGAAGACACCGAGATCCAGATCCCTCTGGATTCGGCCCAGAAATTGTTTCTATCCAGCACAAAAATCGGGTCCAGTTCCAGAGAGCCTAACTTATCGAAATCAGTTTGTTTTTGGGTTGAAATCCGGTCTGTTCGACTTGAAATTTAAGTATGTTAAACTAAAAGTTATAGCAAACAACTTTCATGAAGGAACCGATTGGAAATTCGACCTTTAAAGGTCATTAACAGCTCTCGGAATCATAACAGGTCACGGGTTACAAAACTGTCCGAATTACTGTTCCGAAGATGACGTCATTAAAATCGTCATCTTTTTAATTTCTAAAAATTATAAGAAAAATATATGTTACTATTTAGGATGTCCCAAACGTTTCTTTAGAATAAAATTTCTTCAAAATCGCAACAAACAATTATCTACGAAATTAGTAAAACACACACGTCCTGGAAACTGTTTCAGAAACCAGCTACTGTTTTAGTCCGAATCTTCTCCCATGACATTTGTTTTGCTCTCTAAACCCTATCTAAGCTTTTCTATGGCCATCATAACATCCCTAACCAACATCTATCCATATATAACGTCATCTACATATTTTTAACTTGTACGAATCCCTAATAGAGGTACTCAACCCCTAGTCCAGATTTAGAAGACAACTCATCTAATCACCGCTAACAGCGGCTCTCGTTGGTGGTTGGGCAGCACACAGAGAACAGCCTTGGTCCTTTTGGTGATGGTGTTGAGCCGAAGCCGCAGAAGAATCTGCTGTGGTGCGACGGCAACAGCAACACACGAACTTATAAATTTTTTGGTAGAGGAAACTAAATATGGAGTTTGGTCGGTTGTGCGGTTCTTGTGCGGGTGAGGGGGCTCTTTCCTCACTCCAACTAAATGACTTATATACTAAAACCATGGTGGTAGGCGGTTGATGTTTATGTGGGTCCGAGAATATTTTTGGTGACGTAACGTTCACGCCTTGCTTTGCTTTGTTTCTTAGTTTTCGGTTTGTCGTTCAAGAGGGAGCAAAAATGGAAGTAGCACGTTCAAGGGAAAAGAAAACAACGGCTTGTACATTGAAAAAGACAAGGGAGAAGAATAAACTAAGAGGAAGAAAGGGAAAGATGGAAGTTGTCGTGTAAAATAAGTAGACAAACTTACAGCAGAAAGACTTCTATGCGTGAGAAAAAAAAAAGGTGGGGAAAGAGAGTGGAAGTTGCTGGGAAGTTTCAATGAAGTTTTCTTCAGCCCTTTTGCCTAATTTTCCATGTAAACTTTGGCCACCCATCACCCTCATAGGCCCCACAAGGTTTCCAACGCCGTTTCTTTTACATGGGATGAAAGAAAAGGTTGAAGTCCATGTGCACGGCTGAATCCGAATTTTGAAGTGGATTCTCGTAGCTTTTTCCCATGGAGATTGAGTCCTTTCCCTATCAAGTGGTCCCCCTATCTTTTCCAAGTCAATCTCCATTAAATACTAAGGAAATTGAGGTGAAGTTGTAGGAGAGAGGGATTCCTACGAATTTCCTTTTTGAGGAGACTTCTCCTCTTTATTTAATTATCAATCTAACGTCTAATTCAATAGGGTCAAGTCCCTTAGTAACAACTTATAATACCTCTTAAATTGTTTCACATTAGAGGTCTTAAAATTCTACTTAAAATGTGGCAATTCCCTTGCTCTTTTAATTTGCTGGCCTTGCAAAATTCATGAACAATTCCCATCATCAATAATTTTGAGAGGACGCAACAATGTCCTTGGGATGAATTGTGACATGTGACAATTCTTAATTTCTGTAATCGACATCATTTCCTCGGTTAATTTCAATCAAAATGTGATTTTAGCGCAACTTAAACTATCGGTTAGTTTTTGGGAATTTTTGGTGCACTAACCCGTGGTCGATTATTCCCGAGCCACAATGTACATCTTCGACGCATTATCGACTCTTAATTGTAGTGAAAAATCTCGAGGTTTCAATCACGAGCACAGGGTACCAAAACAACAGAAAAATCGGTGTAATGTCAATCGACGAGAATTCTGTAATTAGTTGGAATCACCCAAGCCTAATTTTATCTCTATCGAATCGACCTATTTCTGATTTCTGATAGATTTTCGACTGTGCCGAAATGATCCTTGTAGACTAACACGGTCGAGCAGTCGATTCCTGGTCGAATTCTCAAGTCTGTTGTATCAGAGTCGATAATGCCTTGGGAGTGTCAGGATGCCCGAAATTGTTGAGTGCCGGATGCCCGGAATGTGGGGGTGCCAGATGTCCTCAGGAGTTTCAAGATGCCCAGAATGGTTGGGTGCCGGAAGTCTCGGAGGTTTTTGCCCAGGGGCTGCCTCGTGATGCCAG